>CM060660.1:38498626-39118626 GCA_030686955.1 Odontamblyopus rebecca | reverse complement strand
AGCAGTAGTAGCAGCAGTAGTAGCAGTAGTAGCAGTAGTAGTAGTAGCAGCAGTAGTAGCAGTAGTAGTAGTAGTAGCAGCAGTAGTAGCAGTAGTAGTAGTAGCAGAAGTAGTAGCAGTAGTAGTAGTAGCAGCAGTAGTAGTAGTAATAGCAGTAGTATAAGTAGCAGTAGTAATAGCAGTAGTAGTAGTAGTAGTAGTATTCTAATAGAATAGAATAGAATAGAATATGTCTTTATTGTCATTGCAACATGCCACATGTACAACGAAATTGTTAAAAAAGTGTCGAGCAGTTTAAGGTGCTAGGGATAAACTAGTAGACCACCCACATGCATACATACATACATACATACATACATACATACATACATACATACATATATACATACATACATACATACATACAAATATCATACATACGTACATACATACATACATACATACATCATGCATACATACATACATACATACATACATCATACATACATACATACATACATACATACATACATACATACATACATACATACATACATACATACATACATACATACATCATACATACATACATACATACATCATACATACATATACATACATACATACATACATACATACATACATACATCATACATACATACATACATCATACATACATATACATACATCATACATACATACATACATACATGCATCATACAAACATACAAATATCATACATACAAATATCATACATACATACATACATACATCCCAGTAGTAGCAGTAGTAGTAGTAGTAGCAGTAGTAGCAGTAGTAGTAGTAATAACAGCAGTAGTAGTAGTAGCAGCAGTAGTAGCAGTAGTAGTAGTAGCAGTAGTAGCAGTAGTAGCAGTAGTAGTAGTAGTAGTAATAGCAGTAGTAGAAGTAGCAGTAGTAGTAGCAGCAGTACCAGTAGTAGTAGTAGTAGGAGCAGTAGCAGTAGTAGTAGTATAAGTATAGTAGTAGTATTCTAATAGAATAGAATAGAATAGAATAGAATAGAATAGAATATGTCTTTATTGTCATTGCAACATGCCACATGTACAACGAAATTTTAAAAAAGTGTCAAGCAGTTTAAGGTGCTAAGGATAAACTAGTAGACCACCCACATGCATACATACATCATACATCATACATACATACATCAAACATACATACATACAACATACATACATTCATACATCATACATACATACATACATACATACATACATACATCAAACATACATACATACAACATACATACAAATATCATACATACATACCTACATACATAAATACATACATACATACATGCATCATACATAAATACATACATATATACATGCATCATACATATATACATACATACATACATACATACAAACATCATACACACATACATTCATACATACATGCATCATACATACATACATACATCATACATACATACATACATACATGCATCATACATACATACATACATACATACATACATACATATATACATCATACATACATACATGCATACATATATACATACATACATACATACATCATACATACATACATACATACATCATACATACATACTTATATACATACATAGATACATACATACATACATGCATCATACATAAATACATACATGCATCATACATAAATACATACATGCATCATACATACATATATACATACAGTACTTAAGTGGAAAGCAGAATTCATAATTATCACATTAAAAGTCATAATTACGAGTTTAAAAGTCAAAATTATGAGTTTTAACCTCATCCCATTTGGACTAAACCAGCTCCATGGAGTCACAGCTTTGCACGTCGTGGTTCATATGGGATTTGTGTGGTTTTCTCTTTCTTGTCTTTTTAAAACATTCACAAGTGAACAAGGAAATGGAGAAAAGTGGAGACGTCCTGAGCTCCTGGAGGACGAACTCTGCAGGAACATGACCCAGTGCTTCCACGACAAGGGCAGATTCAGAGTCGACTTTAGAACTCATAATAATGACTTTTTTTTCCGGTCGAGAACCGAAAGAACGAGATCGCGGATACAAGCGGCCGAAATGAGTTTCCTCCGCAGAGTGGCCGGGCGCTCCCTTAGAGATAGGGTGAGGAGCTCGGTCACACGGGAGGAGCTCGGAGTAGAGTCGCTGCTCCTCCACGTCGAGAGGAGCCAGCTGAGGTGGTTCGGGCATCTGGTCCGGATGCCTCCTGGACGCCTCCCTTGGGAGGTGTTCCGGGCATGTCCCACCGGTAGGAGGCCCCGGGGAAGACCCAGGACACGCTGGAGGGACTATGTCTCTCGGCTGGCCTGGGAACGCCTCGGGGTCCGTCCGGAGGAGCTGGAGGAAGTGGCTGGGGAGAAGGAAGCTTGGGAGCCCCTGCTTAGACTGCTGCCCCCGCGACCCGGCCCCGGATAAGCGGAAGAAGATGGATGGATGGATGGAATAATGACTTTTAAATTTATAATCCCAATTTTTAAACTCATAATTCTGATTTTTAAACTCATAATCCCGATTTTTAAACTCATAATTATGACTTTTAAATTCATAATCCCAATTTTTAAACTCATAATTATGACTTTTAAACTCATAATTATGACTTTCTGTGAGGCTTTAATTTTATTAACAGGCAGAAATGGGCTTCCATATGTTACAGTGGAAAACATCACTCAAGTGCAGTAGGAGTATGACGTGTAAAAACTACAATTCAAATAGGCTACTACTAGGGCTGGGCGGTATACCTCACTGGAAGACCACAGTATGTGCGTCTGCAGAGCTGTGTGTCGGACAGAGTGGTCAGCAACACCGGGGCTCCACAGGGGACAGTCCTGTCTCCCTTCCTCTTCACCCTCTACACCACGGACTTCAACTACTGCAGCCAGTCTTGCCACCTTCAGAAGTTTTCTGACGACTCTGCAGTGGTGGGATGCATCAGCGGTGGTGACGAGGAGGAGTACAGGACTGTAGTGGACAACTTTGTCACTTGGAGGGAGGAGAACCACCTCCAGCTCAACGTGATGAAGACAAAGGAACTGGTGGTGGACCTTAGGAGGACCAAAGCTGCTGTGACCCCCATCTCCATCCGGGGGGTCAGTGTGGACGTGGTGGAGGAGTACAAGTACCTGGGGGTGTACTTGGACAATAAACTGGACTGGAGCAGGAACGTGGACGCGGTTTACAAGAAGGGCCAGAGCCGCCTCTATTTCCTGAGGAGGCTGAGGTCCTTTGACATCTGCAGGACAATGCTCAGGATGTTCTACGAGTCTATGGTGGCCAGTGCCATCATGTACGCTGTAGTCTGCTGGGGCAGCCGTCTGCGCCTGAGGGACACTAATAGACTCGAGAAGATCATTAGGAAGGCTGGACATGTTGTGGGGGAGGAGCTGGACTCTCTGGCGGTGGTGTTGGACAGGAGAATACTGGACAAAATCTGGACTATTCTGGACTCTCCCTCCCACCCCCTCCACGAGGTGCTGGCCAATCAGAGGAGCTCTTTCAGCCATAGACTGCGGCTGCCGCGCTGCTCCACTGAGAGACACAGGAAATCTTTCCTGCCTGTCGCCATCAAACTGTTGAACGCTGCACTTTAACTCACTTTAACTCACATACTACTCAATCCTTTTCATCCTATTCCCTGCTCACACATGTATATAGTCATAAATAGGTCAATGATGTAAATAATTTCCCAGAGAGAGCTATTTTTATCTTTTATCTTATTGTATTTAGCTTATTTTGTAACTTGTTTGATCTACATGCTCTTGGTCGGTTGCATCTGTAACAAAGAAAATTTCCCTTCGGGGATGAATAAAAGTAATTCTGATTCTGATTCTGATTCTGATATACCGTTTGAACCGGTATACCGGTAATTTTTATTTTTATGATATGAATTTTTTATTTACCGCCATACCGTGTGTGCGCGCATATGTCGGCAACACAGAGCGGCGGAACGTCGCACAGCGGTAGATTGAGCGGGGGCTGTTTTTCAGTGTTACACCAAACAAGCCAACAAGCCAGGTAAGGATAGCGAGTTGAGTGGTGAGCATGGACGACTAGCGGGAGTGCGCGGAGCCGTGCCCGAGCGAGAGCGCGGGTGCGCGGAGCCGCGGCCGAGCGAGAGCGCGAGTGCGCGGAGCCGCGCCCGAGCGAGAGCGCGGGTGCGCGGAGCCCCGCTCTTCACCTTTTCGCCCGGGCACGGCTCCGCGCACCCGCGCTCTCCGCTCTCTCGCGGCTCCGCGCACTCCGTCTAAAGGGACCGTCTATGACAAGAAAAGCAAACGTTGGAATGATATTACCAACTCTATCACACTCCACTTAGCCAAAGACAAAAATACCGTTAAATACCGTGATACCGTGATAATTTAAAAAAATACCGTGATATCAATTTTTGGTCATACCGCCCAGCTCTAGCTACTACCAATATTTCGAAGATATAAGATGGCTGAATGTTCAAACTGATTTAAATTGCACAAAATGAGCTCTCTGTTTGTTTCAGAGGAGCAGTGGAGCTATGGTAAATGTATTAGAACATATCAGTGTAATCAGTGTCACGATTGTAAAGTGCGCCCCCTGTCTGTGCTGCAGTGAACTGTCAGAGCACCGTGTCGTGGTGCACGCTGTCCACGCAGGAGCAGAGTAAATGTAACGCGATGTCTCAGAAGTTCTCGGAGGCGTCCATCCGCCCCACGCTGAAGTGCGTCCGCGGAGAAACGGTGCAGCTCTGCGTGAGCAAACTGCAGGTACCACGCACACGTCACGCAGCACAGAGGACGAAACCAAGTACGAACATGAGGTTTAAAGGGCCCATATGACGCTCTTTTTTGATTTATGCTTTGTTTCCTCATCACAAACATATCCAGAGTTTTGTTTTGTTTCAATCACACGGCAAACACACAAACCCTACATATTTAGGCTGTTCTTCTCTTTGAGGCTGAGTATCGCCAATCTTCACCGAATTAAAGGAAAAAGGGAGCTCTTAACTTAAAAACTACAGCTTCGTGACATCACAAGGTGGAACTGAGTATTTTGAGCGTTTGGAGATGTAGACAGGCATAATATTACTCACGTGTGAATGAAACAAAGCACAAATCCAGGTCTGTTTTTGAGGAGGTAACAGCGTTATTATAACATGGCCGAAAGGTGGACGGCCCTTTCTCTGTTCCATGGAAATGTTCCACAGAATGGCATTATAGTCATCATACCATATTTCATTATTAGGGATGTAACAATATCTGAAATATGGTGATATCGTATCGTCAAAGGTCTCACAATAATGTCGTGGAGCATCACAATATATCGAATCCCGAGTCTCCTTGCTTAAATGAACAGTTCTGATGCAGAAATGGCTAAAAAAAACAGAGGGAACTACATAGACCATGATCCTTTGCTCCGTTTCAGTGCAGACGACATGAAGAAATAACTGTTCTAAGCACTTTTACATCTTCATTCTTTGGATTAAGTCTTGTGAAGCATTTTGAGAGGAAAAAGGAGCAGATTCACACAAAATATTGCAATAAATCTGGTACAGTGAGATGTTTATGGTGAAGATATCGTACAGAGAGATTTGGATTTCGTTCCATCCCTAATGACAGTAAACGTTGCACCAAATGACTGGTCAAAGCGTTTTAGAGTCAGTCTTGTTATTATGTAGAATATCGTAATATCGTGAGCTTTCCCACGATATCGCAATAAATATCGTACTGTTCATACTGTGATGATATCGTAATCATCACGACTTGGATATCGTAAACATCGATATATACTGTATCGATGTTTTAATTTATTCATAATACACAGGAAAACATTCTTGCTGCTCGTGACCTTGAGCTCGGCCTGGTGACGCCAACTGCTCGTCTCCATGGAGATGCTGTAGATAAGCCTCAGTTTAATGCCATACTGCGAAACATTCCAGGCGAAGCACGAACACGTTCATGGAGATAGAATATGTTTATCTGTCGCTGTAACAAACACAACGAAATTAAGTGCATTCCTTGTTCAGTGCAAAGGTAATGAAATGGTAAAATAGTAAAAAGATGGAAATATAGAGACACTATTTACAGTCCATAAAAAGTGCATAACACCCACACATGTCCCAGACACACTTCCACATTCATGACTGTAAAAACTATGCTTGAGTCGCCCCATTTAGTGAACAGAATAAGCTGAAAGCAAAAAGTTCGTGCTCCCAACATATAAAATCTCTATATCCTCCTGGGACCTGGAGAAAAAAGTGTATTGCACTATATATTTTTTGTGATTTTCTATGTATTTGGAGGTAAATGAACACCTTTATTAATGTTATTTTTATTTATAAGTTGTATCCTGTCCTCTATAATAGACGCCGGAAACATTTCGGTGTTAAATCCATGTGACGTTAACAACTGAACAACTTTTCTGATGACCAACATCTCTGACAAGCTTCTACGGTTGCCTCAAAAAGTTTTTAGACTCCCTTTTAATCTCTCCATTTTTTTTATTAGTCACAAACTAACTCCTATTGAGTTAATTTTTTTTATCCTGGACATGAGAGTACCCAATAATCCCCCAGCCTTGTTTAGGCAGAGGAACCTCGTCCCCGCATTAAGAGTCCATCTTAAAACACTTAAAAGGTCGACTGGTTAACTCAGTGTCCACTATAAAGGACACAAATGAATGGGCCGGGTCTCAGGAGGATATGTAGACCAATAAAAAGTTTCCTGTCAATGCCTCCTTATGTAACATATCAGGAAGTGGAGGGTCGGGTCTGTCAGGGCAAGAGGAAGGTGAAGCACGGACTCATTTCGCTCTTGCTTAGTCAGTATAGCTCCGCGTATTTTCCAGCTAACGTTATCTCTTACAGTGCAGAAACAGTCCATGACGGGGTCAGCAGACACAGCCTTCAGATAAGAGGGATATAAGTCCACACACGTTATCACAGTGCATTCTGGGTAAAGTGGTTTTATGGCCACCAGTGGGGTGAGACTGAGGTTACCCCGTGTTCACTCAAGTTCAGGCAGGACTGTAACGAATCCGACTTTAATTAACATCAAGATCCAGTCGTTTCTAATAGTTAATGATCTACTAATGGAATAAGTGTGTTTTTCGTAATTCAAGGAAGCATTTTGTTTCTTATTTTAAGTGCAAAGAGTTATTTTTCTTATCTTAAGTGTTGCAATATCTTCATATTTTAACTACAAAAAGTCTCGTTCCATTGGTGGATCATTTTATGTGTCAAGTGAAATTTACTCAATTCATGATAAAGGTTTCTTAAGTCATTTTAACTCTTAACTAGAGTTTAGTTTTAGTTTGTCGCTGGAGGAAGGTTGTTGTTCCTGTTTAGAAAGTGAATATTAAAAGCCATTTTTGTTTTTTTCAAATGAATCGGTATTTCTGAGTGAATGACATTGTGAACAGAGCAAAGAGGCGGATGCCCTGTCCATGAACGCAGCGGACATCTACAACCTGGGGAAGACCGCCTCCTTCAAGATGGCCGCCAGTGAGACCAAACACGATGGTGAGACTCATTTCAGCTGCTCGTGTGTCCGTGTGCACTGGTGTATGGACCATTTAGTCACAGCAGCAAAGCCTGGTGTCCACTGCATGATCTTTTTCGTCTTTTTTGTCACACGACGTGAAGAATGAGGAATAATCATAAGACAATAACGGTACAAACCACGTGATCCATCGTGGCTACAGTGAAAGTTTGTCTGAGCGAATATCAGACCCCAGCTCCACGTGGAGTCCGGTTAATAGGACTAGTACTACATGCCAGTGGTGTTTTTGCATTTGTAAAAGTCAGAACTGTAAATGAAAGAGAATCAGTGAGAGATGGTCCCATCCACAGCGGAGCTCTTCTGAGGAGGCTCGTGTTTTCTGTTGGTCACAACGATCGATCGCAGACACAGCAACAGGTTTCACTCTGCACCAAGACTCCAAAATATCAGACAGGCCTGATCAGTTATAGCTTGTAATCTAAACAGAAAATAGCCCTTACTAAAAAAAATAAAACAAAAGAGGGCAAAGTACAAACGACTGAATATATTAAAAGTCCTTTATTACATGGAGGGACACCAACGTGCTTCCACCGGCAAGAAGGTCCTCGTCAGGGCATGAGTGTGAAACAGGACCCAAAGTGTCCTTAAGTACAATTACATATAAAAGTATAGATGATGGGCAGACCCACAGAACAGCAATAAGTCACATATGGCATGTTGGGGACAGGTGGGAGTGTCCATCAAAAATATATAATATAACATATTTAAATACATTAGGACACTACTACTTATTCACTTTATATTATTATTAATATTAATATTTCTATTTTTATTATTGTTTATCTTGATTGCATCACACTTTTTTTCCTTTTTTGCACTAAACTGTCCTGGAGCTACTGTGACTGTTGAATTTCTCCACTGCGAGATCAATAAAGTCCTACCCTACCTTACCTTACCGATCAAAACATCAAGCACATTAGGGCACCTGTACTGCTACTTTTTGACGGTTTTGTGACCCAGTGAAGCGCTCTACCTCCTGTCTTCATTTACAGTTACAGCTTGTCTTTGATTTGAACTTTGTCAGTGATTGATTTTTAGCTGCGTCTCAACGTTTTCCCCCAAAACCTCTTGTTGCGCGGCCAAAATCGTGCACTGGACATTCGGCTTAACCGCTGTCATTATTTTGTTGATATCAGGCTTATTGTAAATACGTCGTGATGCGTTCGGGTACCGCTGCTGATTGTAAATGTTTTTCTGCGATGCGTTCAGGTACCGGTGCGACGTATTACGCAGTAGCTGTGGTGAAGCGCTCGAACCCGCTGACCGTGAACTCGCTGAAGGGGAAGAGGAGCTGCCACACGGGGAAGAACCGGACCGTCGGCTGGACCATGCCTCTGGGCTTCCTCACAGACTCGGGGCGCATGTCTGTCATGGGCTGCAACTTCGAAAACGGTGAGCGCCGAAACACAAATACACAACTGACACTTTGGGGGTGTTCTGCCTGGATATCTGTGACAAAATGTTCAGCGGTTACCACGGTGACACATTGGCAAACGCAGCCTGATAGTGTTTCAGATCATCTGAAAAGCACAGAATGGATTTAAAAACATTTTCAGGAGTCTGTGATCATTACGCTCACTGTTGTAGTTCCAACTAAGATCTTTCTGGTCAGACGGTGTTACGAGTGCTGTCAAACTATTATTTTTTTAAAAATCAGAATATTCGCACTTGAGAATTTTGATTAATCACGATTAATCGCAGCTAATTATTCTTCAAAAACATCAAAATATGCAATTTATTATCAAAAAGTTATATTATTGACATTTTTCTGTCGTTGGTAGTTTTGTTGACATCATTGTCGTGGGTCGTCGTGCTCGGCTTGTTGTTGTTGGTACAAGTAGCGTCGTTGCTGCCGCTGAATCAAACCCGTGTTTTGCTTTAAGATGGTGTTTTAAACTTGTTGTGCTTCTGTGGAAAGAGAGTTCATCTGCAAGATCTGCAAACAGCCTTCTTATCTGAAGTCCCATCAGGCAGTTTTTTGAAGAGAAAGAAACTGCCCAATGCCCCGATCACAGTCTCATCTGTCGTCTTCACATCTGCGTATGGACAGACCTGATCACTGACCTAATAACCTGCACCGCCATTCGTATTGCACTTAAAAATGATAGGATTGTCTGTTGCATTCATGTGGGTCCTGGCCCACATTGGAATAAGTGGCAATGAAGCAGCAGCTTTAACTGCTAAACACGCTTTGAATAATGATTCAGTTAATATTAAAACAACAATAGGATGCTCAGAGTTTGGTGGTGTGGTAGCCCGTAAGATAACAGGCCAATGGCAGAAAGAATGGGATTCTGAACAGAGAGGGAGACACCACTATGCAGTGCAGAAAAGTGTGAAAGGCGGAGACACCAACTGGGGAAGAGGCAGAGTTGAACAAGTAATATTGGCAAGACTGAGACTTGGACACTCTGGTTTGGCCCTGATCTTGCACTGATTGGAAAAAGAACAAATGGACTCTGTTCATGCGGACAAGAAGAGACAGTAAAGCATGTACTGATGGAGTGTGGAAATGATAAAGAACAACGAGACATCTCTTCAAAAGACTTATGGAGCTAGGGTTGAGTATATCACTGACATCTCTTCTTGGGCCAACAATGTGTATGAAGGAAGTTATTGGGGCCGTTATTGACTTTGTGCATAATACAGATCTACATCTGAGAATCTGAGGTGTTCTGATCTGCGCAGTCCCCCAAAAAGACCAGGGAAGGCAGCAATACGCCAGGAGGCGTCTAGCCTGCCGGAAACGCAAAAGAAGAAGAAAAAACCTGCGCTGCCTTTCAGGTCACTATTGCGCTTTCGATAGAGGAGAATGTGCATTCAAAATAAATTGTGAGATTAATTTGTGTTAAAAAAACATTAGTGCCATAATTTTTTGTGATTAATCGCATGCGTTGGCGCGTTACCGTTGACAGCCCTAGTTAAAACCAAACTCTAAAACCAAATAAAAGTATAACTTGAGTGACAGAGCTTCAGACACAGCGGAGCCTACAGTTAGCACCACATGACATCAGCTACGAAGAGCCTCACAGCAGCAGTGACAGAGAGAGGGGCAATTTTTCAATAGGAAGTGAATTGGAGCAGAGACAATGGAGGTGGAATCGTGGCCGTGCTCACTTGCTACATCAGTATGCCTTTGTGCTGTGGCCTGTAGTATTAAAGCTGCATTGTGTAACTTTTCTGGTGGAGGTTCAGTCAAATGCTTTTCTCCGTGGACCAAGTTACAGGTCAGATCTGTGGAGAGGCGACCCCGTTCACAGTCAGGATGTCTGTTTTCCTAGGTATTTTTGAGCTATAAAACCGGATGTAATTGAGTAAATGTAAAGTAGAGCTGTTTAATGTCACACTGTGGAACATTCCAGGCAGAGCAATGACATCACCTCAGAAATAAGCAGGTGACGGAACCCCAAACAAAAAGTTACATACTGTAAAATACCAAATAAGAGCCGGGTTTCAATTTAAACGCCGGGTGCAGGTGTATATTTGATAAATAACCTTGTTCCAAATAAACGGCGAGTCTAATGTTCGAGCTGGAAGACAGAAGTCGAGCTGCAACAACAGGACGCAGGACTGATGCTCGCGGCGTCTCTACAGAAACAAATCTTAAAACCACATGGATAATTTGCATAAACTATAAGCGCTGAAAAAACCTTGCGCTGATGAACGTTGCGGTGGATGAACGTTCTCGCTCTGCTGCTCCACACTCGCTGCGTCTGTCGTCCGTTTTAACTCGCTCAAGAAATTTCTGCAGATTGCGGGAGGGTTTTAAAGACTTTCTGTAATTCAGGAGTCGCTTTCAAATGTGGGAAACTCGTCGCGCCGTAGATATTTTGTTGTAATGTTTCAAATGAATTCGCCTACGTCTGTATAGAAAGTCGCCTCAGTTATAGTCGCACTGGTTAAAGGAATTTGAGCAGCAGATTTTCCCAGTTTTGCTGAGAAAGATTTTTGTGAGGAAGGAATCAATTGCCCCAAATTGCCGCCTGGTCTCAAATAAACACCTGGCCTGTTAAGTGACTGGAGCAAATAAACGCCCCGGCGACTATTTGGTATTTTAAGGTCGTCCAGCTGTAATTCTGTCTGATAGTATCTAATCTCATATCCACTCCTCTGTGTGTTCCAGGTTTGTCGGACTTCTTCAATGCCAGTTGTGTCCCTGGAGCGCAGGGCGACCCTCCGTCTCTGTGCCAGCTGTGCCGCGGAAACGCCGCCGGAGAGCACAAGTGTGAGCTGGGCGACCAAGAGCGCTATTTCAGCTACAGCGGCGCCTTCAGGTCAGCTCCAGAACTGCGGCTGCCACAGTGTTAGACTTAGACAAACTTTATTGATCCACACGGAAAAATGACTTGCTCACAGTAGCTCACATATCACAACATATTATAACAACAAGAGAAGAAATGGTAATAATAAATTCCAAATAAGCAGCAGGTGACTGGTGTCAAATAAGGCGTGAGTGTATAAATATACATGTATGTTAGGGGTGCGTTCAGGGGACTCACAGGACTGTGCTTCTCTGGTGTTGTGCAGGTGTCTGGTGGAGGATGCAGGAGAAGTGGCTTTTATTACACATACTACAGTTCCAGAAAACACAGACAGTAAGATTTAATTTTAATTTGATTGCTGAACATTCCACCATAGACATACATGCAGACCCCCCCTCACTGTTGAGTATCAGTAACATCTCCATGAAGTGTGCATTGACTCTTCTGAGCTTTAAGCCACGTTATAATTGTCATTACTATACCTGAAGTTGTGTTTTGTTCATTCACACATGTTTCAGTAGTTTAAGTATTTTTAGTTTGCCCACATCTTCAGAGCTCAGAATGCTTTGTTCTACCTTGTGATGTCATCAAGTGGTAGTTTTCAAGTTACGTGGCAAAGGAGAAATTCAATTTGTCAACAGGACAAATCGTTTATTTGGTTGAAGCTGGTGGACACTGCCTTATATCTGCCTGAATGGAGGAGCTAACTACACTGAAACTACTCTGAAACTAACCTACTTGTTTACAGTTTCTGTTTGTTAGCTCAGCCTATTCATCTGTAGTGAGGGCACATCAATCAGGCCCATAATGAGTGTTTTCACATCCCCGGCCCTGACCTTGTACCCCTATTGTTTTCTTTGGCCCCATCCACACTAGTGCGTATTCGAGTCGTTTTCGTTGTGGACGCAGTGTTCGTCCACACTAATCCGATGGAAAATGGCTCCAGAGATGGAACGATCTGATGCCGTCAGCTCCAACATATTCGTCTCAGTATGGATCTGATCCAGCGCTGTGTGGACGCCCTACTCTAGTTTCCGTCCTTATTGGGCCACGTAACTGTGACTTGTGCCTTCCTGATTCGCTGGGTTTGTGACATCGGACATGTGGCGCTATTGCGGAAAACAGTTTAAACAAACGTCGGTCCACAAAAAGACTGTTTTCACCCTTGCATCTTCCTCGGCTCGAAATCGGCTGCTGCAACTTCCACAGAACTACGGCAACTTCAGACACAGTGCTCCACTTCCTTGTTTTTACCGCCCAGTGTTTCAGGCAGTCCAGACACGATGTGTTTGGGCGCAAATTGTTTCCGATGCAGTGATACGGTGATACAGTGATTCGTTTCAGTGTAAACATAACCTTTTTTGACTTGTAGATGGGAAACAGATTTCTGAGGCCTGACATCATCAGAAATGGTTCTGTTCAAAGATCGCTTGATGAAATTGATTATGATTCAAATGATTCTAGTGATGCATATATCACCACATGACACAAGGTGTCAAGGTGGAGCAGAGTATTTTCTGTTTGAGAAAAGAACTCTAAATATGCAGGGTTTGTGTGTTAAACATGTGAATGAAACAAAGCACAACTCCAGATATGTTTGTGATGACCACACAACGTTATAACATGGATCAGATCGTAATATGAACCCTTTAAACACTGAGTATATTCCTAAAGCTGATCCTGCCGTTCTCCAGGCCACGGTCCAGAATGGGCGGCTGGGCTGAAGTCTTCGGATTACCAGCTGTTGTGCCCTGACGGTCGCAGAGCTTCTGTGTCCGAGTGGAAGAGCTGTCACCTGGCCCGGGTCCCCTTCAGAGGCGTGGTGGTCCGTGATGGTCTCGACCCCTCTGTGGTCTACAACATGCTGCGTGAGGGGCTGGTACGTTCACATCCCCTGACGGAGACTGTAGGAGACAGGGCAATATAGCAAAAAAAAAAAAAGAAATAACATTTTTCTTATATCATTGATGACAACAAACGGCCCAGGCCTTCTTTCTAATACTACATTTTACACCTCTTCTACATTGTTTTAAAACTCTGTGACTATAATTCCTCATTTTCTGTTTAGGCGAAGTCTGGTTTTGACTTGTTCTCCTCAGCCGGATACGGAGGAGGGACTGTGCTGTTTTCTGACCTGACCACAGACCTGCTCCCTGCTCAGACCGAAGAGCCCGTGGGCTGGATGGGACGCTCCTACTACAACGCCATGAAGGCCATGGACTGCTCCTCCCCCGGTGAGCCATCCACGTCAACACACACTCTTTGTTTACACATTTGTATGGAGAAAATATTAAAAATCTATTCTTAAGAGTTGGAGAGCTATGGAGACCTCATAGACATACAGTTTTATTTCAGATTTGATTCAAAATGTACATTAAAGGGATATAAACTGTAACACATAACATATTTAGATCGCATGTTTTATTTCCGTTTTATTCTTTATTTGCAATCACAACACAACAGGGTGCATCCCACTAATGAAACTACTGCACTACTGGTTTTGTATCATGCTTTTGTTTGTTTGTGGGGAACTGTCGTGTGGGAGGATGGGTGACGTAGGCTTGTGGGCTGAGCTTTGGACAGAATCGTAAAACTGTAAGGAGAGGTTGAATAGGGCCCGGGAGAGATCACTAAATTACTCAAACATGCATGGGCCTCAGTGGCACTGCAAGGGGGCCCCCCAAAGGTTGTCCAGACAGCAAGAATGTAAAGTTGAACTCCGGCACGTTTGAAGCTAAAGTCCGTTTCTAGAGGAGGTTGAATTCTGTCAGAAGCCAAAAAACGGCACAGATCAGTGTTTCCTCGGTGGAGATCTCACTGTGGCAGTGAGTCTGTCAAGGCAACAAACTAGTGTAGTGATGGGGGCAAGTTCTGAACTTCCACGTAAAACACCAATTTGCTTCACACTGAAGAAGCTTAACACCACTTTAACCCATCTGACAACAGCCACGAGTCTAACAAACAAAACGCTCTGCCTGGTTCACTCATTAGTGTCTGGAAACGTTAGAAAACAACTTTATAAGCACCTCACACTTCCCTCTGTTGATTTCCCACTGCACAGGCCAAAGCCCAAAAGACTCGATCGCCGACTCCAGCTGCCAGAAGCAACAAGTGAGGATCGACTACTGATTGTGAAGAAGAGAAACTGAAAGTTGTTGAAAAAAAATGGTTCAGGAATGGATTTTTTAGCGTTTTTCAAAAAATATAATTCACTCATAAATAAATGGGATTAGAAACAACATCGATGATCGAGTCTTTTGGGCTTTGGCCTGTGCAGTGGGAAATCAACAGAGGGAAGTGTGAGGTGCTTATAAAGTTGTTTTCTAACGTTTCCAGACACTAATGAGTGAACCAGGCAGAGCGTTTTGTTTGTTAGACTCGTGGCTGTTGTCAGATGGGTTAAAGTGGTGTTAAGCTTCTTCAGTGTGAAGTAAATTGGTGTTTTACGTGGAAGTTCAGAACTTGCCCCCATCACTGCACTAGTTTGTTGCCTTGACAGACTCACTGCCACAGTGAGATCTCCACCGAGGAAACACTGATCTGTGCCGTTTTTTTGCTTCTGACAGAATTCCACCACCTCTAGAAACGGACTTAAGCTTCAAACATGCCGGAGTTCAGCTTTACAGAAAATTTTGATTGAAATGAACTTAACATGATTCGCTTCATTTATGAGTTTAAATCAGTATTAATCCCATAATTATGATATTTACTGTTAAGATGTACATTTGAGAAGTAAACTATTACATATGGTTTTGAATTGCGTATGCATTATTATTAGGGGAGTAAAGAGTCTCCGGGGGGAGCACAGCTCTGCAGTCTGTGGGAACGACGGCTCTAGATGGTGTCATGTCCTGTGTATTCCAGAGCAGCTGAGGTGGTGCGTGCTTTCCGGCTCCGAGCAGCAGAAGTGTGCGGATATGGGATCGGCTTTCATTGGGAAAAACCTGACTCCTCGTCTCACCTGTTTACACGGAGACTCACTCGATGACTGCATGAACAAGATCAAGGTCAGCCTCCACATTCCTTCACATTCAATCCAATCCACTTTATCTCTATAGCACATTTCATACACAAAACCGTTTACCAAGTGCTGCACAATATAAATAAAACATATCCTTTAGAAATAAAAAATAAAGCTCTATATGCCTACACTAGTCCTCATAAAAACAATAAAACTAATAATAAAATCAAATAAGAGAAAGAATATACATACAGAACTCACGCAAAGTCAGAGAGTAAAAGTCTTAAGACGAGACTTAAAACCCTCCACTGTGGGGGCTGTTCGGAGGTGGTGGTGGTGGAAGGGGGGGGGGGGGGGGGCAGATTGTTCCAGAGTTTGGGGCCGGCCACAGAAAAGGCCCTGTCGCCCCTGGTTCTTAGTCTTGTCTTGGGCACCACGGGCTGGAGCTGGTCCTCGGACCTCAGAGGGCGGAGGGGTAAATTTGGAGAAGGTCCGATTCACAAAGGATTTCTGCAGAATCGGTGAAACTCTGTCAGTCTGAGGAGAAATATATCAGTTTGTTCAAAATGACTGAGGAGCAGTGAGCCTTATTGATTCTAGACTCTGACACTGCTACCGTCAATTGACTCTTAATATTTGACATAACACTAATATGAGACTAGATCAGACTGCGGTTGTCAGAGTAGCAAAGACCAGATACTAATATCGACACTAGATTCTCATTTGAGCAAGTACCACAGCAACAACACATGTGCAAAGCCAAAAGAGTTTATCCTCCTGGGACCTGAAGAAAAGGTTTATTGCAATATATATTTATTGTGATTTTCTCTCTATTTGGAGGTAAATTAACACCGTAGCATTTAGATCATTTTATTTCTAATTTTTTTAACACGTCCTCTGTAATGGACAACGGGGACATTTTGGTGTTAACTTCATGTGAACAAAAATAACTTTTTTGATGACCAACATCTCTGACAAGCTTCTACAGTCACCTCAAAGCATTTATTAGACTTCCTTTTAATTTTTTCTTTTTTTTTATCGTATTGCAGCCACAAACTATCTCCTATTGAGTTATTTTTTTTTTCATCCTGGACATGATAATGCCTGATAATCCCCCAGCCCATTTTAGGATCCTAGTCCTCCCATCTCAAAACACTTAAAAGATAAGATGTTTAACTCAGTGTCCACTATAAAGGATTGGCTGGGGTGAGACTCAGGGTGGGGGTTCAGTCTCAATCTTCACATGGCCCAGCAGGAACGCACGTAGGCGTCTTATGTCTGGAAGTGAACAGATCGGTGGTTGGGAGGGTGGGGTCGAGTTATTCGGGACAAACTGGGTCGCCGGGATAGGCTGCTAGGAAAAGGCTTCTGGGAAATTGAGACGTGGTAGAAGTGAGCTGTGATCCTGCTCCTGAACCTGAACCTAAGTTAATCATATTAACTACATATTCTACTGAATCTTTCCTGAATAACTTTAGAATGATCTTAAGCTGTATCAGAACAAGTATAAGAGCACACAGACGAGCACACGGCCCTGGAGCACTGGGGGATTACACAGATATAAAACCACATGGGAATAGAAAAGAAAGTGCTGTGATTTAATGTTGAAAATCACATTCTATTGTCAAAAAAAAGTTTTTTATTGTCATCGTGGTATCGGAGTCAGTATTGAGCCCATTCTGAAATTTTAGTAACAACACCATATCAGAGTATTCAAGGTGTTTCTGTCCTTGTAGAACAAAGAGGCGGATGCCATCACACTGGACGGGGGACACATCTACACCGCAGGAAAACACTATGGGCTGGTGCCTGCCTCTGGAGAGACCTACTCAGGTAACACAGCCATGTTTGTTTGGAGCATTCACACATTCACACTGGGCAGAGGGACGCCAATGCCTAAAGGTGCACTACGTAACTTTTTGGTTAGGGGTCCACCACCCGCTTGTTGTGAATGTTCCACAGTATAACATCAAACAGAACCCTCCACTACACTGCAAAAAACAAACTCTAGTCGAGCTAAAATGACTTGGATTAAGAAAGTTTTACCATGATTTGAGTAAATTTCACTTGACAAGTAAAATTATCTGCCAGTGCAGTAAGATTTTTGAAGACCTAAGGGCAATTTTAGTACATTTCTCCTCGCCTGGATTTTTTTCTCAATTTTGCTTTTAAAACTGCCCCTTTTACCCTATAATGAAGTGTGATACATCATTTTTTTTCAGTCCAACCTGTTATTTCACAATCTGCTGCTGTAGTTGTGTCATGAGGCTGTGATAAAAGCTACAGGACCAGAAATAGAGATGAAAAAAAAAAACAGAAAATAAAATTCCCACTCTTTCATACAAAACACACAGCAAACATGTAGAAACAACTTAGACATAAAAATGCTTAATTTAGGGCCTTAGCTACAAAAATGCAAAATATCAAGTCTGTAAGTAAATTAAAAATCTCCTTATTGCCCTAAAAACAAAAAAAGTGCAGTGGCTCCATGACTTTCCTGGTCCAGTCCTGGAAACAGCTCCTGTCAGGTCCAGGGCCAGAGCCACAGCACTTCTGCATTTCCAGGGTGGAAATTACATTTGGATTTGTTCATTTGGACTGAAATAAACCTTTAAATAAAAATAGAAAGAGATGCACAATTACACACACCAAGATGTGTCATTTTCCATGTGTGTGAGAATTAACTCCACTTAGAGCGACTTTTTCCCTCGTTATAAACACACACAGTCAGAGGAGTCGACCATCTTGACTCACTTCACTCTTTGGCAAAGTTTGGCTCCATCAAAATGGACGGAGCGCATGAGTTTGGGGAAAACAAAGTTCCTGTTGGACACTCGTTTTGCTCCCGTCATCACACAGCGTGAGTGTGACGTAGGATAAAGCCGCAGAAATGTACGGAAACCTCTATGTCTGCACTTTCAGAGGGGAAAAGGAAGTTTCTGTCTTTTACACTTAGAAAGTTCTGCGCCGTTATAGAAAACATATTCCTCAGTATTGTATATGATAATGGTCTTCGAGGGTTAAAATATAAAAATACATCTTGCTACACTTAAAATAAGAAATAAAATCAAGATAATGCAGATAATTTTACTTGTCAAGATGAATCTACTCAAATAAAGTAAAATGTTCTTAATTTAAGTCATTTTTACTGACCTAAATATTGTTTTTTTTCCAGTGTAGAAAAGGTTACACAATGCACCTTTAAATACCTCAGTGGCAGAGGTGTGGTCTATAAAGTGTGCGCTCCACTTGTTTTTAAAAGAAACGTGAAATGCTAATCTCAAGGTGGCCTCATGCATGTTTACGAGAGCACAAGAAAGTTTACCATATAAAATCTCCCTCTTCAGACGACAGCGATGGGTCCATCTACTACGCCGTCGCCGTGGTGAAGAAGAGCAGCACCCACATCCGTAACCTCGACGACCTGCGAAACCTGCGCTCCTGCCACACGGGATACGGGCGCACGGCCGGCTGGAACATCCCCGTGTCTGCGCTGATAGAGAGAGGCCTCATCTCCCCTCAGCGGTGCCAAATACCCCAAGGTGACGACAAACGAAAAAACAAGGTGGTTAAAGGCCGCCGCACACTGCAGGAGAGTTTACGGCTGCGATTTCTTCTCCCCGAGTTCAGGGAGGCGTGACCCGACTTTGTGTCTCCGTGTGCGATTCTGAAGCCGCTGCTCCTCGTGTGCGGAGTCAGTGTCAGATCAGAACCACCGAACATACGACAAACTAGGGTAACAGCCGATAAAACAAAGCGTCAGGGGCAGAGGAGCGACGGACGCAGAGACGCAACAAACTCGGGACAGAGCGAAAATAAAGACTTTATTACTCACCTGATGTGAAGTGGAACATTTAAAGTGCAGCGTCTCACCCACATTATCCATAGAAACTGTCCTCAGCAAATAATGACTCCAGTCCACAAAACCGCGCTGTTAATCCAGTTTGAGGTGTTCTTTGAAAGTAAAAAGCGAAAGTTGTTCCTCGCGTGTGTTTTGTTTACGTCCTCAGAGCGTAAAGCTGTGGATTAGCGACAGTGACTCTACTTCCTTTGAACTTTATCGCCAATTTTTTATGCTTTAAAAATCCTGTATCTGAAGTATTGCACCACATTTTACTATAATAATAACACAGTTTTGACTTGTGTCTAAACTGGAAGTGCAGAGTCTGGTCTTTTGAACACTTCAGAGTCTCAGAGCGACTGGTTTTACTGTAGACAGGAAACAGCTGACGCCATCGCGCTCACAGTTCTGCAGCCTGTTTTACACACACAGATCCCGCTGCAGACTTTGCGATCCGAGATTTTTTGTCTCATAAGTTTCTCCTCGTGTCTGTGTTGTACACATTTTGTCGCATGTTTAAAAATCGTTTAAGACCGAAAAGTCCTCTAGTGTGTAGTCGCCTTTAGTGCAAAAAAACAAAACAAACATTATATAACTCGTCCTGGTGGCGCCACCTGTCTGTCTCCAGGGAGATAGACCAGCTCAAAGGGCCCATAATGCACTATTTTTTGAGCTGTGCTATAATGTTGTTTCCTCATCAAAAACTGGAGAAACTGGAGTTGTGTTTTGTTTCATTCACACATGTTTAACACACAAACTCTGCATATTTACGCTGAGTTCTCAAAAAGAAAACACTCCCCCTTGTGATGTCATGTGGTCATACACATCAGGCCGTTTTGTAGACGTTCGCTAGAATAAGTTCACTAGCAAGGACCAACTGACGCCAAAGGACGCCAACTGAGTGAAGAAGAAGTTTATTTGTGAGTGAACGAGGAGGGTCGGCTGGGTTGAGACTCGGGGTGGGGGGTTCAGTCTCAATCTTCACATGGCCCAGCAGGAACGGGACCCCCCTCGTCGGCGTCTTATGTTTGGAAGATCGACAGATATGGGTTGGGAGGGTGGGGTCAAGTTATTTGGGACAAACTGGGTTGCCGGGACAGGCTGCTACAAATAGGCTTCTGGGAAACTGAGGTGTGGTAGAAGTGAGCTCTGACTGGAGAGGAGGCGAGGGCGGTTGAGGCGTGGTCCTGCTCCTGAACATAAGTTAATCATATTAACTACATTTAGATGATTTCAGCCCTGGAATTGCCCATCTCTACTGAACTAAAGCTTAAAGGTAGCTGCTAACTTCAAAACTACCACTGCATGACGTCAAAAGGCGCGATTACGCAAACGTGTGAATGAAACAAAACACAACTCCAGATGTTTTTGAGGCATTAACAACATTCTAACATGACTTAAAGCTCACAAGAGTCAATTTTGCATAATATAGGACTTTTAATGCCACACTCTGGACCTTTACCATTACCTTTTGGATGTTTTATGACAGAATACACTGTAATCAATAGGAAAACCCGTCTCTTGCCTTCATCATCACAAAATCCTAGAATCCTAGAATCTGAAAATCACCAATTACTATGAATCCATCAGCTCGTTGTGTCTTGTGTGTTTTTCTGTAGCGGTGAGTGGCTTCTTCTCTAAGAGCTGCGTCCCAGGGGCCAATCAGCAGGGCTTCCCCAGCAGCCTGTGTGAGCTGTGTGTGGGGGACCAGAGCGGCCAGAACAAGTGTGAGAAGGGGAAAGACCTGTACGATGGATACGGCGGCGCGTTCAGGTACGCACGGGGAAATCGGATCAACAAAAACACCCAAACACGTGTTAAAAAGACACTATGTGAGATTTTGGGTTGAAATTGGATAAACATGACCATGTACAGCTCCAAATACAAGGCAAACGTGCTCACACTGAAGGTGCATTGTGTAACGCTTTGGTATTGGGTCCGTCACCTGCTTGTTTCGATGTCATTGCTCTGCCTGGACTGCAAAAAACAAATGCTTCTTTTCTATAACAATAAAAAAAAATAAAAAAAAGTCACGCTGATTTTACTAATGTCCGAAACGGAGTGGGAGGAAGTAAAAACTTAATTTAACCCCACCGCTTTTTTCCACTGCCCCAAATTAACAAAGAGCATATAGACTTCTCATTTCTTGTACATTATAAGCTATAAATGCACAGTACACGCATTTCATTACAAAACAACAACAAAAATATATATGCACACACACATGTTCCACAGTGTGACATCAAACAGCTCTACTTTACATTTATTCAATTACAGGTGTTTTTATAGTTGAAAATACCAAGAAAAACAGGCGTTCTGACTGTGAGCGGCGTCGCCTCTCCACAGATCTGACCTGTGACTTGGTCTAGTTTGGTCTCCATGGAGATAGAAAGGTTTAATGCCGTACTGCGAAACATTCCAGATGAAGCAATAACATGTCCATGGAGAAAAGCTTCTGATGGACCCTCCACCAGAAAAGTTACACAATGCACCTTTAAATTTTGCTTTTACTGATAAGAATTGTAAAGCTCAATTATTCTTAATTTCAAAAACATTGGGCATGACGTTACGTTTATGTTATAATTTGGTGACCTTCACGCGAGTCTCTTTGGGTCGCCAGTTTTAAATGCTGAAATCCTTTAAAACAGAGGTGCCCAATATGTCCATCGCCAAGGTAGTGTCGGTAGCACTCGAGTAGTGTAGTACTCGAGATAGTTTCTTTACGGTCTTGGCCCACGTTTGGACTCGGTCTAGAAGGCGTTTGGACTCGGTCTTGTCTCGGTCTTGAAGGGGCTTGGACTCGGTCTTGTCTTGGTCTTGAAGGGGCTTGGACTCGGTCTTGTCTCGGTCTTGTCTCGGTCTTGAAGGGGCTTGGACTCGGTCTTGTCTCGGTCTTGAAGGGGCTTGGACTCGGTCTTGTCTCGGTCTTGAAGGGGCTTGGACTCGGTCTTGTCTTGGTCTTGAAGGGGCTTGGACTCGGTCTTGTCTCGGTCTTGTCTCGGTCTTGAAGGGGCTTGGACTCGGTCTTGTCTCGGTCTAGAAGGCGTTTGGACTCGGTCTTGTCTCGGTCTTGAAGGGGCTTGGACTCGGTCTTGTCTCGGTCTTGTCTCGGTCTTGAAGGCGTTTGGACTCGGTCTTGAAGGGGCTTGGACTCGGTCTTGTCTCGGTCTAGAAGGCGTTTGGACTCGGTCTTGTCTTGGTCTCAGCCGTGTTTGGAGTCGGTCTTGTCTCGGTCTAGAAGGCGTTTGGACTCGATCTGGTCTCGGTCTTGAAGGGGCTTGGACTCAGTCTTGTCTCGGTCTTGAAGGGGCTTGGACTCGGTCTTGTCTCGGTCTTGAAGGTGTTTGGACTCAGTCTCGTCTCGGTCTTGAAGGTTCTTGGACTCGGTCTGGTCTCGGTCTTGAAGGTGTCTGGACTCGGTCTTGTCTCAGTCTTGAAGGCATTTGGATTCGGTCTCGTCTCGGTCTTGAAGGCGTTTGGACTTGGTCTTGTCTCGGTCTTGAAAGCGTTTGGACTTGATCTTGTCTCAGTCTTGAAGGGGCTTGGACTCGGTCTTGTCTCGGTCTTGAAGGCGTTTGGACTCGGTCTTGAAGGGGCTTGGACTCGGTCTTGTCTCGGTCTAGAAGGCGTTTGGACTCGGTCTTGTCTCGGTCTTGAAGGCGTTTGGACTCGGTCTTGTCTCGGTCTTGAAGGCGTTTGGACTCGGTCTTGTCTCGGTCTTGGACTCGGTCTTGTCTCGGTCTTGGACTTGGTCTTGTCTCGGCCTTGAAGGGGCTTGGACTCGGTCTTGTCTCGGCCTTGAAGGGGCTTGGACTCGGTCTTGTCTTGGCCTTGAAAGGGCTTGGACTCGGTCTTGTCTCGGCCTTGAAGGGGCTTGGACTCGATCTTGAACTTGGTCTTGTCTCGGCCTTGAAGGCGCTTGGACTCGGTCTTGTCTTGGTCTTGGTCTTGTCTTGGCCTTGAAGGCGTTTGGACTCGGTCTTGTCTCGGTCTAGAAGGCGTTTGGACTCGGTCTTGTCTCGGTCTTGAAGGCGTTTGGACTCGGTCTTGTCTCGCTTGTCTGGAGCCTGCAGACACTGCGCGGTGCATCACCACACAATCCCCCAGCGCTCCCAGCTGGTCCACAACAGCATGTACCATCGTGTAACAGTGTGTATCACAGGGCAGGTTAAACTTCTGAAACCTCTGACCCGTCCATCTGCCTCACTTCAGTGCACCGTTCTTCACCTTTTCACACTCTCGCTCGTCCCCATGTACAGAGCATACAGGCTCCCTCCTCAATGCGCCGAAACGTGACCTAAAAACTAATCTAAATGTATGTTATAGTGATGGTACAAAGCAGGTGTACAGCGCAGAGCAGACCTACCACAACATGTGGTTGGAGTTTGACTAAATGTCACAAATGCATCTGTACGATGTGCATTTGGTAAATGTGCAGAGGCTCCTCAATATCACTGCAAAACCAGTGAGATAATGTAACTCCAGTTAGGAAGCTGAAAAAAAACAGGTTTAAAAATCCTATCCACTTTCTTCACTTTCTGCACAGTTTTGTGTAAAGTGGAAGTTCTCTTAAAGAAGGGTTCTCAAACTGTGGGGGAGGGTCCAAAAAAGGGGCACAGAGTGTTTCAGTGCAGCACAGTTTGGCTTATTTTAAGTTTAAATGAACATTTATCAGATAAAATGGAGACAGATCTATAAAAACTTATGTGAATCGGCCTTTTCCCACACGAACATCATTAAGTCCCAGCACTGTTCCACCACGACTGATTCTCAATATGTTTAGAAATATATAAATAATTTGCATTATTGTAGTAGGCAGATCATTTTGGCTTGGGCACTTTATAAGTAGCTCACATGCTGGAAAAGTGTGGCCCCCCTGCTTTAAAATAATGAGTTATTTCTTTCTGTTCTTTCTCAGGTGTCTGGCGAAGGGAGACGGAGATGTAGCTTTTGTCAAACACACAACAGTTTTCCAGTACACAGATGGTAGGTTTTTTCTAAGTAAAAATGAGAATAAACTACAAACTTATGTCCAAGCTAAGAAACTTATATCTTTATTTTGTAATACAACCTGTAAAGTGGATGTTTGAAGCTTATTGTAGTGCAATAAATTACAGTTATTGAGTTATGAAAAAAAAAAAAGTCAAAAAGTAATCCAGTAAATTGGCGGATCATTCATGTCTTTTTAACATCAGATATACTACCTTTAAAACATGGACTTTGGTTTTTAGATACTTGGCTAATCTTATTTATTAGTACCAGCGGTGGAAGAAGAAGTACCATGGGTTTTTCTGCATGTTTTTTGTTTCTCGAGGTCTTGTTAGTTTCTCTAGGTCTCGTTTATTCCCAGTCTAAATCCAAAAGTCCGTTCCTCTTTCTTCAGAAAACTCTGGTGAGTCTTGGGCCTCGGACCTGCGCTCCTCGGACTTCCAGCTGCTCTGTGCTCACGGCTCCAAAGCAGAAGTGACTCAGTTTAAATACTGTAACCTGGCCCGGGTCCCGTCCCACTCCGTGATGGTCCGACCCGACACCAGCGTGCACAGTGTTTATGGGCTGCTCGACTACGCTCAGGTACCAGCCTCTGCACACACCACAGGCTCATCTGAGGAGACACGTACCAGACCAGCCTGAACCACACACTTTTTCCTAGTTTGTTGAGAATGGAGATGGCAGATGGAACAAAGCGAGACTGAAGCGAGACCGTCTCCATTTCAGTGTCCGGTCCCTGCGTCCTGAAGGCAGGAGCTGGAGGGAAGGATGGAGGATGCTCAGTGTCGGCCGGTCGGGCTGTTGCTCTGTGGTTCGAGTTCTGAGACGTTTGGTGTTGGGGAGGGAATTTATTTTAGCTGATCTTGAGAAGTTAGTTTGTGTTGGAGACTCACAGCGGGTGTAGAAAAAGGAGGAGCAGCGGAGCGAGACAGAAGTAAGAGAAGGTGAGGGGCGACGTGGAGGGAGTGTGCGGAGAACATGAAACCTTTGTTGTGCTCTTCTATGAGTGTCTGTGATGTGGTGTTCAAATGTAAAGTTACTGTCCAGAGTGAGTCCAAGATATTTATATGTATTCACCTGCTCTGTTGTGTTGTTGTTAATGTTGATGTGGTTCAGAGCAACAGTGGAGGCATTAAAAACCCATTTCCTTTGTTTTATCAGTGTTGATGTGAAGACAGTTCTTTGTGCACCACTGTGAGAAGTGGAAAACTGAGCTGTGATATGCAGTGATGGAGTGTTGGCTGTTGAGATATCACAGCGTGTGCATCGTAGCCAATCACAGAGCTGATTACACACTGGAATAGGCAAATTAGACATCAACAGTATAACAATAATAACAGAACTCTTGAATAATAACACTAGGACTGTTCCCGCTCTGAGTCAGTCACATGTATTCAGTATTTTTGCACCTGTCTCTTTGCACTGATCATTACCTGCACTGTTATATTCTTATATTCTTGTACATTTTGTGTTATATTATAGCTAATTGGTCTTCTTACTTTATTTTAGTCTGTTGCATTTGTTGCATGTTTAGTGTTTGTCTGTGTTTCGCTCCAAGTACCGCAGCGATTTCCTAATGTTGTGAACCTGTTCACTCATATGGCAATAAAAACCTTTCTGATTCTGAGAAACAATTATACTTACACTACCGTTCAAAAGTTTAGGGTCACTTAGAAATATCCTTATTTTTTAAAGAAAAGGACAGTTTTTTTCACTGAAGATACTTTAAACTAATCAGAAATACACTCTATACGTTGCTCATGTGGTAAATGACTATTCGAGCTGCAAATGGTTTTTGGTGCAATATCTACAGAGGTGAACAGAGGCCCATTTCCAGCATCTCTCACTCCAGTGTCTAATGGTACAGTGTGTTTGCTCGTTGTGTCAGAGGCTAATGGATGATTAGAAAACCCTTGTGCTGTCATGTTAGCACAGATGAAGCAGGTTGAGTATCTGGAGCGTCACATTTGTGGGGTCGATTAAACGCTCAAAATGGCCAGAAAAAGAAAACTTTCACGTAAAACTCGACAGTCTGTTCTTGTTCTTAGAAATGAAGTCTATTCTATGCAAGAAATTGCCAAGAAACTGAAGATTTCCTACAGCAGTGTGAACTACTCCCTTCAGAGAAATAGAACCTGCAAAACACCAGTGTGAACATCTACAGTGAAGAGGCGACTCCGGGATGCAGCTTCAGGGCAGAGCGGCAAAGGAAAAGCCACATCTGAGACTGACAATAAAAGAAACAGATTAATATGGGCAAAAGAACTCAGACACTGGACAGAGGAAGAGTGGACAGAAGTGTTATGGACAGACCCACTGAGCTGCTGTGGACAGAAGTGTTATGGACAGACCCACTGAGCTGCTGTGGACAGAAGTGTTATGGACAGACCCACTGAGCTGCTGTGGACAGAAGTGTTATGGACAGAACCCACTGAGCTGCTGTGGACAGAAGTGTTATGGACAGAACCCACTGAGCTGCTGTGGACAGAAGTGTTATGGACAGAACCCACTGAGCTGCTGTGGACAGAAGTGTTATGGACAGAACCCACTGAGCTGCTGTGGACAGAAGTGTTATGGACAGAACCCACTGAGCTGCTGTGGACAGAAGTGTTATGGACAGAACCCACTGAGCTGCTGTGGACAGAAGTGTTATGGACAGAACCCACTGAGCTGCTGTGGACAGAAGTGTTATGGACAGAACCCACTGAGCTGCTGTGGACAGAAGTGTTATGGACAGAACCCACTGAGCTGCTGTGGACAGAAGTGTTATGGACAGAACCCACTGAGCTGCTGTGGACAGAAGTGTTATGGACAGAACCCACTGAGCTGCTGTGGACAGAAGTGTTATGGACAGAACCCACTGAGCTGCTGTGGAGCAGTTTGACCGTCTGGTACGTAAGAAGTTTCCATCCAGACAATCCAACCTGTGGGAGAAGCTTCTAGAAGCGTGGGGTGAAATTTCTCCAGATCCTTCAACAAATGAACAGCTGGAGGCCAAAGGTCTGAAGGCTGTGACTGCTGCAGATGGAGGATTCTTTGACGAAAGCAAAGTTTGAAGGAAAAAAAATTATTATTTCAAATAGAAAATATTATTTCTAACCTTGTCAATGTCTTGACTAAAGTTTATTCACTTTACAACTCATGGTGGTAAATAAAAGTGTGACTTTTCATGGAACAGAATTGTCTGGGTGACCCCAAACTTTTGAACAGTAGTGTTTACCATAACAATATATCAAAAGGAAAATAAGTAAATAAATAAAATAATAATAAATAAATACATATATGCTAGGCTTGCTGGGATAATGGAGCAAACATGGGACTTATTGTCATTAGGGATGGAACGAAATCCAAATCTCTCTGGACCAGATTTTCACCATATTTCTCCCTTTCACTCGATCGTTCTTTGTTTTTCATTCGTTCTTTTGCTTATTCTTTCTTTCCTTTGTCCGTTTCTTTGTTCTTTTGTTCATTAGTTCTTTCTTTAGTTCTTTCGTATGTTCTGTCTTTCATTCTTTCTTTTTTTTTTAGCTCTTTCATTATTTTATGTTCATTCTTTCTTTAGTTTTTTGGTTTGTTCTGTCTTTCATTCTTTCTTTTATGTTCTTTCTTTCGTTCATTCATATTCCAGAAACATCTCACGGTACCATATTTACCGACTGTGACAAAACTGTGAATCTGCTCCTTTTTCCTCTAAAAATGCTTCACAGACTTAATCCAAAGAATGAAGATGTAAAAGTGCTTAGAACAGTTATTTCTTCATGTCGTCTGCACTGAAACGGAGCAAAGGATCATGGTCTATGTAGTTCCCTCTGTTTTTTTTTTTAGCCATTTCTGCATCAGAACTGTTCATTTACGCAAAGAAACGTGGGATTCGATATATCGTGATGTTTCTTTATAGCACTGGAAGTTGCTGCATCCCTGTAACCTGAGGTGATCCTGCTTTGTTTTTCCTAGGAATACTTTGGCAGCGATACGAACCCCGATTTTAAGATGTTCGACTCCAAGGACTACGACTCCTCAGACCTGATGTTCAAAGACTCCACGGTGCGTTTAGTGGCAGTGGGAGAAAAGAAAACCTACCAGGATTGGCTGGGACAGGAATATATGGACTCACTGGACGACATTGAATGCAACTCCTCCTGCGCAGGTAATGAATGCGCACAAATGCAGCTTACACTTCTGGAAATATTCACAAAATGTCAGGTTAGCCCAGTATAGGACATTTAAAGGGCCCATCTTACGCTATTTTCTGATCTACGCATGTCATAACGTTGTTTCCGCATCACAAACAGACCGGGAGTTGTGTTTTGTTCCATTCACACACGTTTAACACACAAACCCTGCAGATTTAGGCTCTCTTCTACTTTGTGATGTCATGTGGCCATACAGGAGGTGCTCCACTGTGTTTTTAAACGCCACACACCTTCACTAGAATCATTTGGATGATTTCAGCCCTGGCCAATGACCAATCTCTGCTGAACTAAAGGTAAAAGGAGCTGTTCACTTCAGCACTACCGCAGTGAATTAAACAAAACACATCTCTGGGTGTGTTTTTAAGGAGGTAACAACATTTTAGCACGGCGGTTTAAAGCTCGCAAGAGAGTCAATCTTGTGTAATTTAGAACCATCAAAATCATATAAAAGGTGGATTCTCTGTAGTAAATAAGCAGATTTACTAGAATTTAAACATTTGCAGTTGAGAAAATGTGCTGGAGTCGAGGCGCAGTGCTGCACAATGGCCACTAGAGAGCACACTACGACAACTTAAAAATGTATTTGGCGACTGAATACTGAATTCCTGCTTTGCCTTGCTTTGCCTTGCCTTGTTTGGAATGTTCCACAGTACGGCATTAAACCTTTCTTTCTTCACGGAGACCAAACCAGGCCAAGCTACAGGTCAGATCTGTGGAGAGGAGATCCCGCTCACAGTCAGAACACCGGTTTTTTCTAGATATTTTTCAGCCATAAAACCACCTATAACTGAATGAATATAACATAGCGCTGTTTTAATGTCACACTGTGGAATCTGACGTCTCCATAGCAACAAGCAGATGAGGAACCCCCAGCCAAAAAGTTGCACAGTGCACCTTTAATGTTACAACGCTTATTTGAGTAGTAGTTTCCCAAATACTTTTTTACTCTTACTTGAGTAATATCTTGGACCACTACTTTGTACTACTCGAGTAATATTATTTTGACGTAATGTTATGCTTACTTGAGTATTTTTGGCTACTCTACCCACCGCTGTTGAATACAGTTTGTCAAAATTAGTATTCAGAATATATGGGTCAGTGACGTGACGCCTAAGTTTTCTGTCCAACTGCAGTTTCCTCAGTTAAAACGGTGCAAATTTCATAATAATTCAGCACATTTCTGTAGCACCTCTGACCTCCAGGGAACCAAATCATTTTTTTTTCAGAAATCCTGAGTTATTCTGCATGTTTTTTGTCCTTAAAGTATTAAAATGTCATGTGGTGCGACCGTGCATCATGTGGTGCCACTAATAACAGCAGGAATTCTGTGGCTGGAGTTTAATAACAGACAAAGTCGACTTGGGTGAACGGTTCTTTAGGCATTTTTCTTCATTTGCTGCATTTTCCAGGGCAGTAGTTTGTTCATTAAACACAAGCAGGCGACTGTCATATTGGAGCAAAAGAAAATATCAATATGCATTAAAAATCTAAAGAATTTGTTTCTATACACTTCATATTACTCAGAACTTAGATTAATATAACAAACATGTTTTAGAAAATAAAACTATTTTAAGGTTATTCTCGGTTGCACCACATGACACTTTTTAAGGTCGTAGCCGATTCATGTACATAAAAAAAAAAAAAAACTAGAAATGCTTCTAGTTCAATAGGAATCTCTTTTTTTCTTTTTTTTTAATTTGCCTGTTGCAAATCCTTATACGTCATTGACCCATTTATTTTTGGTACATTTTGTTACTTCCAAACACTGCTTACAGTATGAATAATTAGTGTTTAAAGTGCATTTATATTGTAACTTTTCTGATGGTTTGTCCATCACCTCCTCGTCTCTATGGGGACGTTATTGCATCGCCTTAAATTTTCATTAATTTTTTTATATTAAATCTAATGCATTTTATTTATTAGGCGCCTTTCTGGACACTCAAGGTTGATTTACAACAACATAAACATATGATTATGATTATGAAAAGCCAACAGCTAAAGTGGGACAGTATTTAACTGATTGTATTTAATATTGTATTTTCTTAGTATTTATTGTTTTATTTGTTGTTTTTGTCTATATTACCTTTATTACACCTTGAAAAACATGCATTCTTCTCTCTCTGCACTGTAACCTGGCCGAGTGTTGTCACCTGCTCGTCTTCGTCGAAATGGGGAGGTTTAATGCCATACTGCGGAACATTCCCTGCCCTGAAAACCCATCTCTTTCATTAATTATCTCATTTCTTTTGTTTGCCTTTGTCTCTCCGTGTAAAGCGTCTTTGAGTATCTTGAAAAGCGCTATACAATGTTATGTATTATTATTATTATTATTATTACACCTCCATGGAGACAAGGCGGCGGCTGGCATGAGGAAAGTTACATATAGCAGCTTTAATATTTGTCTTTTTTTGAAGTGATGTCGTCGGTGTGGCTGCTGCTGCCGGCTCTGCTCGTCACCGGAATCTGCAGCGAGATCTAAACATCTGAGATCCTCCTCAGATCTGCAACCACCAACGTCGGTACCTCACCTCATCTTTAACTTCAGGATCATCAGAACAGAGACTCATTTTAATCATTCGCACCGTTATCTGGCGTAATTTATTCTGATTAACACTGCAGCGTTTCCGTTTGACAGAGGAGACTGTGGTCCCTCCATCGTCTAAAACGACAAATCTAAAAATGACAAATTATACTTTTTGCTTGTTGTATTATCAAAAATATACAGAAGTAACTTGTATAAATCTTAAATCGGTGCTTTTTTAATTAGTAGAGGTAATACATGGCAATACGTGACATATTTACCCCCTCAAAAATGTATTAATAGATCTCGCCCACCTCGAAGTCCACTCTGGTTCCCAAAGTCAAATTTCCATTCATTTTTCCCACAGACTTTTAAAAAAAAATCTAATTAAAAAAATGTGAAGGCATCGCTGAGACTAATTGGCTATGAGACAATTAATTTACATAATGCAGTTGTTTTAAAGGGACAGTTTTTTTTTTTTACATGAATCTGTTCGTCTCCGTCAGCAGCGTCGCATCAACTCTGACTCACCTCCCGACAGCGTCTGAGCCGAGTTCTTCCCCGGTTTCGGTGCTGATGAAAGTGTCCGGCAAGTTGGCTGGAGTCATGAAAATAAAGTGTTTTTCTTCTCAAAATAATATCTGTTCAAAAGAGTGAAACATTTGCGTCACAAAACTGACCTCATAATCGCTTGGTACTATTTCCTCTCTGGTCGTATCACTGCGCTGCCTCCAGGTGGCGCCGCACACGAATCCAACACTTTTCTCAGTAGTTCTGCGGTGTTTACGCGCTCAGACTTTTGACCACCACGACACCAGAGAGCTAAAGAGAGAGCTACAGCGATAAGTAAGAAAGAATATATATAAAAATGGTTTGGACTTGTGATTCTCCAGGTGGAAGAACAAAACTCCAGGTTCTTCAGGTTCTTCAGGTTCTCGTCCCTTTGTCCCTCCTCTCTCTCTCTGCTGTTCTGACTCCATCTGCTGAATTTGGGCATCAGGATATTCGGGTTCATAAAGATCTGCCCTCGGCTCTGAGCTAAAGGCCGTGTCTTCATGTCGGTGTCAAGAGTCACACATGTTGTCGTGAACTTTCCGAGCAGGAAACAGTGAAACAGGCGCGGAGTGATATGTGATATGAGCGGAGAGAAAAAACTACCAAATGATTATGAGGGCAGTTTTTTCGCGGTTCACTGTTTTGTGATGCAAATGTGTCACTCTTTTGAACACATATTGTTTTGAGAAGAAAAACACTTTATTTTCGTGACTCCAGCCAACTTGCTGGACACTTTCATCAGCACCGAAACCGGGGAAGAACTCGGCTCAGACGCTGTCGGGAGGTAAGTCGGTGCTGATGCGACGCTGCTGATGGAGACGAACAGATTCATGTCAAAAAACCCAAACTGTCCCTTTAAAGCTCAAAAAGCACATTTAAAATTCAGGACTTGGTAAAAGGTTTTAAATATCTTAGTGGTTTATAAAGCTTCAAAAACAGTTCATAAATTAATCTTATATAACCTAAAAATAACCAAAAACGTCCTGGTAATGCGGAGAAAATGTACACAGCTTCCGAATATATTGAATCTATATTGAACCCTAACCCTAATCTAACCCTAACCCTAGTATTTAGCGTGACGGGCCTAGTTTTGTGGTTTCAAACTTTAAAATTAGTTTTTCAGAAAATCTACGGGGAAAATTGAGTGGGAATGAAGAGGTGGGCGATCACGGTTGAGCTGCGTAACAGTGAAATAAGGAAGGTTTGTGCCACCGTTATCTCAGTCCGTGGGAATCGCCGCTTTGTAAATGGTTCCTGGTCGGTTGGGGTGAATTTGAAGAGGAGAGTTGTGGAGGTTTTTGTTTACAGACAGCGGGCAGCCGTATCAGTGCGTACGCTCCCGCTCGTTACATTTTCCACCCTTCCGCATCAACTAAAACCGACTCGAATGACAAACCGGCACTAGTTTTATCTCAGAGAGGCATTGTGTAACTCCTCAACAGCAGGAAGTGTGGCAATGTTTAGTCACACAACCCGTCAGTGCTTTTCTACCGACAAATAACTGCGGAAAAGTGTCGCATATTTTTGAGCAGCTTCATGAATCTGCCCCGACACCAAATCTTCATCCAACAAGGTCGACAAAGAACAGATTCTGTCCACGAAGAAGACGTCTGGAGCTGCTGCCTGAAAGGACACGTCTCCCCGGGGTTTTAGAGCCAGTTTTTGGGGCCGTTAAAAGACTCTGGCCAGAAGATCGGAGGCCACGGCCCGGGGAGGACGAGCACAACAAATCCGCTATGTCCATTTAAAGCTCTAAAAAGTTAAAACTAAAATTTAAATCAATACGAAATTTGATGGGAGCCAGTGAAGGGTGTGATGCGTTTCCTTCTGCCACGTCCCGCTAAAAGCCGCAGCATTTTGAACCAACTGAAGACGAGTAAAAGCGGATTTGTTAAAACAATTAAAGAGAGTTGCAACGATCTAAACGAGAAGAAATAAAAGCATATATAACCATCTCAATTTTGCAATATTTCTTAGATGATAAAAAACTATTTCTGACCAAAAGTCTTGAATGGTCCAAGGACACCGAGATTTGTGATGCTCGGCTGGACAGAGGAGCTCAGGGAACCAAGGTGTTTAAAGACTGATGGGATTTTGTTTTCTGGGGCAATAGAGAGAGAGAGAGAGACGGACTTTATTCATCCCCATGAGGAGAAATTCAAGTTGTCCAGTAGCATAAACATTAAACAAGACGATAGTAATGAGGCGCACATTAGCCAGAGCTGTTAAACAGTCTTGTCAGCAATGAGGGTTTCAGTCTTATTTGAGTTTAACTGGAGACTCGCCACAACCTCACAGAAGAAAGACAATCCAATAAATCTGTTCATTTGTGGAACTCAGAATCACTGGACGAGCGATACAACTGTACGTCACCAGCGCAAAACGTATCCAAAATTTATCCACGATGAGCATGAAAATTTATCCACGACGATCAAGGGAAGAAAGAGGAAAACTCAAAGAACGACGACGAGCATCAGTGAAACTCCTGGGCGACACTCTGACTGATTCTAGTTAAAATGAAAAATCGATTTCATATAGTAGATATATTAGCAAAGGCTGAGATTTATGCAGTTTAAACGCTACAGATGTTCACAGATTAAACTGCACAAATCTCTCAGTCTGTGCTAATATACCGACATCACAAAATCGATTTTTCATTTTGAATCAGTCTGAGTGAACATTATTTCTGTTTTCTCCAGGACCAGAACACGTTAGTGTCGCTCAGTCGTTTCACTGATGCTCGTCGTCGTTTCCTTTAAGTTTTCGTCTTTCTTCCCTCGATCGTTGGGGATACATTCTTCGTGGACAGAATCTGTTCTTTGTTCCTCGTTGGATGAAGATTTGGTGTCGGGGCAGATTTATGGAGCTGCTCACAAATGTGACACTTTTCCACAGGTGTTTGGCCGTGGAAAAGCACGGACGGGAAGTTGCACGACTCATCATCACAGCACTTCCTGCTGTCGCGATAATAGCCTATTGCAGATGTTATTTCTTTGCCTGGAATGTTCCACGGTACGGCATTAAACACATCTTTCCAGTTACAGGTGTTTTCTAGCTCAAAATTACCTTTAAAAAAACATGAATTCGTAACACGTGTCCACAGATCTGACCGTTAACCTGCCTCCACTGTGATTACCGAGTTTATTTCCACACTGCGGAATAACCAAGGCGAAACCGTAACATCTCCATGGAGACCGGCGGGTGGCGGACCCTGGAGAAAAGCTCCGCAGTCACTTTTAAAAACACTGTCATACAAAAAAAATCCGCGGCAGAGTGGTTAACCCTGGTCCAAAAGTTGCCACGTTAGACCCTGTCCAAATTTCAAAGATCGGTTTTTGATACTTTGGCCCCGATGCCGTCAACATTCCCGTGGGGGTGTGACGCTAACCGGAGGCACTGCTCTGTCTGACGCTCTGTTACTCAAGTTAAACTTTAATCTGAGCTTTTGTTTCAACACAGTCTGACCGCGAAGAGCCGACTTGACGGGAACTACGGCAGGCGAGCTTATTTTGTGCTGCTAAAACAAGTCCCTCTCAAATAACATCGCAGTCACAATCTAGCTAGCATTCGCCGGCAGTTTTTAAGCGAGTCACTCTCATCTTTTTTTGTTGAAAATCAAACTCCGCTCCTGAAAATGTGCTGTTTAAATCCATTTATGTTTTTTTTTTCTTTCTTTCCCCCTTGAGTTTTCAGACTAACTTAACTCAACTTACAGCTCGCGACTAATGTGAGCATTGTGTCACCATGGTAACAGATGAACATTCCACCATAGACGTACATGCAGCCCCCGCCCCCCCACTCAGTGTCACTGCAAAGTATCAACAGTGCAATTCCAGTAAAACAATAGCCCATCTTCTAGCCAAGTTTACCACATTTGCCAAAAAGCTTTAAGTCGAACCATTATTTCCTCCCGAGTCTTTAACACAGTAGTGATGACAGTGTGGTGCTGGCTGGCCGACCACATTGGATATTGCTGCTGTTTGGGGACCATTTAAACCAAATTAACACACACAAAAAACACATTTAACACATTTAAAACACAACATTGTTCAACACTGAATCCTACACATTTTCCAACCAGACATTCAGCTGAGATTTGAGGCGAATTCTTGTCATTTCTTTCGAATAATCAGTACGACATTAATGTAGTGTAACGCAGTTTTCTTACGATGAATTGTTGATTTAAAGGTGTGCTGTGTAACTTTTCTGGCGGAGGCTCCGTCACCTGCTCGTTTCTATGGGTATGTCACGGCTCTACCTTAAATTGAATCAATTACAGATACCGTAGTTTTACGACTCAAAACCATCTCGACAAACACGTTGTGACTGTGAGCGGGGTCGCCTCTCCACAGATCTGGTCTGTAACGTGGTCCGGTTTGGGCTCCGTGAGGACAGAAAGGCTTAGCACCGCACTGTGAAACATTATAAACAAAGCAAGAGGATTTTCACGGAGAAAAGCGCACGGCGGTCCCTCCGCCAGAAAAGTTACACAGTGCACCTTTAAGTAGCAGAGTGATTTGACTTTAAAGCTTGATTATGTGCATTTTTTTTCCATGTTATGAGATACTATATTTTTTATATGAAGTTCAGCTGCCATATCAGTGTATATGTACTGACTCATTCTGTCAGAGATGAAGGCCTTCTCTGTTTCTTTTTTGAAATGATGTGATCTGACTAATATTTAGTTGCCAGGCCAGTGCGTCTGCAAAGGTATTATGGAAAGTATTATGAGCTCTTTGAAATAAATATATTGCAACTCAATTCTTGGCTCAATTGTTATTTTCAAAAGCAACCAAAGTAAGTGATAAACAGTATGATATGATGCATTAGTTGGGTGACCAGACGTCCCTATTTACCCGGGACAGTCCCAGTGTTGATCCCCGTGTCCCCCTGTCCCAGCACATTTATCCAAAACCAGTGATTCGTCCCAGTTTTATACAAAAAAATGCCCCCATTTTTGACCGACCTGATCCCTGCCAACAATAAAGAGAGGTATAAATTGTCATTCCTTTATTAAAGTGATAAATCTATTATATAAATTAAAATCCTCCAGGCAGTGAAACAGACCTTGTCGCGTCCAGTCACACTGCCACAGGACGGCATGTAATCAGTCACTTGTCCATATATTTCTCCTTATTTCTTGATGTGCCTGGAGCCGTCTTTTAGCCCCTCTTTCACCTCGTTTATGAACGTGTCTCCCACTCTCCTGAGACGGGAGCCCACCTGCCCAATGTCCCGTGGCACCTGACCAGCCTCCTGTCGCACCTGCTTCAGCGTCTGGGACCGGAGCACCCGCCGGGTCACATCCTGCCCCGCGATCTGGGCTTTGGTGATGGCGTAGGCAGTGATCTGAGCTGCTCTGCGAATGGGACGAGACTCTGCCAGCTTCTCCACCACCTGCAGGTAGGGATGTCACAATATCAAATTTAAGCTTTACAGTTAGTGTGAGAGAAAAAAACACCACAATTTAATGATGATTCATGACCAAACCACCAGTAAAATCCATAATTTTCTTCATTTGCGTTATCGAACTTGTTACAGTACGCACAGGTGGGCTACTCAACTACATTTACTCAGTTATTTTATTTGAGTAAAGAAATGTTACTTTTCAGAGTACTTTTCTAGCAGCATAGTTTTACTCCTACTTCAGTAATATTTTTTTTACTGTAGTAACAGTACTCGAGTAAATATTTGGCTTTTCTTTCCACTGTAAGGCTACAAGTGACAAAAATTTTATGTTGACAATGTGAATTGATTTGAACGTCTGTGTTTCTTGCACTGCTCCTTCAGATTTAGTTTTTCTCACTTTTGTGTCTATCCTTTGAAAAATTCAGATTTGGTGCATTTTGTGTTTTATCTTTCAAATTACATTAACTTCAAATTATAAATCATCAGCTGTGACATCCTGACAGTTACTCTTTTAAAGTTATTCTTACTTAAGTAGTTCTTTTCCCAAATACTTTCTTACTCTTTCTTTCTTGGACCACTACTTTGTATTTATACTTGAGGGATATTATTTTGAAGCTGCAAAGGAGAAATTCAATTTGTCACCTGGACAAGTTTATTTTGGTTGAATATGTTTCGCAGAACTAAAGAAGCAGAATGAGCTGCAAAACATATCTGACCAAAATAAACTTTTGTCCCGTTGACAAAATGAATTTCTCCTTTGTCGTGGATTTTACCTGGATGAGCGAGTAATTTTACACACATTTTATTATTATATTATTTTATTTTATATTTTATTTTTTATTCTGACAGTATGTGACCCAGTTTATGAAATCAAACTTTCTGAGTGATAAAGTTATATGACATAAAAAGTCAGATAAACAGCACTTTAAATGTGACAAAGTGGCACTCTTTTTTTTTTCTTTATTTATTTTTTACTATTTGTAAATGTAATTGGTTGGAATTATTTTTTTTTTATATATTATTTATTTTTCTTTATTTATTTATTTACTATTTGGCAATGTTTTTTATTATTTATTTTATTTTAATTGATTTATTATTACTGTTTGATTTTTTAAAATTATTTTTTATTTATTTTATTTTTCTTTCTTTTATTTATTTTTTATTATGTGGAAATGTAATTGGTTGGAAATGGCACCTGCTTCTGATGTAATTTAAAACAATAAACATACCTTTTTTAGAGTCTGTTTTTTTTAATGTGACAAAGTGTGGAATTAAGTAAAGTTTTACACACTGGGTCCATTCATGACTTAAGTGTGACTAAAATGTGAGTAAGTATAATATTGAAGATGCTCATTGACTGGTCACTTTCAAGCACATTTTTCTGTATTTTAACAAATGACCATGTATATCCTCTTTACTATTGGTAGGGATCAAATTGGTCAAAAATAGAGATATCTGGGGAAGTTTCGTGATAAATCGTGGTCATACCGGCTCGTCAAAGCCTGATCCCGTCAGATCTCAGAAGCTCAGCAGGGCCTGGTCAGTACTTGGATGGAGACACTGGGAATTCCAGGTGCCACAGGGGGGCGCCAGTCACAAAAACTGTCATTGTGTCCTTAGGCAAGACACTTCACCCACATTGCCTAGTATGAAAGTGGTGTGTGCGTGAATGGTGGTGGTGGTTGGAGGGGCCGATGGTGCAGATTGGAGCCTCACTCTGCCCCAGGGCGGCTGTGGCTACAATAGTAGTTTACCACCACCAGGTATGGAGTGAATGAATAATGCTCTGTAAAGCGTCTTTGAGTGTCCTGAAAAGCGCTGTATAAAACTGATGCATTATTATTATTATAAATGTGCTGGGACACGGGACAGTCCCAGTTTTGACTCCTGTGTCCCCCACACAGGACTCAAAACGGGGACTGCCCCGTGTTTATAAGGACGTCTGGAAATGCACTGAATGGAAATTACTTTTACAGTTTATTTTGCATCTAAAATGGTTACCGTCATAATTATTTTTTAGCTCTTACTATAATATTGTGGCTTGATTAACAGCTATTAACCTACAAATTCTGACATTCCTACCTGGAGGTTGTTCAAGAGCGAGTACAGCATACGACCCAGCATTGTTTACAGTCAATGTTAGCTCAGTTAGCTTGCGTGCTATCTTAGTTGTTAGCTTAGCCCGTCAAAAGCGAAGTCCTACACTGTTTTCCCGCTGAAAACACAAAGACAGACAAGGCAACAAATGAAATAGTTATCGAACCGTTAATTATACCGCACTTGAATAATAAATAAGTTAAAATATCTCTTTTTACCTCGGACAGGTCACTGCTAACTATTATCTAATGACATGAGTCTACTTCCGCTTTTGCCATAAAGCGTAGCGCCCCCTGCTTCCTGTTTGTACATTTACTAGTTGTAATTTTTTTTTTAGTTAATTTTTTCTTTTATTTATTTATATTTTTATTATTTGATTTTTTAAATTTAATTATTTGTTTATTTTATTTATTATTTATTTTTATGTATTTATTTCTATACAATTAAAAATATTATATATATATATTATATATATATATATATATATGGTGGCACGGTGGCTGAGTGGCAACACTCAGGCCTCACAGCAAGAAGGTTGCGGGTTCGATCCCGGTCGCCCCGGCCTTTCTGTGTGGAGTTTGCATGTTCCTCCCCGTGTCTGGATGGGTTTCCTCCGGGTGCTCCGGTTTCCCCATCAACCCAAAACATGCCCGCACCCCTATGAACTAACATCAAGGACCATGTTGTCCACCCTCCTGTGGGTTCACCACCTGCAGAGGGGTTCATAGGGAGGGTCAGGTGCTATGAGTATTGGGCAGCAAACTGCCCCGCGACCCAGCCGGATTAAGCTTTATTAAGATTTATTTATTTTCTTTTCCCTTTTCCTTATTCTTTCTTTCTTTATTTATATTTTTATTTACTTATTTTTTACTATTTGGAAATGTAATGGCTGGAAATGGCACCCCTTTCTGATGTTACTTAAAACAATAAAATAAATTTTTTTTTAGAGTTTAGTTTAGTCATTGCTGGCTAACATTTGAGACGACAAATATGAGCCTGTGCGGTATTTTTAAGGTAAGTAAGTTGGCTGGATCAAGTAATTTAGGCTTTTGTGTACCTTTTAAGTTCAGTTCGAGCCAAATAAATCTGTTTAGCAACTGTAGTAATATACTGTCAATGATCAGATATAGCTATTGTTACAGTTTCCTGATTTAATTATAGTGATGATGAAAAAAAAAAACACAAAAAAAACAAACAAATAAACTCTAAAAGGTTTTTAGAATGGGCCTGTTTTTCCAACCCCTGTGGACATCAGGAAGCAGGATGTTACATTTTAATTTGGCAGACTGTAATTGATTCTGGTTTTGTTTATTTTAGACTGGGGCATGTTTTTGCACATTGCTTCATCTGATCTTATCTGACTTTGAGAATAAAATGTACTGGGGATTAAGAGACTAGTGCATTTTGTGTTTACAGTACTGCAGTATCTCCAGTGTTGTTGTCTTTTTTATGTTGAATGTTTAATGAGGGTCGGCCACCTGCATGTCTCCTTGGAGATGTTATTGTTTTTTTCTGTAATGTTCCACAGTAGGGTATCTAATGTAAATCCACATTAGATACCCTACTGTGGCCACGTCACCTCCTAGTGAGAATTCATGTTTTTGAGGTACTGTTTAGAAACAAAAACACTTGTAGGCTAAATGAATAACTATAAGTTAAGTGCGTTTGATGCTGCCACAAGTAGGTAGTACTCAAAATGTTCCTTTTCAAAGTACTTTCCTAGCAGCATACTTTAACTCCTACTTGAATAACATTTTTTTTTTATTGAAGTAACAGTACTCTTCCTGGAGTAAAAGCTTTGGTTCCTCTTCCAGGTCTGCAAGTAACAAAAGCTTTATATCGACATTATGAAATGATTTGTGGTTCTTGCACTGCTCCTTCACATACAGTTTAGTTTTTCCCCTTTTTATTTTTTTCTATAAAAATACCAGACTTTAATTATATTAACATAATAATAATGATAAAAATAGAAGTTTCCCTCAAATACATTTTTCACTCCTACTTAGACCACTGCTTTGTACTTCCACATGAGGAATACTATTTTAAAGTAACGGTTTTATGGTTTTCTTTGTTTTTTCCATTTAAATCACCTTTCCTCTGTGCAGATATTAAACTGCTGCAGTGTATTTACCTAATGGATTTTTGACAATCATTACTCGAACACAAACAAACCCTTACTGGAAAAGTTGTTTGAGTGTAGCTATTTCAAAATATGCAAATACAATATTACATTTACGGTAATGCTCAAAATGTGTTTAAGAAGCTACATTTTATTGAAGAAAACTAAACTGAACAAACCATAAAATGAAGTTTTGTACATACATTTCTGGTAATTTCCCCTTGGTCCACTCCCAGTTCTCTGCTTCCTGTTCTTTTAGATGAGTGGAGTGTTGCGCAAAAAAAACAAATTGAGCAATTACCCTTCCCCATTTCTGCAGAGAGTCCACTCGAGTCGTCGGGTTTGGGGCATTTCAGTCAGAGAAAATGCATGTGTTAAACCACTGCTGGGGGCTCCTGATATGGATGTATTTACTGACCACTGTGTGTGCTCAAGGTAAGGCAAAAATAATTATTAAAAGAGCTAAAAATGTTGTTTTTTTTTTTATGTCAGTAATATTTGAATGATGATATTGGAGTGGTTAACACTTTATAATAACTACACCATTTATATACTTATTTATACTATTTATATACTTAAAAAACGTGAAGAAAAACAATTGCCACTAAATACATGTACAAAAGGCTCACCGGAAACAGAAGTTCACCAAACCAGGACTAGAACAGGACTATTCCAGGTCTAATCTAGGGCTAAACCGGGTCTAAAAGTGGACTGCATAATTTCCTCTGTAGTTTTATACACTAAATGATCCGATGGAGGACAGAAAAGTGGATAAAATGAACGGTAAACTAGGCAAACCCACAGACTGAAGAGCTGCAGAAGCGCCTGAAGGAGCTCACCGATCATCAGAGGTACAGGCGCCGCTTTTTAGGGTGTAGTTGTGATGAAGTGTTACAGACCGAACCAAAATATCATTACATATTGCTATGATTGCTCATGTTGTTTTGAAGAAATGCAAAACTAATTACTGCAAACGTGTCTCAAATTGCGTATAACTCGGCACGTCACAGTATTGAATCATAAAAGTTATTTATTCAACTCTCTTCAGCTCAAATCCACCATAGTGCGTGTAAGAAAAAGTAGCCAAGATAAATAATTCCCTCCAAAATGATGAATTATGATGAAGAGCCTTTAAAATCCCGTGTTATCAGAATGTTCAAAACTTTAGAATAGCGGCAAGTGGAGGCAAAGTGAAGCAGACGTAATGTATTTTCAATTATTAACTGCTTAACAGACCGAAAATAAACAACACTTTTCAATTTCCAAGGGACACATATTAATGACTTTACTTCTCTTTTAAGAAGGGGGGGAAAACACAATTTTCTAACCTCAAAAATGTATTTAAGTTTCCCAAAAAGTATAATTTATGGTGGTTTATGAAATCGACTGCCATGTTGTGAAATTTATACTACTGTATATTATGTGATTCACTTCACTTTTTCTCTATTGCAGAATTTTTCGGGCCTGTTGCCGCATTTTACTCAAGTATCCAAATTTCTCAGCACCATATTTTTACTCTTTTTATGCAACATATTAATTCATTTCTCTGTTAAGGAGGATGGAAAAATGCTCTTATCTAACCTGAAAATAGTATTTAAGCTTCACAAAATTTACGATGAAATGCATAAACTGTAGCGGGCTCAGCTTTTCTGTGAGGATTTGTCCAGTAAACCTAAGAATCTGGAGTTTTCCGTTGTCAAAAATGCTTAATGTGTCTATCATAATCAATAATTCAATAAACAAATAAAACCCAAAATGTTTTTCACCTGGGCTCTGACGTCCCTCGCATGTATCCGGGTGGGGTTTTTTTTTCCATTTGCTAAATTTTCCTCGTTTTTTCGTATTTTGCGATATTCTCACCGAAATCTCATTATGCTCTGGTTCGTTTTTGCCTCCGGTCGCCTCCGTTTCGTAAACTCCGAACAAAATTTCCTATTCCTACAACACAAATTGCAATGTTTGGCAGAAAAAAACACAAATCGAGCCAAGCTGAACAAAGTTTTCGTACTCTTCCCTTCTCTTTAATGTGGAATTTATGATGATTATTCATGTTTTGATCTGTTTGTATTGTGATTTCAGTATCTTCTTCCGCTGCACAACGTTTCTAACCTTCCTTGCCTCGTCTTTTTCCCCTAGATTGCACACTGGAGAATTTTAAACAAGCGACCTTTTTTGATGAAAATTTTGACTTAAGTCGTTTGGCGCAGAGTTATTCCCTTGGAACCACCGTGAGAGTGCACTGTAAATATGGCTACACGGGCTTTTTCAAAATCATCTGCACCAGAAATGGGTGGAGTAAGCAGGGAGAGAACTGCAGACGTGAGTAAAAACATGCGAAATTTATATGATTCGCTTCACTTTTTCTCTATTGCAGAATTTTTCCTCATGTTTTTAAAGGGTCTGTTGCCGTACGTTATTTTATTGCAGTATTTCACTATCCAGTTCTACTTCTCTGAGTAATTTTCCAACACCACTTTTACTGCTTCTGTCAAAAATGTGTTTTTTTCTTGAAGCTTAACACTTTCTTTATTTTAGATACACAGGAAAAGAATGCAGAAGAAAATCAAATATGACACAAGTGAACTAAACCAGTCTAAACTAAAAGTAATGATGATGGTTTGATCCTGTGCTAGCCCAAGTTTAGTCCTGCTTTAGTCCTGCTTTAGTCCAGGTTTAGTCCTGCTTTAGTCCTGGTTTAGTCCTGCTTTAGTCCTGCTTTAGTCCTGGTTTAGTCCTGCTTTAGTCCTGCTTTAGTCCTGGTTTAGTCCTGGTTTAGTCCAGGTTTAGTCCTGTTTTAGACCTGCTTTAGTCCTGCTTTAGTCCAGGTTTAGTCCTGGTTTACTCCTGCTTTACTCCTGGTTTAGTCCTGGTTTAGTCCTGCTTTAGTCCTGCTTTAGTCCTGGTTTAGTCCTGGTTTAGTCCAGGTTTAGTCCTGTTTTAGACCTGCTTTAGTCCTGCTTTAGTCCAGGTTTAGTCCTGGTTTACTCCTGCTTTACTCCTGGTTTAGTCCTGGTTTAGTCCTGCTTTAGTACTGGTTTAGTCCTGGTTTAGTCCTGCTTTAGTCGTGGTTTAGTTGTGGTTTAGTCCTGGACTAGTCCTGCTTTAGTACTAGTTTAGTCCTGCTTTAGTCCTGGCTTAGTACTAGTTTAGTACTGGTTTAGTCCTGCTTTAGTCCTGGTTAATCCTGGACTAGTCCTGCTTTAGTACTAGTTTAGTCTTGCTTTAGTACTGGTTCAGTCCTACTTAGTACTAGTTTAGTCCTGGACTAGTCCTGCTTTAGTACTGGTTCAGTACTGCTTTAGTCCTGGTTTAGTCCTGGACTAGTCCTGCTTCAGTACTAGTTTAGTCCTGGTTTAGTCCTGGTTCAGTCCTGCTTTAGTACTAGTTTAGTCCTGGTTAGTCCTGGTTTAGTCCTGCTTTAGTACTAGTTTAGTCCTGGTTTAGTCCTGGTTAGTCCTGGTTTAGTCCTGCTTTAGTACTAGTTTAGTCCTGGTTTAGTCCTGCTTTAGTCCTGGTTAGTCCTGCGTTTAGTCCTGGTTAAGTCCTGCTTTAGTACTAGTTTAGTACTGGTTCAGTCCTACTTAGTACTAGTTTAGTCCTGGACTAGTCCTGCTTTAGTACTGGTTCAGTACTGCTTTAGTCCTGGTTTAGTCCTGGTTTAGTCCTGCTTCAGTACTAGTTTAGTCCTGGTTTAGTCCTGGTTCAGTCCTGCTTTAGTACTAGTTTAGTCCTGGTTAGTCCTGGTTTAGTCCTGCTTTAGTACTAGTTTAGTCCTGGTTAGTCCTGCTTTAGTACTAGTTTAGTCCTGGTTTAGTCCTGGTTAGTCCTGGTTTAGTCCTGCTTTAGTACTAGTTTAGTCCTGGTTTAGTCCTGGTTAGTCCTGGTTTAGTCCTGCTTTAGTACTAGTTTAGTCCTGGTTTAGTCCTGGTTAGTCCTGGTTTAGTCCTGCTTTAGTACTAGTTTAGTCCTGGTTTAGTCCTGGTTAGTCCTGCTTTAGTACTAGTTTAGTCCTGGTTAGTCCTGCTTTAGTACTAGTTTAGTCCTGGTTTAGTCCTGGTTAGTCCTGGTTTAGTCCTGCTTTAGTACTAGTTTAGTCCTGGTTTAGTCCTGGTTAGTCCTGCTTTAGTACTAGTTTAGTCCTGGTTAGTCCTGGTTTAGTCCCAGCGTAGTTCCAGTTTTGATGTGGTCCATGTCAAGTGAGACCTCGACCTTTGTTTTTCCCATTTTTGAGCTCTGTCCTTTTAGAAAATGTTCTTATTTTTATTACATTTAGCACAAATCATAAATCATAATGGTACATCTACAAAGTCACTCTTTCTTTGTAGTTTTCCCAAATAAACATTTATATATTTTTTACATTTTGTTTCACTTGAGTCTTACTAATTTCTGACACTTTTAACGTGTTTTGTGTTTGTGTGTTTGAAGCGGTTCTCTGTGGCCATCCCGGTGATGTCCCGTTTGCCGATTTCACGCTGGTCAGAGGAACTGACTTCATCTTCGGGTCCCAAGTTCAGTACACCTGCCACAGGGGGTAAGAACAGACGTCAGTACACCTGCCACAGGGGGTAAGAACAGACGTCAGTACACCTGCCACAGGGGTAAGAACAGACGTCAGTACACCTGCCACAGGGGTAAGAACAGACGTCAGTACACCTGCCACAGGGGTAAGAACAGACGTCAGTACACCTGCCACAGGGGGTAAGAACAGACGTCAGTACACCTGCCACAGGGGTAAGAACAGACGTCAGTACACCTGCCACAGGGGTAAGAACTGTCGTCAGTACACCTGCCTCAGGGGTAAGAACAGACGTCAGTACACCTGCCACAGGGGGTAAGAACAGACGTCAGTACACCTGCCACAGGGGGTAAGAACAGACTTCAGTACACCTGCCACAGGGGGTAAGAACAGACGTCAGTACACCTGCCACAGGGGGTAAGAACAGACGTCAGTACACCTGCCACAGTGGGTAAGAACAGACGTCAGTACACCTGCCACAGGGGTAAGAACAGACGTCAGTACACCTGCCTCATGGGGATCGAACACACGTCAGTACACCTGCCACAGGGGGTTAGAACAGACGTCAGTACACCTGGCACAGGGGGTAAGAACAGACGTCAGTACACCTGCCACAGGGGGTAAGAACAGACGTCAGTACACCTGGCACAGGGGGTAAGAACAGACGTCAGTACACCTGCCACAGGGGGTAAGAACAGACGTCAGTACACCTGCCACAGGGGGTAAGAACAGACGTCAGTACACCTGCCACAGGGGGTAAGAACAGACGTCAGTGACGTGAGTAAAATCAGGGCTCAGCTCACAGTGCACACGTGTAATACAGGCAAGAGTGTGTTCATGAACAGTGTGTATAGTGTGGTATAGTGTGTGTGTACAGTGTGTGTGTAGTGTTTGTATATAGTGTGTGTGTATAGTATGTATGTATATAGTGTGTGTGTAGTGTTTGTATATAGTGTGTGTATATAGTGTGTGTGTATAGTGTGTGTGTGTATAGTGTGTGTGTGTATAGTGTATGTATATAGTGTGTGTATATAGTGTGTGTATAGTATGTATGTATATAGTGTGTGTGTATTAGAGGTAAGATCTTAAGCCCGAGCCCAACCCGACCGGGCCTAAAATGTCAATCATTGCTTCGGGTCGGGTCGGGCTTCTCTCTCGCTGACTTTTTAAAGATAAATATATGTTTATAAAAATGTATACTAAAACGATGTGTGGATACTAAACGAAGGAATACTTGTTTTAAAAAAAATAATTTTGATAAAACAGAGAAGTCTCTGTAATGTAATTGCAATTTAACTGCTAAACAGGACTCCTCTTTAGCAGTTAAATTCGTGCGCAGAGCATGAGCCAGAGCCAGAGCCAGAGCAGAGCCAGAGCCAGAGCCAGAGCCAGAGCAGAGCCAGAGCAGAGCCAGAGCAGAGCCAGAGCAGAGCCAGAGCAGAGCCAGAGCAGAGCCAGAGCAGAGCCAGAGCAGAGCCAGAGCAGAGCCAGAGCAGAGCCAGAGCAGAGCCAGAGCAGAGCCAGAGCAGAGCCGGCTCATGCTCATGCTCATGCTCATGCTCATGCTCATGCTCATGCTCTGGCTCTGGCTCTGGCTCTGGCTCTGCTCACGTGAACGACGCCCCGAGTCCTCACAGATAAAATATGAAATTTCGGGTTTGCTTCGGGCTCGGGCCTGCAAATCAAGTTCATTGGTCGGGCTCGGGTCGGGTCGGGCTGGATTTTTTAGGCCCGATCTTACCTCTAGTGTGTATAGTGTGTGTGTGTATAGTGTATGTATGTGTATATAGTGTGTGTGTATAGCATATGTGTGTATAGTGTTTATATAGTGTAAGTGTGTATAGTGTGTGTGTATATAGTGTATGTATATAATGTGTGCATATAGTGTGTGTATATCGTGTATGTGTATATAGTGTATGTATATAGTGTGTGTATATATTGTATGTATATAGTGTGTGTATATAGCGTATGTATATAGTGTGTGTGTATAGCGTATGTGTGTATAGTGTTTATATAGTCTAAGTGTGTATAGTGTATGTATATAGTGTGTGTATATAGTGTATGTATATAGTGTGTGTATATAGTGTGTGTATATAGTGTATGTATATAGTGTGTGCATATAGTGTGTGTATATAGTGTGTGTGTATAGCGTATGTGTGTGTATAGTGTGTGTATACTGTATGTATATAGTGTATGTGTATATAGTCTATGTATATAGTGTGTGTATATAGCGTATGTATATAGTGTGTGTGTATAGCGTATGTGTGTGTATAGTGTGTGTATATAGTTTGTGTATATAGTGTATGTATATAGTGTGTGTATATAGTGTGTGTATATAGTGTATGTATATAGTGTGTGTGTATAGTGTGTGTATATAGTGTGTGTATATAGTGTATGTGTATAGTGTATGTATATAGTGTGTGTGTATAGTGTGTGTATATAGTGTATGTATATAGTGTGTGTGTATATAGTCTATGTATATAGTGTGTGTATATAGCGTATGTATATAGTGTGTGTGTATAGTGTGTGTATAGTGTGTGTATATAGTTTGTGTATATAGTGTATGTATATAGTGTGTGTGTATAGTGTATGTGTATATAGTGTGTGTATATAGTGTGTGTATAGTGTGTGTATATACTGTGTGTATATAGTGTGTGTATATAGTGTATGTGTATATAGTGTATGTGTATATAGTGTGTGTATATAGTGTGTGTATAGCATATGTATATAGTGTGTGTATAGTGTGTATGTGTGTTTATATAGTGTCTGTGTGTGTGTGTATAGTGTGTGTGTTTGTATATTTTTTATACACAGAGAGATCATTGTATTTTCGTAGATTCTTTTTCAGACCAGGGTTTAGGTTGATTTGATTTTCGTCACAAATCTGGACAGTTTCACCTCACACTGGTCACATGATGCGCTGGTGATTTAAACTGGTTTGTCTTCATACCGGTGGACACAGCGCCATCTACAGTCCGACTTCTTCAGGACAGTATCCCAGGACTGAACCAGGACTGAACCAGAAATGAATGAGGACTAAACCAGGACTATGCCAGGACCAAACCAAAACTAAACCAGAACTAAACCAGGACTAAACCAGAACTGAACCAGGACTAAACCAGAACTAAACCAGGACTATACCAGGACCAAACCAAAACTAAACCAGAACTGAACCAGGACTAAACCAGAACTAAACCAGGACTAAATCAGAAATGAACGAGGACTAAACCAGGACTAAACCAGAACTAAACCAGGACCAAACCAGAACTAAACCAGGACTATACCAGGACCAAACCAAAACTAAACCAGGACTAAACCAGGACTAAACCAGGACTGAACCAGAACTACACCAGGACTAAACCAGAAATGAATGAGGACTAAACCAGGACTATGCCAGGACCAAACCAAAACTAAACCAGGACTAAACCAGAAATGAATGAGGACTAAACCAGGACTATGCCAGGACTAAACGAGAACTAAACCAGGACTAAACCAGAAATGAATGAGGACTAAACCAGGACTATGCCAGGACCAAACCAAAACTAAACCAGAACTAAACCAGGACTAAACCAGGACTAAACCAGGACTAAACCAGGACTAAACCAGAACTGAACCAGGACTAAATGAACGAGGAGTAAACAAGGACTAAATCAGAAATGAATGAGGACTAAACCAGGACTATGCCAGGACTAAACCAGAACTAAACCAGAACTAAGCCAGGACTAAACCAGAAATGAAGCAGGACGAAACCAGAAATGAACCAGGACTAAACCAGGATTAAACCTGAACTAAACCAGGACTAAACCTGAACTAAACCAGCACTGAACCAGGAATAAACCAGGTCTAAACTCAGGTATGAGAGAGTAAACCGGGACGAAGGGCCCTTTGTACTCACACACACCTGGGATGCTGTCGTGAAGAATCAGCTGACCGGACAGCACTCTGTGGACGGCCGCTATGAGCAGTCGAAACCGTCAGGTATGAAAACAAACAAAATCTTGGTCTAAATAAAGGATCTGTTCAAATTAATTATCGGAAGATCAGATGAACCTCATTGGACAACCAGAGGGATCCGTCTGGTCCCCACGCCCTCCATCACGCCTTGAGTCGGATTCAAACAAATGTGTCCCTCCTACTTTTATAGAGATAGTTAGTTAGTGGTACTACGTATATTTTATCTTTATTTCTTTGTAAGTAGCCATATTTGTTTACATATGGACGGATCGCATGTCTCTGATTGGATAATCCACCTGTCAATCATGCCCACAGGTAGATTCACCACTGACCAGACGGAAAACTTTTTCAAGAAGACTCCCGCACACTGTCTCACTCTTGGTTTTCTTTTATTAATACAACATTTCTGTCCCTCTGACGTTCCTCTGGTATGTGGACAGCCCGCGGATTTCATCCAATCACAGCAGTGAAAAAAAAATACATTTACAATTGGACCCCAACATTATACATGATTAAAGTTGAACTCCGACACGTTTGACGCTAAAGTCCGTTGCTAGAGGAGGTCGAATTCTGTCAGAAGCCAAAAAAACGGCACAAATCAGTGTTTCCTCGGTGGAGATCTCACTGTGGCAGTGAGTCTGTCAAGGCAACAAACTAGTGTAGTGATGGGGGCAAGTTCTGAACTAGTGCAGTGATGGGGGCAAGTTCTGAACTAGTGTAGTGATGGGGGCAAGTTCTGAACTAGTGCAGTGATGGGGGCAAGTTCTGAACTAGTGTAGTGATGGGGGCAAGTTCTGAACTAGTGCAGTGATGGGGGCAAGTTCTGAACTAGTGTAGTGATGGGGGCAAGTTCTTAACTTCCACGTAAAACGCCAATTTGCTTCACACTGAAGAAGCTTAACACCACTTTAACCCATCTTACAACAGCCACGAGTCTAACAAACAAAACGCTCTGCCTGGTTCACTCATTAGTGTCTGGAAACGTTAGAAAACAACTTTATAAGCACCTCACACTTCCCTCTGCTGATTTCCCACTGCACAGGCCAAAGCCCAAAAGACTCGATTGTCGACTCCAGCGGCGGCAAGAGGCTCGAGCCGCCAGAAGCAACAAGTGAAGATCGACTACCGACGGTGAAGAACAATAAAAACTGAAAGTTATTGAAAGAAAATGGTTTGGGAATGTATTTTTTAAGCGTTTTCAAAAAATATAATTCACTCGTAAATAAATGGGATTAAAATCGACATCGGCGATCGAGTCTTTTGGGCTTTGGCCTGTGCAGTGGGAAATCAGCAGAGGGAAGTGTGAGGTGCTTATAAAGTTGTTTTCTAACGTTTCCAGACACTAATGAGTGAACCAGGCAGAGCGTTTTGTTTGTTAGACTCGTGGCTGTTGTCAGATGGGTTAGAAAGTGGTGCTAAGCTAAGGACTATACCAGGACTAACATTAAAATCATATCATACCAAACCAGGACTAAACCAGGACTAAACCAGGACTGAACTACGACTAAACCAGGACTAAACCAGAAATGAACGAGGACTAAACCAGGACTGAACCAGGACTATACCAGGACTAAAACTCAGAACAATATCATACCATGAAGTTACACTGGTTGTGGGTTTGAAGTCCTTTACAGTTAAATTCTGTGCTTTTCTTTCACAGTTACCAAATGACCAGTTTTACAGACACTCGTAACTGTCTCCAAGGAGGCTGGGATGGCCATCTACCAGTGTGTGAACGTAAGAGAAAAGGCTAAAATACACAATGCAAGGACAAAGTTTGGTAATACAAAAGCACTTTAAATATTATGGCTATTATTATGACTATTATTCGCAGTTATTAAATTACTGGTGGTTTCATAGCTCAGAAATACCTAGAAAAACAGGCCTCTCCACAGACCTGACCTGCAACTTTGTTTGGTTTCCCTGAAGATGGAAAGGTTTAATGCCATACTGTGAAACATTCTAGACAAAGTTTTAAAATCAGTATGGAAAAGCGCATTTAACAGACCCTCCACCAGAAAAGTCGCACGATGCACCTTTAAAAATGCATACTCGAATATAACCAGTAACCAAATTGAAGCACTTTTGTTTCTCTTAGCGATTTCGTGCCCACCGGTGACACTGAAAGAACATGTCATGGTTAACGGGGACATAGACAACCCAACTTCTGGCAGCGTGCTCCAGTTCAGCTGCAGAGGCCGAGAATATGAAATAGTCGGTGAACATCAGATCTTCTGTGATGAACATGGACAGTGGAGCAGTGCCTCACCATCATGTAAAAGTGAGATATCACAGGTCATATATTACACAAAACTAATTCTTGTGAGCTTTACGTCATGTTACAATGCTATTAGCTCCTCCAAAACATCCCTGGAGCTGTGTTTTGTTCCATTCACACATGTTTGATTAATCCTGCATTATTACCGCCTGCATTTCATCTCCAAAGCTCAAAATGCTCTGTTCCACCTTGTGATGTCATGTATTGGTAGTTTTCAACTTAACAGCAACTTTTTACTTTTAGTTCAGTAGCAATACCAGGGCTGAAATCATCCACGTGATTCTAGTGGAGGTTAATGGAGCACTTCCTGTGTCACATGTTATCACAGCCTAAATCTGCAGGGTTTGTGTGTTAAACATGTATGAATGAAACAAATCAAAACTCCAGGTCTGTTTTTGATGAGGAAACAACATTAAAACAGATCAGAAAATAGCGTAATATTGACCCTTTAAAGGGGAACTCTGGCATGTCAGAAGCCAAGAAACGGCACAGATCGGCGGAGATCTCGCTGTGGCAGTGAGTCTGTCAAGGCAACAAACTAGTGTAGTGATGGGGGCAAGTTCTGAACTTCCACGTAAAACACCAATTTAAAACAAAACGCTCTGCCTGGTTCACTCATTAGTGTCTGGAAACGTTAGAAAACAACTTTATAAGCAGCCTCAGCATTAGCTTTGTTGATTTCCCACTGCACAGGCCAAAGCCCAAAAGACTCGATTGTCGACTCCAGCGGCGGCGAGAGGCTCGAGCCGCCAGAAGCAACAAGTGAGAATTGACTACTGACGGTGAAGAACAATAGAAACAGAAAGTTGTTTTAAGAAAATGGTTTGGGAATGTATTTTTTTTAGCATTTTCAAAAAATAAAATACACTTGTAAATAAATGGGATTAGAAACGACATCGGCGATCGAGTTTTTTGAGCTTTCGCATGTGCAGTGGGAAATCAACAGAGGTAAAGCTAAGGCTGCAACACTGATCTGTGCCGTTTTTTGGCTTCTGACAGAATTCGACCACCTCTAGCAACGAACTTTAGCTTCAAACGTGCTGGAGTTCCCCATTAAAGCAATATACATTATCATTATTATAATGTTTATTTCATAGTTTTTGTGTGGAAATTTATAGTGCATATAGCTTTGGGGGGTTTTCATATTTTTCTAATTTTGACTTGGTTTGGTGAGATAGTACCCATGGTAAATATTTATCATAGTTTTACATCAGTCAGTCAAGTAGTTAGTGTTTGTGTAAAAGAAAGTTGAGAAAAAAATACAAAAAACTACAGAAAGTAACTCTACTCATACTTTCATCAAAATACAGACAATCTGTGCACAAAAAAGACATATTTCTGGCAGTCTAAACTTTGATTCACTAGCAAGGACCACGCCAACAACACACGTGCAAAGCAAAAAGAGTTTTTTATATGGAGACTAGGGTTGAGACTCCGGGTGGGGGTTCAGTCTCAATCTTCACATGGCCCAGCAGGAACGGAGGAGAAATAATCAAAATCTGACCCAAATATCGACACAAAAATGCTGGCGGACCTTATCGGTTGCTCTTGATTCTAAATAATTGGTATTGAAAATTTTGAAAAAAACATCTCTAATTAGTTATTGTTTTGTGAAATGAGTAGTCTGCATTTTAGTTTCCATTGTACTACATACCCCTCCATAAATAACCAAATCATGTTGCTTTGGAATTGTTTTACAGTAATATCATGTCCCGAGCCTCCGTTGAAACATTTCAGGATCACTAATAAAAAAGATGTGTACAGAGAAGGGGATGTGTTGACCTACATATGTGATGAAAACTATAAAAAGGTGGACGGGAGACCTTCAAGGTGTGAGAAAGTGGGCCAGTCAGCTCAGTGGACCCCCATGCCTCAGTGTGAACGTGAGTCTACAAATTCAAAGGTTAATGCTAGAATATAGGGTCAGGAGGGACGCTTAGCTGTGACTGGTTATTTGAAGTGACGAAATTTAGGAACGGGAACAAGAAGAGATATTTTTATAGTTAGGAAACGAGTTAATAATAATAATACATTATATTTATTAGGCGCCTTTCTGGACACCCATGGTCGCCTTACACCAACATAAACAAATACGATTAAAACAAACAGTTAAGAGCCACAGTTAAAGTGGGACAGTATTTAATGGATTGATTGTATTTAGTATTGTATTTTATTAGCATTTAGTATTTATTATCTTAGTATTAATAATGTATTAGACAGTATTTTAATTGATTGGTTGGTTAGGAAAATGGTTAAGGTTTGTGTTTGGTCAAGTTTAGGAACAAGATAAGACTTATTTCAAATTACACCATAAAATAAAACATTAAGGCCCCGTTTACACGTACATGGATATTTTTAAAAACAGAGAAATTTCCCTTCATCATCTTTTACATGCAAACGGAGAATTTGCCTCTGAAAACGAATCTTTTTTAAAAACTCCGGCTAAAGTGTAGATTTTGGAAAACTCCGGTTTCGTGTTTGCATGTAAAGTGACATAAACAGTTTTAGTGTGTGCGACCAGTGTTTTTCTCTGGTGATGATCAGAAGCGTCAGAGCAGCAGTCGCGTCACTTCTGCTGCAAACACTTGTCCTGTGTTTGCATTTGCACAGCTGATGTTTCATATCCATGAAGAGACGAATGAGGCTCAGCAGTTTTCCCTCTTCTTCTTACAACCCGAAGACCCAGTCGCCGTCACCGCCAATGTCGCAGTTTTTGGGTCGGACCTGAGCAGAGCCTCTGTCTGGTGGGATAATCTTGAAAATGAAGTGTTTGTCCTGGAGGAGTGGGGTGAACATTTTAGGATGTGGCGTCATCACTGCTGTTACTTTCCGACTCGCTGCGTCCTCACATCGAGGGTGAGACGACCGTCATCGCGCGACGACGTATTTATGCGAGTTCATGTTAACAGGAATTTTTTTGAAAACGATGCTGTGTGCACGATGTTATTTTGGAAAACGGAGTGAAGGAAATATTTGTCTTTAAAAATATCGGTGTATGTGTAAACGGGGCCTTAGGTCTGTTCATAGCAACGGAAGCTAAGATTTTACCATGGCAACTGTCATTGCCCGATAAGGAAAATCAGATCATAGAAGTGTAAAAAGATCTGGAAGATGAACCCAACATGAACATAAGAATCCCACAAAATTTGCCCTTTGTTAAAGCTGCCGTTGCCCTGTCAGCTGTCGGGGCTAGTCCATCTCGCTCAGGGACAGAGGGGGAGTGTCGTAACCATTTTTTTATAGATCCATACTGCACATACCCAGGTACTTCGGTGAAAGTGATGAAGTTACTATAGTAACTGTACTTATGACTGTAATCTGTAATCAATCAATCAAATCAATCAGTCACTTTTTTTTATTTGTTCAATCAAATTTACAATTGAAATAACATTCACTAGTGCCTGAATAAACTAGTGTATGAATGAGTGTGTGTGTGAAAAGTGCTATATAAAATGTGACCATTTAAATCGGCTATTATGGTCTAATACAATTGTTTTTGATTCAATTTCGAAGAATAAACTCCATGAAATTGCTGATTTTTTAATATTAATATATTGAAGCTTAGTAATACTTGTGTCTATAGTATCAGAACACAACATTTAATAAAATTAAATTATAAAATCTGGACAATGACAGCAACCACAGCTACATTTTAACGTCCATCCCTCCGGACCTGAATCTAGCACTAACCAAATAACTCATCTGTTAAAACACATGTCTTCAGTAATAACAGATTTCTGATTTTTTCTTGTAGCTGTAACATGTAAAGTCAGTGCTGACCCACCATGGGGCACTAGTTATTCTCCTCGGGACAGGATCATTTTCACCCCTGGAGAAAGTGTGACCGTCACGTGTGGAGAAAAGCAGTGGGTGAAGAGCACCGAGCTTCAGACAGCTCCACTCATTTGTAAAAGCACAGGAGTCTGGGACTTTGACCCTGTGTGCCAGCGTATGTAACAACACACACTACACACACAACAGTGTCTTTAGAAATTGATACTTTGCAGTGACATCACGATGGGGGTACTGTATGCACGTCTATGGCAGAATGTTCAGCAGTTATCATGGTGACACAATGCACACATTAGCAAACACAACCTGATAAGTTTTTAGATACTAAACAAATTCAAACAGATTTAAACAACACATTTTCAGGAGCCTGTGATGGTCCCATTTAGGTGTTTGATTTTCAACAAAAAGGGAGAGAGACTAAGTGAAAAACTGTTGGCTAATGTATACTTAATACTTGTTTAACAGCACAAATCAGATCCCGTTTGGAGTTCCAACTCACTCCGTTTTGTCTCCTGAGATTATGTTAAAACAAGGCTCAGATGAAAGTCTAACTTAAGTAACAGAGCTTCAGACAGAGCAGTGCCTCTGGTTAGCTTCACACCCCAGTGAATGTTGATGGCATCAGCTGCAAAGTATCAGTGCTAATCTTTAACACTCTTTAATGTCATTGTTTTGTCCTTGTGTGTACTTCAGCGGTCAAATGTCTCAAAAATGATCCACTTGTCTCCTGGTGGGAACGCCATAGAGATCAGAATTATCCGTACTATTATATCAACTCAGCCACCATGGGTGAAACAGCACGGTATAGGTGTCATCGAGGTTTAGAGGAGGCTGACACCAGAGCCACATGCACCAGACAAGGCTGGGAGCCAAATCCTCTTTGTGCAGGTACTGTGGACTACTTTTTATTGTATGTTTACACACACATTTTTATTATTTATGTCACATTTACAGAGAATATACTGACACATATGTATAAAACCATTACTCATGGGTCCAAGTAAACATAATATAAATAAAATAAAAGTTAAAGGCCCTGGCCCTGATTTTTATCGTCATACAAATGCAAAAAAGTTCATTTTAAAAGGTTTGCAGTGGTTCAGTGTTATTCCTCACTAACCGTATGCAGTCTGAGCATTATTGAATTATTCACTGCACTGAGTTTCTAAGCGTTTTTCACAACTTCAGAGTGGAGTTTTGCGTCCAAAAACTAGCATGCTAATTCAGTTCCTGATTACCCCTTAATAAAATGCTTTAACTGCAGTACAAAGTTCACTTATTCAGGAGCCGCAATATATCTGTACTATACTAACCAGGTTTGCTCAAAGACATGCATAAAGTCAGGTATAGGGCCTTTAAAGTTTGTTTTCCATTCAAAAGGGCACAGATGCTGTTCTTTGCTGTAATGTTCTAACTTCATGTTTTCCAGAAAGAAGCTGCACAAAACCTTCTTATAAAAATGCTGAGATCGATGACTATTATCAGTATGAAAAATACAGCCACGGTGCAGATGTTTCATTTAGATGCACCCATGAGTACCGTACATTTTACGTTCGCTGTAACAAAGGACGATGGGAAAACTCAGCTGAACCGTGTAAAGGTAAACAGCATTTACGAACTGTAAATGACAGGTTTTCATGTTTTTGTGATTATGACTTGGTTTGGTGTGTATTTGTTTTAAATATTTATCATAGTTTTACCATCAGTTAAGTGGCAGTTTGTGTAAAAAAAACACAAGGACACAACTACACTACCAGTCATAAGTTTGCACACACCAGTCACTCAGTGTTTTACAATTTTCTAAATTTCAGATACATACGGAAGACATCAGATATGAAGCAAGACAAAAGGAATTACATAGTAAAGATTTTTCTTTCTTTTTTCTAAATATTTTTCGACAAAGCAAAGGGCGACTACTTTTAGGATTTGAGTATAAAATAAAAAAAAGGTCTAACTTTTTCCCTTTACTTAGTACATAATTACTACATAATTCCATATATCTTACTTCATATATTTGATGTCTTCTGCATGTATACAAAATGTAGACAGTGGAGCAGCTTCTTTGTATTTCTATGGCAAAAATGGATTGTGCCGTTTTGACCTTTTACATGATGGTTGCTAGGTAACAGTCATGGAATTATGCTGCGTTCGTTTATTCTTCCGTCTCCCACTCGGATCTCGGATATGACGTCACGTCCACGCTTCAGTCGATTATGTTTCGTGTGTCCGACTGGGAGAAAAACGTGGACACGACCAGAAAGCTGTTGTTGCTTTAGCACTGACCGAGTAGCAGGCGCTTCAAAATAACTCTGTGCTTCAACTACAGAAACTCGAGGAAGAATTCAGTATAAATAATATATTTGTAATAAAAGTGAAGTGAAAGCGGTGGTTTCGTGCCATAGTCGATCGTTTTGGCACGTTAGCAGGAAAGGGGCTAAAACCATGGGCAACACTGACTACCAAACCCATAGGCAGTGATACAGACGCAGTAAAGTACTGCAGTAATACTTCCATACACATATACAGTGATACAGACGCAGTAAAGTACTGCAGTAATACTTCCATACATATATACAGTGGTACAGACGCAGTAAAGTACTGCAGTAATACTTCCATACACATATACAGTGATACAGACGCAGTAAAGTACTGCAGTAATACTTCCATACACATAGACAGTGATACAGACGCAGTAAAGTACTGCAGTAATACTTCCATACACATATACAGTGATACAGACGCAGTAAAGTACTGCAGTAATACTTCCATACACATATACAGTGATACAGACGCAGTAAAGTACTGCAGTAATACTTCCATACACATAGGCAGTGGTACTGCATTGACACAAGTGACTTGAATTGTCATTTAAACCACCAAAGTGTCCAAACCCAATGAAAACAGTTCATACAAGTGACACTGGGCACAGCCGTCTTGGATTCTGTCTCGGAAACTCCTCCGATCTCTTCCGAGTTCCGCCGTCCGAGGAAAAGGGGCGTGTCAGTACGTCCTTGAACCTCCGAGTCGGATAAACAAATGTATAAGTCATATCTGCTATCCATGTCCAACAGGAAGTAAAATTATAAACTGCATCAAATAATAATGATTAAAAAAACTGAAATGCTCTGATCCAGCTTTTTCAGTTTCGATAAGTTAAGTATCTGCAGATTCCCGAGATGAACTGATAGAGCCAGTGTAGAGACAGAAAGGGCCCATATTTCCTTAAAACACAGATAACTTATTGCACATAAGATCCAATTGAGTTCTTATTAATCCTCCACATAACAACAGGACACCTTTGGGTGAATTTCAAACAGTCCCAGCCACATTCAGCCTGTAAATAGTCTTATTACATTCAATTAAAGGGCCATCCAGGATATCGTTGTAACTCATATCACGGAACCGATATTCAATCCCAATTTTTCAGTATCACCGCAGATATTCAGTACCCATATAGGTGCAAAAAATAGCCAAGACTTGGTAAAATCTAAATCTCGTGATGGTAAGTGAAATGAGAAGTCTGTCCTGTCCTGACCTAATATGCCCTTTAAAGGGGCACTGAGTAACTTTTCTGGTGGAGGGTTAAGTCAAATGCTTTGGAATGTTTCACAGTTTGATATTAAACCTTCCTATCTCCATGTAGACCCAACCAGACCAAGTTACAGACCAACAAGGTCAGAAATGTGCGTACGAAGCTCATCTCGTCAAAGTTGGTGTTATAAAAACATGAATGTAAAACATACACGGCAAATCTGGGGCACTTTTCAGAAACCCGGCTCAGAGGTGCAGAGAGCAGAGAGGAGCCGTGTGGAGAGAGTTTGAGGAAGTCATGTTTGGTGGAAGTTTAAAACGGTTCATTTTGACTTTATTTTCCCAGAAAAAGACAAGAATGTAATTGAACTGTGTACACTTAGCCACAAGTGTGTGGGAAACATGCACAATGTATTTACGTATTGTCGTTTTACAAAGCGTTGCGATCGTTAGAGGGAATAAAGATGTGCGTGTACACGCTCATCTGCGAACTCCGAGAAATGATCCCCGTAGTGTCACTGTGTCCTTTTATGAGACTCTCTGGACACACGTCTGACCCTCAGCTGACCCACGGAGGAATCGGCCAAAAGACGATCAAAGTCGCTGCGGTCATGCGAAGGGCACTGCCATTCCACCAATCCCAAGACTTTTTCACATATGTGAAATCTGCTTTTTATATGTACAAACTCTTTCACATAGTTTTCGACGCACTCTTTTATAAATGAGGCTCCAGATCTGTGGAGAGGAGACCCCGCACAGTTATAATGCCTGTTTTCTTAGGTACTTTTGCACTATAAATCACCATTAATTTAATAAATGTGAGGTAATGTAATGGAGATATTTAATGTTATACTGTGGAATATTCCAGGCAGAGCAATAACACATCCATAGAAACAAGTAGGTGACTGCCCCTCCACCAGAAAAGTCACACAATGCACCTTTAAATGAACATTATGTATGTATTTTTGTAGGGAAGCCCTGTACAACACAACCCACGGTTGAACATGGAGAGCTGCGTCAGAACGTTAGGCCACCATATGAAGACGGTGCTACTGTACGGTTCAGATGCACTGGTGAAACTCAGGATTTCAAAGTGACCTGTGACTCTGGGCAGTGGCATAGCGACAAATCATGTAAAGGTAAATATCGAAAATGCATCAAAGCAACACGATGTAACTTTTCCAGTCCTAAAGTGAGGAGATTGTTCTGCTTTCTACTTGGATAATTGGGTTGAAACTCAAAACAACAAGATAGGAGTATAATAATAAAACCATCATCATACAATATATATTTATGTCAACTAATTTAGAATAACAATTAACAAATAATCTTATGAATGAAATTGATACCCAAAAGGAGTACACAGAAAAGCGTATAAATGTCCCTCTTAATTAGGAATAAATCAATTAGTCAATTCACATTGTGAGTATAAGCAGGGGTGGAAAGTTACTGCAAATGCTCACATTACTGTAGCTGAGTAGCATCTACGAACTAATCGCAGTGAATAAAGGTGGTCTGAAGGCATAAGGTAGGTGAGGTTTGGATCATTCCACACAGTTTAACAATATCCTGCAGTTTAAAAAAAATTCTGATACAGCACTTTTAAATGTATGATTTTGTTTCGTGTGTAGTTATCCCGTGCACAGAACCACCAAAGGTCAAAAATGCAGAGATGGATGAACCCGTGAAGCCGTCGTATGCACATGGCCAGGTGGTGACTCTGAGATGCAGCACTGGTGTAAAAGAAACGTTCCCTGTGAGTTGTCAGTCTGGAAAGTGGATCATTGGTCACGAGTGTTCAGGTATGTACTAGTATGTTTATGTTGCATTAACTTTTCACCAAGATCTTGCATTGATGATTGTCAAGTCTGACCACTGCACAAAGCCTTCTCTTTTTCCAGAACAAATTGGATGTTCTGGATCTGAGATCGTCCATGGATATTCACATGAATACAACAATACGCTGTACTACACCTGTTACCCTGAATATAAACTGCTCGGTAAAGGGTGGTGGGACAAAGCCTTGTGTGAGGACGGCGAATGGAAAACTCAAGAATGTGTTGGTAATGTTTTAGTTTTTACTTTTTAATAGCAATATGTTATTGGATGACTGGATTTTGATTTATAAAATTACCAAAACTTTTAATTCTGTGGGTGGGCAGATTGTTTTGAAGATATGAACAAAGGTAATCTTCAAAATAAGGTGTCATGTATATTAGGTAAGGGTATATTAAGTAGCACTTCAGTCCGCCCCTTCATCAGCTCAGTTAGATATATTTTCCCTCTAACCAAAAGGCGGTTTGAGCCTCACGACCAGAGGTGCATATTGTTTTTATGTCATGGCGACCACCTTACAACAATGATTCGGGGTCTTACTGTGTGCTCACACCAGACGCGACGGACACGAACAATGCGAATGGTTTACATGTTAACCCTATGCACAGGCGCGAATAAATTTCTGCGGCCCAAATGAGGCGAATTGGGCGTCGCGATTCATGCGTTTAGAGCGATGCAAAGTGGCGAATTGAGCGACGCGAACTAGCGAAACCAGAGTTTGAAGCGCAAAGCCCAAATTTCACTTGTGAAGTTTCGCTCGTGAAATTTTGAAAGTTGAAAAATCTGAACTTTCTGCGGCAATTCGCATCACGTCAACCAATCAGGGGCTGTGTTGTGAGAGTGACGTAAGATTATTGTTGCGTTGGGGAATGAGTCCATCATATACGATAAAAGCATGAGCCAGTACAGAGACCAGAATAAAAAGGCCTTTGGATGGAGAAGAGTGAGTGATTGTTGGAGAACCGGGTAAGTTGTAAAATGTTATATAGCTCTATGGCATGTAGCAATGGATTAGTCTGCAGAGCTCAGCTTCCCGGAGCATGGAGCTCCAGTTCTCGGGTTTTTCTCTTTCTCCTCACACAGGCGAATGGAGCGAATTTACTCGCACGACCAAATTCTCAAACTCGAGTGTCCTGTTCGCGCGAATGAAGCAATGGACTCAAAAAAAGTCAAGCGTCCAACTAGAGGTGTTTGACGTGATTCACTGCCTCTGAACACCCCATAAGGTTGGAGTTTTTAATGGGTGGAGATAGTGAAGTACCCATCCTAGCCAAAGAGAAGAGACGGATTCAGAGGGGTCCAAGAGGCTAAATTTGTCAAGAAAGACAGTCCACCAATCCATCCATCCATCTTCTCCTGCTTAGTCCAGCTGGGTCGCGGGGGCAGCTGTGGGGTGGACGTTGGGGGGTGGACGTTAATGTTAGTTCAGGTGCTGCATGTTTTGAGTTGATGGGGGAAACCGGAGCCCGGAGGAAACCCATCCAGACACGGGGAGAAACATGCAAACTCCACACAGAAAGGCCCGGGCGATTGAACCTGCAACCTTCTTGCTGTGGAGCATGAGCCTTAGCCATGACTGTGCCACCACAGTCCGACAGTCCACCACTGAACAGAAATTAGAGTCTAAAGCACAACAATAAGGTTAATCAGAGTGTGCTAATAGAAGTTAGATCATCCGTTAGGGGTATGGAAAAATATATAAAATATGGTTCAGGTGACAGTTCACACCTTAGGGGAATTCAGTGGAGTTACCTAATAACAGATACTCTGTACTTTAAACAACTAGGGTGTGTTAGTTTCAGTGTAGTTACCGCCTCCCTTTAGACGGATTATTTGATTGTTATTATTTTGTATTTGATTTTCTGATTGTTATTATTTTGTATTTGATTTTCTGATTGTTATTTTGTATTTGATTTTCTGATTGTTATTTTGTATTTGATTTTCTGATTGTTATTTTGTATTTGATTTTCTGATTGTTGGCACCTACAGTAGTAGTGTGAGCTCTGCTGAGACACAGCGTCAGTATCCTCAGGAGTTTTATTTGCTGAGTAGGAAAGGGAAATATGTTTGTAGAGCACAAAGTTGGACCTTATTCAAAAGATGATGAACCGGAGGGGCCCAGGGACAGAAGCTTGTGGAACACCAGTGGTGATGGGGACTAAATAAGAGGTAAAAGATTTGAGTTGAATGAACTGGGGGCGGTTGGAGAGCTCGGAGTGGAACCAGGAGAGGGCTGTGCCAGTGATGCCAATTGAGACTTTGCAGTGACATCGCGCTGAGGGGATTCTACATGTATCTATATGGTGGAATATTCATCAGTTACCATGGTGACACAATCCACATATTAGCAAACACTGCCAAAAAGTTTTAAAACTGAAGAAAAAAATAGGAAATTAATTTAAACAAAACATTTCCTGTGATCAATATGAGCGTTTATTGTCCTGTTTAGGTGCTTGATTTTCAACAAAAAAGGTGAGAGTGACTGAAAAACTGTTAATATTACTAAGCAGTTAATATACTGCTAATATTAGCTGGCTTGTGACTTGATTGACAGCATAAATCATCTTACTGGTTCCAGGTCTTTCTGCTCAGACTGTGATAAAACAAAGCACCGATTAAAGTCTAACTTGAGTAACAGAGCTTCAGACAGAGCAGTGCCTACAGTTAGCATCACACCCCCAGGGAATAACTGCAAAGTAGCACTAAAAGAAAATTGGTCAAGAAGGATGGAATGAGAGACGGTGTCGGGTTATCTGACTATTCTAGCACATGTGCCCAGTGTTCCTCTGTTCTCAAACTGCTTATGTTTCATTTTGACCTGCAGACAAATCAGACTGTGGCCCAGTTCCTGAAATCCCAAATCTAAATGTGACGAATGAGGGTCAGAGATTCAAGAATGGAAGCACAGTCCAGATTGTGTGTGAGCCTGGATACCACAACCCCAACATTAAGCAGCTGACCTGCATAGACGGGAAATGGAGCCGCAATAAGGACGAGAAGGTGGACTTTAAGAGCATCTGCACACGTGAGTCACTCTGTGTTACATCATGTCTCAGAATCAGAAAAAAATACAAACTAGGAACTTGCTTTGGTGGTATGGTGTGGCATTATTTTTTCTACATACTACTCCATCTCTAGTCCATAGAATATCGTGAAAAAGTTCAATATTTTTTGTCACAAATTTCAGAAAGTCAAAATCATATTATATAAACTCATGACCCATAGAGCAAAGCTTTCACTTTATTTCTTAAACTTTGGATGATTACAGCTTACGGATGACAAAAACCCAAAATTCAGTGTCTCGGAAAATTAGAATAGTGTGAAAAAGTTCCGTATTGGACAGTTGTGGTGTTACACCCTAATCAGCGAATTAGCTCAAAACCCCGGCAAAGGCTTCATGAGTCTCTCAGTCCGGGTCAGTGGACTCAATCCATTTTTTGTTGTCATTGTGTATACTGTGACCTGTATAGTGTAGATTATCCATTAACCTAAGAATATAAGTAGGAGCACATAAGTCCTGTGCTCAGGTCCTGGCCCTGACTCCTGTGGCTCAGAGACTTTAAAGCAGCTCTGCTTGTGCACAAGTCTCTCCATGGCCGAGCACCAAAGTTCATCTGCGACATGTTAGTGCCACATGAACCATCTCCTGGTTTAGTCCTGGTTTAGTCCCAATTTATTCCCGGTTTAGTCTCGGCCTTGTTCTGGTGCCCAGAGTCTCTTTGACTCAGGCCTCTTTGACTCTGTTTAAGTCCAGGCTCAAACTGAATGACTGGAAGGTTTTCCTTGTGCACTCTTCTCTTCTAATGTTCATTTTATGTTTTCTTAATTTTATGATGTTTTTTAAAGTTTTGGTTTGTTTATATTGTGTACAAATAAACTCACCTGCCTAATCTTGACATTTCTACTTCTTTGTTTTAGCCATTCATAAGATATGCCGCCCACCTCCTAAAGTCAGGGATGCTTTAATTTTGGCTCCATTTGAGAAAGAGTACCTCTCAGGCTCCATACTTAAATACCATTGTCGGAATGATTACATCATGAAAGGAAATGGCATCATTTGCTGCAAAGACGGGAAGTGGGAACAGGAGAGCATCAGTTGTATTGGTTTGTATTGTCAATGCATATTCTATTTTTTTTTTTTACATATCCTGAAAAGTGTCTATTAAATTACATAATTATTTGTCTTTCAGCGCCACAACCTCCACAGAGTGAAGAGTGAATGGGATTTAACAAAGCATTTCTGATGATGGTCCAATTTATTACAGATAAACACAGTTTTGTAAAGGAGTTACATTAAAGAGCTCACAACAGGTTTTCATGTGTTTCTAATTATTGCTTTGTTTGCTGGGAATGTCCTTAAATTTGACATCATTCTAAAGGCAGTTTGTGAAGAAAAGTTGAGGATTACAGGCCTAAAAAGGAATCCCTATTTTACATATTGTATCATCCTGATGTTACTATTATACTATTATACGTAATGTTGATTATTATAATATGTAATGTCCTGAAAAATGCATGATAATAAAGTATTAGGAATCTATCAATACTCAAAATTTTATTCACAATGCAGGGGCAATTTAACCATTAATAAAGAAAATAAAGCTGTTTTCATTTATTTTTATTTTTCAAATTATGACTTTTGAGTAGACAAGTTATGGCCCTTGTTTAAAGCACATTTTGCTGGGTAACAGTTATGGCTCTACATATGTCATATCTGCTGCCCGTGTCCAACCAGGAAGTGAGATCATAAACACTATTTTAAATAACACATTATGGAAATGTTACTTTTCTGACTTTTTAACTATGTTATATTGTCAAAAACACTCCTGGAGTTGTATTTTCCTATATTCATGGTTCATTAATTCACTAATCCAAAGTCACTGAAAAGTGGCAAGGCAAGTTTATTTGTACAGCACAATTCATACACAAAGTAATTCAAAGTGCAGAATAAGAAATACATTAAAATCACAATACAAACAAATCAAAACATAAATAATCATCATACAATTTTAAAATAGAGGTGGGACATTAAATAAGAGAGAATTAGAGAGAAGAGAAGAGTGCGGAATGGAAAATGAAAACCTTTCAGTCAAATGCAGCTAAACAGAACCGTTTTTATCCTGGATTTAAACAGAGTCAGAGTCAGAGTCTGTCTCACATGTTCAGACTGTTCCAGGTTTTAGCTGCATGAGTCTGAAACTCTGACTCCCCGAGGTTAGTCCTGACTCTGGGACCAGCAGGAGGCCAGGACTAAACCAGGACTAAACCAGAACTAAACCAGGACTCCAGCAGGAGTCGGTCTCTGAGCTCCTCAGATGCAGATGGTTCATGAGGCACTAACATGTCACAGATGGACTTTGGTGCTCGGCCCTGGAGAGACTTGTGCAGGAGCAGAGCTGCTTTAAAGTCTCTGAGCCACAGGGGGCAGTGCAGAGACCTGAGACCAGGACTTATGTGCTCGGACTTCCTGGTTCGAGTCAGGACTCGAGCTGCAGCGTTCTGGATGTTCTGGATGTTCTGCAGCTGTTTCACAGCTCGTTTGCAGAGGCCAGTGAGGCTGTTACAGTATCTAACCTACTGGAGACAAACACATGGAGAAGTCTCTCCAAGTGCTTTAGACAGTAGAACTTTGGTTTTTGCTCTGTTTTTAATAATAATAATGCATCAGTTTGTGGGGCAGTGTGCGACAAACTCGCACACTGCCCCTGAGTCTCTTCTCCCTTCGAAGTTCAGTTGTGATGACTTTCTTGAATTCTTCGATTACAAAATTACAACCATTAGAGACAAGATCAACGAAGCCACTCCAAAAATCAGCCCCGAGCAAATTCAGCAAATCCAGTCAGTAACACCAATATCCCACATAAATCCTCTAACAGCATAAGACAAATTTACTCCTGCCGATGAGGCGGAGATTACCTCAGTCATCATGTCGTCCAAACCATCAACTTGTTTGCTCGACCCTATTCCAGTCAAACTCCTCAAAGAAGCTCTCCACTTAATAATAGGTTCTATCCATAACATAATAAATATGTCATTAGAAAATGGCTTTGTTCCTCAGTCCTTTAAATATGCTGTAATTAAACCGCTTTTGAAAAAACCTAGCTTAAATCCTGATGAACTAGCCAACTACAGACCTATTTCGAATCTTCCATTTCTCTCAAAGATTCTGGAATGAGTTGTGGTGAAACAGCTTTGTCACCATCTGCAGGGCAATAATTTATATGAAAAATTTCAGTCTGGTTTCAGAGCTCACCACAGCACAGAAACTGCTCTGCTTAAAGTGACAAATGATTTGCTACTAGCTGCTGATAACGGGCTGGCTTCAGTCCTGGTCCTACTGGACCTCAGTGCAGCGTTTGACACCATTGATCACAACATTCTACTGCAGAGGTTAGAATGTGACATAGGTGTCAGAGGGACCGCCCTCAAATGGTTTAAATCCTCTCTATCAGATAGGTACCAGTTTGTTAGTGTAAACCAGTGCACCTCTCCCTGCTCTAAAGTAGCTTGCGGTGTTCCACAAGGATCTGTGCTTGGTCCAATCCCGTTTACTCTGTATATGTTGCCATTAGGTAACATTATCAGAAAACATGGCATTAATTTCCACTGCTATGCTGATGACACTCAGCTGTACTTATCAATGAAACCAAATCAGACCAATCAAATCGATAAGCTCAGTGCCTGTGTGAAGGACATCAAAACCTGGATGACCCTGAATTACCTGCTCTTAAATCCTGAAAAAACAGAGGTCATTGTTGTCGGTCCTAAAGGTCAGAGAGATTCTCTGTCCGACCAGATAATCTCACTTGACAATGTGAGTATAGCCTCTAGCTCTACTGTAAAAACCCTTGGAGTCGTATTTGACCAAAATCTCTCATTCACAGCTCATATAAACCAAGCTTGTAAAACTGCATATTTTCACCTGCAAAACATAACTAAAATCAGAAATATTTTGCCTAAAAATGATGCCGAAAAACTTATCCATGCATTTGTTACATCCAGACTAGATTACTGTAATTCTCTGCTCACCGTCTGCACTAAAGGTACTTTAAGAAGCTTCCAGTTGGTCCAAAATGCAGCGGCCAGAGTCCTAACAGGAACTAAAAGACGTGATCACATCAGTCCTGTGTTAAAATCACTGCACTGGCTTCCTGTCGAGTTTAGAATTAAATTCAAAGTTCTCCTCCTGACATACAAAGCCTTAAACAATATGGCCCCATCATATCTTCAGGAGGCCATTGTCCCCTATCAGCCAAATAGAGCACTTCGCGCTCAGAATGCAGGATTATTAGTGGTTCCTAGAGTGTCTAAAAGTACAGTGGGGGGGAGAGCCTTCAGTTACCAAGCTCCTGTGTTATGGAATCAACTCCCTGTTGATGTTAAACAGGCTCCACAGTCTCTTTATTTAAGACCAGGCTTAAAACCTTCCTCTTCTGAATAGCTTATGACCAGGTTACTTAGTTGATGTCACTAAGATAAGCTGCCGCAGGAGATAACAAGCTGGGGGAAGTGTGGCAACCTGAGCACTGTCCTCTGTTTCCTCCTATTTTCTCATCAGCATCACTTACTATGTTCTCATCTGTAGTTTGTTCATTGCTATTCACATGTTGTCCCCTGTCCCACTCCCCCTGTGAAGTGGAACTCTTTCAGACGCCTGATGGCAGCTGGACCCCTCTCCTCCTCCTCGCCCGGCTCCTCCTCCTCCTCGCCCGGCTCCTCCTCCTCCTTGCCCGGCCTCCTCCTTGCCCGGCCTCCCCTCCTCGCCCGGCTCCTTCCCCACCTGGGTAGCTGTGGCCATACCGAACTGGTCCACGGGCCTGGACATCTATAGCCTGTCCGTCCATGGGAGTGGATCCCTCCTTCACTGTAGTTCTCCCCGAGGTTTCTTCTTTTTCCCAGGACCCTGGGTTTTTTGGAGTTTTTCCTTGCTGAGAAGGAGGGTCTAAGGACAGGGGATGACTGGACGATGTTTCATTTGCTGCTTTACATGAATGTTGTTTATTGCTGTTTTGATATGTCTGTGTGTATGTTTTGCTCATCCAAATCTTGGAACGCCCTTAGAGGCAACTGTTGTTGCGATTTTGGGTGCTACAAAATAAATTGAATTGAATTATATAGCACTTTTCAGGACACTCAAAGACCATTTTTACAGAGCATTATTCATTCACTCCAGACCCGGTGGTGGTAAACTACTATTGTAGCCACAGCCGCCCTGGGGCAGACTGACGGAAGCGAGGCTCCAATCTGTGCCATCGGCCCCTCCGACCACCACCAACATTCACGCACACACCACTTTCACACAATGTGGGTGATGTGTCTTGCCTAAGGACACTACGGCAGTTTTTGCCACTGGCGCCCCCCTGTGGCCCCTGGAATTCCCAGTGGTCTCCCATCCAAGTACTAACCAGGCCCTGCTGAGCTTCTGAGATCTGACGGGATCAGGCGTTGACGAGCCGGTATGGCTACCATTTTTAGATGGTAAAAGGCTGCAGATGTTATTGATTTGATGTGGCTGTTAAAGTTCAAGTCTGAGTCCATTATTACCTCGAGATTTCTAGCCTAATTTGAAGGTTTTAGAGAGAAAAGTGCTCTGTTTGCATTTTGCCAGTTTCGTTGCATTGCAGGTAAAAATCCAAATGCCTAAAAAAGGCATTTTGACTGAGCGGGGGTTGCCTCTCCACAGATGTTAGTTTTGAAGATAGTAAGGCTCAGCACACACACCGTGAAACATTCTAGACAAAGCAATAACATCTGCACAGAGAAAAGCATTTGATGGACACTCTTCACCAGAAAAGTTACACAATTAAGTAGAAGATCTTACCCGCACCATTCTAAAATGTTACATGTTGATTAGAGACAGAAATAAAAGTATTTTGATGATTTATGTCTTCTTATACTTTGTGTGGTGTCCCCTACTCTGTGCTGTGTATAAAGCCTGTAGATCACACAAGAAAGAGGTTAGAATGATACAAACCTTTACCATAGTGATTAACAATGTCATAGGTACAAATATGAATAGGCCTAGTTAAACTTTAACAACTATAATTGAGTGTAGACAATCTGCTTAAGTCACAAACATCACCAGAATGTTTCCTTCTGGCGCTGGCTATACAAGTTAAATCTGAGATGTTAAAATGAAATGCTGAGGTAAATATTGTGAACCATTTTATTCTCAAGCTGAGGTGCTGTATATTATGTGTTTGAGTCACAGTTTGACTCCACTGAAAGGAGCCAAAAATGTCCCAACAATAACACAATGCACAGAGAAAAATCAATCCAAATGCAGCTCAAAATAAAACAAAATTAAATTAAAGTAATACCTTTGACACAAGTTCAAATAGTCAAACCTTATGCCTCATCTTTGAGGATAGACTTTGGCATTCTTGACTCTTAACTTTCAAAAGGAGAGATTATTTCTTTATAATTTCAATGCATCAGATAAAATAGAAAAGCATAATTAGGCAATGCATGTTTTTTAGAATTTCCATCATGGCTACGAGCTGCCCACGCAGCAGGGAGGTTTGTAACTTACAGGAACGGCCAGCGCAGAAGTTTGTGCAAACATCACAATCAATCATTTTATTTACTTTATTTATTGGTTGTTTTGAGGAGTGATAACAGCTTTGGACTTTGTAAGGACAGTTCACATTTAGCATAGAAAAAACTTAGGTTGGTAAAAATGTTAAAACTTTTAATAAACTGATGCCAAAATCTCCAATCCAACCTCGGCCTTTCTCATCAGCACAGAATTCCATCCAAAATGCAGGGACAATTTATGCACATGCATGTATGTCTATGGAGGAATGTTTAGCAGTTACCACGGTAACATGATGCACACATGAGCAAACATGGCCTGATAAGTCTTTAGATTGTCTGAAAAAAAACAAATGAAAATAGATTTAAACAACCCTAACCCTGTGTTCATGGTCCAATTTAGGTGTTTCACTAAAAAGGGAAAGTGAGAAACTGATGGCTACAATGTTGTGACGGTCGCGTTATTTGATTTGAGTTTTTTTAACAGCACAAATCAGTTCACCTGTTGTAGTTCCAGCTAAATCAGGATATAGTCAGATTGTGTTAATACAAAACTCTGAGCAGTGCCTCTAGTTCTAGTTCTAGTCTCCAAAATGAGATTTGCCCTAAGCAGAGTTACTATAGCATCTGAGCAGGCAGTTTGAAAAGTTGGGTCAGGTTCCCTATCAGGCAATGGCACCTTCACTAGGAAAGTTATGTAACCTTTTAAATGAGTTTAGCCTGTGCTGTCTGCCCCTTTAAGAGCATTCAGACCTTTAGCGAATGTAAACGGCTCACAGCTCCAACTTGTGCAAACAGGGGAAGACGGTCGGACTGAGCGACAATCCACCTCAACATGCGCCTCTCTGTGTCCTTACTGCTGCTGCTGACGGGGAACGCCATTGTCTCAACAGAAAGTAAGAGCTTTTTAATAGATGTGTAAGAGCATTATTATTCAGCATTTATTTAGCTGTTTTACTGCCTGAAATACCATGAGAAGTGTAGTGCCTTACGACGAAACATTCTGGGTAAAGCAATGACCATCTCCACCAAATGTGCAAGAATCAAGTGAATCAAGTCGCTCTAAGTGGAGATTTTTCTCAAATAAATGGCAAATTACGCATCTTGGTGTGTGTAATTGTGCATCTCTTGCTATTTTTATTTAAAGGTTTATTTCACTCAAAATTAACAAATCCAAATGTAATTTCCACCATGTAAATGCAGAAGTGCTGTGGCTCTGGCCCTGGACCTGACAGGAGCTGTTTCCATGACTGGACCAGGAAAATCATGGAGCGATTACACTTTTTTTTTGTTTTTAGGGCAATAAGAAGATTTTTAATTGACTTACAGGCTTGATATTTTGCATTTTTGTAGCTAAGGCCCTAAATTAAGCATTTTTTATGTCCAAAAAGTTGTTTCTACATGTTTGCTGTGTGTTTTGTATAAAAGAGTGTGAATTTTATTTTCTGTTTTTTTTTTTTCATCTCTATTTCTGGTCCTGTAGCTTTTATCACAGCCTCGTGACACAACTACAGCAGCAGATTGTGAAATAACAGGTTGGACTGAACAAAAGGAGGTAGAACACTTCATTAGGGGGTAAAAGGGGCAGTTTTAAAAGCAAAATTAAGAAAAAAATCCAGGCGAGGAGAAAAGTACTAAAACTGCCCTCAGGTCTTCAGGGGTTAATAATGTTTTTAGAATCATCTTATTTTAAAAGCTCCTTTCACAGGTCGAGTGGGTCCACTTGGCAGGAGGGCCTCAGCCAGTCTCCAAACAATGGAGACACATTACGTAACGTGCTGGGAACAGGCTGGCATAGTTCACAAAATCACATGTACAGACAGGCAAACTCCAAATACAGGAAACTAAAAGAAAGAAGAGAGAATTTTTTTTTTTTTAAATTTAAACAAGGACGATCAAAATTGTTTACATGCCCAAAAAGGAGTGGGAAGAAGTAAAAAGACGTATTAAATCCCACCCCTTCTCCAAAATTAGAAATAGTCCTTTTTCACTTCCTGTTAGTCTTTCATTAGGACTTAACCGAACCTGCATGAAGTCGCCCCCATCAAACTCAAACCCACACAAAAACTATGTCAGTCGTTTGCGTCAAAACGTTTCGTTTGAGCTTCTTTAGTTTTGGAGAAATTAACGATTATTTTATAGGTCAAATTGGGGTCAGCGCCACAGGAAGCTTCAAAATGCACTAAAACGTCCAAAATGGAGTCAATCCTTTGTGCTTCGTTTGTGCTGTTTTGTGCTGCAAAAAGTTTAGTTTTTCTACAAGGTAGAATGGAGCGTTGAGCTTTGCTGATAGCCTAATAATCCAAAGATGTGTGAATCAAACAAAACACAGCTCCAGGAATGTTTCTGATGAGATAACATCATAACACTCATAACGCTCATGAGAGTCGGAGATAGAAGTTTCCTTTCTGCTCAGCCAAACCCATTTACTACTCTACTCCTACTCAATGGGGATGTTTTTGCTTTACCAGGATTGTTCCGACATCCCCCATTCCGACATCTCCCCATTCCGACACCCCCCCATTCCGACACCCCCCCATTCAGACATCCCCCCACTCCGACATCCCCCCACTCTGACATCCCCCCATTCAGACATCCCCCCATTCAGACATCCCCCCATTCAGACATCCCCCCACTCCGACATCCCCCCATTCCGATAGTCCCCCATTCCGACATCCCCCCACTCCAATAGTCCCCCATTCCGACACCCCCCCATTCTGACAGTCCCCCATTCTGACATCCCCGCATTCCAACATCCCCCCACTCTGACATCCTCACATTCTGACATCCCCCACTCCAACATCCTTACATTCCGACATCCCCCACATTCCGACATCCCCCACTCCGACACCCCCCACTCCGACACCCCCATTCCGACACCCCCATTCCGACACCCCCCATTCCCACATCCCCCCATTCCCACATCCCCCACTCCGACATCTCCCCACTCTGACATCCCCCCATTCCGACGCCCCCCATTCCGACACCCCACACTCCGACATCCCCCATTCCGACATCCCCCATTCCGACTTCCCCACATTCCGACACCCCCATTCCGACATCCCCAACTCCGACATCCCCGCATTCCGACACCCCCCCACTCCGACACACCCCCATTCCGACACCCCCCCATTCTGACAGTACCCCATTCCGACACCCCCCCAGTCCGACACCCCCCCATTCCGACACTCCCCCATTTCGACACCCCCCCATTCTGACATCCCCCCATTCCGACATCCCCCCATTCCGACATCCCCCACATTCCGACATCCCCCCACTCCGACATCCTCACATTCGACATCCTCTACTCCTACTCAATGGGGATGTTTTTGCTTTACCAGGATCGTTCCGACATCCCCCCATTCCGACATCCCCCCATTCCGACACACCCCCATTCCGACACCCCCCCATTCTGACAGTCCCCCATTCCGACACCCCCCATTCCGACACCCCCCATTCCGACACCCCCCATTCCGACACTCCCCCATTCCGACACCCCACCATTCTGACATCCCCCCATTCTGACATCCCCCCACTCCGACATCCTCACATTCTGTCTACACCCCACTCCGACATCCTAACATTCCGACATCCCCCCACTCCGACATCCCCCCACTCCGACATCCCCCCATTCCGACATCCCCCCACTCCGATATCCCCCCACTCCGACATCCCCCCACTCCGACATCCCCCCACTCCGACATCCCCCCAATCCGACATCCCCCCATTCCGACATCCCCCCACTCCGACAGTCCCCCACTCCGACAGTCCCACATTCTGACAGTCCCACATTCTGACATCCCCGCATTCCGACATCCCCCCACTCCGACATCCTCACATTCTGACATCCCCCACTCCAACATCCTCACATTCCGACATCCCCCCACTCTGACATCCTCACACTCCGACATCCCCCCATTCTGACATCCCCCCATTCAGACATCCCCCCATTCCGACATCCCCGCACTCCGACATCCCCCCACTCCGACATCTCCCCACTCCGACATCCCCCCATTCCGACATCCCCCCATTCAGACATCCCCCCATTCCGACATCCCCCCACTCCAACATCCCCCCACTCCGACAGTGCCCCCATTCAGACATCCCCCCATTCCGAAACCCCCCATTCCGACATCCCCCACTCCGACATCCCCCAATTCCAACATCCCCGCACTCCGACATCCCCCCACTCCGACATCCCCCAATTCCGACATCCCCCCATTCCAACATCCCCCCATTCCGACACCCACCATTCCGACATTCCACACTCTGACATCCCCCTATTCCGACACCCCCACATTCCGACATCCCCCCATTCCGACATCTCCCCACTCCGACACCCCCCACATTCCGACATCCCCCCACTCCGACACCCCACATTCCGACATCCCCCATTCCGACACTCCCCCATTCCGACACCCCCATTCCGACATCCCACTCTGTGACATCCCCCCATTCCGACACCACCAATTCCGACACCCCCCATTCCTACATCCCCCCACTCCGACATCTCCCCACTCCGACATCCCCCATTCCGACACCCCCCATTCCGACACCCCACACTCCGACATCCCCCCATTCCGACATCCCCTCATTCCGACATCCCCCACTCCGACTTCCCCACATTCCGACACCCCACCATTCCGACACCCCACCATTCCGACATCCCCAACTCCGACCTCCCTGCATTCCGACACCCCCCATTCCGACACTCCCCCATTCCGACACCCCCTCACGCCGACATCCCCCCACTCCGACATCTCCCCATTCCGACATCCCCCAATTCCGATACCCCCAATTCCGATACCCCGCAATTCCGACACCCCCCACTCCGACACCCCCACATTCAGACATCTCCCCATTCCGACATCCCCCCACTCCAACATCCCCCACTCCAACATCCCCCATTCCAACACCCCCACTCCGACATCCCCCATTCCGACATCCCCCCATTCCGACATCCCCCCATTCCGACATCCCCCCACCTCCGGCATCCCCGCACTCCGGCATCCCCGCACTCCGACATCCCCCCACTCCGACATCCCCCCACTCCGACACCTCGGGTTGTCCAGGACTAAACCAGATCTATACCAGGAGTAAAACCAGGTCTAAATCAGGATTAAACCAGGTCTATAACAGGACTAAAACCAGGTCTAAAACAGGACTAAAACCAGGTCTAAAACAGGACTAAAACCAGGTCTAAAACAGGACTAAAACTAGGTCTAAAACAGGACTAAAACCAGGTATAAAACAGGATTAAAACCAGGTCTAAAACAGGACTAAAACCAGGTCTTTGTCGGAGTGGCCGCCTGTAACCCACGATATGGCACTAAACCCATATTTCAGTAGTATTCCATTTTAACGGTTTTACTGCCTAAAACCTTGTTACCTAGAGATAAATAAGGTTATTGCTTTAAGGCCGCTGCGCACTACAGGATTTTTCTATCTTAAACGATTTTAAATGTGCGACAAAAAGCGCACACCACAGACACGGGGAGAATCTGACGTAAAATCTTCGATTTCACAGACTACAGGGGAATCTGGCTGCGTAAAACAGAATATAAAGTGGTGAGCTGCTTCCTGTCTACAGTAAAACCACTCGCACTGAGACTGTTCAAAAGATCAAAACACTGCACTTCGAGCTTACATCTCCACCTGCAACCTCCACCAAAAGTTGCACAGTGGAGCTTTAAATAAATACATAGCAAATCCATTGTTGATTCTGTGATACTAGTTTAACCTTGTTGCTATGTTGGTCAGACTGCACTGTGCAACCTCCTGAAGTTCTTCATGCCAAGCTGGTGAACCCTAAAAATGTGTACGAGATGGGAGAAACTGTCAGGTACAGCTGTGACACGGGCTACACTTCTGGACGTCAGATCAAATACTTCTGCACTGATAATGGCTGGAAACCTGAACACAGAGGCATCTGCAGATGTGAGTCCAATCGATGTTGGTCATGTTTACAGCAGCGCAGCAGAAATCTGATCATTATCTGATTTCTGGAGTTATCGGATTATTCAAATATCTGTGACACTTAATAATGACTGCACTTATTCAGGCCTTAATAAAGCATAAACTGAATTCAGGCTTTGTGAATATCTCATCTCCTAACTGATAAAGTAAACTAAAAGGGAATTCCGGCACGTTTGAAGCTAAAGTCCGTTGCTAGAGGTTCAGATTCTGTCAGAAGCCAAAAAACGGCACAGATCAGTGTTTCCTCGGTGGAGATCTCACTGTGGCAGTGAGTCTGTCAAGGCAACAAACTAGTGTAGTGATGGGGGCAAGTTCTGAAATAGTGTAGTGATGGGGGCAAGTTCTGACCTAGTGTAGTGATGGGGGCAAGTTCTGAACTAGTGTAGTGATGGGGGCAAGTTCTGAAATAGTGTAGTGATGGGGGCAAGTTCTGACCTAGTGTAGTGATGGGGGCAAGTTCTGAACTAGTGTAGTGATGGGGGCAAGTTCTTAACTTCCACATAAAACGCCAATAGGTTTCACACTGAAGGATTTTAACACCACTTTAACTCATCTTGCCACATCCACGAGTCTAACAAACAAAACGCTCTGCCTGGTTCACTCATTAGTGTCTGGAAACGTTAGAAAACAACTTTATAAGCACCTCACACTTCCCTCTGCTGATTTCCCACTGCACAGACCAAAGCCCAAAAGACTCGATTGTTGATGTCGTTTCTAATCCCGTTTATTTATGAGTGAAATTATATTTTTGAAAATGCTAAAAAAATACATTCCCAAACCATTTTCTTTCAACAACTTTCAGTTTCTATTGTTCTTCATCGTCAGTAGTCAATTCTCTCTTGTTGCTTCTGGCGGCTCGAGCCTCTCGCCGCCGCTGGAGTCGACAATCGAGTCTTTTGGGCTTTCACATGTTCACTGGGAAATAAACAAAGCTAATGCTAAGGCTGCTTATGAAGTTATTTTATAACGTTTCCAGACACTAATGAGTGAACCAGGCAGAGCGTTTTGTTTGTTAGACTCGTGGCTGTTGTCAGATGGGTTAAAGTGGTGTTAAGCTTCTTCAGTGTGAAGCAAATTGGTGTTTTACGTGGAAGTTAAGAACTTGCCCCCATCACTACACTAGTTTGTTGCCTTGACAGACTCACTGCCACAGCGAGATCTCCGCCGAGGAAACACTGATCTGTGCCATTTTTTGGTTTCTGACAGAATTCGACCTCCTCTAGAAACGGACTTTAGCTTCAAATGTGCCGGAGTTCAACTTTAAGCAGTTACGAGGTTCAAATCATTTTTAATAAGATAGAAATAATAACTAACCAAAAGGACAAGATGTGAAAACGATCAAAATGAGTTTTGAGAGGAGGAGCTCCATGTGGAGAAGAGCAGCCGAAAGGAGGGCATCAGTTCCAGATGCCAACCTGTAGAGGTGTTGATGTTCCACTGGGATGAGGCCTCGGGGAAGACCCAGGACACACTGGAGGGAGTGTGTGTGGAGAGGGAAGTCTGGGCATCTCTGCTCAGGCCGCAGCCTCCACAACCTTTATATTTGTTCATTATGAATTTTTGTTTATGCTTTATTAAGGGACAAATGAGTGTATGAAGTGATACCGAAATAGCAACAGTTACATTGGATACGAGTAATCTGATTTTTGTTTCGGCAAAAACATCTTAGAGTAAAAATGGAGCAAACGAATGGGACAAAATGAGAAAATGTTAAAGACTGAAACAGTTCTTACAGTTCATTTGTCTTTCAAATACAACAGTTATTCTGATTTTTACTGGCCGTGTAGATTTCCTCAGTGTCTTAACCTTTGGTCTTTTCAGTAAAACCATGCGTACTTCCGGACGACATTCCCAATGGATACTATCAGATGATCACTGGAGAGGATTTTGTATTTGGGACGACTATAAAGTATTATTGCAATGAAGGGTACGTCAGACCAAAGAACTTCATGTTGTTTTTCTCTACATGAGCAAACAAGGTGATTTATTACGCAAATGTTTGATCCATGTTATGTTTCTTCGCCACGAACATTCTTTCAGTGGAATCATCTGGATCATTTCAGCCCTAGAATTGCCAATCTCTAACTGAACTAAACGTAAAAGGTAAAACTGAACTAAAAGTAAAAGGTATCACAAGGTAGTAGGTTGTTAATCGCGACTATTCAAATTGGGTGATTGATTTTGATTCGATTGTGACATATCTTGGCGCCCTATCCTTTAGTTAGTTATGTGCTGTCATAGATGGCATACACAGCTGTGTATGTACACTATATGGCTGCAATAGAGCCACTAACAGCCTATGTACGTACGTGAGTGCCGCCAGATGTGTTTGGATTCGTTGCCTTGCCATTGTTCATGTCAGTGATGAACAACGAGGTCCACAGCTTGGATTGATCATTTTAGCACTTTATTATCCTACCGTCTTTATCAAATGTTTATTAAGAAAAGTTTGAGCAAAGTAATCTCCTTTTTAATTATTGTTCGTACTAATTACTCCAGGTATCAAATGATCAGCAAAGAAGACACTCGGACCTGCTTAGTTAATGAGTGGTCAAACCATTTACCTGTATGTGAACGTAAGTACAGTACAAGAAATGACAGGTGAGTTTTCATCTAAGAGCTAACGTAAACTTAAAAGGGTCATGAGCCCAAAACCAGCTGGGGGTCTGAAATAATACATATAATCACATCACAGATACGTATAACATCAAACTTATTTAGAACTGAAAATTCTACTAATCACAAACATGGATCCATTTAAATCTAAACTATTGATATTTACAGTCATCATTCCCTCGGGATGTGATGCTAACCGTAAGCACTGCTCTATCTGAGGCTTGTTAAACTTTAATCTGATCTTTAATTTAACACAATCTATCCAGAAAGAGCTGGTGTAGTTAGTCTCATCTTTCTGTTGAAAACCGAACACCTCTTGAGTTTTCAGACTCAAAACACTCTTGACACTGTTTGTGTACCTGCGTGAAGTCGCCCCATCAAACGCAAACCTGCACAAAAACTATGTCAATCGTTTGTGCTGTTTTGTGCTGCAAAAACTTTTGTTTGTGCTTCCTTAGTTTTGGAGAAATTAACGATTCTTTTACAGGTCAAATTGGGGTCAGCCCCACAGGAAGCTTCAAAATGCACTAAAACGTCCAAAATGGAGTCAATCGTTTGTGTTTTGTTTGTGCTGCAAAAAGGTGCGGGGCCAACTTCACGCAGGTTGTTTGTGTGCATTGTGTCTGACTGACGAACATTTCACCACAGAGACACATGAAGAACACCCCCAGCATTATGCCAAAAAGTTGCAATATTACCACTATGAGTGCCAACATTATGAGCAGGGCACAAACTCACTCACACTATATATTCAACAGGTTTTCCAAAACAAATGACCCAGACCCATCACTAACCGTTTACTTTTTTCAGCACTGAGTTGTGATGCCCCACCTGAAACACCAGGGGTCAGTGTAGAAGGTTTGCCCATTGAAGAGGGGCCCATCCTGCCAAACCACTTCATCACCTTCAGCTGTGACTCCCTGGTCTCCACTCTGAACGGCTCTGCCACGCTGGTGTGTGGCAAAGACGGGCAATGGGACAAACCTTTCCCCAACTGTGTGGGTAAATATCATTGAGTCAGACGCTCGTGTGTGAGAGTCCATTTTCTCTGTAGAGTTCTAAAGTGATCACGTCACCGCCGGGTCCAACCAGAAAGTTCACAGTTGATTTGCAGATCCCTTGTTCATGATATAAGAGACAATGGGAGTATTCCATGAAGCGAGTGTAATACCCGTGTTAATAGATGTTGTGTAATAACACAGTAATAAGGGTGTAACAATGTAATAGTGGAATAGAATGTGGTATTGGGCTAGTACCAGAAAACTATGGTTCGGCTCATGGAGGGAAGGGCAGGAGACTGAAATTTGGGGTGGTGCAACACCATATATTGTGAATTAAAATGAATGACATACAATACAAACAAACAACCAGTGAGAATGGCCATTCAATATTTACAATATGTACAAGCGCGAGTCAAAGTTGAAAAAAAACCCAACAACATTCCAAATATCAGGAGCTTTGCAAATGTTCGATTCGCAATAAGCAAAGAGTCCAGCCGATGAATATTTGTGAAGTGTCGAAAGTCGAGCAAATAGATCAAACACAGCACAAAAACTTCTTCCCAGCCCGCCCACAGTTCTTAAACCCACAGCTGGTTTAAACCAGAAATCCAGAAGGGAGGGTAAGTGCACTGAGAGAGTTCGTGATGAAGTATGTATGACGTTGGTGGGCAACGGGCGAGAGAGTGAGTGGGGAGAGAGTTATGGGCTGCAAGGAGCCCCCTACCGGACCGGCGGGAGGACTGCGGCTCTGCAGTTAATTCAGCTCTGGGCTCTGTAGCTCTGTAGGCTTGAAGCCTGCTTCTAGCTCGCCATCTGGGTCCAAGAAACCTGGCCTGAACAACAGGACCAAAGTTTCAATAAATACATCAAAATGATACAATAACCCTAATAGCATAAAGGCTATGTATCATTAGCTTCAGTGTGCACACAAAGATCCAAAATATAGCACGAGTTAAATAATTCAAAAATATAATCATTCATAATCATAATCACATTAGATAAATACCACAGCAATATATTGTAAACAGTAATATCCCATCAAATGCTAAAAATACTAGCTATGGCATTTAGTAAAAAATCATTAAATGTACATTACAAGTCAAAATGAAGCTAAAGTGCTAAAGTCAGGATAACATGATAGCATACAATGATAAACAACTACTAGCAAAAGTACTTAAAAATGCCTAAAAATGAATGATACAATCAATATACTTAAATAGAATGAATGTGCAGACATGTAACGTTTTTGTCTGTACATGTTACAAGATTCATTTGACAGAAACAGGCATAAAGTTTGCAGAATAGTGTATGCTAACCGCGCCCATTAAAAAGCATGGCGGCAGCTAAGCTAACGCTAGCACAATCAAACAAACACTCACCAATTCCGCGGATTAAGCCTCACACATGAGCCCCTCGAGCGAGATATGGACGCGGTAGGAAGCTCCTAAAATATGACAGGTTGTACAATGAGTGTCAAGCGGAATTTACAGGTAAAATAATGAAAATAGCATGAACGAACCTGAGCCTCGGCTTCCCCACTGCAGCTATCAGACTGAGACCGCGGCGCAATATTAACTTCACGTGATTGGCCGCGCCGTGTCACGTGACCGCGTGACGTCATCGGGAACACGGCGCTGATTGGTCGGCTGACTCACGTGATTAAAATTATGTACACGCAAACCACGTGATTTAACAGGGAGAAAAAAACTACGGCAGAAAGGGCAGGCAGGAACAGGATTTGTGACCTGGGTTACACGAGCGAAAGCGAAAGAATGACTAATGCTGCTGTCAGTTCTCCCGACATCCGATGTAAATGCGTTCCATTACAACAGTCGGGAAAATATGTATGCCCGACAAAGTTTAATGTTTATTTTGTTAGCTTATGTAGTTAATGTCGCTAACGCTAGCTCCTACTAATATAGTTTGTTCGCTAATGTTAGCTATTGGCGACTCAGTTATTGCAGTTTGACTATTACAAGTTCAAACATCCATCCGACTCGGTCTGCTCCGAACTAGCCCGAGTTTGTGTTTCGGAAGTCCGAGTTGATTGGCCGTTCCTTTGCACTTTCCAGAGGTGGAGGTCGGTTTTCTCTGAGTTCCAAGCGCAATAGAACGCAGCATTATTTGGCAATCCAGCCTTGTCTAATCCTCCGTACTGTTCCACCAAAGTGACTCACCAGAGTTGGCGCACTAACAAACGCCTGGGCACAAACCTGGTCGAGACCCGGCTAATAGGAGTGTAACGATATCCAAGTCTCACGATACAATATCGTCATGGTACGATATTATTGCTCGGGAAGGTCTTGGTAAGGTCTGAGGGCGTTAGCCTAGTCTGAATATGCAATGTTATTCAGCTTAAAGCTAGAGAATAAATTGTTTAAAGTTGTTTAATGTTTAATAAAGTAGGCTATTATTTAAATTAGGGACGTGTTTGCTGAAATTCGGGACGGGGGGGTTGATGTGCTCTAAGTTTCTTTTCTTTACAAACTTTAAATAATTTTGTTCACACACAAAATGGAAGAAAGAACAAAACAAAAATGTAAACGACAAATCGGGTTCTTGAACCTGGAGCGTTTGTACTAAAGACGAGCGACTTAACATAGTGAGCTAAACTCCATGATGAAGGGTAAAGTCTCCTCTCGGCTCCAAACATGGCGGCTGGGTGATTGAACCCGACATCACACGCTGTTCTCTGCTTACATACATTACACATGTCAATTTGTGTAAAGGATTGACTAAAAATGTTGTGCACATGCTGCCCTTTTCTGACATTAAGCCCCTGCCCCCCTATAATCATGTGCATGTGCCTGGTCACAGCCGTGGATAGACACAGATTGCTGCAGAACATTGTGGGTCTGCTGAGAAGGTGACCATCGCCCCAGGAGGTGTATGACTCAGGGGGAGCAGGACGGACCACGGAGGACCCTTCTCACCCAGGGCAGGGAGTATTTGAAGCACTCCCCTCAGGCAGGAGGAACACTTAATACTTAAACGTGCACTATGTAACTTTTTGGCTGGGGGTCCGTCACCTGCTTGTTTCTATTCACATGTCACTGCTCTGCCAGGAACGTCCCACAGTATAACATTAAACAGCTCTACCTCACATTTACTAATTTATTTTATTGCTCAAATATACTTTGAAAAACAGGAATCCACAATACACCTTTAAGAGAGTAATAGGTGTCAGACACTCTTGTTTTCCGTCTAAAGCATCCAAAAGGTGGAGAATCTGTGTGTTTTTCTGAAAGAGAACCATAAATGTCCAATTATTTCTAATATTATTTGTTGCTTTCAGGGGTGACCTGCCCCCTTCCTGCCCCTAACCCTAAGATGCGTGTGATTGGAGCAGAGGGCGTGGTGGTTGCTGGGGGCTCAGTCACAGTGCAGTGTGTGAGTAGAGGTTACTCCAAACAGCTGCAGTGTCTCCAGACCGGACGGTGGAGCTCCACCTTCCCCACCTGCAACGGTCAGTCATTGGGTCCACACCTTTCACACTTGTCCTAGTTTAGTTCTGTTGACTCTAGTTTAGTCCTGATGTCGACATGTTTCAGTCCTGTTCTAGTGGATTAGTCCTAGTCTAGTTCAGGTTTAGTTCCAATTCTGATGTGGTGAATGTACAAGTGTGAACTGCATAAACTAGTATTTGTTGTCTCATAGTGTTAGATTTATATTGCTTCTTTTCTTTTTTGTTTGTATTTGGATTATTTGAGATGTAATATTTTGGTTGTTTACTGTTTGTGTTACAGACTACTGTGATGTGGTGAATGTGGCAGACAGTGTTTCTTACAAACCCCGACAGAGACAGCTCCAAATAAGACAGATTTTGACTTTTTCCTGCAAAACAAGAGGACACGAGCTCCGAGGGCAGGCCAAGGTCGCATGTTCAGAGGGTGGAGAGTGGAGCCACCCATTTCCCTCTTGTACTGGTGAGGCTGTTACATTAAACCCTATGTATACCTTATCCAGCTCCTTCTTCACCACACCAGACCCTCACTGCAGATGCGGCACATACATGTTATATACATGCTGTAAACACGCCGTATTATAGCCATGCAAACTTCCAGCCGCTGTCCCACATTTCCTCTAATTGAGCAGTCTTGCCTAGGGACCCAGCAACAATATGCACTACATCCACCCCACTGTGGCACCTGGTATTTCCGGAGGTCTCCCTGCAAACGCTTAGCTTCTGAGATCTGATGAATGCACATTTGAGGGAGTCTTGTGCTTTGTTCTGTGGGCTGCTGGTGGAGGGTTACTGACTTCCCCTCATCTCTGCCCTTGGTAAAAATGCTGGTGTCCTGGTGTAGACGGCTCATCTGATGGTGTTTTCTCAACTGGCTTCTCTGTTTATATAAATGAACATAGCTGGCCTGCTAGTCTCCATGTTACAAATAGGAAATGAGCATGGGTGTGATCTGGCTCTGGCTCCATTTCACTTTCTATTAAAAAACTGCTCCTGTCTTTTCTAACCACGGCTGTGAGCCTCATCATTTTCATCTTAATATGTTCATATTAATCCACTCCACATGATCCTGGTGTTTTTATTTCACTATTCCCTCTGTAACTCAAGATATGAATATTAATAACAGGCCACTGAGACACTTCAGCCTCAAGCCTCAAGCCTCTGCGATCTGTCTATAACCAGGCCTTAAAGGTTTTAGACAAAAAAACACTTCATTACCATCATTGTAATATTCTCAGCAAATACAAAATGCTGAGCTTTGACAATCAAATTCTATATTCCAATCTACGTACTGTGTTTAAAATAGTTAACAAGACTGCGCCGCCTTCACTGAGTACATTTGTTCAGCTGTGCTCAGAGCAGATGAGCCGCTCTTCTAGATCCACAGCCAAAAACAACTGTGTCATTCCCAAAAGAAGTTCTGCCTTCTCACAAGCTGCATTTTCCTACAAAACTATCAAACAATGGAACCAGCTCCACGGGAACAGTACCTCTGGACTGACAGACCGGGGTGGTGGTCCCTCTGTATAAAAAGGGGGACCGGAGGGTGTGTTCCAACTACAGGGGAATCACACTCCTCAGCCTCCCCAGTAAAGTCTATGCCAGGGTACTGGAGAGGAGAGTTCGGCTGATAGTCGAACCTCAGATTCAAGAGGAGCAGTGTGGTTTTCGGCCTGGTCGTGGAACACTGGACCAGCTCCACACCCTCCATCGGGTGCTCGAGGGTTCATGGGAGTTTGCCCAACCAGTCCACATGTGTTTTGTGGACTTGGAGAAGGCATTCGACCGTGTCCCTCGTGGTGCCCTGTGGGGGGTGCTTCGGGAGTATGGGGTCCGGGGCCCTTTGCTAAGGGCTGTCCGGTCCCTGTATGACCGGAGCAGGAGCTGTGTTCGCATTGCCGGCAGTAAGGCAGACCTGTTCCCGGTGCATATTGGACTCCGCCAGGGCTGCCCTTTGTCACCGGTTCTGTTCATTGTATTTATGGACAGAATTTCTAGGCGCAGCCAGGGGCCGGAGGGGGTCCAGTTTGGGAACCACAGGATTTCATCGCTGCTTTTTGCGGATGATGTTGTCCTGTTGGCTTCATCGAACCAGGACCTGCAGCGTGCACTGGGGCGGTTTGCAGCCGAGTGTGAAGCGGCTGGGATGAGAATCAGCTGTTCCAAATCCGAGGCCATGGTTCTCGACCGGAAAAAGGTGGATTGCCCTCTCCGGGTGGGTGGGGAGTCTCTGCCTCAAGTGGAGGAGTTCAAGTATCTCGGGGTCTTGTTCACGAGTGAGGGGAGGATGGAGCGTGAGATTGACAGGCGGATCGGTGCGGCGTCGGCAGTGATGCGGTCGCTGCATCGGACCGTTGTGGTGAAGAGGGAGCTGAGCCAAAAGGCGAAGCTCTCGATTTACCTCAATCTACGTTCCTACCCTCACCTATGGTCATGAGCTCTGGGTAATGACCGAAAGGACGAGATCGCGGATACAAGCGGCCGAAATGAGTTTCCTCCGCAGAGTGGCCGGGCGCTCCCTTAGAGATAGGGTGAGGAGCTCGGTCACACGGGAGGAGCTCGGAGTAGAGTCGCTGCTCTTCCACGTCGAGAGGAGCCAGTTGAGGTGGCTCGGGCATCTGGTCCGGATGCCTCCTGGACGCCTCCTTCGGGAGGTGTTCCGGGCATGTCCCACCGGTAGGAGGCCCCGGGGAAGACCCAGGACATGCTGGAGGGACTATGTCTCTCGGCTGGCCTGGGAACGCCTCGGGGTCCGTCCGGAGGAGCTGGAGGAAGTGGCTGGGGAGAAGGAAGCTTGGGAGCCCCTGCTTAGACTGCTGCCCCCGCGACCCGGCCCCGGATAAGCGGAAGAAGATGGATGGATGGATGGATGGAACCAGCTCCCTGCCAGTCTGAAGCTGTCTGCAGATCTGCACAGTTTCTCTCGAAATTTAAAACAATTTATTCTTGAGAAGCAACTGTGTCAGCATCAGTCCTGTTAAAACTTTCTTATTCTGTGGTTTACAGTGTTACTGTTAGAACGATTGTAAATATTTTAATGTTTTGTTTTTGTTTTTTTAAGTTTTTTATAATATGTTTGTAGGATTTTAAATTGTTTTATAGAATGTTGTACTATTTGTAGCATGTTACTTTTAGTGCGCACCTGCCCAGGGACTGCGGATGGAAAATAGCTTTTTTGCTAAATCTGGTGCAAAACATCTCCTCTTTCCTAAGATTAATGTGTTTGTACATGGTCCCTGACAAATAAATATTAAACTAAACTAAACTAAACTTTCTTTCCCCCAATGTTGCTACTGTTAGCGTTTGCAACAAGTTTGATTGGCAGTGTTCTAAGTGTGGGCGGGACACCCTCGCTCCTGATTGGCTTGTTTTTGTTGATTAATTATTCGAGATCTGGACTTTTTCCAGTTGCTCCTTTAAGCAGCTCTGTTTCTCTTTCAGATCCTCTGAGTTGTGGACCTCCACCTTCTTTGGAAGACGGAGACTTCTTTGCCTCCGGTCAAACATTTAGCCAGTATTCACAGGTTCAATACCAATGTCAAGACAAATACGTAATGGAAGGAGGGCCAAACAAAATTTGCCGCAACGGAGTTTGGACCGGGGATATCAAATGTCTCAGTAAGACACATATTCACACTCCAACATCGACATTGTCATTTATAAAGGCTGTGATCGTTCTCTTATTGTCACTAATCTGCTTGGGGATTTTAATTCATTGGGCCACTGTCAGTAAGACGTGGTTTGGAGTGCAGTGAGACTATTTTTGTAATGATTAAAAGTAACAATTATGATTTATGCTCTAGAAATTAATATTTAAACTAGGGTTGTACCGCTACCGATACTGGTATTGTCAAAAGCTCAGATTCTGCACATTTTTCAGCTATCTGTATTAGCGAACACTCAGACCAAATCACCGATACAATACCACTCTTTACTTTCCTGAATGAGGACCCGTAGATGTGAGCAGATGCGAGCAGTCACTGTTGATGTCTGTGGATAATGCTACTGTTAACGCTCAAAGCAGGTTAAACCCATGGACCCATACACACCCCCTTTGTCCGCGAGCGAGATCGAGCTCCGACCCAGAAAAAATTGCCTCACAGAGCACGATTCATTTTTGTGAACTGGCCATGTTCGGCTGACAGGGCTTCAACAGCTTTTAGTTGGTAGCTCGGTTGGTAGCTCAGTTGGTAGCTCAGTTGGTAGCTCGGTTGGTAGCTCAGTTGGTAGCTCGGTTGGTAGCTTAGCTGGTAGCTCGGTTGGTAGCTTAGCTGGTAGCTCGGTTGGTAGCTCGGTTGGTAGCTCAGTTGGTAGCTCGGTTGGTAGCTCAGTTGGTAGCTCGGTTGGTAGCTTAGCTGGTAGCTCGGTTGGTAGCTCAGTTGGTAGCTCAGTTGGTAGCTTAGCTGGTAGCTCAGTTGGTAGCTCGGTTGGTAGCTCAGTTGGTAGCTCGGTTGGTAGCTCGGTTGGTAGCTCAGTTGGTAGCTCAGTTGGTAGCTCGGTTGGTAGCTCAGTTGGTAGCTCGGTTGGTAGATTAGCTGGTAGCTCGGTTGGTAGCTCGGTTGGTAGCTCAGTTGGTAACTTAGCTGGTAGCTCGGTTGGTAGCTTAGCTGGTAGCTCGGTTGGTAGCTCAGTTGGTAGCTCAGTTAGTAGCTCAGTTGGTAACTTAGCTGGTAGCTCGGTTGGTAGCTCAGTTGGTAGCGCGGTTGGTAGCTCAGTTGGTAGCTCGGTTGGTAGCTCGGTTGGTAGCTCAGTTGGTAGCTCGGTTGGTAGCTTAGCTGGTAGCTCGGTTGGTAGCTTAGCTGGTAGCTCGGTTGGTAGCTCGGTTGGTAGCTCAGTTGGTAGCTCGGTTGGTAGCTCAGTTGGTAGCTCGGTTGGTAGCTTAGCTGGTAGCTCGGTTGGTAGCTCAGTTGGTAGCTCGGTTGGTAGCTTAGCTGGTAGCTCAGTTGGTAGCGCGGTTGGTAGCTCAGTTGGTAGCTCGGTTGGTAGCTCGGTTGGTAGCTCAGTTGGTAGCTCAGTTGGTAGCTCGGTTGGTAGCTCAGTTGGTAGCTCGGTTGGTAGATTAGCTGGTAGCTCGGTTGGTAGCTCGGTTGGTAGCTCAGTTGGTAACTTAGCTGGTAGCTCGGTTGGTAGCTTAGCTGGTAGCTCGGTTGGTAGCTCAGTTGGTAGCTCAGTTGGTAGCTCAGTTAGTAGCTCAGTTGGTAACTTAGCTGGTAGCTCGGTTGGTAGCTCAGTTGGTAGCGCGGTTGGTAGCTCAGTTGGTAGCTCGGTTGGTAGCTCGGTTGGTAGCTCAGTTGGTAGCTCAGTTGGTAGCTCGGTTGGTAGCTCAGTTGGTAGCTCGGTTGGTAGATTAGCTGGTAGCTCGGTTGGTAGCTCGGTTGGTAGCTCAGTTGGTAACTTAGCTGGTAGCTCGGTTGGTAGCTTAGCTGGTAGCTCGGTTGGTAGCTCAGTTGGTAGCTCAGTTGGTAACTTAGCTGGTAGCTCGGTTCGTAGCTCGGTTGGTAGCTTAGCTGGTAGCTCGGTTGGTAGCTCGGTTGGTAGCTCAGTTGGTAGCTCGGTTGGTAGCTTAGCTGGTAGCTCGGTTGGTAGCTCGGTTGGTAGCTCAGTTTGTAGCTCAGTTAGTAGCTCGGTTGGTAGCTCGGTTGGTAGCTCGGTTGGTAGCTCAGTTGGTAGGTCGGTTGGTAGCTCAGTTGGTAGGTCGGTTGGTAGCTTAGCTGGTAGCTCGGTTGGTAGCTCAGTTGGTAGCTCATTTAGTAGTTCGGTTGGTAGTTCAGTTGGTAGCTCGGTTGGTAGCTCAGTTGGTACCTCAGTTAGTAGCTCGGTTGGTAGCTCGGTTGGTAGTTCGGTTGGTAGCTCGGTTGGTAGCTTAGCTGGTAGCTCGGTTGGTAGCTCGGTTGGTAGCTTGGTTGGTAGCTCAGTTGGTAGCTCAGTTAGTAGCGGATCTGACCTCTGTGTAGCGACATAGGGTGCTCCAAAAGACTAAGTCCATACTGAGGCAGCCTAATCATGTACTGTATTCACAGTTTGTGCAAATGCCCTCTGGGAGGCGCTATGTCACCCCACAAGAAAAGACTAACCGCTACACTAAATCTTTTATCCCTTCTGCCATAAAGCTTTTAAACGGAAAGCAATATTGCTTGTGTCCCCTGATGCACTAAGGTTCGAATGTATGGTGTGTGTTGTACGTATTTGTCTTTATATTGTTTGTGGATTGTGCATGACCAGAAATGTGCAAACTGAATTGTCCTTCGGGATTAATAAAGTTGTTAATTGATTGATTGAATGTTTGGTAGCTTACTTGGTAGCTCGGTTGGTAGCTCGGTTGGTAGCTCGGTTGGTAGCTCGGTTGGTAGCTCGGTTGGTAGCTTACTTGGTAGCTCGGGTGGTAGCTCGGTTGGTAGCTCGGTTGGTAGCTCGGTTGGTAGCTCGGTTGGTAGCTCGGTTGGTAGCTCGAATCTCACTCTCAACATAAACATTAGTTAAGCAGTCAGATCCACTGACACACAGGTTGGAGGTGCAGTTCCAGCTCCCACAGATGAATTCTGTTGCTGTGTCTTTGCGCAAGACCCTTAATCCACCTCGCTCCCAGTGTCTGTGTGAACAGGTGAGTGGTTCCTTGTAGATCGCTGTTTGAGTGCCTTGAAGGTAGAAATGTGACCATTTACCACAAAGGTCAGATTTTGTAGGGATTCTTCTGTGTTCTTAAAGTCAACTCTTACATTCTTATGAACTTTAAAAATTTAATTGTCAAAGTGCCTAAAAGACTGACATGATACCACACAGGACAGTGGCTCTTTCTGCAGGAGACATGCGCAGTAGAGCACAAAGTGACAATCCCCCATAAAAAAGTGGACTAACCTAGTGTAACGTCACCCATAGCATTTGGCGCCTCTCAAATGAAGCTTGAGATGCAAACGGTTACAGGAGCAAATTTAAAGCCGGGCTCTATATTAGGAATAAGTTCAGACAAAAAACCCCACCAGGATTAAGTAGAGCAGGTTATATGAACATTTAAAGACCAAAATGACGAGGATCATTGCAGTAACAGAGAGAGGGACGACAATATTTCAATGTAAGTCAATGGGAGCCAGGGTTAGTAGGAGCCGGAAGAGCCGCATGTGAACTTCCTATTTTGAACTAGGCAGCTAGTACGTTAACTATGCCCACTTATATATACTGTAGGGTGACCATATTTCTGTCTGTGAAAACCAGGACACCATAGCGGGGATGGGTGTGCGTGGCCTTCCATTCGGCACTTTGCAGGTTCACCGACTGTGTCTGCTCGCTCCTTCTGAATGCACAGAGAGCTCCACACTGAAGGGTCAGGGATTACGTGACATGTCCCACCACACGTGTGATCAGAGCTCTAGTGCTGGTCACTTTAATGGTCCAACGAAAGGTAGTGAAAACCAGGACTTCCCTCAGTTTATAAAAAATAACCCGGATGCCCAGGACTGGACGTGAAAAACCGGGCGAAAACCAGGCGTTTGGTCACCCTAATATGCTGTCTATGGGTTAAACACAGACTGTGGAGGCTCTGTGGATGCTTAAAACACATAACAGAAAGACACTTGTGTTATCTCTAATACCTTCATTTAGCCTGGACGATCAACTTAAAATAAAAGTAAAATAACTAAAGCTACCGAGAGTGCAGCCAGACACCAGCAATAAAATGGACGAGCTGGCCCTGATGAGAAGCATCAACAGAGACTTTTCCTCATCCTGTGTCTTGTGTTTTACGGAATCGTGGCTTGGTGAGGACATCCCGGACTGCGCGCTCCACTTGGAGGGGTTTCAACTCTACCGCGCTGACCGACAAGCGGCTCTCTCCGGCAAGACCACAGGTGGAGGCGTCTGTTTCTTCATCAACTGCGGCTGGTGTACAGATGTGACAGTGATTGCGCAGCACTGCTCTCCCTCTCTGGAATATCTTTTCATTCACTGCAAACCGTTTTACTCTCCGTGGGAGTTCGCTTCATTCATTCTGGCTGCTGTTTACATCCCGCCAGACGCGGACATGCACGCGGCTCAGTGCGCGCTCGCAGAGCAGACACTGCTTATGGAGCGGACATACCCGGACTCTCTCGTCATTGTTCTTGGGGACTTTAACAAAGCCAATTTAAGCCAGGAACTTCCCAAATACAAACAGTACATCAAATGCCCAACCAGAGAGGAGAGGACGCTGGATCACTGTTACAGCACGATAAGTGGGGCTTATCACGCAGTGCCCCGCGCTGCACTCGGACTTTCTGACCACGTAATGATCCACCTTATCCCCGCGTACAGACTGAAACACTCTAAACCTGTCGTGAGGACGGCGAAAAGGTGGAGCAGCGAGGCTATGGAGGAGCTGCGCACGTGTTTGGAAACCACAGACTGGGACGCTATGAGGGCTGCCTCTGACAGTTTGGATGAGTACACGGACACTGTCACCTCGTATATCCACTTCTGCGAGGACAGCATTGTGCCATCACGCACCAGGGTGAGTTATAACAATGACAAACCCTGGTTTACTCCCAAACTCAAATGGTTGTGGCTAGTAAAAAGGGAGGCTTTCAGAAGTGGGGATAAAGAACTCTACAAGGACGCCAAGTACCGGTTTAGCAGGGAAGTGGGCACTGCTAGACTCCAGTTCTCTGAGAATATGCAGCAGCAGATTTCAGAGGACGACTCGGCTTCTGTGTGGAGGAGTTTTAGGAAAATCACCAACTACAAACCTAAAACTCCACACTCCACGGATGACCTGCCCCTAGCCAACAGTCTTAACGACTTCTACTGTCGTTTTGATGAGTCATCAAGCAGCTCTCACACCTCCAACTGTCCCAACAATAGAGACAATAGAGACAACCCGGACACTCATCCCCCACCGTTTCCCCCTCACCAGAGCCATCTCCACCCTTTCACATTCATGAGGCAGATGTGAAGAAGCAGTTCAAAAGGATGAATGCCCGGAAGGCGTCGGGCCCAGACGGCGTCTCTGCTGCCACCCTGAGACACTGTGCTAACGAGCTGGCCCCAGTGTTTACGGACATCTTCAATTCTTCACTGCAGGCTTGTCATGTGCCTGCCTGCTTCAAAACTTCCACCATTGTTCCTGTCCCCAAGAAGCCAAGGATCACCGGACTCAATGACTACAGACCTGTGGCTCTGACATCTGTGGTCATGAAGTCATTGGAGCGCCTGGTTCTACCCCACCTCAAGACCCTCACGGCCCCCCTCCTGGACCCCCTGCAGTTTGCCTACAGAGCCAACAGGTCTGTAGACGACGCCATCAACATGGCTCTACACTTCACCCTGCGGCATCTGGACTCCCCGGGAACCTACGCCAGGATCCTGTTTGTGGACTTCAGCTCTGCCTTCAACACCATCCGCCCAGACCTCCTCCAAGGCAAGCTGTCCCAGATGAACGTGCCTGATCCTCTCTGCAGGTGGATCACTGACTTCCTGACGGACAGGAAGCAGCACGTGAGGCTGGGGAAGAATGTCTCGGACTCCCGAACCATCAGCACCGGCTCTCCCCAAGGCTGTGTTCTTTCTCCTCTGCTCTTCTCCCTGTACACCAACTGCTGCACCTCCTCCCATCAGTCTGTCAAGCTCATCAAGTTTGCAGACGACACCACGGTCATCGGGCTCATCTCGGACGGGGATGAGTCTGCCTACAGGACGGAGGTTGATCGTCTGGTGTCCTGGTGCAGCCAGAACAACCTGGTGCTTAATGCCCAGAAGACAGTGGAGATGATTGTGGACTTTAGGAAGCACACAGCCCCACTCCCCTCCATCATCCTGACCGACACCCCCATCACCACTCTGGACTCATTCCGTTTCCTGGGGATCACCATCACCCAGGACCTCAAATGGGAGCCCACCATCACCTCCATCATAAAGAAGGCCCAGCAGAGGATGTACTTCCTGAGGCAGCTGAAGAAATTCAACCTGCCAGCACGGACAATGGTGCAGTTCTACACTGCCATCATCGAGTCCATCCTCACCTCCTCCATCACCGTGTGGTGCTGGAGCCACCACCAGGGACAAACAGAGACTGCAACGTGTTGTGCGCTCTGCTGAGAAGGTGATTGGTTGCAGCCTTCCATCTCTTCAGGACCTGTACACTTCCAGGACTCGGACACGTGCAGGTTGAATTGCAGCTGATCCTTCTCACCCTGGACATGGACTTTTTGACCTACTCCCCTCAGGCAGGAGGCTACGGTCCATTCGGACCAGAACCTCTCGCCACAAAAACAGTTTCTTCCCCTCTGCTGTTGGACTCATAAATAATAACACTCGGACTGGTCCCACCCCCCACTCTGCTTCTGTCACATGACCCTGTGTTCTCGCACCTGCCTGCACCTGCCTGTTTTGCACTGATCACTGATACTCTTATACTCTATATTATTATACTCCTGTAAATTTGTAAATTTTGTTATATTATATTATAGCTTTTTTTTCCTACTTTATTTTATTCTATTATTTGTTGCATGTCAGTGTTTGTCTACATCCTGCTCCAAGTACCGCAGCAATTTCCTAATGTTGTGAACCTCTTCACTCATATGGCAATAAAAAAACATTCTGATTCTGATTCTGATTCTGATTCTAAATCGGACTTTGTTTACTCTGCATAATGAGCCATGTGCTCAGAGGATGAGCCTCTTTTTTACAGGCCTCACTATTGTTTTTAAGCACTCTGTGCATGGACTCTGTGCATGGATCTATGAAAGCAGGGGTCATCAAACTAAGGCCCACAGGCCAACTCGTATTTTTGAAAATTACTTTCTGGCAAATAATAACATGTCTGAAGTAGAAAAGAAAAAGTGCTTAAATCAGCACTACAGCAATACATTTCACTAATACGTTATTTGTCAAAATTTATTCTTGCAAATTTTCATAAAAATAGCCTTTTGGAAGATGTATTATTTTTGCTCTTGTACTGTAACAAAATTGAGTAGCCATACACTATGCAGTAAGGGACTGGTATCGGTATTGGTATCGCCGATTACACCAGGGCCAAGTATCTGTATCGGTTCCCCAAAAATGGCAACGGAACAACACTAATTTAAACTCATTTTTTATTTTTTTATAATTTAATCAGACAAAAATTAACTGAAAATTTAACAGAAAATCTCAAGTGATCAGTATGATGACAAAAATGACTGATTAAAATCCCTGATAAAGCAGGAGTTGAACAGTCATTTTATGATGGTAAAAAGATTATGTCTGTGTTCTTTCCAACAGAACCCTGCACAGTGAACCCAGACCTGATGCAACCAAATAAAATTAAATTCAGATATGGTTCGAAACAAAAGCTGTACGCTATCCATGAAGATGGCATCACGTTTTCCTGCATCGCTGGAGCTCGTGCCACCACACAGAACATGCGAGTGACCTGTAACGATGGAGTGATGCTCCTCCCAACATGTGTTTAAATGAAGATCATGATATGGGTACAAAATGATTACATCCCTGTTAAATACCATTTACAATACATATTAATGGTGTTGAATAATTTAGCAGTTTCACTGACAATTAAGATTTATTTTGTTCCCTTTAAAGGTGCACTATGTAACATTTCTATTTCAGTTCCACCACCAGGGAGATGTGTTTGCTTTGCCTGGCATGTTCAAAACTATGGCATTCTGTATTTTGCATGTATTCAATTAAAGATATTTTGTGTCACAAAGAGAGTCACCTCTCCACAGATCTGGCCTGGTGGGGTTACCTGCTTAGTTAAGTTAATGACATACTGTGGAACATTCAAGGTAAAGCAATAACACCTCTATCTTTCACCAGAGAAGTTACATGGTGCATCTTCAAAGATGCCATTTTATGTTTTATATGCTTTATTTTGTAACTACTAAAGATCAGTTAGCAATTACATTCATTTGTTCAACAATGTGGAAATTTCAGTGTTGCAACAATAAAGTACAAGACCAGATTATTTTTTTTCATTTTTATTCAGTTTCCTAATGTGTAGTGTTGAACAATGTTAATAACATAAAATAAGTGATTTAGACCTTATCCCATGTTTCAGAGGTGTCCAAACTTTTTCATCGAGGGTCACATCTTGACACATTTGAAGCGAGGGCCACAGACTGGTGCTCAATACAGTGGATCATTCAGATGGTGCATTTTACAGAGTTTTGACAGCACCGCCATAGCTTTAATAAGGTTTGAAACATTAAGTTTAGGTCCGACTGTCTATGATTAATCAAGCGAGTTTAAACACCCCTGCATTATATGTTCCATTGCCTTCAGCAGTTGTGCTTTACAATATAAGTGTGTACAGTAAACACCAACCAAAAGGAAAGATGGATTGTACCAGATTATAGCAGGAAATGCTACTTTCCACCTGTAGTCCCTGGGCAGATTGATGTAAAAATCTAAAAGTAGATGGACCTGTCTGTTATTCTCGAACCAACGGCTGGTCCTGCAGTTGTTCAGAAGAGACACATAAATGATAACACAGGTGCTCTTCATGGAATTGATACACTGCAAAATTGACTCATGTTCTAATGTGGATGATTTGTTGAAATCTGATTTTGTTGTGATTTGAATGTTCTGAATACCATTGCCATGATGAGGGTTAAAATGGTTAAAGATAAAGGTATATCTGTCTATAAACAGAAAGCTCTGTGAAGGAATGATCACTCGGGCAGGACCCAGAAAAGGGAGTGCTGGAGGGTCGAGCAGAAATTGCGTCAAATGTCCAGGTTCATCATGAGATTTACAGAGAAAAGATGTATATGTACAACCACAGTTTGGGCAGAACAAGAGAGAGGTATTTTCTCGACTTTCGTGGAAACTCTCGTGTCCTGTTGGCAACAGTTAACAGATGAACAAACCCTCCAGCTCCACTGCTGTTAGAACTAATTTCAACATCTAAGTGAAATGAGTTTGCAGTATTCTCGATTAATGGCAAGGTTCAGGGCATCAAAAATGCCACAACGCAGATAACAACTCTGCAGCCACAGAGACACTGGCACTGCACTAAACCGATTCAAGTCCTATCTAGAAGACGGGAAATACTTTAGTGAAATTGGAAACTGTGTCTCAGATCACATGGCCCTGACCAGTGGGGTGCCCCAGGGGTCGATCCTGGGACCCCTTTTGTTCAATCTCTACATGCTGCTGTTAGGCCAGTTAATACTCAGCAATAATGAGTCCTACCACAACTACGCAGACGATACTCAGATCTATGTCTCACTGCAGCAGGTGAATATGGAGCAGTGGACTCACTCTGCCACTGCATCCAACAGATCAGTGTGTGGATGCAAAACAACTTTCTCCAGCTAAATTCAGACAAGACTGAAGTCTTTGGCACAAAGACAGAACCAAAAAGACAGTGTGAGCAGTCACCTCCAGTCTCTCTCTCTGTGAAAGCGTCAAATCAATGACCTTTAACTTTAACAGCCACATCAAACACTGCAGCTCGGGTCCTGACTATAGAACCAGGAAGTCCGAGCACATAAATAAGCTAAGAAATTGTAATTTTCATTCTGTCCGCGCCCGCAACGACCTGTCAAAATGTGTCCTGCGCCGCACTGTTTTGTGTCAGAGTGCAGGGCTCTGTGCACTTTAAGGCAACTCTGCTACAAGTCTCTCCATGACCTCGCACCAAAGTGCATCTGTGACATGTTAGTGCCACATGAACCATTTGCACTCTGGTCTCCAGCAGGAGGCCAGTCCCTGAGGTCCTCAGAGTCAGGAATAAACATGGGGAATCAGAGTGTCAGCATTTAAGAGGCCAATATTATACTATTCTGCGATCGATGTTTTTTCCTCATCATAAACATACCTAGAGTTGTGTTTTGTTTTATTCACATATGTTTATCACACAAACCCTGCATATTTAGGCATGTCTGTCTTTTGTACAGATCTGTCTAGTCCTCCACATCTCTGCCCCCTGTGATATTTTTTTCATTTATATTTTCAGGACCATGTGTGTCCCTGATTGGCTAATCCACCTGTGAATCACAGTAATCTGAAACAGGGAGATTCACATCTTTGTAAAGTATTGAAAAAGTGTGTATTCTGGATCCCAGGGCTAGTAACAAAAACCAAGATGGAAAAGCCATGAGGTTAGAATAAAGGTGCAATGACCTTTCCCATAATACCCAGCCGTATTGACTGGCTGGGTATTAAACAAATACTTAAGAGGACAAACACTGAACAGGACCAGTAAACCATTCCAAAGTTTTCAGTCCAAAGCAGCAATGAAGCCGACAGTGATTTTTATGCTGTTTCTGTGGAATCTTGTGGAGTTTACTTTAACACTAGAAGGTACGGAGCATTTTAATCTGTCCACTTGTAAATGTCTTTTTGAACGTTCCTCGCCCTCACTGTGGCTGGTATCGTCTCTTAGAGTGTTCAAAGCTGCCTTCAGTTCAACACGCATTTGTACTGGACGAATACAAAAAGACAGAGTACCAAAGGGGAGATGTGATTTACTTCTGCTGTGATCCTGGGTTTACGACTGGTCTGAACACCACCTACATCTGCACTGAGGACGGCTGGAGAGCTCATGCCATCGGCCAGTGTGTCGGTGAGAACTGAGTTAGAGATAAACCGATAAATCGAGCAGATATTTGGAGCTTTTAGCACATCGGCTCTCTGTCTTAAATCTCCAGCACATGCCGATACTTTGGTCGATCTGCTCACACACAAAGCTTCATTTTAACACTTGAATACGAAGAGATTACTGCTGAAAACACAGCTACACTGCTCTCTTGAAGGTTTGGTAAAAAAAAGGGCTGTGGGTGAGTTTGTACTGAATTCAAATGACAGAATTTGGGGATAAAAATCAAAGTCTGCACGACATATCAAGCCAAAAATGGTACAACAGTGTTTCCCAAACAGGGGTACACGGACACTTACCAAGAGTATTGGGAAATCTATCAAATCTGATTATACATTAAGAAGAAATGGAATAGTATTTCCATATAAATGTTCATTGTAGTAACTTTTACAAGCTTAAAGGTCCTATATGGGCTTCTTGTGAGCTTTAGGTCATGTTAGAATGTTGTTACCTCATTAAAATATTCTTTGAGTTGCTTCATTCACACATGTTTAACACACACAATCTGCATGAGTTCTTCTCTCAAAGAAAAAACACTCTGTTCCACCTTGTGATGTCATGTGGTAACACAGGAAGTGCCCCACTAAGTTTTTAAACTCCGTGCACCTTCATAAAATCATCTGGATAATTTCAGACCTGGAACTGACAATTGCTAAACAACAGTGAAAGAGCAGCTGTTAACTTGAAAACTCCCACTTCATGACATCACAGGGTGGAACAGAGCATTTGAGCTTTGCTGTATACAGACTAATAATAAAGGGTTGCTCAAACATGTGTGAATGAAACCAATACAACTCCAGGTCTGTTTTTGAGGAGGTAATAACATTCTAACATGGCCTGGAGCTCACATCAGTCAGTTGTGTGTAATAAAAGACCTTTAAAGCACAGGCCTGATCTGTTCTCTTGTCACAGAGGACTCTTTTCCTCTGCGTCTGGGCTGCACTCCCCTCCACCGCTCACACACGGACATTTGCTGCTGAATACAACTTTAATCTATGGAAATGGTGACACAGCCACATACAGATGTGATGATCACTACATTAGGAGTGGAGGATCGTTTAAAACCTGCACCAATGGACAATGGACAGGTGACATCCAGTGCATTTGTAAGTCGAACCTTATTGATGAAGCTCTTTGTGTACATGAGCAATACCAGTACAAATAATATACTTCTGATTTCTTGTAGCTGTAACATGTAAAGTCAGTGCTGACCCACCATTGGGCACTAGTTATTCTCCTCGGGACAGGATCATTTTCACTCCTGGAGAAAGTGTGACCGTCACGTGTGGAGAAAAGCAGTGGGTGAAGAGCACCGAGCTTCAGACAGCTCCACTCATTTGTAAAAGCACAGGAGTCTGGGACTTTGACCCTGTGTGCCAGCGTATGTAACACCACACACTACACACACAACAGTGTCTTTAGAAATTGATACTTGGCAGTGACATCACGATGAGATTATGTTAAAACAAGGCTCAGATGAAAGTCTAACTTAAGTAACAGAGCTTCAGACAGAGCAGTGCCTCTGGTTAGCTTCACACCCCAGTGAATGTTGATGGCATCAGCTGCAAAGTATCAGTGCTAATCTTTAACACTCTTTAATGTCATTGTTTTGTCCTTGTGTGTACTTCAGCGGTCAAATGTCTCAAAAATGATCCACTTGTCTCCTGGTGGGAACGGCATAGAGATCAGAATTATCCGTACTCTTCTATCAACTCAGCCACCATGGGTGAAACAGCACGGTATAGGTGTCATCGAGGTTTAGAGGAGGCTGACACCAGAGCCACATGCACCAGACAAGGCTGGGAGCCAAATCCTCTTTGTGCAGGTAATGTGGACTACTTTTTATTGTATGTTTACACACACATTTTTATTATTTATATCACATTTACAGAGAATATACTGACACATATGTATAAAACCATTACTCATGGGTCCAAGTAAACATAATATAAATAAAATAAAAGTTAAAGGCCCTGCCCCTGATTTTTATCATCATACAAATGCAAAAAAGTTCATTTTAAAAGGTTTGCAGTGGTTCAGTGTTATTCCTCACTAACCTTATGCAGTCTGAGCATTATTGAATTATTCACTGCACTGAGTTTCTAAGCGTTTTTCACAACTTCAGAGTCGAGTTTTGCGTCAAAAAACTAGCATGCTAATTCAGTTCCTGATTACCCCTTAATAAAATGCTTTAATTGCAGTACAAAGTTCACTTATTCAGGAGCCGCAATATATCTGTACTATACTAACCAGGTTTGCTCAAAGACATGCATAAAGTCAGGTATAGGGCCTTTAAAGTTTGTTTTCCATTCAAAAGGGCACAGATGCTGTTCTTTGCTGTAATGTTCTAACTTCATGTTTTCCAGAAAGAAGCTGCACAAAACCTTCTTATAAAAATGCTGAGATCGATGACTATTATCAGTATGAAAAATACAGCCACGGTGCAGATGTTTCATTTAGATGCACCCATGAGGACCGTAGATTTTACGTTCGCTGTAACAAAGGACGATGGGAAAACTCAGCTGAACCGTGTAAAGGTAAACAGCATTTACGAACTGTAAATGACAGGTTTTCATGTTTTTGTGATTATGACTTGGTTTGGTGTGTATTTGTTTTAAATATTTATCATAGTTTTACATCAGTTAAGTGGCAGTTTGTGTAAAAAAAACACAAGGACACAACTACACTACCAGTCATAAGTTTGCACACACCAGTCACTCAGTGTTTTACAATTTTCTAAATTTCAGATACATACGGAAGACATCAGATATGAAGCAAGACAAAAGGAATTACATAGTAAAGATTTTTCTTTCTTTTTTCTAAATATTTTTCGACAAAGCAAAGGGCGACTACTTTTAGGATTTAAGTATAAAATAAAAAAAAGGTCTAACTTGTTTTCCTTTACTTAGTACATAATTACTACATAATTCCATATATCTTACTTCATATATTTGATGTCTTCTGCATGTATACAAAATGTAGACAGTGGAGCAGCTTCTTTGTATTTCTATGGCAAAAATGCATTGTGCCGTTTTGACCTTTTACATGATGGTTGCTAGGTAACAGTCATGGAATTATGCTGCGTTCGTTTATTCTTCCGTCTCCCACTCGGATCTCGGATATGACGTCACGTTCACGCTTCAGTCGATTATGTTTCGTGTGTCCGACTGGGAGAAAAACGTGGACACGACCAGAAAGCTGTTGTTGCTTTAGCACTGACCGAGTAGCAGGCGCTTCAAAATAACTCTGTGCTTCAACTACAGAAACTCGAGGAAGAATTCAGTATAAATAATATATTTGTAATAAAAGTGAAGTGAAAGCGGTGGTGTCGCGCCATAGTCGATCATTTTGGCACGTTAGCAGGAAAGGGGCTAAAACCATGGGCAACACTGACTACCAAACCCATAGACAGTGATACAGACGCAGTAAAGTACTGCAGTAATACTTCCATACACATAGACAGTGATACAGAAAGTACTGCAGTAATACTTCCATACACATATACAGTGATACAGACGCAGTAAAGTACTGCAGTAATACTTCCATACACATATACAGTGATACAGACGCAGTAAAGTACTGCAGTAATACTTCCATACACATAGACAGTGATACAGACGCAGTAAAGTACTGCAGTAATACTTCCATACACATATACAGTGATACAGACGCAGTAAAGTACTGCAGTAATACTTCCATACACATAGACAGTGATACAGACGCAGTAAAGTACTGCAGTAATACTTCCATACACATATACAGTGATACAGACGCAGTAAAGTACTGCAGTAATACTTCCATACACATAGACAGTGATACAGACGCAGTAAAGTACTGCAGTAATACTTCCATACACATATACAGTGATACAGACGCAGTAAAGTACTGCAGTAATACTTCCATACACATAGACAGTGATACAGACGCAGTAAAGTACTGCAGTAATACTTCCATACATATATACAGTGGTACAGACGCAGTAAAGTACTGCAGTAATACTTCCATACACATATACAGTGATACAGACGCAGTAAAGTACTGCAGTAATACTTCCATACACATAGGCAGTGGTACTGCATTGACACAAGTGACTTGAATTGTCATTTAAACCACCAAAGTGTCCAAACCCAATGAAAACAGTTCATACAAGTGACACTGGGCACAGCCGTCTTGGATTCTGTCTCGGAAACTCCTCCGATCTCTTCCGAGTTCCGCCGTCCGAGGAAAAGGGGCGTGTCAGTACGTCCTTGAACCTCCGAGTCGGATAAACAAATGTATAAGTCATATCTGCTATCCATGTCCAACAGGAAGTAAAATTATAAACTGCATCAAATAATAATGATTAAAAACTGGGGATGCACTGATCCAGCTTTTCAGTTTCGATAAGTTAAGTATCTGCAGATTCCCGAGATGAACTGATAGAGCCAGTGTAGAGACAGAAAGGGCCCATATTTCCTTAAAACACAGATAACTTATTGCACATAAGATCCAATTGAGTTATGCAGTTCTTATTAATCCTCCACATAACAACAGGACACCTTTGGGTGAATTTCAAACAGTCCCAGCCACTTTCAGCCTGTAAATAGTCTTATTACATTCAATTAAAGGGCCATCCAGGATATCGTTGTAACTCATATCACGGAACCGATATTCAATCCCAATTTTTCAGTATCACCGCAGATATTCAGTACCCATATAGGTGCAAAAAATAGCCAAGACTTGGTAAAATCTAAATCTCGTGATGGTAAGTGAAATGAGAAGTCTGTCCTGTCCTGACCTAATATGCCCTTTAAAGGGGCATTGAGTAACTTTTCTGGTGGAGGGTTAAGTCAAATGCTTTGGAATGTTTCACAGTTTGATATTAAACCTTCCTATCTTCATGTAGACCCAACCAGACCAAGTTACAGACCAACAAGGTCAGAAATGTGTAGGGCTGCAACTAACGATTATTTTCATAATCGATTAATCTGGCGATTATTTTTCAACTAATCGATTATTAATTGGATAAAAAGAAGGAAAGTGCTCCAAAACTGTGCTAAAAGTAAGTTAGCCGTGCGTCCTGGGTTTACGCACAGAAGCTGTGCTCGCTCTGCCAACCCCTCTCTCTATTACGCACGCGGTCAGATCAACAAAGCTTTGACCAATCACGGTGTTCGTGGGCTTGTACCGCACACTCTGTGATGGACAGGAGCACCAGCGAATCACAGAGAGGGTTTAAGAGGTTAACTGGACTAGTTAATGGCTTAGAAACACATTGTTCCATTGCAATCGCGGCTAATATGTGCGAACTAGCTAACACCAAGCAACTTCGGTTTACTTACTTGCTTACTCGGTTTAACTTGTATAGTGTCAAACAATACGTTGTGATTAAAACGTTCCTATTAACTTGTACCAGTAATGCAACCCAACTACTTTTCATGTCAAAAAAAAGGTTGCCAATATGTTTGTGAAATCTCACCAGAGTCCGACTGATTTTAAAGGGGAGACGCCATTTCTCAAGTGTCCTCTTTTTTCCCCGTGTTAACCTTTCCTGTTCTCGCCCCCTAACCGTGGTTGGGGAGCACAGGGGAGATCGTCTTCTCCAGGGCCGGGGATTGCTTCCCTCCGGGGTTAACTCCCTTGAGGACCTCGTGCATTTGCGGTGTATGAAAATGTAAATAAAAGGAGGCAGTTTCGCTGCAGAGTGCGGCTTTATTAGCTCACTACACTGTAGGAGTAGCACCTTTTACCCTCTACTTGCCCGATCGCCGTCTCTGTCTTTCCCTGAGAGCACACGGGACACACACACGGAGTGAGACCCGGCTCCACTGCTCCGCACAGACATACATCCAGCACGCAATCACTCACCCTCTCTCTCTCTCCTGCACTGAGCTATAGACACAATATAGACACATCTCACAACACCCGATTCTCCCGCTTGGACTTTGTCACGTGAACTAGTCAACTAATCGATTACTAAATTAGTTGCCAACTATTTTAATAGTCGATTTTAATCGATTTAATCGATTAGTTGTTGCAGCCCTAGAAATGTGCGTACGAAGCTCATCTCGTCAAAGTTGGTGTTATAAAAACATGAATGTAAAACATACACGGCAAATCTGGGGCACTTTTCAGAAACCCGGCTCAGAGGTGCAGAGAGCAGAGAGGAGCCGTGTGGAGAGAGTTTGAGGAAGTCATGTTTGGTGGAAGTTTAAAACGGTTCATTTTGACTTTATTTTCCCAGAAAAAGACAAGAATGTAATTGAACTGTGTACACTTAGCCACAAGTGTGTGGGAAACATGCACAATGTATTTACGTATTGTCGTTTTACAAAGCGTTGCGATCGTTAGAGGGAATAAAGATGTGCGTGTACACGCTCATCTGCGAACTCCGAGAAATGATCCCCGTAGTGTCACTGTGTCCTTTTATGAGACTCTCTGGACACACGTCTGACCCTCAGCTGACCCACGGAGGAATCGGCCAAAAGACGATCAAAGTCGCTGCGGTCATGCGAAGGGCACTGCCATTCCACCAATCCCAAGACTTTTTCACATATGTGAAATCTGCTTTTTATATGTACAAACTCTTTCACATAGTTTTCGACGCACTCTTTTATAAATGAGGCTCCAGATCTGTGGAGAGGAGACCCCGCACAGTTATAATGCCTGTTTTCTTAGGTACTTTTGCACTATAAATCACCAGTAATTTAATAAATGTGAGGTAATGTAATGGAGATATTTAATGTCATACTGTGGAATATTCCAGGCAGAGCAATAACACATCCATAGAAACAAGTAGGTGACTGCCCCTCCACCAGAAAAGTCACACAATGCACCTTTAAATGAACATTATGTATGTATTTTTGTAGGGAAGCCCTGTACAACACAACCCACGGTTGAACATGGAGAGCTGCGTCAGAACGTTAGGCCACCATATGAAGACGGTGCTACTGTACGGTTCAGATGCACTGGTGAAACTCAGGATTTCAAAGTGACCTGTGACTCTGGGCAGTGGCATAGCGACAAATCATGTGAAGGTAAATATCGAAAATGCATCAAAGCAACACGATGTAACTTTTCCGGTCCTAAAGTGAGGAGATTGTTCTGCTTTCTACTTGGATAATTGGGTTGAAACTCAAAACAACAAGATAGGAGTATAATAATAAAACCATCATCATACAATATATATTTATGTCAACTAATTTAGAATAACAATTAACAAATAATCTTATGAATGAAATTGATACCCAAAAGGAGTACACAGAAAAGCGTATAAATGTCCCTCTTAATTAGGAATAAATCAATTAGTCAATTCACATTGTGAGTATAAGCAGTGGTGGAAAGTTACTGCAAATGCTCACATTACTACTTCTAGCTCGCCATCTGGGTCCAAGAAACCTGGCCTGAACAACAGGACCAAAGTTTCAATAAATACATCAAAATGATACAATAACCCTAATAGCATAAAGGCTATGTATCATTAGCTTCAGTGTGCACACAAAGATCCAAAATATAGCACGAGTTGCACCATAAATAATTCAAAAATATAATCATTCATAATCACATTAGATAAATACCACAGCAATATATTGTAAACAGTAATATCCCATCAAATGCTAAAAATACTAGCTTTGGCATTTAGCAAAAAAATCATTAAATGTACATTACAAGTCAAAATGAAGCTAAAGTGCTAAAGTCAGGATAACATGATAGCATACAATGATAAACAACTACTAGCAAAAGTACTTAAAAATGCCTAAAAATGAATAACGCAATCAATATACTTAAATAGAATGAATGTGCAGACATGTAACGTTTTTGTCTGTACATGTTACAAGATTCATTTAACAGAAACAGGCATAAAGTTTGCAGAATAGTGTATGCTAACCGCGCCCATTAAAAAGCATGGCGGCGGCTAAGCTAACGCTAGCACAATCAAACAAGCACTCACCAATTTCGCGGATTAAGCCTCACACATGAGCCCCTCGAGCGAGATATGGACGCGGTAGGAAGCTCCTACAATATGACAGGTTGTACAATGAGTGTCAAGCGGAATTTACAGGTAAAATAATGAAAATAGCATGAACGAACCTGAGCCTCGGCTTCCCCACTGCAGCTATCAGATTGGTCGGCTGACTCTTGTGACTAAAATTATGTAATTTTCCCTGGGAACACGCAAACCACGTGATTTAACAGGGAGAAAAAAACTACGGCAGAAAGGGCAGGCAGGAACAGGATTTGTGACCTGGGTTACACGAGCGAAAGCGAAAGAATGACTAATGCTGCTGTCAGCTCTCCCGACATCCGATGTAAATGCGTTCCATTACAACAGTCAGGAAAAAATGCTGGTGTCCTGGTGTAGGCGGCTCATCTGATGGTGTTTTCTCAACTGGCTTCTCTGTTTATATAAATGAACATAGCTGGCCTGCTAGTCTCCATGTTACAAATAGGAAATGAGCATGGGTGTGATCTGGCTCTGGCTCCATTTCACTTTCTATTAAAAAACTGCCCCTGTCTTTTCTAACCACGGCTGTGAGCCTCATCATTTTCATCTTAATATGTTCATATTAATCCACTCCACATGATCCTGGTGTTTTTATTTCACTATTCCCTCTGTAACTCAAGATATGAATATTAATAACAGGCCACTGAGACACTTCAGCCTCAAGCCTCTGCGATCTGTCTATAACCAGGCCTTAAAGGTTTTAGACAAAAAAACACTTACCATCATTGTAATATTCTCAGCAAATACAAAATGCTGAGCTTTGACAATCAAATTCTATATTCCAATCTACGTACTGTGTTTAAAATAGTTAACAAGACTGCGCCGCCTTCACTGAGTACATTTGTTCAGCTGTGCTCAGAGCAGATGAGCCGCTCTTCTAGATCCACAGCCAAAAACAATTGTGTCATTCCCAAAAGAAGTTCTGCCTTCTCACAAGCTGCATTTTCCTACAAAACTATCAAACAATGGAACCAGCTCCACGGGAACAGTACCTCTGGACTGACAGACCGGGGTGGTGGTCCCTCTGTATAAAAAGGGGGACCGGAGGGTGTGTTCCAACTACAGGGGAATCACACTCCTCAGCCTCCCCGGTAAAGTCTATGCCAGGGTACTGGAGAGGAGAGTTCGGCTGATAGTCGAACCTCAGATTCAAGAGGAGCAGTGTGGTTTTCGGCCTGGTCGTGGAACACTGGACCAGCTCCACACCCTCCATCGGGTGCTCGAGGGTTCATGGGAGTTTGCCCAACCAGTCCACATGTGCTTTGTGGACCTGGAGAAGGCATTCGACCGTGTCCCTCGTGGTGCCCTGTGGGGGGTGCTTCGGGAGTATAGGGTCCGGGGCCCTTTGCTAAGGGCTGTCCGGTCCCTGTATGACCGGAGCAGGAGCTGTGTTCGCATTGCCGGCAGTAAGTCAGACCTGTTCCCGGTGCATATTGGACTCTGCCAGGGCTGCCCTTTGTCACCGGTTCTGTTCATTGTATTTATGGACAGAATTTCTAGGCGCAGCCAGGGGCCGGAGGGGGTCCAGTTCGGGGACCACAGGATTTCATCGCTGCTTTTTGCGGATGATGTTGTCCTGTTGGCTTCATCGAACCAGGACCTGCAGCGTGCACTGGGGCGGTTTGCAGCCGAGTGTGAAGCGGCTGGGATGAGAATCAGCTGTTCCAAATCCGAGGCCATGGTTCTCGACCGGAAAAAGGTGGATTGCCCTCTCCGGGTGGGTGGGGAGTCTCTGCCTCAAGTGGAGGAGTTCAAGTATCTCGGGGTCTTGTTCACGAGTGAGGGAGGATGGAGCGTGAGATTGACAGGCGGATCGGTGCGGCGTCGGCAGTGATGCGGTCGCTGTATCGGACCGTTGTGGTGAAGAGGGAGCTGAGCCAAAAGGCGAAGCTCTGGATTTACCTCAATCTACGTTCCTCCCCTCACCTAAGGTCATGAGTGCTGGGTAATGACCGAAAGAACGAGATCGCGGATACAAGCGGCCGAAATGAGTTTCCTCCGCAGAGTGGCCGGGCGCTCCCTTAGAGATAGGGTGAGGAGCTCGGTCACACGGGAGGAGCTCGGAGTAGAGTCGCTGCTCTTCCACGTCGAGAGGAGCCAGTTGAGGTGGCTCGGGCATCTGGTCCGGATGCCTCCTGGACGCCTCCCTCGGGAGGTGTTCCCTGCATGTCCCACCGGTAGGAGGCCCCGGGGAAGACCCAGGACACGCTGGAGGGACTATGTCTCTCGGCTGGCCTGGGAACGCCTCGGGGTCCGTCCGGAGGAGCTGGAGGAAGTGGCTGGGGAGAAGGAAGCTTGGGAGCCCCTGCTTAGACTGCTGCCCCCGCGACCCGGCCCCGGATAAGCGGAAGAAGATAGATGGATGGATGGATGGAACCAGCTCCCTGCCAGTTTGAAGCTGTCTGCAGATCTGCAGTTTCTCTCGAAATTTAAAACCTGTTAAATCAGTAACTTTCTTATTCTGTGGTTTACAGTGTTACTGTTAGAGCGATTGTAAATATTTTTAATGTATTGTTTTTGTTTTTTTAGTTTTTTTATGATATGTTTGTAGGATTTTAAATTGTTTTATAGAATGTTGTACTATTTGTAGCATGTTACTTTTAGTGCGCACCTGCCCAGGGACTGCGGATGGAAAATAGCTTTTTTGCTAAATCTGGTGCAAAACATCTCCTCTTTCCTAAGATTAATGTGTTTGTACATGGTCCCTGACAAATAAATATTAAACTAAACTAAACTAAACTTTCTTTCCCCCAATGTTGCTACTGTTAGCGTTTGCAACAGGTTTGATTGCCAGTGTTCTAAGTGTGGGCGGGACACCCTCGCTCCTGATTGGCTTGTTTTTGTTGATTAATTATTCGAGATCTGGACTTTTTCCAGTTGCTCCTTTAAGCAGCTCTGTTTCTCTTTCAGATCCTCTGAGTTGTGGACCTCCACCTTCTTTGGAAGACGGAGACTTCTTTGCCTCCGGTCAAACATTTAGCCAGTATTCACAGGTTCAATACCAATGTCAATCCAAATACGTAATGGAAGGAGGGCCAAACAAAATCTGCCGCAACGGAGTTTGGACCGGGGATATCAAATGTCTCAGTAAGACACATATTCACACTCCAACATCGACATTGTCATTTATAAAGGCTGTGATCTTTCTCTTATTGTCACTAATCTGCTTGGGGATTTTAATTCATTGGGCCACTGTCAGTAAGACATGGTTTGGAGTGCAGTGAGACTATTTTTTTCATGATTAAAAGTAACAATTATGATTTATGCTCTAGAAATTAATATTTAAACTAGGGTTGTACCGCTACCGATACTGGTATTGTCAAAAGCTCAGATTCTGCACATTTTTCAGCTATCTGTATTAGCGAACACTCAGACCAAATCACCAATACGATACCACTCTGTACTTTCCTGAATGAGGACCCGTAGATGTGAGCAGATGCAAGCAGTCACTCTTGATGTCTGTGGATAATGCTACTGCTAATGCTCAAAGCAGGTTAAACCCATGGACCCATACACGCCCTCTGTCCGCGAGCGAGATCGAGCTCCGGCCCAGAAAAGATTGCCTCACAGAGCACGATTCATTTTTGTGAACTGGCCATGTTCGGCTGACAGGGATTCGACAGCTTTTAGTTGGTAGCTCGGTTGGTAGCTCAGTTGGTAGCTCGGTTGGTAGCTCGGTTGGTAGCTCGGTTGGTAGCTTAGCTGGTAGCTCAGTTGGTAGCTCGGTTGGTAGCTCGGTTGGTAGCTTAGCTGGTAGCTCGGTTGGTAGCTCGGTTGGTAGCTCAGTTGGTAGCTCGGTTGGTAGCTCAGTTGGTAGCTCAGTTAGTAGGTCGGTTGGTAGCTCGGTTGGTAACTTAGCTGGTAGCTCGGTTGGTAGCTTGGTTGGTTGCTCAGTTGGGAGCTCAGTTGGTAGCTCAGTTAGTAGGTTGGTTGGTAGCTCAGTTGGTAGCTCAGTTAGTAGGTTGGTTGGTAGCTCGGTTGGTAGCTCACTTGGTAGCTCAGTTAGCAGGTTGGTTGGTAGCTCGGTTGGTAACTTAGCTGGTACCTCAGTTGGTAGCTCAGTTAGTAGGTTGGTTGGTAGCTCGGTTGGTAGCTCAGTTGGTAGCTCAGTTAGCAGGTTGGTTGGTAGCTCGGTTGGTAACTCGGTTGGTAGCTCAGTTGGTAGCTCAGTTAGCAGGTTGGTTGGTAGCTCGGTTGGTAGCTCGGTTGGTAGCTCGGTTGGTAGCTCAGTTGGTAGCTCGGTTAGTAGGTCGGTTGGTAGGTTGGTAGCTCGGTTGGTAGCTCAGTTGGGGGCTCAGTTAGTAGCGGATCTGACCTCTGTGTAGCGACATAGGGTGCTCCAAAAGACTAAGTCCATACTGAGGCAGCCTAATCATGTACTGCATTCACAGTTTGTGCAAATGCCCTCTGGGAGGCGCTATGTCACCCCACAAGAAAAGACTAACCACTACACTAAATCTTTTATCCCTTCTGCCATAAAGCTTTTAAACGGAAAGCAATATTGCTTGTGTCCCCTGATGCACTAAGGTTCGAATGTATGGTGTGTGTTGTACGTATTTGTCTTTATATTGTTTGTGGATTGTGCACGACCAGAAATGTGCAAACTGAATTGTCCTTCGGGATTAATAAAGTTGTTAATTGATTGATTGAATGTTTGGTAGCTCGGTTGGTAGCTCGGTTGGTAGCTCGGTTGGTAGCTCGGTTGGTAGCTCGGTTGGTAGCTCGAATCTCACTCTCAACATAAACATTAGTTAAGCAGTCAGATCCACTGACACACAGGTTGGAGGTGCAGTTCCACCTCCCACAGATGAATTCTGTTGCTGTGTCTTTGCGCAAGACCCTTAATCCACCTCGCTCCCAGTGTCTGTGTGAACAGGTGAGTGGTTCCTTGTAGATCGCTGTTTGAGTGCCTTAAAGGTAGAAATGTGACCATTTACCACAAAGGTCAGATTTTGTAGGGATTCTTCTGTATTCTTACAGTCAACTCTTGCATTCTTATGAACTTTAAAAAAAATTTAATTGTCAAAGTGCCTAAAAGAATGACATGATACCACACAGGACAGTGGCTCTTTCTGCAGGAGACATGCGCAGTAGAGCACAAAGTGACAATCCCCCATAAAAAAGTGGACTAACCTAGTGTAACGTCACCCATAGCATTTGGCGCCTCTCAAATGAAGCTTGAGATGCAAACGGTTACAGGAGCAAATTTAAAGCCGGGCTCTATATTAGGAATAAGATCAGACAAAAAACCCCACCAGGATGAAGTAGAGCAGGTTATATGAACATTTTAAGACCAAAATGACGAGGATCATTGCAGTAACAGAGAGAGGGACGACAATATTCCAATGTAAGTCAATGGGAGCCAGGGTTAGTAGGAGCCGGAAGAGCCGCATGTGAACTTCCTATTTTGAACTAGGCAGCTAGTACGTTAACTATGCCCACTTATATATACTGTAGGGTGACCATATTTCTGTCTGTGAAAACCAGGACACCATAGCGGGGATGGGTGTGCGTGGCCTTCCATTCGGCACTTTGCAGGTTCACCGACTGTGTCTGCTCGCTCCTTCTGAATGCACAGAGAGCTCCACACTGAAGGGTCAGGGATTACGTGACATGTCCCACCACACGTGTGAACAGAGCTCTAGTGCTGGTCACTTTAATGGTCCAACGAAAGGTAGTGAAAACCAGGAATTCCCTCAGTTTATAAAAAATAACCCAGATGCCCAGGACTGGACGTGAAAACCGGGGGAAAACCGGGCGTTTGGTCACCCTAATATACTGTCTATGGGTTAAACACAGACTGTGGAGGCTCTGTGGATGCTTAAAACACATAACAGAAAGACACTTGTGTTATCTCTAATACCTTCATTTAGCCTGGACGATCAACTTAAAATAAAAGTAAAATAACTAAAGCTACCGAGAGTGCAGCCAGACACCAGCAATAAATCGGACTTTGTTTACTCTGCATAATGAGCCATGTGCTCAGAGGATGAGCCTCTTTTTTACAGGCCTCACTATTGTTTTTAAGCACTCTGTGCATGGACTCTGTGCATGGATCTATGAAAGCAGGGGTCATCAAACTAAGGCCCACAGGCCGACTCGTATTTTTTAAAATTACTTTCTGGCAAATAATAACATGTCTGAAGTAGAAAAGAAAAAGTGCTTAAATCAGCACTACAGCAATACATTTCACTAATACGTTATTTGTCAAAATTTATTTTCATAAAAATAGCCTTTTGGGAGATGTATTCTTTTTGCTCTTGTACTGTAACAAAATTGAGTAGCCATACACTATGCAGTAAGGGACTGGTATCGGTATCGGTATCGCCGATCACACCAGGGCCAAGTATCTGTATCGGTTCCCCAAAAATGGCAACGGAACAACACGAATTTAAACTCAATTTTTATTTTTTATAATTTAATCAGACAAAAATTAACAGAAAATTTAACAGAAAATCTCAAGTGATCAGTATGATGACAAAAATGACTGATTAAAATCCCTGATAAAGCAGGAGTTGAACAGTCATTTTATGATGGTAAAAAGATTATGTCTGTGTTCTTTCCAACAGAACCCTGCACAGTGAACCCAGACCTGATGCAACCAAATAAAATTAAATTCAGATATGGTTCGGAACAAAAGCTGTACATTCCCCATGAAGATAGCATCACGTTTGCCTGCATCGCTGGAGCTCGTGCCACCACACAGAACATGCGAGTGACCTGTAACGATGGAGTGATGCTCCTCCCAGTATGTGTTTAAATGAAGATCATGATATGGGTACAAAATGATTACATCCCTGTTAAATACCATTTACAATACATATTAATGCTGTTGAATAATTTAGCAGTTTCACTGACAATTAAGATTTATTTTGTTCCCTTTAAAGGTGCACTATGTAACATTTCTATTTCAGTTCCACCACCAGGGAGATGTGTTTGCTTTGCCTGGCATGTTCAAAACTATGGCATTCTGTATTTTGCATGTATTCAATTAAAGATATTTTGTGTCACAAAGAGAGTCACCTCTCCACAGATCTGGCCTGGTGGGGTTACCTGCTTAGTTAAGTTAATGACATACTGTGGAACATTCAAGGTAAAGCAATAACACCTCTATCTTTCACCAGAGAAGTTACATGGTGCATCTTCAAAGATGCCATTTTATGTTTTATATGCTTTATTTTGTAACTACTAAAGATCAGTTAGCAATTACATTCATTTGTTCAACAATGTGGAAATTTCAATGTTGCAACAATAAAGTACAAGACCAGATTTTTTTTTTCATTTTTATTCAGTTTCCTAATGTGTAGTGTTGAACAATGTTAATAACATAAAATAAGTGATTTAGACCTTATCCCATGTTTCAGAGGTGTCCAAACTTTTTCATCGAGGGTCACATCTTGACACATTTGAAGCGAGGGCCACAGACTGGTGCTCAATACAGTGGATCATTCAGATGGTGCATTTTACAGAGTTTTGACAGCACCGCCATAGCTTTAATAAGGTTTGAAACATTAAGTTTAGGTCTGAATCACAATGTAAGTGGACCAGACATAATAAAACTATGGGACTCCCATCACACAAGGGCACATATGAAAAGTATCAATCACAATTCTTACTTTTTTCTCATTAAAGGTGCACGGTGTAACTCTCTAGTGGAGGGTCTGCCACCTGCTTTTTTTCTTGAGATGCTATTGCTTTGTCTAGAATGCCCCACAATATGGCATTAAACTTCTCTACTGCCATGGAGACAGGCCCACAATGACTCCAGGCCAAGTTACAGACCAGGGGCCTCATTTATAAAGTTTGCTTAGGCGCATTGCATAGGCACTCTCTATGTGATTTATAAAACTCCAACTAATCGCTGTGCTTTGCTTATCTCTGTTAGCTCAGATCCTGGGGGTGGGACCTGGGGTGGCACCCTGCCATACCCTCTGCAAAGTCTGGAGACGAGGGAAAAGCAACCGTTGTTGAGAGTAGCAGAAGAAAGTTTGAGGAAGTGTTTCATCAGAAAATTAACTTATTTGAGCATTTAAGCAGAGGTTAGCCAAAACACAGAAGGGCTGTTTATTCCACTCATTATTCTTGAAAATATTATACATTTGAAGCTGTGTGCTCTTGTGCACTTTCCTTGTGCATAGCTGGATCTCCCTCAGACCAGGCTATGACTCCTACAGACTTCTCTAGGCCACAGTCTGTGACCACAGATTTCTCTAGGCCACAGTCTGTGACCACAGACTTCTCTAGGCCACAGTCTGTGACCACAGACTTCTCTAGGCCACAGTCTGTGACCACAGACTTCTCTAGGCCACAGTCTGTGACCACAGACTTCTATAGGCCACAGTCTGTGACTACAGACTTCTATAGGCCACAGTCTGTGACCACAGACTTCTCTAGGCCACAGTCTGTGACCACAGACTTCTCTAGGCCACAGTCTGTGACCACAGACTTCTCTAGGCCACAGTCTGTGACTACAGACTTCTATAGGCCACAGTCTGTGACTACAGACTTCTATAGGCCACAGTCTGTGACCACAGACTTCTCTAGGCCACAGTCTGTGACCACAGACTTCTCTAGGCCACAGTCTGTGACCACAGACTTCTATAGGCCACAGTCTGTGACCACAGACTTCTCTAGGCCACAGTCTGTGACCACAGACTTCTCTAGGCCACAGTCTGTGACCACAGACTTCTCTAGGCCACAGTCTGTGACCACAGACTTCTCTAGGCCACAGTCTGTGACCACAGACTTCTCTAGGCCACAGTCTGTGACCACAGACTTCTCTAGGCCACAGTCTGTGACCACAGACTTCTCTAGGCCACAGTCTGTGACTACAGACTTCTATAGGCCACAGTCTGTGACTACAGACTTCTATAGGCCACAGTCTGTGACCACAGACTTCTCTAGGCCACAGTCTGTGACCACAGACTTCTCTAGGCCACAGTCTGTGACCACAGACTTCTATAGGCCACAGTCTGTGACCACAGACTTCTCTAGGCCACAGTCTGTGACCACAGACTTCTCTAGGCCACAGTCTGTGACCACAGACTTCTCTAGGCCACAGTCTGTGACCACAGACTTCTCTAGGCCACAGTCTGTGACCACAGACTTCTATAGGCCACAGTCTGTGACCACAGACTTCTATAGGCCACAGTCTGTGACCACAGACTTCTCTAGGCCACAGTCTGTGACCACAGACTTCTATAGGTGGCTTTGCTCTGACAGGGAGGAGGAAATAATGTGCGTAAAACTCAGATGCAGCACAAGACTGAGGTTTTGGTTTAATGAAGCACTGGGACTAAATACATCTCCAACACTTTACATTTGTCTTTATGCACGGAGCGCCAGAGTGGCCTGAGTCTACGAGCGACACATAGCCTGTTCCCTGCATTTTTGTGTAACAGGGAACTAAATATGTCTTCTACCTGCTGACACACATAAAAATCGGATTAAACTTCTAACTTGAACAACAGAGCTGCTAACAGAGCAGTGCTTTCAGGTAGCTTCACATCCCCAAAGAAAGTTGATGAGATCAGCTGCAAAATCTCGATGGGGGGGGTTGGCTGCGGGTCACTCAGAATTGGCCAAGTGCAGAGGAGTCCCACAAATCAGGGAACTAAATGTAATTGTCCCACAGAGCTCAGTCGAATTGTGGATTGAAAGGTTGGGATTCTTCTGTATTTTTACAATATGAACATTTTAGAATTTTTAAATAGTCAAAGCGCCACTTAGCCTAGCCCCACTCTGAGCCCGCGCTAACTCCGCTCTAGCAGCTCTCGCTCTGATTGGTCAGAACTGCACAGGCCACTGAAAACAATACAACACCATCTTGGATTTACCTTCCAGATTATATTTATATTTGAGACATGCAAAAGGTAAATTGCCCAAACCCATCCTAAAATCTCTGCATATCTCTTTTGTACAGATCCGTATCAGTCTGGTCCCCCAGATATCAGCCCCCAGTGATATTTCTTTCCTTAATATTTTCTGGACCATGTGTGTCCCTGATTCACATCTTTGTAAAGTATTGAAAAAGTGTGTATTCTGAATCCCAAGGCTACTAACATAAGCCAAGATGGAAAAGCCATGAGGTTAGAATAAAGGTGCAATGACCTTTCCCACGTATTGACTGGCTGGGTATTAAACAAATACTTAAGAGGACAAACACTGAACAGGACCAGTAAACCATTCCAAAGTTTTCAGTCCAAAGCAGCAATGAAGCCGACAGTGATTTTTATGCTGTTTCTGTGGAATCTTGTGGAGTTTACTTTAACACTAGAAGGTACGGAGCATTTTAATCTGTCCACTTGTAAATGTCTTTTTGAACGTTCCTCGCCCTCACTGTGGCTGGTATCGTCTCTTAGAGTGTTCAAAGCTGCCTTCAGTTCAACACGCATTTGTACTGGACGAATACAAAAAGACAGAGTACCAAAGGGGAGATGTGATTTACTTCTGCTGTGATCCTGGGTTTACGACTGGTCTGAACACCACCTACATCTGCACTGAGGACGGCTGGAGAGCTCATGCCATCGGCCAGTGTGTCGGTGAGAACTGAGTTAGAGATAAACCGATAAATCGAGCAGATATTTGGACCTTTTAGCACATCGGCTCTCTGTCTTAAATCTCCAGCACATGCCGATACTTTGGTCGATCTGCTCACACACAAAGCTTCATTTTAACACTTGAATACGAAGAGATTACTGCTGAAAACACAGCTACACTGCTCTCTTGAAGGTTTGGTAAAAAAAGGGCTGTGGGTGAGTTTGTACTGAATTTAAATGACAGAATTTGGGGATAAAAATCAAAGTCTGCACGACATATCAAGCCAAAAATGGTACAACAGTGTTTCCCAAACAGGGGTACACAGACACTTACCAAGAGTATTGGGAAATCTATCAAATCTGATTATACATTAAGAAGAAATGGAATAGTATTTCCATATAAATGTTCATTGTAGTAACTTTTACAAGCTTAAAGGTCCTATATGGGCTTCTTGTGAGCTTTAGGTCATGTTAGAATGTTGTTACCTCATTAAAATATTCTTTGAGTTGCTTCATTCACACATGTTTAACACACACAATCTGCATGAGTTCTTCTCTCAAAGAAAAAACACTCTGTTCCACCTTGTGATGTCATGTGGTAACACAGGAAGTGCCCCACTAAGTTTTTAAACTCCGTGCACCTTCATAAAATCATCTGGATAATTTCAGACCTGGAATTGACAATTGCTAAACAACAGTGAAAGAGCAGCTGTTAACTTGAAAACTCCCACTTCATGACATCACAGGGTGGAACAGAGCATTTGAGCTTTGCTGTATACAGACTAATAATAAAGGGTTGCTCAAACATGTGTGAATGAAACCAATACAACTCCAGGTCTGTTTTTGAGGAGGTAATAACATTCTAACATGGCCTGGAGCTCACATCAGTCAGTTGTGTGTAATAAAAGACCTTTAAAGCACAGGCCTGATCTGTTCTCTTGTCACAGAGGACTCTTTTCCTGTGCGTCTGGGCTGCACTCCCCCTCCACCGCTCACACACGGACATTTGCTGCTGAATACAACTTTAATCTATGGAAATGGTGACACAGCCACATACAGATGTGATGATCACTACACTAGGAGTGGAGGATCGTTTAAAACCTGCACCAATGGACAATGGACAGGTGACATCCAGTGCATTTGTAAGTCGAACCTTATTGATGAAGCTCTTTGTGTACATGAGCAATACCAGTACAAATAATATACTTCTGATTTCTTGTAGCTGTAACATGTAAAGTCAGTGCTGACCCACCATTGGGCACTAGTTATTCTCCTCGGGACAGGATCATTTTCACTCCTGGAGAAAGTGTGACCGTCACGTGTGGAGAAAAGCAGTGGGTGAAGAGCACCGAGCTTCAGACAGCTCCACTCATTTGTAAAAGCACAGGAGTCTGGGACTTTCACCCTGTGTGCCAGCGTATGTAACAACACACACTACACACACAACAGTGTCTTTAGAAATTGATACTTTGCAGTGACATCACGATGAGATTATGTTAAAACAAGGCTCAGATGAAAGTCTAACTTAAGTAACAGAGCTTCAGGCAGAGCAGTGCCTCTAGTTAGCTTCACACCCCAGTGAATGTTGATGGCATCAGCTGCAAAGTATCAGTGCTAATCTTTAACACTCTTTAATGTCATTGTTTTGTCCTTGTGTGTACTTCAGCGGTCAAATGTCTCAAAAATGATCCACTTGTCTCCTGGTGGGAACGCCATAGAGATCAGAATTATCCGTACTCTTATATCGACTCAGCCACCATGGGTGGAACAGCACGGTATAGGTGTCATCGAGGTTTAGAGGAGGCTGACACCAGAGCCACATGCACCAGACAAGGCTGGGAGCCAAATCCTCTTTGTGCAGGTAATGTGGACTACTTTTTATTGTATGTTTACACACACATTTTTATTATTTATATCACATTTACAGAGAATATACTGACACATATGTATAAAACCATTACTCATGGGTCCAAGTAAACATAATATAAATAAAATAAAAGTTAAAGGCCCTGTCCCTGATTTTCACCATTGTATAAATGCAAAAAGGTTCATTTTAAAAGGTTTGCAGTGGTTCAAAGTTATTCCTCACTAACCTTATGCAGTCTGAGCATTATTGAATTATTCACTGCACTGAGTTTCTAAGCGTTTTTCACAACTTCAGAGTCGAGTTTTGCGTCAAAAAACTAGCATGCTAATTCAGTTCCTGATTACCCCTTAATAAAATGCTTTAATTGCAGTACAAAGTTCACTTATTCAGGAGCCGCAATATATCTGTACTATACTAACCAGGTTTGCTCAAAGACATGCATAAAGTCAGGTATAGGGCCTTTAAAGTTTGTTTTCCATTCAAAAGGGCACAGATGCTGTTCTTTGCTGTAATGTTCTAACTTCATGTTTTCCAGAAAGAAGCTGCACAAAACCTTCTTATGAAAATGCTGAGATCGATGACTATTATCAGTATGAAAAATACAGCCACGGTGCAGATGTTTCATTTAGATGCAGCCATGAGGACCGTACATTTAACGCTCGCTGTAACAAAGGACGATGGGAAAGCTCAGCTGAACCGTGTAAAGGTAAACAGCATTTACAAACTGTAAATGACAGGTTTTCATGTTTTTGTGATTATGACTTGGTTTGGTGTGTATTTGTTTTAAATATTTATCATAGTTTTACATCAGTTAAGTGGCAGTTTGTGTAAAAAAAACACAAGGACACAACTACACTACCAGTCATAAGTTTGCACACACCAGTCACTCAGTGTTTTACAATTTTCTAAATTTCAGATACATACGGAAGACATCAGATATGAAGCAAGACAAAAGGAATTACATAGTAAAGATTTTTCTTTCTTTTTTCTAAATATTTTTCGACAAAGCAAAGGGCGACTACTTTTAGGATTTGAGTATAAAATAAAAAAAAGGTCTAACTTTTTTCCTTTACTTAGTACATAATTACTACATAATTCCATATATCTTACTTCATATATTTGATGTCTTCTGCATGTATACAAAATGTAGACAGCGGAGCAGCTTCTTTGTATTTCTATGGCAAAAATGGATTGTGCCGTTTTGACCTTTTACATGATGGTTGCTAGGTAACAGTCATGGAATTATGCTGCGTTCGTTTATTCTTCCGTCTCCCACTCGGATCTCGGATATGACGTCACGTCCACGCTTCAGTCGCTTATGTTTCGTGTGTCCGACTGGGAGAAAAACGTGGACACGACCAGAAAGCTGTTGTTGCTTTAGCAGTGACCGAGTAGCAGGCGCTTCAAAATAACTCTGTGCTTCAACTACAGAAACTCGAGGAAGAATTCAGTATAAATAATATATTTGTAATAAAAGTGAAGTGAAAGCGGTGGTTTCGCGCCATAGTCGATCATTTTGGCACGTTAGCAGGAAAGGGGCTAAAACCATGGGCAACACTGACTACCAAACCCATAGGCAGTGATACAGACGCAGTAAAGTACTGCAGTAATACTTCCATACACATAGACAGTGATACAGAAAGTACTGCAGTAATACTTCCATACACATATACAGTGATACAGACGCAGTAAAGTACTGCAGTAATACTTCCATACACATATACAGTGATACAGACGCAGTAAAGTACTGCAGTAATACTTCCATACACATAGACAGTGATACAGACGCAGTAAAGTACTGCAGTAATACTTCCATACACATATACAGTGATACAGACGCAGTAAAGTACTGCAGTAATACTTCCATACACATAGACAGTGATACAGACGCAGTAAAGTACTGCAGTAATACTTCCATACACATATACAGTGATACAGACGCAGTAAAGTACTGCAGTAATACTTCCATACACATAGACAGTGATACAGACGCAGTAAAGTACTGCAGTAATACTTCCATACACATATACAGTGATACAGACGCAGTAAAGTACTGCAGTAATACTTCCATACATATATACAGTGGTACAGACGCAGTAAAGTACTGCAGTAATACTTCCATACACATAGACAGTGATACAGACGCAGTAAAGTACTGCAGTAATACTTCCATACACATAGGCAGTGGTACTGCATTGACACAAGTGACTTGAATTGTCATTTAAACCACCAAAGTGTCCAAACCCAATGAAAACAGTTCATACAAGTGACACTGGGCACAGCCGTCTTGGATTCTGTCTCGGAAACTCCTCCGATCTCTTCCGAGTTCCGCCGTCCGAGGAAAAGGGGCGTGTCAGTACGTCCTTGAACCTCCGAGTCGGATAAACAAATGTATAAGTCATATCTGCTATCCATGTCCAACAGGAAGTAAAATTATAAACTGCATCAAATAATAATGATTAAAAAAACTGGGGATGCACTGATCCAGCTTTTTCAGTTTCGATAAGTTAAGTATCTGCAGATTCCCGAGATGAACTGATAGAGCCAGTGTAGAGACAGAAAGGGCCCATATTTCCTTAAAACACAGATAACTTATTGCACATAAGATCCAATTGAGTTATGCAGTTCTTATTAATCCTCCACATAACAACAGGACACCTTTGGGTGAATTTCAAACAGTCCCAGCCACTTTCAGCCTGTAAATAGTCTTATTACATTCAATTAAAGGGCCATCCAGGATATCGTTGTAACTCATATCACGGAACCGATATTCAATCCCAATTTTTCAGTATCACCGCAGATATTCAGTACCCATATAGGTGCAAAAAATAGCCAAGACTTGGTAAAATCTAAATCTCGTGATGGTAAGTGAAATGAGAAGTCTGTCCTGTCCTGACCTAATATGCCCTTTAAAGGGGCATTGAGTAACTTTTCTGGTGGAGGGTTAAGTCAAATGCTTTGGAATGTTTCACAGTTTGATATTAAACCTTCCTATCTTCATGTAGACCCAACCAGACCAAGTTACAGACCAACAAGGTCAGAAATGTGTAGGGCTGCAACTAACGATTATTTTCATAATCGATTAATCTGGCGATTATTTTTCAACTAATCGATTATTAATTGGATAAAAAGAAGGAAAGTGCTCCAAAACTGTGCTAAAAGTAAGTTAGCCGTGCGTCCTGGGTTTACGCACAGAAGCTGTGCTCGCTCTGCCAACCCCTCTATTACGCACGCGGTCAGAACAACAAAGCTTTGACCAATCACGGTGTTCGTGGGCTTGTACCGCACACTCTGTGATGGACAGGAGCACCAGCGAATCACAGAGAGGGTTTAAGAGGTTAACTGGACTAGTTAATGGCTTAGAAACACATTGTTCCATTGCAATCGCGGCTAATATGTGCGAACTAGCTAACACCAAGCAACTTCGGTTTACTTACTTGCTTACTCGGTTTAACTTGTATAGTGTCAAACAATACGTTGTGATTAAAACGTTCCTATTAACTTGTACCAGTAATGCAACCCAACTACTTTTCATGTCAAAAAAAAGGTTGCCAATATGTTTGTGAAATCTCACCAGAGTCCGACTGATTTTAAAGGGGAGACGCCATTTCTCAAGTGTCCTCTTTTTTCCCCGTGTTAACCTTTCCTGTTCTCGCCCCCTAACCGTGGTTGGGGAGCACAGGGGAGATCGTCTTCTCCAGGGCCGGGGATTGCTTCCCTCCGGGGTTAACTCCCTTGAGGACCTCGTGCATTTGCGGTGTATGAAAATGTAAATAAAAGGAGGCAGTTTCGCTGCAGAGTGCGGCTTTATTAGCTCACTACACTGTAGGAGTAGCACCTTTTACCCTCTACTTGCCCGATCGCCGTCTCTGTCTTTCCCTGAGAGCACACGGGACACACACACGGAGTGAGACCCGGCTCCACTGCTCCGCACAGACATACATCCAGCACGCAATCACTCACCCTCTCTCTCTCCTGCACTGAGCTATAGACACAATATAGACACATCTCACAACACCCGATTCTCCCGCTTGGACTTTGTCACGTGAACTAGTCAACTAATCGATTACTAAATTAGTTGCCAACTATTTTAATAGTCGATTTTAATCGATTTAATCGATTAGTTGTTGCAGCCCTAGAAATGTGCGTCTGAAGCTCATCTCGTCAAAGTTGGTGTTATAAAAACATGAATGTAAAACATACACGGCAAATCTGGGGCACTTTTCAGAAACCCGGCTCAGAGGTGCAGAGAGCAGAGAGGAGCCGTGTGGAGAGAGTTTGAGGAAGTCATGTTTGGTGGAAGTTTAAAACGGTTCATTTTGACTTTATTTTCCCAGAAAAAGACAAGAATGTAATTGAACTGTGTACACTTAGCCACAAGTGTGTGGGAAACATGCACAATGTATTTACGTATTGTCGTTTTACAAAGCGTTGCGATCGTTAGAGGGAATAAAGATGTGCGTGTACACGCTCATCTGCGAACTCCGAGAAATGATCCCCGTAGTGTCACTGTGTCCTTTTATGAGACTCTCTGGACACACGTCTGACCCTCAGCTGACCCACGGAGGAATCGGCCAAAAGACGATCAAAGTCGCTGCGGTCATGCGAAGGGCACTGCCATTCCACCAATCCCAAGACTTTTTCACATATGTGAAATCTGCTTTTTATATGTACAAACTCTTTCACATAGTTTTCGACGCACTCTTTTATAAATGAGGCTCCAGATCTGTGGAGAGGAGACCCCGCACAGTTATAATGCCTGTTTTCTTAGGTACTTTTGCACTATAAATCACCAGTAATTTAATAAATGTGAGGTAATGTAATGGAGATATTTAATGTCATACTGTGGAATATTCCAGGCAGAGCAATAACACATCCATATAAACAAGTAGCTGACTGCCCTCCACCAGAAAAGTCACACAATGCACCTTTAAATGAACATTATGTATGTATTTTTGTAGGGAAGCCCTGTACAACACAACCCACGGTTGAACATGGAGAGCTGCGTCAGAACGTTAGGCCACCATATGAAGACGGTGCTACTGTACGGTTCAGATGCACTGGTGAAACTCAGGATTTCAAAGTGACCTGTGACTCTGGGCAGTGGCATAGCGACAAATCATGTGAAGGTAAATATCGAAAATGCATCAAAGCAACACGATGTAACTTTTCCGGTCCTAAAGTGAGGAGATTGTTCTGCTTTCTACTTGGATAATTGGGTTGAAACTCAAAACAACAAGATAGGAGTATAATAATAAAACCATCATCATACAATATATATTTATGTCAACTAATTTAGAATAACAATTAACAAATAATCTTATGAATGAGATTGATACCCAAAAGGAGTACACAGAAAAGCGTATAAATGTCCCTCTTAATTAGGAATAAATCAATTAGTCAATTCACATTGTGAGTATAAGCAGGGGTGGAAAGTTACTGCAAATGCTCACATTACTACTTCTAGCTCGCCATCTGGGTCCAAGAAACCTGGCCTGAACAACAGGACCAAAGTTTCAATAAATACATCAAAATGATACAATAACCCTAATAGCATAAAGGCTATGTATCATTAGCTTCAGTGTGCACACAAAGATCCAAAATATAGCACGAGTTGCACCATAAATAATTCAAAAATATAATCATTCATAATCACATTAGATAAATACCACAGCAATATATTGTAAACAGTAATATCCCATCAAATGCTAAAAATACTAGCTTTGGCATTTAGCAAAAAAATCATTAAATGTACATTACAAGTCAAAATGAAGCTAAAGTGCTAAAGCCAGGATAACATGATAGCATACAATGATAAACAACTACTAGCAAAAGTACTTAAAAATGCCTAAAAATGAATAATGCAATCAATATACTTAAATAGAATGAATGTGCAGACATGTAACGTTTTTGTCTGTACATGTTACAAGATTCATTTAACAGAAACAGGCATAAAGTTTGCAGAATAGTGTATGCTAACCGCGCTCATTAAAAAGCATGGCGGCGGCTAAGCTAACGCTAGCACAATCAAACAAGCACTCACCAATTTCGCGGATTAAGCCTCACACATGAGCCCTCGAGCGAGATATGGACGCGGTAGGAAGCTCCTACAATATGACAGGTTGTACAATGAGTGTCAAGCGGAATTTACAGGTAAAATAATGAAAATAGCATGAACGAACCTGAGCCTCGGCTTCCCCACTGCAGCTATCAGATTGGTCGGCTGACTCTTGTGACTAAAATTATGTAATTTTCCCTGGGAACACGCAAACCACGTGATTTAACAGGGAGAAAAAAACTACGGCAGAAAGGGCAGGCAGGAACAGGATTTGTGACCTGGGTTACACGAGCGAAAGCGAAAGAATGACTAATGCTGCTGTCAGCTCTCCCGACATCCGATGTAAATGCGTTCCATTACAACAGTCAGGAAAAAATGCTGGTGTCCTGGTGTAGGCGGCTCATCTGATGGTGTTTTCTCAACTGGCTTCTCTGTTTATATAAATGAACATAGCTGGCCTGCTAGTCTCCATGTTACAAATAGGAAATGAGCATGGGTGTGATGTGGCTCTGGCTCCATTTCACTTTCTATTAAAAAACTGCCCCTGTCTTTTCTAACCACGGCTGTGAGCCTCATCATTTTCATCTTAATATGTTCATATTAATCCACTCCACATGATCCTGGTGTTTTTATTTCACTATTCCCTCTGTAACTCAAGATATGAATATTAATAACAGGCCACTGAGACACTTCAGCCTCAAGCCTCTGCGATCTGTCTATAACCAGGCCTTAAAGGTTTTAGACAAAAAAACACTTACCATCATTGTAATATTCTCAGCAAATACAAAATGCTGAGCTTTGACAATCAAATTCTATATTCCAATCTACGTACTGTGTTTAAAATAGTTAACAAGACTGCGCCGCCTTCACTGAGTACATTTGTTCAGCTGTGCTCAGAGCAGATGAGCCGCTCTTCTAGATCCACAGCCAAAAACAATTGTGTCATTCCCAAAAGAAGTTCTGCCTTCTCACAAGCTGCATTTTCCTACAAAACTATCAAACAATGGAACCAGCTCCACGGGAACAGTACCTCTGGACTGACAGACCGGGGTGGTGGTCCCTCTGTATAAAAAGGGGGACCGGAGGGTGTGTTCCAACTACAGGGGAATCACACTCCTCAGCCTCCCGGTAAAGTCTATGCCAGGGTACTGGAGAGGAGAGTTCGGCTGATAGTCGAACCTCAGATTCAAGAGGAGCAGTGTGGTTTTCGGCCTGGTCGTGGAACACTGGACCAGCTCCACACCCTCCATCGGGTGCTCGAGGGTTCATGGGAGTTTGCCCAACCAGTCCACATGTGCTTTGTGGACCTGGAGAAGGCATTCGACCGTGTCCCTCGTGGTGCCCTGTGGGGGGTGCTTCGGGGAGTATAGGGTCCGGGGCCCTTTGCTGGGGCTGTCCGGTCCCTGTATGACCGGAGCAGGAGCTGTGTTCGCATTGCCGGCAGTAAGTCAGACCTGTTCCCGGTGCATATTGGACTCTGCCAGGGCTGCCCTTTGTCACCGGTTCTGTTCATTGTATTTATGGACAGAATTTCTAGGCGCAGCCAGGGGCCGGAGGGGTCCAGTTCGGGGACCACAGGATTTCATCGCTGCTTTTGCGGATGATGTTGTCCTGTTGGCTTCATCGAACCAGGACCTGCAGCGTGCACTGGGGCGGTTTGCAGCCGAGTGTGAAGCGGCTGGGATGAGAATCAGCTGTTCCAAATCCGAGGCCATGGTTCTCGACCGGAAAAAGGTGGATTGCCCTCTCCGGGTGGGTGGGGAGTCTCTGCCTCAAGTGGAGGAGTTCAAGTATCTCGGGGTCTTGTTCACGAGTGAGGGGAGGATGGAGCGTGAGATTGACAGGCGGATCGGTGCGGCGTCGGCAGTGATGCGGTCGCTGTATCGGACCGTTGTGGTGAAGAGGGAGCTGATGGATTTACCTCAATCTACGTTCCTCCCCTCACCTAAGGTCATGAGTGCTGGGTAATGACCGAAAGAACGAGATCGCGGATACAAGCGGCCGAAATGAGTTTCCTCCGCAGAGTGGCCGGGCGCTCCCTTAGAGATAGGGTGAGGAGCTCGGTCACACGGGAGGAGCTCGGAGTAGAGTCGCTGCTCTTCCACGTCGAGAGGAGCCAGTTGAGGTGGCTCGGGCATCTGGTCCGGATGCCTCCTGGACGCCTCCCTCGGGAGGTGTTCCCTGCATGTCCCACCGGTAGGAGGCCCCGGGGAAGACCCAGGACACGCTGGAGGGACTATGTCTCTCGGCTGGCCTGGGAACGCCTCGGGGTCCGTCCGGAGGAGCTGGAGGAAGTGGCTGGGGAGAAGGAAGCTTGGGAGCCCCTGCTTAGACTGCTGCCCCCGCGACCCGGCCCCGGATAAGCGGAAGAAGATAGATGGATGGATGGATGGAACCAGCTCCCTGCCAGTTTGAAGCTGTCTGCAGATCTGCAGTTTCTCTCGAAATTTAAAACCTGTTAAATCAGTAACTTTCTTATTCTGTGGTTTACAGTGTTACTGTTAGAGCGATTGTAAATATTTTTAATGTATTGTTTTTGTTTTTTAGTTTTTTATGATATGTTTGTAGGATTTTAAATTGTTTTATAGAATGTTGTACTATTTGTAGCATGTTACTTTTAGTGCGCACCTGCCCAGGGACTGCGGATGGAAAATAGCTTTTTTGCTAAATCTGGTGCAAAACATCTCCTCTTTCCTAAGATTAATGTGTTTGTACATGGTCCCTGACAAATAAATATTAAACTAAACTAAACTAAACTTTCTTTCCCCCAATGTTGCTACTGTTAGCGTTTGCAACAGGTTTGATTGCCAGTGTTCTAAGTGTGGGCGGGACACCCTCGCTCCTGATTGGCTTGTTTTTGTTGATTAATTATTCGAGATCTGGACTTTTTCCAGTTGCTCCTTTAAGCAGCTCTGTTTCTCTTTCAGATCCTCTGAGTTGTGGACCTCCACCTTCTTTGGAAGACGGAGACTTCTTTGCCTCCGGTCAAACATTTAGCCAGTATTCACAGGTTCAATACCAATGTCAATCCAAATACGTAATGGAAGGAGGGCCAAACAAAATCTGCCGCAACGGAGTTTGGACCGGGGATATCAAATGTCTCAGTAAGACACATATTCACACTCCAACATCGACATTGTCATTTATAAAGGCTGTGATCTTTCTCTTATTGTCACTAATCTGCTTGGGGATTTTAATTCATTGGGCCACTGTCAGTAAGACATGGTTTGGAGTGCAGTGAGACTATTTTTTTCATGATTAAAAGTAACAATTATGATTTATGCTCTAGAAATTAATATTTAAACTAGGGTTGTACCGCTACCGATACTGGTATTGTCAAAAGCTCAGATTCTGCACATTTTTCAGCTATCTGTATTAGCGAACACTCAGACCAAATCACCAATACGATACCACTCTGTACTTTCCTGAATGAGGACCCGTAGATGTGAGCAGATGCAAGCAGTCACTCTTGATGTCTGTGGATAATGCTACTGCTAATGCTCAAAGCAGGTTAAACCCATGGACCCATACACGCCCCCTCTGTCCGCGAGCGAGATTGAGCTCCGGCCCAGAAAAGATTGCCTCACAGAGCACGATTCATTTTTGTGAACTGGCCATGTTCGGCTGACAGGGATTCGACAGCTTTTAGTTGGTAGCTCGGTTGGTAGCTCAGTTGGTAGCTCAGTTGGTAGCTCGGTTGGTAGCTCGGTTGGTAGCTCGGTTGGTAGCTTAGCTGGTAGCTCAGTTGGTAGCTCGGTTGGTAGCTCGGTTGGTAGCTTAGCTGGTAGCTCGGTTGGTAGCTCGGTTGGTAGCTCAGTTGGTAGCTCGGTTGGTAGCTCAGTTGGTAGCTCAGTTAGTAGGTCGGTTGGTAGCTCGGTTGGTAACTTAGCTGGTAGCTCGGTTGGTAGCTTGGTTGGTTGCTCAGTTGGGAGCTCAGTTGGTAGCTCTGTTTGTAGGTTGGTTGGTAGCTCAGTTGGTAGCTCAGTTTGTAGGTTGGTTGGTAGCTCGGTTGGTAGCTCACTTGGTAGCTCAGTTAGCAGGTTGGTTGGTAGCTCGGTTGGTAACTTAGCTGGTACCTCAGTTGGTAGCTCAGTTAGTAGGTTGGTTGGTAGCTCGGTTGGTAGCCCGGTTGGTAGCTCAGTTGGTAGCTCAGTTAGCAGGTTGGTTGGTAGCTCGGTTGGTAACTCGGTTGGTAGCTCAGTTGGTAGCTCAGTTAGCAGGTTGGTTGGTAGCTTCGGTTGGTAGCCCGGTTGGTAGCTCGGTTGGTAGCTCAGTTGGTAGCTCGGTTAGTAGGTCGGTTGGTAGGTTGGTAGCTCGGTTGGTAGCTCGGTTGGTAGCTTAGCTGGTAGCTCGGTTGGTAGCTCGGTTGGTAGCCCGGTTGGTAGCTCGGTTGGTAGCTCGGTTGGTAGCTCAGTTGTTAGCAGATCTGACCTCTGTGTAGTGACATAGGGTGCTCCAAAAGACTAAGTCCATACTGAGGCAGCCTAATCATGTACTGCATTCACAGTTTGTGCAAATGCCCTCTGGGAGGCGCTATGTCACCCCACAAGAAAAGACTAACCACTACACTAAATCTTTTATCCCTTCTGCCATAAAGCTTTTAAACGGAAAGCAATATTGCTTGTGTCCCCTGATGCACTAAGGTTCGAATGTATGGTGTGTGTTGTACGTATTTGTCTTTATATTGTTTGTGGATTGTGCACGACCAGAAATGTGCAAACTGAATTGTCCTTCGGGATTAATAAAGTTGTTAATTGATTGATTGAATGGTTGGTAGCTCGGTTGGTAGCTCGGTTGGTAGCTCGGTTGGTAGCTCGGTTGGTAGCCCGGTTGGTAGCTTCGGTTGGTAGCCCGGTTGGTAGCCCGGTTGGTAGCTCGGTTGGTAGCTCGGTTGGTAGCTCGGTTGGTAGCCCTGTAGGTAGCTCGGTTGGTAGCTCGGGTGGTAGCTCGGTTGGTAGCTCGGTTGGTAGCTCGGTTGGTAGCTCGGTTGGTAGCTCGGTTGGTAGCTCGGTTGGTAGCTCGAATCTCACTCTCAACATAAACATTAGTTAAGCAGTCAGATCCACTGACACACAGGTTGGAGGTGCAGTTCCACCTCCCACAGATGAATTCTGTTGCTGTGTCTTTGCGCAAGACCCTTAACCCACCTCGCTCCCAGTGTCTGTGTGAACAGGTGAGTGGTTCCTTGTAGATCGCTGTTTGAGTGCCTTAAAGGTAGAAATGTGACCATTTACCACAAAGGTCAGATTTTGTAGGGATTCTTCTGTATTCTTAAAGTCAATTCTTACATTCTTATGAACTTTAAAAAAAATTAATTGTCAAAGTGCCTAAAAGAATGACATGATACCACACAGGACAGTGGCTCTTTCTGCAGGAGACATGCGCAGTAGAGCACAAAGTGACAATCCCCATAAAAAGTGGACTAACCTAGTGTAATGTCACCCATAGCATTTGGCGCCTCTCAAATGAAGCTTGAGATGCAAACGGTTACAGGAGCAAATTTAAAGCCGGGCTCTATATTAGGAATAAGATCAGACAAAAAACTCCACCAGGATTTAGTAGAGCAGGTTATATGAACATTTTAAGACCAAAATGACGAGGATCATTGCAGTAACAGAGAGAGGGACGACAATATTCCAATGTAAGTCAATGGGAGCCAGGGTTAGTAGGAGCCGGAAGAGCCGCATGTGAACTTCCTATTTTGAACTAGGCAGCTAGTACGTTAACTATGCCCACTTATATATACTGTAGGGTGACCATATTTCTGTCTGTGAAAACCAGGACACCATAGCGGGGATGGGTGTGCGTGGCCTTCCATTCGGCACTTTGCAGGTTCACCGACTGTGTCTGCTCGCTCCTTCTGAATGCACAGAGAGCTCCACACTGAAGGGTCAGGGATTACGTGACATGTCCCACCACACGTGTGAACAGAGCTCTAGTGCTGGTCACTTTAATGGTCCAACGAAAGGTAGTGAAAACCAGGAATTCCCTCAGTTTATAAAAAATAACCCAGATGCCCAGGACTGGACGTGAAAAACCGGGGGAAAACCGGGCGTTTGGTCACCCTAATATACTGTCTATGGGTTAAACACAGACTGTGGAGGCTCTGTGGATGCTTAAAACACATAACAGAAAGACACTTGTGTTATCTCTAATACCTTCATTTAGCCTGGACGATCAACTTAAAATAAAAGTAAAATAACTAAAGCTACCGAGAGTGCAGCCAGACACCAGCAATAAATCGGACTTTGTTTACTCTGCATAATGAGCCATGTGCTCAGAGGATGAGCCTCTTTTTACAGGCCTCACTATTGTTTTTAAGCACTCTGTGCATGGACTCTGTGCATGGATCTATGAAAGCAGGGGTCATCAAACTAAGGCCCACAGGCCGACTCGTATTTTTTAAAATTACTTTCTGGCAAATAATAACATGTCTGAAGTAGAAAAGAAAAAGTGCTTAAATCAGCACTACAGCAATACATTTCACTAATACGTTATTTGTCAGAATTTATTTTCATAAAAATAGCCTTTTGGGAGATGTATTATTTTTGCTCTTGTACTGTAACAAAATTGAGTAGCCATACACTATGCAGTAAGGGACTGGTATCGGTATCGGTATCGCCGATTACACCAGGGCCAAGTATCTGTATCGGTTCCCCAAAAATGGCAACGGAACAACACGAATTTAAACTCAATTTTATTTTTTTATAATTTAATCAGACAAAAATTAACAGAAAATTTAACAGAAAATCTCAAGTGATCAGTATGATGACAAAAATGACTGATTAAAGCAGGAGTTGAACAGTCATTTTATGATGGTAAAAAGATTATGTCTGTGTTCTTTCCAACAGAACCCTGCACAGTGAACCCAGACCTGATGCAACCAAATAAAATTAAATTCAGATATGGTTCGAAACAAAAGCTGTACGCTATCCATGAAGATGGCATCACGTTTGCCTGCATCGCTGGAGCTCGTGCCACCACACAGAACATGCGAGTGACCTGTAACGATGGAGTGATGCTCCTCCCAACATGTGTTTAAATGAAGATCATGATATGGGTACAAAATGATTACATCCCTGTTAAATACCATTTACAATACATATTAATGCTGTTGAATAATTTAGCAGTTTCACTGACAATTAAGATTTATTTTGTTCCCTTTAAAGGTGCACTATGTAACATTTCTATTTCAGTTCCACCACCAGGGAGATGTGTTTGCTTTGCCTGGCATGTTCAAAACTATGGCATTCTGTATTTTGCATGTATTCAATTAAAGATATTTTGTGTCACAAAGAGAGTCACCTCTCCACAGATCTGGCCTGGTGGGGTTACCTGCTTAGTTAAGTTAATGACATACTGTGGAACATTCAAGGTAAAGCAATAACACCTCTATCTTTCACCAGAGAAGTTACATGGTGCATCTTCAAAGATGCCATTTTATGTTTTATATGCTTTATTTTGTAACTACTAAAGATCAGTTAGCAATTACATTTATTTGTTCAACAATGTGGAAATTTCAAGGTTGCAACAATAAAGTACAAGACCAGATTTTTTTTTCATTTTTATTCAGTTTCCTAATGTGTAGTGTTGAACAATGTTAATAACATAAAATAAGTGATTTAGACCTTATCCCATGTCTCAGAGGTGTCCAAACTTTTTCATCGAGGGTCACATCTTGACACATTTGAAGCGAGGGCCACAGACTGGTGCTCAGTACAGTGGATCATTCAGATGGTGCATTTTACAGAGTTTTGACAGCACCGCCATAGCTTTAATAAGGTTTGAAACATTAAGTTTAGGTCTGAATCACAATGTAAGTGGACCAGACATAATAAAACTATGGGACTCCCATCACACAAGGGCACATATGAAAAGTATCAATCACAATTCTTACTTTTTCTCATTAAAGGTGCACGGTGTAACTCTCTAGTGGAGGGTCTGCCACCTGCTTGTTTTCTTGAGATGCTATTGCTTTGTCTAGAATGCCCCACAATATGGCATTAAACGTCTCTACTGCCATGGAGACAGGCCCACAATGACTCCAGGCCAAGTTACAGACCAGGGGCCTCATTTATAAAGTTTGCTTAGGCGCATTGCATAGGCACTCTCTATGTGATTTATAAAACTCCTACTAATCACAGTGCTTTGCTTATCTCTGTTAGCTCAGATCCTGGGGGTGGGACCTGGGGGTGGCACCCTGCCATACCCTCTGCAAAGTCTGGAGACGAGGGAAAAGCAACCGTTGTTGAGAGTAGCAGAAGAAAGTTTGAGGAAGTGTTTCATCAGAAAATTAACTTATTTGAGCATTTAAGCAGAGGTTAGCCAAAACACAGAAGGGCTGTTTATTCCACTCATTATTCTTGAAAATATTATACATTTGAAGCTGTGTGCTCTTGTGCACTTTCCTTGTGCATAGCTGGATCTCCCTCAGACCAGGCTATGATTCCTACAGACTTCTCTAGGCCACAGTCTGTGACCACAGACTTCTCTAGGCCACAGTCTGTGACCACAGACTTCTCTAGGCCACAGTCTGTGACCACAGACTTCTCTAGGCCACAGTCTGTGACCACAGACTTCTCTAGGCCACAGTCTGTGACCACAGACTTCTCTAGGCCACAGTCTGTGACCACAGACTTCTCTAGGCCACAGTCTGTGACCACAGACTTCTCTAGGCCACAGTCTGTGACCACAGACTTCTATCGGTGGCTTTGCTCTGACAGGGAGGAGGAAATAATGTGCGTAAAACTCAGATGCAGCACAAGACTAAGGTTTTGGTTTAATGAAGCACTGGGACTAAATACATCTCCAACACTTTACATTTGTCTTTATGCACGGAGCGCCAGAGTGGCCTGAGTCTACGAGCGACACATAGCCTGTTCCCTGCATTTTTGTGTAACAGGGAACTAAATATGTCTTCTACCTGCTGACGCACACTCGTCCCCTGGCCGTTGGTTCATGTATCCCTCCCTCAATACTTTCTCTGTCTCAGGGAGAGCATCTGAATCTGTCACACACACTCACAGCCCCGTCCTTTTACCAGACTCTGTGTGCATGTATCTGTATAAACAGGGCCAGTCTGCATGCACATATCACAGGCACACTTAAAGATCACATATTGTGTTTGAGCCTGCTATAAATGTACAACACCCATGGATCATTATGTTATTATTTGCACATTTTAAATCGCAATGGTCATCTACAATGGTTTAATTACGACTACTGCTTTAGAAAGATGTGGTGCCCAATGGGAGAGTCGGTGATACAGATTTGTTGTGTAAATGGCTCATGTAAGCGTACAAATCAGCTCACCTGTTGTAATTCTTACCTAATCAACTCTTGGTTAGATTGTGTTAAAATAAACTCTTGGTTAGATTGTGTTAAATTAAACTTCTAACTTGAACAACAGAGCTGCTAACAGAGCAGTGCTTTCAGGTAGCTTCACATCCCCAAAGAAAGTTGATGAGATCAGCTGCAAAATCTCGATGGGGGGGGTTGGCTGCGGGTCACTCAGAATTGGCCAAGTGCAGAGGAGTCCCACAAATCAGGGAACTAAATGTAATTGTCCCACAGAGCTCAGTCGGATTGTGGATCAAAAGGTTGGGATTCTTCTGTATTTTTACAATATGAACATTTTAGAATTTTTAATTAGTCAAAGTGCCACTTAGCCTAGCCCCACTCTGAGCCCGCGCTAACTCCGCTCTAGGAGCTCTCGCTCTGATTGGTCAGAACTGCACAGGCCACTGAAAACAATGCAACACCATCTTGGATTTACCTTCCAGATTATATTTATATTTGAGACATGCAAAAGGTAAATTGCCCAAACCCATCCTAAAATCTCTGCATATCTCTTTTGTACAGATCCGTATCAGTCTGGTCCCCCAGATATCAGCCCCCAGTGATATTTCTTTCCTTAATATTTTCTGGACCATGTGTGTCCCTGATTCACATCTTTGTAAAGTATTGAAAAAGTGTGTATTCTGAATCCCAAGGCTACTAACATAAGCCAAGATGGAAAAGCCATGAGGTTAGAATAAAGGTGCAATGACCTTTCCCACGTATTGACTGGCTGGGTATTAAACAAATACTTAAGAGGACAAACACTGAACAGGACCAGTAAACCATTCCAAAGTTTTCAGTCCAAAGCAGCAATGAAGCCGACAGTGATTTTTATGCTGTTTCTGTGGAATCTTGTGGAGTTTACTTTAACACTAGAAGGTACGGAGCATTTTAATCTGTCCACTTGTAAATGTCTTTTTGAACGTTCCTCGCCCTCACTGTGGCTGGTATCGTCTCTTAGAGTGTTCAAAGCTGCCTTCAGTTCAACACGCATTTGTACTGGACGAATACAAAAAGACAGAGTACCAAAGGGGAGATGTGATTTACTTCTGCTGTGATCCTGGGTTTACGACTGGTCTGAACACCACCTACATCTGCACTGAGGACGGCTGGAGAGCTCATGCCATCGGCCAGTGTGTCGGTGAGAACTGAGTTAGAGATAAACCGATAAATCGAGCAGATATTTGGAGCTTTTAGCACATCGGCTCTCTGTCTTAAATCTCCAGCACATGCCGATACTTTGGTCGATCTGCTCACACACAAAGCTTCATTTTAACATTTGAATACGAAGAGATTACTGCTGAAAACACAGCTACACTGCTCTCTTGAAGGTTTGGTAAAAAAAGGGGCTGTGGGTGAGTTTGTACTGAATTCAAATGACAGAATTTGGGGATAAAAATCAAAGTCTGCACGACATATCAAGCCAAAAATGGTACAACAGTGTTTCCCAAACAGGGGTACACGGACACTTACCAAGAGTATTGGGAAATCTATCAAATCTGATTATACATTAAGAAGAAATGGAATAGTATTTCCATATAAATGTTCATTGTAGTAACTTTTACAAGCTTAAAGGTCCTATATGGGCTTCTTGTGAGCTTTAGGTCATGTTAGAATGTTGTTACCTCATTAAAATATTCTTTGAGTTGCTTCATTCACACATGTTTAACACACACAATCTGCATGAGTTCTTCTCTCAAAGAAAAAAACACTCTGTTCCACCTTGTGATGTCATGTGGTAACACAGGAAGTGCCCCACTAAGTTTTTAAACTCCGTGCACCTTCATAAAATCATCTGGATAATTTCAGACCTGGAACTGACAATTGCTAAACAACAGTGAAAGAGCAGCTGTTAACTTGAAAACTCCCACTTCATGACATCACAGGGTGGAACAGAGCATTTGAGCTTTGCTGTATACAGACTAATAATAAAGGGTTGCTCAAACATGTGTGAATGAAACCAATACAACTCCAGGTCTGTTTTTGAGGAGGTAATAACATTCTAACATGGCCTGGAGCTCACATCAGTCAGTTGTGTGTAATAAAAGACCTTTAAAGCACAGGCCTGATCTGTTCTCTTGTCACAGAGGACTCTTTTCCTCTGCGTCTGGGCTGCACTCCCCCTCCACCGCTCACACACGGACATTTGCTGCTGAATACAACTTTAATCTATGGAAATGGTGACACAGCCACATACAGATGTGATGATCACTACATTAGGAGTGGAGGATCGTTTAAAACCTGCACCAATGGACAATGGACAGGTGACATCCAGTGCATTTGTAAGTCGAACCTTATTGATGAAGCTCTTTGTGTACATGAGCAATACCAGTACAAATAATATACTTCTGATTTCTTGTAGCTGTAACATGTAAAGTCAGTGCTGACCCACCATTGGGCACTAGTTATTCTCCTCGGGACAGGATCATTTTCACTCCTGGAGAAAGTGTGACCGTCACGTGTGGAGAAAAGCAGTGGGTGAAGAGCACCGAGCTTCAGACAGCTCCACTCATTTGTAAAAGCACAGGAGTCTGGGACTTTGACCCTGTGTGCCAGCGTATGTAACAACACACACTACACACACAACAGTGTCTTTAGAAATTGATACTTGGCAGTGACATCACGATGAGATTATGTTAAAACAAGGCTCAGATGAAAGTCTAACTTAAGTAACAGAGCTTCAGACAGAGCAGTGCCTCTGGTTAGCTTCACACCCCAGTGAATGTTGATGGCATCAGCTGCAAAGTATCAGTGCTAATCTTTAACACTCTTTAATGTCATTGTTTTGTCCTTGTGTGTACTTCAGCGGTCAAATGTCTCAAAAATGATCCACTTGTCTCCTGGTGGGAACGGCATAGCGATCAGAATTATCCGTACTCTTATATCGACTCAGCCACCATGGGTGAAACAGCACGGTATAGGTGTTATCGAGGTTTAGAGGAGGCTGACACCAGAGCCACATGCACCAGACAAGGCTGGGAGCCAAATCCTCTTTGTGCAGGTAATGTGGACTACTTTTTATTGTATGTTTACACACACATTTTTATTATTTATATCACATTTACAGAGAATATACTGACACATATGTATAAAACCATTACTCATGGGTCCAAGTAAACATAATATAAATAAAATAAAAGTTAAAGGCCCTGTCCCTGATTTTTATCATCATACAAATGCAAAAAAGTTCATTTTAAAAGGTTTGCAGTGGTTCAGTGTTATTCCTCACTAACCTTATGCAGTCTGAGCATTATTGAATTATTCACTGCACTGAGTTTCTAAGCGTTTTTCACAACTTCAGAGTCGAGTTTTGCGTCAAAAAACTAGCATGCTAATTCAGTTCCTGATTACCCCTTAATAAAATGCTTTAATTGCAGTACAAAGTTCACTTATTCAGGAGCCGCAATATATCTGTACTATACTAACCAGGTTTGCTCAAAGACATGCATAAAGTCAGGTATAGGGCCTTTAAAGTTTGTTTTCCATTCAAAAGGGCACAGATGCTGTTCTTTGCTGTAATGTTCTAACTTCATGTTTTCCAGAAAGAAGCTGCACAAAACCTTCTTATAAAAATGCTGAGATCGATGACTATTATCAGTATGAAAAATACAGCCACGGTGCAGATGTTTCATTTAGATGCACCCATGAGGACCGTAGATTTAACACTCGCTGTAACAAAGGACGATGGGAAAACTCAGCTGAACCGTGTAAAGGTAAACAGCATTTACGAACTGTAAATGACAGGTTTTCATGTTTTTGTGATTATGACTTGGTTTGGTGTGTATTTGTTTTAAATATTTATCATAGTTTTACATCAGTTAAGTGGCAGTTTGTGTAAAAAAAACACAAGGACACAACTACACTACCAGTCATAAGTTTGCACACACCAGTCACTCAGTGTTTTACAATTTTCTAAATTTCAGATACATACGGAAGACATCAGATATGAAGCAAGACAAAAGGAATTACATAGTAAAGATTTTTCTTTCTTTTTTCTAAATATTTTTCGACAAAGCAAAGGGCGACTACTTTTAGGATTTAAGTATAAAATAAAAAAAAGGTCTAACTTGTTTTCCTTTACTTAGTACATAATTACTACATAATTCCATATATCTTACTTCATATATTTGATGTCTTCTGCATGTATACAAAATGTAGACAGTGGAGCAGCTTCTTTGTATTTCTATGGCAAAAATGGATTGTGCTGTTTTGACCTTTTACATGATGGTTGCTAGGTAACAGTCATGGAATTATGCTGCGTTCGTTTATTCTTCCGTCTCCCACTCGGATCTCGGATATGACGTCACGTCCACGCTTCAGTCGATTATGTTTCGTGTGTCCGACTGGGAGAAAAACGTGGACACGACCAGAAAGCTGTTGTTGCTTTAGCACTGACCGAGTAGCAGGCGCTTCAAAATAACTCTGTGCTTCAACTACAGAAACTCGAGGAAGAATTCAGTATAAATAATATATTTGTAATAAAAGTGAAGTGAAAGCGGTGGTGTCGCGCCATAGTCGATCATTTTGGCACGTTAGCAGGAAAGGGGCTAAAACCATGGGCAACACTGACTACCAAACCCATAGACAGTGATACAGACGCAGTAAAGTACTGCAGTAATACTTCCATACACATAGACAGTGATACAGAAAGTACTGCAGTAATACTTCCATACACATATACAGTGATACAGACGCAGTAAAGTACTGCAGTAATACTTCCATACACATATACAGTGATACAGACGCAGTAAAGTACTGCAGTAATACTTCCATACACATAGACAGTGATACAGACGCAGTAAAGTACTGCAGTAATACTTCCATACACATATACAGTGATACAGACGCAGTAAAGTACTGCAGTAATACTTCCATACACATAGACAGTGATACAGACGCAGTAAAGTACTGCAGTAATACTTCCATACACATATACAGTGATACAGACGCAGTAAAGTACTGCAGTAATACTTCCATACACATAGACAGTGATACAGACGCAGTAAAGTACTGCAGTAATACTTCCATACACATATACAGTGATACAGACGCAGTAAAGTACTGCAGTAATACTTCCATACACATAGACAGTGATACAGACGCAGTAAAGTACTGCAGTAATACTTCCATACACATAGGCAGTGGTACTGCATTGACACAAGTGACTTGAATTGTCATTTAAACCACCAAAGTGTCCAAACCCAATGAAAACAGTTCATACAAGTGACACTGGGCACAGCCGTCTTGGATTCTGTCTCGGAAACTCCTCCGATCTCTTCCGAGTTCCGCCGTCCGAGGAAAAGGGGCGTGTCAGTACGTCCTTGAACCTCCGAGTCGGATAAACAAATGTATAAGTCATATCTGCTATCCATGTCCAACAGGAAGTAAAATTATAAACTGCATCAAATAATAATGATTAAAAAAACTGGGGATGCACTGATCCAGCTTTTCAGTTTCGATAAGTTAAGTATCTGCAGATTCCCGAGATGAACTGATAGAGCCAGTGTAGAGACAGAAAGGGCCCATATTTCCTTAAAACACAGATAACTTATTGCACATAAGATCCAATTGAGTTATGCAGTTCTTATTAATCCTCCACATAACAACAGGACACCTTTGGGTGAATTTCAAACAGTCCCAGCCACTTTCAGCCTGTAAATAGTCTTATTACATTCAATTAAAGGGCCATCCAGGATATCGTTGTAACTCATATCACGGAACCGATATTCAATCCCAATTTTTCAGTATCACCGCAGATATTCAGTACCCATATAGGTGCAAAAAATAGCCAAGACTTGGTAAAATCTAAATCTCGTGATGGTAAGTGAAATGAGAAGTCTGTCCTGTCCTGACCTAATATGCCCTTTAAAGGGGCATTGAGTAACTTTTCTGGTGGAGGGTTAAGTCAAATGCTTTGGAATGTTTCACAGTTTGATATTAAACCTTCCTATCTTCATGTAGACCCAACCAGACCAAGTTACAGACCAACAAGGTCAGAAATGTGTAGGGCTGCAACTAACGATTATTTTCATAATCGATTAATCTGGCGATTATTTTTCAACTAATCGATTATTAATTGGATAAAAAGAAGGAAAGTGCTCCAAAACTGTGCTAAAAGTAAGTTAGCCGTGCGTCCTGGGTTTACGCACAGAAGCTGTGCTCGCTCTGCCAACCCCTCTCTCTATTACGCACGTGGTCAGATCAACAAAGCTTTGACCAATCACGGTGTTCGTGGGCTTGTACCGCACACTCTGTGATGGACAGGAGCACCAGCGAATCACAGAGAGGGTTTAAGAGGTTAACTGGACTAGTTAATGGCTTAGAAACACATTGTTCCATTGCAATCGCGGCTAATATGTGCGAACTAGCTAACACCAAGCAACTTCGGTTTACTTACTTGCTTACTCGGTTTAACTTGTATAGTGTCAAACAATACGTTGTGATTAAAACGTTCCTATTAACTTGTACCAGTAATGCAACCCAACTACTTTTCATGTCAAAAAAAGGTTGCCAATATGTTTGTGAAATCTCACCAGAGTCCGACTGATTTTAAAGGGGAGACGCCATTTCTCAAGTGTCCTCTTTTTTCCCCGTGTTAACCTTTCCTGTTCTCGCCCCCTAACCGTGGTTGGGGAGCACAGGGGAGATCGTCTTCTCCAGGGCCGGGGATTGCTTCCCTCCGGGGTTAACTCCCTTGAGGACCTCGTGCATTTGCGGTGTATGAAAATGTAAATAAAAGGAGGCAGTTTCGCTGCAGAGTGCGGCTTTATTAGCTCACTACACTGTAGGAGTAGCACCTTTTACCCTCTACTTGCCCGATCGCCGTCTCTGTCTTTCCCTGAGAGCACACGGGACACACACACGGAGTGAGACCCGGCTCCACTGCTCCGCACAGACATACATCCAGCACGCAATCACTCACCCTCTCTCTCTCTCCTGCACTGAGCTATAGACACAATATAGACACATCTCACAACACCCGATTCTCCCGCTTGGACTTTGTCACGTGAACTAGTCAACTAATCGATTACTAAATTAGTTGCCAACTATTTTAATAGTCGATTTTAATCGATTTAATCGATTAGTTGTTGCAGCCCTAGAAATGTGCGTACGAAGCTCATCTCGTCAAAGTTGGTGTTATAAAAACATGAATGTAAAACATACACGGCAAATCTGGGGCACTTTTCAGAAACCCGGCTCAGAGGTGCAGAGAGCAGAGAGGAGCCGTGTGGAGAGAGTTTGAGGAAGTCATGTTTGGTGGAAGTTTAAAACGGTTCATTTTGACTTTATTTTCCCAGAAAAAGACAAGAATGTAATTGAACTGTGTACACTTAGCCACAAGTGTGTGGGAAACATGCACAATGTATTTACGTATTGTCGTTTTACAAAGCGTTGCGATCGTTAGAGGGAATAAAGATGTGCGTGTACACGCTCATCTGCGAACTCCGAGAAATGATCCCCGTAGTGTCACTGTGTCCTTTTATGAGACTCTCTGGACACACGTCTGACCCTCAGCTGACCCACGGAGGAATCGGCCAAAAGACGATCAAAGTCGCTGCGGTCATGTGAAGGGCACTGCCATTCCACCAATCCCAAGACTTTTTCACATATGTGAAATCTGCTTTTATATATGTACAAACTCTTTCACGTAGTTTTCGACGCACTCTTTTATAAATGAGGCTCCAGATCTGTGGAGAGGAGACCCCGCACAGTTATAATGCCTGTTTTCTTAGGTACTTTTGCACTATAAATCACCAGTAATTTAATAAATGTGAGGTAATGTAATGGAGATATTTAATGTCATACTGTGGAATATTCCAGGCAGAGCAATAACACATCCATAGAAACAAGTAGGTGACTGCCCCTCCACCAGAAAAGTCACACAATGCACCTTTAAATGAACATTATGTATGTATTTTTGTAGGGAAGCCCTGTACAACACAACCCACGGTTGAACATGGAGAGCTGCGTCAGAACGTTAGGCCACCATATGAAGACGGTGCTACTGTACGGTTCAGATGCACTGGTGAAACTCAGGATTTCAAAGTGACCTGTGACTCTGGGCAGTGGCATAGCGACAAATCATGTGAAGGTAAATATCGAAAATGCATCAAAGCAACACGATGTAACTTTTCCGGTCCTAAAGTGAGGAGATTGTTCTGCTTTCTACTTGGATAATTGGGTTGAAACTCAAAACAACAAGATAGGAGTATAATAATAAAACCATCATCATACAATATATATTTATGTCAACTAATTTAGAATAACAATTAACAAATAATCTTATGAATGAAATTGATACCCAAAAGGAGTACACAGAAAAGCGTATAAATGTCCCTCTTAATTAGGAATAAATCAATTAGTCAATTCACATTGTGAGTATAAGCAGTGGTGGAAAGTTACTGCAAATGCTCACATTACTACTTCTAGCTCGCCATCTGGGTCCAAGAAACCTGGCCTGAACAACAGGACCAAAGTTTCAATAAATACATCAAAATGATACAATAACCCTAATAGCATAAAGGCTATGTATCATTAGCTTCAGTGTGCACACAAAGATCCAAAATATAGCACGAGTTGCACCATAAATAATTCAAAAATATAATCATTCATAATCACATTAGATAAATACCACAGCAATATATTGTAAACAGTAATATCCCATCAAATGCTAAAAATACTAGCTTTGGCATTTAGCAAAAAAATCATTAAATGTACATTACAAGTCAAAATGAAGCTAAAGTGCTAAAGCCAGGATAACATGATAGCATACAATGATAAACAACTACTAGCAAAAGTACTTAAAAATGCCTAAAAATGAATAATGCAATCAATATACTTAAATAGAATGAATGTGCAGACATGTAACGTTTTTGTCTGTACATGTTACAAGATTCATTTAACAGAAACAGGCATAAAGTTTGCAGAATAGTGTATGCTAACCGCGCTCATTAAAAAGCATGGCGGCGGCTAAGCTAACGCTAGCACAATCAAACAAGCACTCACCAATTCCGGGGATTAAGCCTCACACATGAGCCCCTCGAGCGAGATATGGACGCGGTAGGAAGCTCCTACAATATGACAGGTTGTACAATGAGTGTCAAGCGGAATTTACAGGTAAAATAATGAAAATAGCATGAACGAACCTGAGCCTCGGCTTCCCCACTGCAGCTATCAGATTGGTCGGCTGACTCTTGTGACTAAAATTATGTAATTTTCCCTGGGAACACGCAAACCACGTGATTTAACAGGGAGAAAAAAACTACGGCAGAAAGGGCAGGCAGGAACAGGATTTGTGACCTGGGTTACACGAGCGAAAGCGAAAGAATGACTAATGCTGCTGTCAGCTCTCCCGACATCCGATGTAAATGCGTTCCATTACAACAGTCGGGAAAAAATGCTGGTGTCCTGGTGTAGGCGGCTCATCTGATGGTGTTTTCTCAACTGGCTTCTCTGTTTATATAAATGAACATAGCTGGCCTGCTAGTCTCCATGTTACAAATAGGAAATGAGCATGGGTGTGATGTGGCTCTGGCTCCATTTCACTTTCTATTAAAAAACTGCCCCTGTCTTTTCTAACCACGGCTGTGAGCCTCATCATTTTCATCTTAATATGTTCATATTAATCCACTCCACATGATCCTGGTGTTTTTATTTCACTATTCCCTCTGTAACTCAAGATATGAATATTAATAACAGGCCACTGAGACACTTCAGCCTCAAGCCTCTGCGATCTGTCTATAACCAGGCCTTAAAGGTTTTAGACAAAAAAACACTTCATTACCATCATTGTAATATTCTCAGCAAATACAAAATGCTGAGCTTTGCCAATCAAATTCTATATTCCAATCTACGTACTGTGTTTAAAATAGTTAACAAGACTGCGCCGCCTTCACTGAGTACATTTGTTCAGCTGTGCTCAGAGCAGATGAGCCGCTCTTCTAGATCCACAGCCAAAAACAATTGTGTCATTCCCAAAAGAAGTTCTGCCTTCTCACAAGCTGCATTTTCCTACAAAACTATCAAACAATGGAACCAGCTCCACGGGAACAGTACCTCTGGACTGACAGACCGGGGTGGTGGTCCCTCTGTATAAAAAGGGGGACCGGAGGGTGTGTTCCAACTACAGGGGAATCACACTCCTCAGCCTCCCCGGTAAAGTCTATGCCAGGGTACTGGAGAGGAGAGTTCGGCTGATAGTCGAACCTCAGATTCAAGAGGAGCAGTGTGGTTTTCGGCCTGGTCGTGGAACACTGGACCAGCTCCACACCCTCCATCGGGTGCTCGAGGGTTCTTGGGAGTTTGCCCAACCAGTCCACATGTGCTTTGTGGACCTGGAGAAGGCATTCGACCGTGTCCCTCGTGGTGCCCTGTGGGGGGTGCTTCGGGAGTATAGGGTCCGGGGCCCTTTGCTAAGGGCTGTCCGGTCCCTGTATGACCGGAGCAGGAGCTGTGTTCGCATTGCCGGCAGTAAGTCAGACCTGTTCCCGGTGCATATTGGACTCTGCCAGGGCTGCCCTTTGTCACCGGTTCTGTTCATTGTATTTATGGACAGAATTTCTAGGCGCAGCCAGGGGCCGGAGGGGGTCCAGTTCGGGGACCACAGGATTTCATCGCTGCTTTTTGCGGATGATGTTGTCCTGTTGGCTTCATCGAACCAGGACCTGCAGCGTGCACTGGGGCGGTTTGCAGCCGAGTGTGAAGCGGCTGGGATGAGAATCAGCTGTTCCAAATCCGAGGCCATGGTTCTCGACCGGAAAAAGGTGGATTGCCCTCTCCGGGTGGGTGGGGAGTCTCTGCCTCAAGTGGAGGAGTTCAAGTATCTCGGGGTCTTGTTCACGAGTGAGGGGAGGATGGAGCGTGAGATTGACAGGCGGATCGGTGCGGCGTCGGCAGTGATGCGGTCGCTGTATCGGACCGTTGTGGTGAAGAGGGAGCTGAGCCAAAAGGCGAAGCTCTGGATTTACCTCAATCTACGTTCCTCCCCTCACCTAAGGTCATGAGTGCTGGGTAATGACCGAAAGAACGAGATCGCGGATACAAGCGGCCGAAATGAGTTTCCTCCGCAGAGTGGCCGGGCGCTCCCTTAGAGATAGGGTGAGGAGCTCGGTCACACGGGAGGAGCTCGGAGTAGAGTCGCTGCTCTTCCACGTCGAGAGGAGCCAGTTGAGGTGGCTCGGGCATCTGGTCCGGATGCCTCCTGGACGCCTCCCTCGGGAGGTGTTCCCTGCATGTCCCACCGGTAGGAGGCCCCGGGGAAGACCCAGGACACGCTGGAGGGACTATGTCTCTCGGCTGGCCTGGGAACGCCTCGGGGTCCGTCCGGAGGAGCTGGAGGAAGTGGCTGGGGAGAAGGAAGCTTGGGAGCCCCTGCTTAGACTGCTGCCCCCGCGACCCGGCCCCGGATAAGCGGAAGAAGATAGATGGATGGATGGATGGAACCAGCTCCCTGCCAGTTTGAAGCTGTCTGCAGATCTGCAGTTTCTCTCGAAATTTAAAACCTGTTAAATCAGTAACTTTCTTATTCTGTGGTTTACAGTGTTACTGTTAGAGCGATTGTAAATATTTTTAATGTATTGTTTTTGTTTTTTAGTTTTTTATGATATGTTTGTAGGATTTTAAATTGTTTTATAGAATGTTGTACTATTTGTAGCATGTTACTTTTAGTGCGCACCTGCCCAGGGACTGCGGATGGAAAATAGCTTTTTGCTAAATCTGGTGCAAAACATCTCCTCTTTCCTAAGATTAATGTGTTTGTACATGGTCCCTGACAAATAAATATTAAACTAAACTAAACTAAACTTTCTTTCCCCCAATGTTGCTACTGTTAGCGTTTGCAACAGGTTTGATTGCCAGTGTTCTAAGTGTGGGCGGGACACCCTCGCTCCTGATTGGCTTGTTTTTGTTGATTAATTATTCGAGATCTGGACTTTTTCCAGTTGCTCCTTTAAGCAGCTCTGTTTCTCTTTCAGATCCTCTGAGTTGTGGACCTCCACCTTCTTTGGAAGACGGAGACTTCTTTGCCTCCGGTCAAACATTTAGCCAGTATTCACAGGTTCAATACCAATGTCAATCCAAATACGTAATGGAAGGAGGGCCAAACAAAATCTGCCGCAACGGAGTTTGGACCGGGGATATCAAATGTCTCAGTAAGACACATATTCACACTCCAACATCGACATTGTCATTTATAAAGGCTGTGATCTTTCTCTTATTGTCACTAATCTGCTTGGGGATTTTAATTCATTGGGCCACTGTCAGTAAGACATGGTTTGGAGTGCAGTGAGACTATTTTTTTCATGATTAAAAGTAACAATTATGATTTATGCTCTAGAAATTAATATTTAAACTAGGGTTGTACCGCTACCGATACTGGTATTGTCAAAAGCTCAGATTCTGCACATTTTTCAGCTATCTGTATTAGCGAACACTCAGACCAAATCACCGATACAATACCACTCTGTACTTTCCTGAATGAGGACCCGTAGATGTGAGCAGATGCGAGCAGTCACTCTTGATGTCTGTGGATAATGCTACTGCTAATGCTCAAAGCAGGTTAAACCCATGGACCCATACACGCCCCCTCTGTCCGCGAGCGAGATCGAGCTCCGGCCCAGAAAAGATTGCCTCACAGAGCACGATTCATTTTTGTGAACTGGCCATGTTCGGCTGACAGGGATTCGACAGCTTTTAGTTGGTAGCTCGGTTGGTAGCTCAGTTGGTAGCTCAGTTGGTAGCTCGGTTGGTAGCTCGGTTGGTAGCTCGGTTGGTAGCTTAGCTGGTAGCTCAGTTGGTAGCTCGGTTGGTAGCTCGGTTGGTAGCTTAGCTGGTAGCTCGGTTGGTAGCTCGGTTGGTAGCTCAGTTGGTAGCTCAGTTGGTAGCTCAGTTAGTAGGTCGGTTGGTAGCTCGGTTGGTAACTTAGCTGGTAGCTCGGTTGGTAGCTTGGTTGGTTGCTCAGTTGGGAGCTCAGTTGGTAGCTCAGTTAGTAGGTTGGTTGGTAGCTCAGTTGGTAGCTCAGTTAGTAGGTTGGTTGGTAGCTCGGTTGGTAGCTCACTTGGTAGCTCAGTTAGCAGGTTGGTTGGTAGCTCGGTTGGTAGCTTAGCTGGTAGCTCGGTTGGTAGCTCGGTTGGTATCTCTGTTGGTAGGTCTGTTGGTAGCTTTGTTGGTAGCTTTGTTGGTAGCTCGGTTGGTAGCTCAGTTGGTAGCTCAGTTAGCAGGTTGGTTGGTAGCTCGGTTGGTAGCTCGGTTGGTAGCTCGGTTGGTAGCTCAGTTGGTAGCTCGGTTAGTAGGTTGGTTGGTAGCTCGGTTGGTAACTCGGTTGGTAGCTCAGTTGGTAGCTCAGTTAGCAGGTTGGTTGGTAGCTCGGTTGGTAGCTCGGTTGGTAGCTCGGTTGGTAGCTCAGTTGGTAGCTCGGTTAGTAGGTCGGTTGGTAGGTTGGTAGCTCGGTTGGTAGCTTAGCTGGTAGCTCGGTTGGTAGCTCGGTTGGTAGCTCGGTTAGTAGCTCAGTTGGGGGCTCAGTTAGTAGCGGATCTGACCTCTGTGTAGCGACATAGGGTGCTCCAAAAGACTAAGTCCATACTGAGGCAGCCTAATCATGTACTGCATTCACAGTTTGTGCAAATGCCCTCTGGGAGGCGCTATGTCACCCCACAAGAAAAGACTAACCACTACACTAAATCTTTTATCCCTTCTGCCATAAAGCTTTTAAACGGAAAGCAATATTGCTTGTGTCCCCTGATGCACTAAGGTTCGAATGTATGGTGTGTGTTGTACGTATTTGTCTTTATATTGTTTGTGGATTGTGCACGACCAGAAATGTGCAAACTGAATTGTCCTTCGGGATTAATAAAGTTGTTAATTGATTGATTGAATGTTTGGTAGCTCGGTTGGTAGCTCGGTTGGTAGCTCGGTTGGTAGCTCGGTTGGTAGCTCGAATCTCACTCTCAACATAAACATTAGTTAAGCAGTCAGATCCACTGACACACAGGTTGGAGGTGCAGTTCCACCTCCCACAGATGAATTCTGTTGCTGTGTCTTTGCGCAAGACCCTTAACCCACCTCGCTCCCAGTGTCTGTGTGAACAGGTGAGTGGTTCCTTGTAGATCGCTGTTTGAGTGCCTTAAAGGTAGAAATGTGACCATTTACCACAAAGGTCAGATTTTGTAGGGATTCTTCTGTATTCTTACAGTCAACTCTTACATTCTTATGAACTTTAAAAAAAAATTTAATTGTCAAAGTGCCTAAAAGACTGACATGATACCACACAGGACAGTGGCTCTTTCTGCAGGAGACATGCGCAGTAGAGCACAAAGTGACAATCCCCCATAAAAAAGTGGACTAACCTAGTGTAACGTCACCCATAGCATTTGGCGCCTCTCAAATGAAGCTTGAGATGCAAACGGTTACAGGAGCAAATTTAAAGCCGGGCTCTATATTAGGAATAAGATCAGACAAAAAACCCCACCAGGATGAAGTAGAGCAGGTTATATGAACATTTTAAGACCAAAATGACGAGGATCATTGCAGTAACAGAGAGAGGGACGACAATATTCCAATGTAAGTCAATGGGAGCCAGGGTTAGTAGGAGCCGGAAGAGCCGCATGTGAACTTCCTATTTTGAACTAGGCAGCTAGTACGTTAACTATGCCCACTTATATATACTGTAGGGTGACCATATTTCTGTCTGTGAAAACCAGGACACCATAGCGGGGATGGGTGTGCGTGGCCTTCCATTCGGCACTTTGCAGGTTCACCGACTGTGTCTGCTCGCTCCTTCTGAATGCACAGAGAGCTCCACACTGAAGGGTCAGGGATTACGTGACATGTCCCACCACACGTGTGAACAGAGCTCTAGTGCTGGTCACTTTAATGGTCCAACGAAAGGTAGTGAAAACCAGGAATTCCCTCAGTTTATAAAAAATAACCCAGATGCCCAGGACTGGACGTGAAAAACCGGGGGAAAACCGGGCGTTTGGTCACCCTAATATACTGTCTATGGGTTAAACACAGACTGTGGAGGCTCTGTGGATGCTTAAAACACATAAGAGAAAGACACTTGTGTTATCTCTAATACCTTCATTTAGCCTGGACGATCAACTTAAAATAAAAGTAAAATAACTAAAGCTACCGAGAGTGCAGCCAGACACCAGCAATAAATCGGACTTTGTTTACTCTGCATAATGAGCCATGTGCTCAGAGGATGAGCCTCTTTTTTACAGGCCTCACTATTGTTTTTAAGCACTCTGTGCATGGACTCTGTGCATGGATCTATGAAAGCAGGGGTCATCAAACTAAGGCCCACAGGCCGACTCGTATTTTTTAAAATTACTTTCTGGCAAATAATAACATGTCTGAAGTAGAAAAGAAAAAGTGCTTAAATCAGCACTACAGCAATACATTTCACTAATACGTTATTTGTCAAAATTTATTTTCATAAAAATAGCCTTTTGGGAGATGTATTCTTTTTGCTCTTGTACTGTAACAAAATTGAGTAGCCATACACTATGCAGTAAGGGACTGGTATCGGTATCGGTATCGCCGATCACACCAGGGCCAAGTATCTGTATCGGTTCCCCAAAAATGGCAACGGAACAACACGAATTTAAACTCAATTTTTATTTTTTATAATTTAATCAGACAAAAATTAACAGAAAATTTAACAGAAAATCTCAAGTGATCAGTATGATGACAAAAATGACTGATTAAAATCCCTGATAAAGCAGGAGTTGAACAGTCATTTTATGATGGTAAAAAGATTATGTCTGTATTCTTTCCAACAGAACCCTGCACAGTGAACCCAGACCTGATGCAACCAAATAAAATTAAATTCAGATATGGTTCGGAACAAAAGCTGTACATTCCCCATGAAGATGGCATCACGTTTTCCTGCATCGCTGGAGCTCGTGCCACCACACAGAACATGCGAGTGACCTGTAACGATGGAGTGATGCTCCTCCCAACATGTGTTTAAATGAAGATCATGATATGGGTACAAAATGATTACATCCCTGTTAAATACCATTTACAATACATATTAATGGTGTTGAATAATTTAGCAGTTTCACTGACAATTAAGATTTATTTTGTTCCCTTTAAAGGTGCACTATGTAACATTTCTATTTCAGTTCCACCACCAGGGAGATGTGTTTGCTTTGCCTGGCATGTTCAAAACTATGGCATTCTGTATTTTGCATGTATTCAATTAAAGATATTTTATGTCACAAAGAGAGTCACCTCTCCACAGATCTGGCCTGGTGGGGTTACCTGCTTAGTTAAGTTAATGACATACTGTGGAACATTCAAGGTAAAGCAATAACACCTCTATCTTTCACCAGAGAAGTTACATGGTGCATCTTCAAAGATGCCATTTTATGTTTTATATGCTTTATTTTGTAACTACTAAAGATCAGTTAGCAATTACATTCATTTGTTCAACAATGTGGAAATTTCAATGTTGCAACAATAAAGTACAAGACCAGATTTTTTTTTCATTTTTATTCAGTTTCCTAATGTGTAGTGTTGAACAATGTTAATAACATAAAATAAGTGATTTAGACCTTATCCCATGTCTCAGAGGTGTCCAAACTTTTTCATCGAGGGTCACATCTTGACACATTTGAAGCGAGGGCCACAGACTGGTGCCCAATACAGTGGATCATTCAGATGGTGCATTTTACAGAGTTTTGACAGCACCGCCATAGCTTTAATAAGGTTTGAAACATTAAGTTTAGGTCTGAATCACAATGTAAGTGGACCAGACATAATAAAACTATGGGACTCCCATCACACAAGGGCACATATGAAAAGTATCAATCACAATTCTTACTTTTTTCTCATTAAAGGTGCACGGTGTAACTCTCTAGTGGAGGGTCTGCCACCTGCTTTTTTTCTTGAGATGCTATTGCTTTGTCTAGAATGCCCCACAATATGGCATTAAACTTCTCTACTGCCATGGAGACAGGCCCACAATGACTCCAGGCCAAGTTACAGACCAGGGGCCTCATTTATAAAGTTTGCTTAGGCGCATTGCATAGGCACTCTCTATGTGATTTATAAAACTCCAACTAATCGCTGTGCTTTGCTTATCTCTGTTAGCTCAGATCCTGGGGGTGGGACCTGGGGGTGGCACCCTGCCATACCCTCTGCAAAGTCTGGAGACGAGGGAAAAGCAACCGTTGTTGAGAGTAGCAGAAGAAAGTTTGAGGAAGTGTTTCATCAGAAAATTAACTTATTTGAGCATTTAAGCAGAGGTTAGCCAAAACACAGAAGGGCTGTTTATTCCACTCATTATTCTTGAAAATATTATACATTTGAAGCTGTGTGCTCTTGTGCACTTTCCTTGTGCATAGCTGGATCTCCCTCAGACCAGGCTATGACTCCTACAGACTTCTCTAGGCCAGAGTCTGTGACCACAGATTTCTCTAGGCCACAGTCTGTGACCACAGACTTCTCTAGGCCACAGTCTGTGACCACAGACTTCTCTAGGCCACAGTCTGTGACCACAGACTTCTCTAGGCCACAGTCTGTGACCACAGACTTCTATAGGCCACAGTCTGTGACTACAGACTTCTATAGGCCACAGTCTGTGACCACAGACTTCTCTAGGCCACAGTCTGTGACCACAGACTTCTCTAGGCCACAGTCTGTGACCACAGACTTCTCTAGGCCACAGTCTGTGACTACAGACTTCTATAGGCCACAGTCTGTGACTACAGACTTCTATAGGCCACAGTCTGTGACCACAGACTTCTCTAGGCCACAGTCTGTGACCACAGACTTCTCTAGGCCACAGTCTGTGACCACAGACTTCTATAGGCCACAGTCTGTGACCACAGACTTCTCTAGGCCACAGTCTGTGACCACAGACTTCTCTAGGCCACAGTCTGTGACCACAGACTTCTCTAGGCCACAGTCTGTGACCACAGACTTCTCTAGGCCACAGTCTGTGACCACAGACTTCTCTAGGCCACAGTCTGTGACCACAGACTTCTATAGGCCACAGTCTGTGACCACAGACTTCTCTAGGCCACAGTCTGTGACCACAGACTTCTATAGGTGGCTTTGCTCTGACAGGGAGGAGGAAATAATGTGCATAAAACTCAGATGCAGCACAAGACTGAGGTTTTGGTTTAATGAAGCACTGGGACTAAATACATCTCCAACACTTTACATTTGTCTTTATGCACGGAGCGCCAGAGTGGCCTGAGTCTACGAGCGACACATAGCCTGTTCCCTGCATTTTTGTGTAACAGGGAACTAAATATGTCTTCTACCTGCTGACACACATAAAAATCGGATTAAACTTCTAACTTGAACAACAGAGCTGCTAACAGAGCAGTGCTTTCAGGTAGCTTCACATCCCCAAAGAAAGTTGATGAGATCAGCTGCAAAATCTCGATGGGGGGGGTTGGCTGCGGGTCACTCAGAATTGGCCAAGTGCAGAGGAGTCCCACAAATCAGGGAACTAAATGTAATTGTCCCACAGAGCTCAGTCGGATTGTGGATTGAAAGGTTGGGATTCTTCTGTATTTTTACAATATGAACATTTTAGAATTTTTAAATAGTCAAAGCGCCACTTAGCCTAGCCCCACTCTGAGCCCGCGCTAACTCCGCTCTAGCAGCTCTCGCTCTGATTGGTCAGAACTGCACAGGCCACTGAAAACAATACAACACCATCTTGGATTTACCTTCCAGATTATATTTATATTTGAGACATGCAAAAGGTAAATTGCCCAAACCCATCCTAAAATCTCTGCATATCTCTTTTGTACAGATCCGTATCAGTCTGGTCCCCCAGATATCAGCCCCCAGTGATATTTCTTTCCTTAATATTTTCTGGACCATGTGTGTCCCTGATTCACATCTTTGTAAAGTATTGAAAAAGTGTGTATTCTGAATCCCAAGGCTACTAACATAAGCCAAGATGGAAAAGCCATGAGGTTAGAATAAAGGTGCAATGACCTTTCCCACGTATTGACTGGCTGGGTATTAAACAAATACTTAAGAGGACAAACACTGAACAGGACCAGTAAACCATTCCAAAGTTTTCAGTCCAAAGCAGCAATGAAGCCGACAGTGATTTTTATGCTGTTTCTGTGGAATCTTGTGGAGTTTACTTTAACACTAGAAGGTACGGAGCATTTTAATCTGTCCACTTGTAAATGTCTTTTGAACGTTCCTCGCCCTCACTGTGGCTGGTATCGTCTCTTAGAGTGTTCAAAGCTGCCTTCAGTTCAACACGCATTTGTACTGGACGAATACAAAAGACAGAGTACCAAAGGGGAGATGTGATTTACTTCTGCTGTGATCCTGGGTTTACGACTGGTCTGAACACCACCTACATCTGCACTGAGGACGGCTGGAGAGCTCATGCCATCGGCCAGTGTGTCGGTGAGAACTGAGTTAGAGATAAACCGATAAATCGAGCAGATATTTGGACCTTTTAGCACATCGGCTCTCTGTCTTAAATCTCCAGCACATGCCGATACTTTGGTCGATCTGCTCACACACAAAGCTTCATTTTAACACTTGAATACGAAGAGATTACTGCTGAAAACACAGCTACACTGCTCTCTTGAAGGTTTGGTAAAAAAAAGGGCTGTGGGTGAGTTTGTACTGAATTTAAATGACAGAATTTGGGGATAAAAATCAAAGTCTGCATGACATATCAAGCCAAAAATGGTACAACAGTGTTTCCCAAACAGGGGTACACGGACACTTACCAAGACTATTGGGAAATCTATCAAATCTGATTATACATTAAGAAGAAATGGAATAGTATTTCCATATAAATGTTCATTGTAGTAACTTTTACAAGCTTAAAGGTCCTATATGGGCTTCTTGTGAGCTTTAAGTCATGTTAGAATGTTGTTACCTCATTAAAATATTCTTTGATTTGCTTCATTCACACATGTTTAACACACACAATCTGCATGAGTTCTTCTCTCAAAGAAAAAAACACTCTGTTCCACCTTGTGATGTCATGTGGTAACACAGGAAGTGCCCCACTAAGTTTTTAAACTCCGTGCACCTTCATAAAATCATCTGGATAATTTCAGACCTGGAATTGACAATTGCTAAACAACAGTGAAAGAGCAGCTGTTAACTTGAAAACTCCCACTTCATGACATCACAGGGTGGAACAGAGCATTTGAGCTTTGCTGTATACAGACTAATAATAAAGGGTTGCTCAAACATGTGTGAATGAAACCAATACAACTCCAGGTCTGTTTTTGAGGAGGTAATAACATTCTAACATGGCCTGGAGCTCACATCAGTCAGTTGTGTGTAATAAAAGACCTTTAAAGTACAGGCCTGATCTGTTCTCTTGTCACAGAGGACTCTTTTCCTGTGCGTCTGGGCTGCACTCCCCCTCCACCGCTCACACACGGACATTTGCTGCTGAATACAACTTTAATCTATGGAAATGGTGACACAGCCACATACAGATGTGATGATCACTACATTAGGAGCGGAGGATCGTTTAAAACCTGCACCAATGGACAATGGACAGGTGACATCCAGTGCATTTGTAAGTCGAACCTTATTGATGAAGCTCTTTGTGTACATGAGCAATACCAGTACAAATAATATACTTCTGATTTCTTGTAGCTGTAACATGTAAAGTCAGTGCTGACCCACCATTGGGCACTAGTTATTCTCTTCGGGACAGGATCATTTTCACTTTTCAACCACTTTTACTACAAATTTGCAATAATCTTTCCACCACTCAGCATAAGTAAAACCTTATTTGAGTAAGTTTGCTTAATGTGTGGGGAACCAGTTTTATTTTTGTCCCGAGCCAGTAATGAAGTAAGTGGCGAGGGCTATTGTACTTCATTGATTTCTTTTTGTTATTATTTTCTTCTAACAAAATGATCTAATTTTTGACCCCCTAAATGTCGACGAAAAGTGTCACATGGGGAAATAGAATCAACTGGTCCAGCGAGAAATTTGATAAAATGAGCATCGCGACAATGCTTGAAGTAACCCGACTCGACAGCTCCACCTGAAAGTGGACCCCTATGGGATGGGGACAAACAAAGTTTGTCACAGGCAAACGGAATTCGGAACAGAGATAGGCTTTAATTATCTTTATTTTTACTACTTTCTGCATTTTAGACACATATGGAAGTCATCATGTATATGAAACAAGATATATGGAATTATGTAGGAAAGAAAATATATCATATACTATATTATATGAAGTAATATTATTTGGCAAAGCAAAGGGTGGCTTCTTTGACAGAGTTTGACGGTTTAAATATAAAAATGAGCAGAGTTATTTTCTTTTAGATCCATGTTTATAACTTTGTCAACTTTAATCTAATTCAGCCTGTTTTTAATGTGAGATGTGTCACTAAAGAAAAATTGTAAACATTGTTTTGAATCATCTGGCAGAGTTGAAGCAAGTGGGCAAAATGTCAGGAGCTGGTCATCTGCAGGAGCTGGTCATCTGCAGGAGCTGGTCATCTGCAGGAGCTGGTCAGCTGCAGGAGCTGGTCATCTGCAGGAGCTGGTCAGCTGCAGGAGCTGGTCAGCTGCAGGAGCTGGTCAGCTGCAGGAGCTGGTCAGCTGACCTCAGCGCTCTGGGTGGGGTAGAGGGCTGCAGTAACTCCTTCAAATAAAGTGGAGCCATAGAGTGCAGACATAACACCATTAATATAACATTAGAATTGCACTCCGTACGAAGAACCAAGTTACACAGCAGAGCGATGATGTGCGCTCGTTTTTTAGTTTGTTGGCAGACGAGCTGAAGTGTTCTGGACAAGACCAATGAGGTCTGTTTCTCTTTCAGCGAGTTGTGGACCTCCACCACCTTTGGATGACGGAGACTTCTTGGCCTCCGGAGGAACATTTAGTCATAATTCACAGGTTGAATACCAATGTCAAAACAAGTACATAATGGAAGGAGGGCCGCACAAAACCTGCCTCAACGGAGTTTGGACCGGGGATATCAAATGTCTCAGTAAGACACATCCCGCTGTCAACTTTTTCTCACTGTCTCTTATTGTCAGCTGCTTTGGGATGATTAACACTCTGGAAATGAATATTTAAACACATTTTTATTATTATGATTTAATGAGGCAAAAATAAAATTGAACAGAAAATCTCGAGTGATCAATAAGATGACACAAATGATTCCGTTACATATTACCTATTACCGTATAATTATTAACATGCCTGCTAAAGCATGACTCATCACTTTATGATGGTAAATTGGGATAAGGCTCTTAAGTGACAAATCTGTTTGTTTTTTTTAAGTTACTTCTGCTAACATGTTAAGATGGACATCCACCCACGATTTTTGGGCCGCACGTTTTAAAATGGGACAGAATTTGGACACTTCATGTGTCAAAGACATTTGATAATTCATGAGTCGTAGGATATGACCGCTATGAAATATGAAGAGATAGTGGTTTTGGTCCCACTATCTCTTCATATTTGTGAGTTGGAACTCTGTTTTTCATCACCTGCAGTTGGATGTAACTGCACAGCAGGTGACGAAAAACAGACCGACTGATCGAGTTCCAACGCACAAATATGAAGAGATAGTGGGACCAAAACCATGTACACAGCCCTGCACACAAACCTCCTCTATACATCCATCTCTCTGTACAGTGTGCACATTCCCATCGTGAGCCTCGTATGAGATTCAATTGCACAGTCTTACAACGGCCCCTCCTCAAACCGCCACCTTAACGTGGAGTGCCAGTGGAGTGCCCGTGGAGTGCCCAAATGATCCCAGGAGCTATGTTGTCGGGGGCTTCATGCCCCATGGTAGGGTCACCCAAGGCAAACAGGTCCAGGGGGGCGGGTCAGACTAAGAGCAGTGCAATCCAGCTGAGGTGGCTCGGGCATCTGGTCCGGATGCCTCCTGGACGCCTCCCCCGGAAGGTGTTCTGGGCATGTCCCACCAGGAGGAGGCCCCAGGGAAGACCCAGGACACGCTGGAGGGACTATGTCTCTTGGCCTGGGAACGACTCGGGGTCCCTCCGTTAGAGCTGGAGGAAGTGTCTGAGGTAGAGGAAGTCTGGGAGTCCCTGCTTAGACTGCTGCCCCCGCGACCTGGCCCCGGATAAGCGGAAGAAAAAGGATGGATGGCCAGTCTTAAAACTGCACAAAATGGAAGCCCAGCTTTAACTACCACTAAACATTTTCCTAACCTTACCCATTTCCTTAATCCTAACCTTAACACCTTTCCTAACTCCTAACCCTGTTCCTAAACTTCATTTCTTCAAATGACCAATAATTGCAACAGACTGTCCCTCCTGACCCAACATTCTAGATTTAACCAAAGATGATCTAATTGGCTGTTTGTGTTCTCCCCAACAGAACCCTGCATAGTGACCCTAGACCTGTTGCTAGCAAATAAAATTAGATTCAGATATGGACTAAAACGAACACTGTATGCCCTCCATAATGATCAAGTTACATTTGCCTGCATCGCTGGAGCTCGTGCCACCACACAGAACATGCGAGTGACCTGTAACGATGGAGTGATGCTCCTCCCAACATGTGTTTAAATGAAGATCATGATATGGGTACAAAATGATTACATCCCTGTTAAATACCATTTACAATACATATTAATGCTGTTGAATAATTCAGGAGTTTCACTGACAATTGAGATTTAGTTTGTTCCCTTTAAAACTGCACTATGTAACATTTCTGTTGATGGTTTCACAACCAGGGAGATGTCTTTGCTTTGCCTGGCATGTTCAAAACTATGGGATTCTGTATTTTTCATGTATTCAATTAAAGATGTTTTATGACAAAAAGAAAAACAAAAAAGCGTGCATTCATATAATGGAGTCACCTCTTCACAGATCTGACCTGTAATAATAATAATAATACATAACACTTGTATAGCACTTTTCATGACACTTAAAGATGCTTCACATGGATCAGGATAGACAAACTCATGAAAGAAACCGATAAACAGGAGATGCAGTTATTTAAAGGCAGTTTTGAACAGGTGAGTTTTCAGGGCTGTTTTAAACATGGGCAGTGTAGAGGAGTCTCTGATGTGTTGGAGGGTGGTGGGGGGAGACAGGAGGTTGGCGTCAGCTGAACGAAGGGAACGGGTGGGGGTGTGGTGGAAGAGGAGCTCAGAGAGGTAAGTGGGGTCCAGGTTATAGAGGGATGTGTACACAATGGTGAGGAGTTTGAATTGGATGTGCTGAGGGACGGGGAGCCAGTGGAGATCTCTGAGGACAGGGGTGATGTGTTCACGGGAGGAGGTGCGGGTGAGGAGGCGGGCAGCACAATTTTGAATGTACTGGAGTCTGTTGAGGAGTTTGGATGGCGAACCGTAGAGCAGCTGTTGCAGCAATCGAGGCGGGAGGTGACAAAGATGTGGATGAGGGTTTTGATGGACTGAGGGGAGAGGGACGGGCGGAGGTGAGCAATGTTCTGGAGGTGATGTGTTTTTTGTGGTGTTCATAGGAAAGGGTCTGATTGAAGATGATGCCGAGGTTTCGGAGGTGGGAGGAGGAGGAGACTGAGGAGCCGTCAAAGGAGATGGTGAGAGTATTGAGGGTTTTGGTGAGTGTTTTGGAGCCAATGATGATTATTTCTGTTTTGTTGCAGTTGAGTTGGAGGAAGTTAGATTGGAGCCAGGATTTTATTTCGGAGATGCAGTTTGTGAGGGTGGAGTGTGTGGCCGGGGTTGTGGATTTGGTGGACAGTTAAAGTTTGATGTTATCTACAAAATAGTGGAATTGAAGGATTATATGACCGAGGGGGGAAGGATGTAGAGGATGAAGAGGAGCGGACCGAGAACTGAACCTTGGGGAACCATGAGTGAGTGGAGCAGAAGGGGACTTGCAGTGGTTGATGTGGATGAATTGATGCCTATCAGTGAGGTAGGAGGTGAACCAGGAGAGGGCTGTGCCGGTGATGTTGAAGGTGGTCTGCAGGCGGGAGAGGAGGATGGAGTTGTTGATGGTGTCGAAAGCGGCAGTGAGGTACAGGAGGATGAGGATGTTGATGTTGCCAGAGTCAGAGGAGAGCAGGAGGTTGTTGGTAACTCGGAGAAGGGCTGTCTCAGTGCTGTGGTGGGAGCGGAAACCGGACTGGACACATTCAAACAGGTTATTGGTTGTGAGGTGGGATTTAAGTTGGGTGGCAATGGTACGTTCTATGAGTTTGGATAAGATAAGATAAACTTTATTGTCCCCCGAGGGAGAAATTTGTCTTGGGCACGTAGTGCTGGGTGCAGTCAATAAATACAATACAAAAACAATACAAAACAATACAATACAATAAAATACAAAAATAGTATAAATATAGAGTGAAATGCAATAGTGCAGTACTAGTAAGGTGACCTCAGCATAGTCTGTATAAAACAGAACCAGCAGATGTGACTTCCAGAGTTAATGAGGATGGAGTGGGATTGAGTGAAGTAGAAAAAGGGTTGGGGATGGGCAGAGGATCCACAGCTGTAGGCCTCCCCCCTGCCCACAAGGAGGCAGAGGTGATCTACAACACCCTAACCCTCCCCAAACTGGGAGGGTTGAGGGGGGAGGGGCTAGGGTAGTGGATCCACAGCAAAAGGCCTCCCCACTACCCTAGGAGAGACGTGTGGGGGCCAAGGACCGAGGTGGTTTTTATGTGTTTGTTGAGGAGGGATATTGAGGTGGGAATGAAAGACTGTTTGAATCGATTGCTCTTGCATCTGCTGGCTCTGTAGCGCCTCCCGGAAGGCAGCAATTCATATTCAGAAAATAAAACATGAGATGGATCCCTTAAAATCTTATTTGCTTGACTAACAACAACTTCCTCATAAAGGGACTGTAAAGGCTGTTCAGTAGGTTTCTCTGCCAGCTTTAGAGCCGTTGTTACCATTTTTAGTAGTCTGGCCTCACATTGGACAGTGAGTGAGCCGTACCATGTTACCATGCCATATCTAACAATACTTGCTATAACTGCGTTGTAGAATATGGCCCTAATCTCCGACTTCACACCAAATAAGCGCAGCCTTCTGAGAAAGTAGAGTCTTTGTGCCAGTCTGCTGCACAGACAGTCCACATGAGCACTCCAGCTCAAACTGTTGGACACCATTATACCCGGGTATTTGTACGACGCCACCTGCTCAATTACAGTGTTGTTCATTCTCACTGGATCATGTACTGTAACCCCTCTAGGGTCAAAAATCATTTCTTTAGTTTTTTTCACGTGCAGTTTAAGATGGTGATTATTACACCAAGTTTTAAAAATGTCTACTTCCTTAAAATACACTCCGGGGTCATCATTGGCTTCCAGCAAAGTGAGAATGATGGTGTCATCAGAAAATTTAACAAGGCGATTCTTAGGGTGTGAGCTTCTACACTCGTTTGTATACAGTGTGAATAAAACCGGAGAACTTACACATTCTTGTGGGACACCTGTATTACTTTGTTTAAGGGCTGAGAGGGAGCCATTTATTGACACCTGTTGCCAGCGATTTCTTAAAAATGAATAGAACCATTTCAAAATAAAAGGATTAACATTTAAATCTATTAGTTTTTGAGTGATCAAATAAGGCTGAATAGTATTAAACGCAGAACTGAAGTCTGCAAAAAGAACTCTGGCATATGCTTGAGAATGCTCCAAGTGTTTATTAATCCAATGTGTAACAGTAATAAGTGCATCCTCAGTTCCCCGGCCCTGCTTATAGGCAAACTGTAGAGGGTCAAGACTGTCAGTCACTTCAGTTTTGAGCATGTTAACAACAATTTTTTCAAAACATTTCATTATAATTGAGGTTAATGCCACAGGTCGGTAATCATTATTTGTTGCTGGGCATGAGACTTTAGGTATCGGCACAATTATTGATCTTTTCCATAATTGTGGCACAGTATGACTATTTAACGAGAGTTGATAGATTGGGCACCATGCTGTCGCTAGTTCAGTCGAACAGTTTTTAATCAAAGTTGCAGATAGACCATCCGGGCCCGTAGATTTTCCCTTGCAAACTTTACTGAAGGCAGCCTGCACTTGCTGTGGCGTAATCTTGAGTTCACACTGGTCAGGCAAGGCAACAGAGTCTATGAGCTCCCTTCCACACATGGAGTAGTCATGGGTCTCAAATCTCAGAAAGAAGTCATTTAATTCATTAGCTCGGGATTCATTGTCCATGGTAATAAGTTGCTTGTTACTAGTGGCCATGTTTGAGATACTTTTCAGCTGGTCCCACAGACATTTATTGTTCGATGTTCTGTAGCTATGCTCAATATTTGAGCACTGTTTCTTCCTGGCCTTGCCTAGGAGCTGATCTAGTTCTTTCTGTGCAACTGCGATCGCTAATCTGTCTTTATTTTTAAAAGCTATTCTTTTCCTGTTAATGCACAATTTGACTTCCTTGGTGATGTGGGGCTTATTGTTTGGGAAATGTAAAATCTTTTTCTTCTCCACCACATTATCGACACAAAAGTTTATATAGTCAGTTATCGTTACAGTTGCTTCCTCCAGCTCTAGGCTATGGAAGATGCTCCAGTCTGTGCTCAGAAAGGAACCCTTTAATGCCTCTATACTCTCCTCTATACTCTCTGTAGGTCTGTAGTTGGCGGGGATGTCCCGTTTTTTTAAAGAATGGAGGTGATGCCGCGGAGCTTGAGAGAGGGTGGAACGGAACCAGTGGACAAAGAGGAGTTGATGATGGAGGTGATGAGTGGGGACAGAGCAGGCAGGCAGGCTTTGACGAGGGTGGACAGGACAGGGTCAAGGGAACAGGTCAGGCAGGTCGGAGGGGGAGGTAATGGAGAATTGGGATAGAACAGGGCAGTTAGCAGGAGGGAATGAGCCTGGAGTGGAGGCTGTTAATTTTGGTTTGGAACAAGGAAAGGAAGGAGTTGCATTTTTCCGGGGTGAATGATTGTGAGCCAGTTTCCAGGGGGTTGAGGAGTTTGTTTATGGTGGTGAAAAGTGCTTTGGGGTTACCTGAGCCAGATGGAATAAGGGTGGAGTGGTAGGAGGTCTGGGCACGTGAGAGGGCTTCCTTGTATTGCTACAGGTGACCTGTGTAGAGTTGGGAGTGGCTGGTGAGACCGGTTTTCTTGTGGAGTCAGTTGGCGCCCTTTTGTTTTCATTTTGCTGAGGTCAGATGTTAACCAAGGGGCAGTGTGATTGAAGGAAACAGTTTTGGCTTTACATGGGGCAAGTTGGTCCAGACAGGAGCAGAAGGTGTCAAGGGGGTGGAGGAGAGTTGGTCAATGAGAAGGGATGCAAGCGTGGAGGGGAGATTAGGTCCTAGTTTGCGGAAATGTAGGGTGCGTTTCTGTTTTGGGGCAGGGATGAGGATGTTAGTGGTGAAAGTTATGGCAAGGTGGTCTGAAACGGAGAGGATGGAGCTGGTAAGGTTGTTAATGGGAACATGGTCAGTGGAGCAGACAGGGTCGAGAGTGTGGCTGCGATTATGTGTGGGGAAGTTTATGTGTTGCGTAATGCTGAAGCAGTTGAGGGTTTCAATGAAGTCTATGGTTGTAGTGAATGAGGTGGAGTCCAGGTGGAAATTGAAGTCTCCAAGGAGGAGCAGGGATGGGGAGACTGATGAGAGTTCTGTCAGGAATGCAGAAAAATCCAACAGGCATAGAGGATTGGGTCTGGGGGGGGCGACAGATGAAAGCTACTGCAAGGGGGGTAGTACCAGTGAGTTTAAAAGCCAAATGTTCGAATGATGGGGCAGAGGGAGTGGGGAGGAGATGGATTTGATAGTCCTGTTTGTACACCACTGCTATGCCGCCACCACCACGGCCTTCACTGTGGGTTTTTGTAGTGTAAGTGTATCCAGAGGGTGTAGTGAGGTTGAGTGCAAAGTAATCCAGGGGCTGTCGCCAACTTTCAGTGAAGCAGAAGTCCAAGTTATTGTTTATGATGAACTCTTTTAAAATGTCACTCTTGTTGTTGAGAGAGCGGGTGTTGAAAAGTGCAAATTTGACTGTCTGTTGCATGGTAGTTGTCGGGAGGGCTTTGGGGAGGGGGCGGAGGCGGGGCAGCCACTAGCACCGGCACTATCGCCTGTTATTGATCCCGGTAAAAAGCAGCAGCAGTGTTAATGGGGGGCTTCTCAGGAACAGGGATATGGGTTTGTGAGAACTTGACACATTCGGGTGGATCGTGGATTGGTCTGAGCGCACGGAGCCGGGGATAGTCCGAAATTGGGGCAGCAGGTAATCAGTGACAGCAATGAGTCCATATAGCCTGCACTAGAATGATGATAATCCAGACATACGAATGGAGAACAGACGATGAAAGATGTAGCTATTCGAGGTGTTGGATGGGATCATGAAAAATAGATCAGAGGCCAAAAGGCAGGAAGACAGAAAGACAGAAAAATAGAAAAATACACGGAGACAAACAACGCAGCGTCTGGGGATGTGTAAATTATTGCATAGTACATACAGGCAAAGCAGTAACATCTTTATGGAGACTTTTCACCAGAGAAGTTACATGGTGCATATTTAAAAAACCCATTTTATATATTATACAGTACACTTTATTTTTAACTACTAAAGATCAGTTAAAAGAAACCTTTATTTGTCTGACAATGTGGAAATTTCACTTTTGCAACAATAAAGTACAAGAACTGATTTTTTGTGTGTTTTTTTTTTTTTTTTTCATTTTTATTCAGTTTCCTAATGTGTAGTGTTGAACAATGTTAATAACATAAAATAAGTGATTTAGACCTTATCCCATGTTTCAGAGGTGTCCAAACTTTTTCATCGAGGGTCACATCTTGACACAATTGAAGCGAGGGCCACAGACTGGTGCTCAATACAGTGGATCATTCAGATGGTGCATTTTACAGAGTTTTGACAGCACCGCCATAGCTTTAATAAGGTTTGAAACATTAAGTTTAGGTCCGAATCATATTACAATTTGATATGACTTACGTTTGCTGTACACGTGACTGTCTATGATTAATCAAGCGAGTTTAAACACCCCTGCATTATATGTTCCATTGCCTTCAGCAGTTGTGCTTTACAATACAAGTGTGTACAGTAAACACCAACCAAAAGGAAAGATGGATTGTACCAGATTATAGCAGGAAATGCTACTTTCCACCTGTAGTCCCTGGGCAGATTGATGTAAAAATCTAAAAGTAGATGGACCTGTCTGTTATTCTCGAACCAACGGCTGGTCCTGCAGTTGTTCAGAAGAGACACATAAATGATAACACAGGTGCTCTTCATGGAATTGATACACTGCAAAATTGCCTCATGTTCTAATGGGGATGATTTGTTGAAATCTGATTTTGTTGTGATTTGAATGTTCTGAATACCATTGCCATGATGAGGGTTAAAATGGTTAAAGATAAAGGTATATCTATCTATAAACTCTGTGAAGGAATGATCACTCGGGCAGGACCCAGAAAAGGGAGTGCTGGAGAGGCGAGCAGAAATCGCGTCAAATGTCCAGGTTCATCATGAGATTTACAGAGAAAAGATGTATATGTACAACCACAGTTTGGGCAGAACAAGAGAGAGGTATTTTCTCGACTTTCGTGGAAACTCTCGTGTCCTGTTGGCAACAGTTAACAGATGAACAAACCCTCAACCTCCACTGCTGTTAGAACTAATTTCAACATCTAAGTGAAATGAGTTTGCAGTATTCTCGATTAATGGCAAGGTTCAGGGCATCAAAAATGCCACAACGCAGATAACAACTCTGCAGCCACAGAGACACTGGCACTGCACTAAACCGATTCAAGTTCTATCTAGAAGACGGGAAGTACTTTAGTGAAATTGGAAACTGTGTCTCAGATCACATGGCCCTGACCTGTGGGGTGCCCCAGGGGTCGATCCTGGGACCCCTTTTGTTCAATCTCTACATGCTGCTGTTAGGCCAGTTAATACTCAGCAATAATGAGTCCTACCACAACTACGCAGACGATACTCAGATCTATGTCTCACTGCAGCAGGTGAATATGGAGCAGTGGACTCACTCTGCCACTGCATCCAACAGATCAGTGTGTGGATGCAAAACAACTTTCTCCAGCTAAACTCACACAAGACTGAAGTCTTTGGCACAAAGACAGAACCAAAAAGACAGTGTGAGCAGTCACCTCCAGTCTCTCTCTCTGTGAAAGCGTCAAATCAATGACCTTTAACTTTAACAGCCACATCAAACACTGCAGCTCGGGTCCTGACTATAGAACCAGGAAGTCCGAGCACATAAATAAGCTAAGAAATTGTAATTTTCATTCTGTCCGCGCCCGCAACGACCTGTCAAAATGTGTCCTGCGCCGCACTGTTTTGTGTCAGAGTGCAGGGCTCTGTGCACTTTAAGGCAACTCTGCTACAAGTCTCTCCATGACCTCGCACCAAAGTGCATCTGTGACATGTTAGTGCCACATGAACCATTTGCACTCTGGTCTCCAGCAGGAGGCCAGTCCCTGAGGTCCTCAGAGTCAGGAATAAACATGGGGAATCAGAGTGTCAGCATTTAAGAGGCCAATATTATACTATTCTGCGATCGATGTTTTTTCCTCATCATAAACATACCTAGAGTTGTGTTTTACTTTATTCACATATGTTTATCACAGAAACCCTGCATATTTAGGCATGTCTGTCTTTTGTACAGATCTGTCTAGTCCTCCACATCTCTGCCCCCTGTGATATTTTTTTCATTTATATTTTCAGGACCATGTGTGTCCCTGATTGGCTAATCCACCTGTCAATCACAGTCATCTGAAACAGGGAGATTCACATCTTTGTAAAGTATTGAAAAAGTGTGTATTCTGGATCCCAGGGCTAGTAACAAAAACCAAGATGGAAAAGCCATGAGGTTAGAATAAAGGTGCAATGACCTTTCCCACGTATTGACTGAACAAACACTGAACAAACCAGTAAACCATTCCAAAGTTTTCAGTCCAAAGCAGCAATGAAGCCGACAGTGATTTTTATGCTGTTTCTGTGGAATCTTGTGGAGTTTACTTTAACACTAGAAGGTACGGAGCATTTTAATCTGTCCACTTGTAAATGTCTTTTTGAACGTTCCTCGCCCTCACTGTGGCTGGTATCGTCTCTTAGAGTGTTCAAAGCTGCCTTCAGTTCAACACGCATTTGTACTGGACGAATACAAAAAGACAGAGTACCAAAGGGGAGATGTGATTTACTTCTGCTGTGATCCTGGGTTTACGACTGGTCTGAACAACACCTACATCTGCACTGAGGACGGCTGGAGAGCTCATGCCAACAGCGAGTGTGTCGGTGAGAACTGAGTTAGAGATAAACCGATAAATCGAGCAGATATTTGGACCTTTTAGCACATCGGCTCTCTGTCTTAAATCTCCAGCACATGCCGATACTTTGGTCGATCTGCTCACACACAAAGCTTCATTTTAACACTTGAATACGAAGAGATTACTGCTGAAAACACAGCTACACTGCTCTCTTGAAGGTTTGGTAAAAAAAAAAAGGGGCTGTGGGTGAGTTTGTACTGAATTTAAATGACAGAATTTGGGGATAAAAATCAAAGTCTGCACGACATATCAAGCCAAAAATGGTACAACAGTGTTTCCCAAACAGGGGTACACAGACACTTACCAAGAGTATTGGGAAATCTATCAAATCTGATTATACATTAAGAAGAAATGGAATAGTATTTCCATATAAATGTTCATTGTAGTAACTTTTACAAGCTTAAAGGTCCTATATGGGCTTCTTGTGAGCTTTAAGTCATGTTAGAATGTTGTTACCTCATTAAAATATTCTTTGAGTTGCTTCATTCACACATGTTTAACACACACAATCTGCATGAGTTCTTCTCTCAAAGAAAAAAACACTCTGTTCCACCTTGTGATGTCATGTGGTAACACAGGAAGTGCCCCACTAAGTTTTTAAACTCCGTGCACCTTCATAAAATCATCTGGATAATTTCAGACCTGGAATTGACAATTGCTAAACAACAGTGAAAGAGCAGCTGTTAACTTGAAAACTCCCACTTCATGACATCACAGGGTGGAACAGAGCATTTGAGCTTTGCTGTATACAGACTAATAATAAAGGGTTGCTCAAACATGTGTGAATGAAACCAATACAACTCCAGGTCTGTTTTTGAGGAGTTAATAACATTCTAACATGGCCTGGAGCTCACATCAGTCAGTTGTGTGTAATAAAAGACCTTTAAAGCACAGGCCTGATCTGTTCTCTTGTCACAGAGGACTCTTTTCCTCTGCGTCTGGGCTGCACTCCCCCTCCACCGCTCACACACGGACATTTGCTGCTGAATACAACTTTAATCTATGGAAATGGTGACATAGCCACATACAGATGTGATGATCACTACATTAGGAGCGGAGGATCGTTTAAAACCTGCACCAATGGACAATGGACAGGTGACATCCAGTGCATTTGTAAGTCGAACCTTATTGATGAAGCTCTTTGTGTACATGAGCAATACCAGTACAAATAATATACTTCTGATTTCTTGCAGCTGTAACATGTAAAGTCAGTGCTGACCCACCATTGGGCACTAGTTATTCTCCTCGGGACAGGACCCGTTTCACTCCTGGAGAAAGTGTGACCGTCACGTGTGGAGAAAAGCAGTGGGTGAAGAGCACCGAGCTTCAGACAGCTCCACTCATTTGTAAAAGCACAGGAGTCTGGGACTTTGACCCTGTGTGCCAGCGTATGTAACAACACACACTACACACACAACAGTGTCTTTAGAAATTGATACTTTGCAGTGACATCACGATGAGATTATGTTAAAACAAGGCTCAGATGAAAGTCTAACTTAAGTAACAGAGCTTCAGACAGAGCAGTGCCTCTGGTTAGCTTCACACCCCAGTGAATGTTGATGGCATCAGCTGCAAAGTATCAGTGCTAATCTTTAACACTCTTTAATGTCATTGTTTTGTCCTTGTGTGTACTTCAGCGGTCAAATGTCTCAAAAATGATCCACTTGTCTCCTGGTGGGAACGCCATAGAGATCAGAATTATCCGTACTCTTATATCGACTCAGCCACCATGGGTGAAACAGCACGGTATAGGTGTCATCGAGGTTTAGAGGAGGCTGACACCAGAGCCACATGCACCAGACAAGGCTGGGAGCCAAATCCTCTTTGTGCAGGTAATGTGGACTACTTTTTATTGTATGTTTACACACACATTTTTATTATTTATATCACATTTACAGAGAATATACTGACACATATGTATAAAACCATTACTCATGGGTCCAAGTAAACATAATATAAATAAAATAAAAGTTAAAGGCCCTGTCCCTGATTTTTATCGTCATACAAATGCAAAAAAGTTCATTTTAAAAGGTTTGCAGTGGTTCAGTGTTATTCCTCACTAACCTTATGCAGTCTGAGCATTATTGAATTATTCACTGCACTGAGTTTCTAAGCGTTTTTCACAACTTCAGAGTCGAGTTTTGAGTCCAAAAACTAGCATGCTAATTCAGTTCCTGATTACCCCTCAATAAAATGCTTTAACTGCAGTACAAAGTTCACTTATTCAGGAGCCGCAATATATCTGTACTATACTAACCAGGTTTGCTCAAAGACATGCATAAAGTCAGGTATAGGGCCTTTAAAGTTTGTTTTCCATTCAAAAGGGCACAGATGCTGTTCTTTGCTGTAATGTTCTAACTTCATGTTTTCCAGAAAGAAGCTGCACAAAACCTTCTTATGAAAATGCTGAGATCGATGACTATTATCAGTATGAAAAATACAGCCACGGTGCAGATGTTTCATTTAGATGCACCCATGAGTACCGTACATTTAACACTCGCTGTAACAAAGGACGATGGGAAAACTCAGCTGAACCGTGTAAAGGTAAACAGCATTTACAAACTGTAAATGACAGGTTTTCATGTTTTTGTGATTATGACTTGGTTTGGTGTGTATTTGTTTTAAATATTTATCATAGTTTTACATCAGTTAAGTGACAGTTTGTGTAAAAAAAAACACAAGGACACAACTACACTACCAGTCATAAGTTTGCACACACCAGTCACTCAGTGTTTTACAATTTTCTAAATTTCAGATACATACGGAAGACATCAGATATGAAGCAAGACAAAAGGAATTACATAGTAAAGATTTCTTTTTCTTTTTCTAAATATTTTTCGACAAAGCAAAGGGCGACTACTTTTAGGATTTGAGTATAAAATAAAAAAAAGGTCTAACTTTTTTCCTTTACTTAGTACATAATTACTACATAATTCCATATATCTTACTTCATATATTTGATGTCTTCTGCATGTATACAAAATGTAGACAGCGGAGCAGCTTCTTTGTATTTCTATGGCAAAAATGGATTGTGCCGTTTTGACCTTTTACATGATGGTTGCTAGGTAACAGTCATGGAATTATGCTGCGTTCGTTTATTCTTCCGTCTCCCACTCGGATCTCGGATATGACGTCACGTTCACGCTTCAGTCGATTATGTTTCGTGTGTCCGACTGGGAGAAAAACGTGGACACGACCAGAAAGCTGTTGTTGCTTTAGCACTGACCGAGTAGCAGGCGCTTCAAAATAACTCTGTGCTTCAACTACAGAAACTCGAGGAAGAATTCAGTATAAATAATATATTTGTAATAAAAGTGAAGTGAAAGCGGTGGTGTCGCGCCATAGTCGATCGTTTTGGCACGTTAGCAGGAAAGGGGCTAAAACCATGGGCAACACTGACTACCAAACCCATAGGCAGTGATACAGACGCAGTAAAGTACTGCAGTAATACTTCCATACACATATACAGTGATACAGACGCAGTAAAGTACTGCAGTAATACTTCCATACACATAGACAGTGATACAGACGCAGTAAAGTACTGCAGTAATACTTCCATACACATAGACAGACATACAGACGCAGTAAAGTACTGCAGTAATACTTCCATACACATAGACAGTGATACAGACGCGGTAAAGTACTGCAGTAATACTTCCATACACATAGACAGTGATACAGACGCAGGTAAAGTACTGCAGTAATACTTCCATACACATATACAGTGATACAGACGCAGTAAAGTACTGCAGTAATACTTCCATACACATATACAGTGATACAGACGCAGTAAAGTACTGCAGTAATACTTCCATACACATAGACAGTGATACAGACGCAGTAAAGTACTGCAGTAATACTTCCATACATATATACAGTGGTACAGACGCAGTAAAGTACTGCAGTAATACTTCCATACACATATACAGTGATACAGACGCAGTAAAGTACTGCAGTAATACTTCCATACACATAGGCAGTGGTACTGCATTGACACAAGTGACTTGAATTGTCATTTAAACCACCAAAGTGTCCAAACCCAATGAAAACAGTTCATACAAGTGACACTGGGCACAGCCGTCTTGGATTCTGTCTCGGAAACTCCTCCGATCTCTTCCGAGTTCCGCCGTCCGAGGAAAAGGGGCGTGTCAGTACGTCCTTGAACCTCCGAGTCGGATAAACAAATGTATAAGTCATATCTGCTATCCATGTCCAACAGGAAGTAAAATTATAAACTGCATCAAATAATAATGATTAAAAAAACTGAAATGCTCTGATCCAGCTTTTTCAGTTTCGATAAGTTAAGTATCTGCAGATTCCCGAGATGAACTGATAGAGCCAGTGTAGAGACAGAAAGGGCCCATATTTCCTTAAAACACAGATAACTTATTGCACATAAGATCCAATTGAGTTATGCAGTTCTTATTAATCCTCCACATAACAACAGGACACCTTTGGGTGAATTTCAAACAGTCCCAGCCACATTCAGCCTGTAAATAGTCTTATTACATTCAATTAAAGGGCCATCCAGGATATCGTTGTAACTCATATCACGGAACCGATATTCAATCCCAATTTTTCGGTATCGCCGCAGATATTCAGTACCCATATAGGTGCAAAAAATAGACAAGACTTGGTAAAATCTAAATCTCGTGATGGTAAGTGAAATGAGAAGTCTGTCCTGTCCTGACCTAATATGCCCTTTAAAGGGGCACTGAGTAACTTTTCTGGTGGAGGGTTAAGTCAAATGCTTTGGAATGTTTCACAGTTTGATATTAAACCTTCCTATCTCCATGTAGACCCAACCAGACCAAGTTACAGACCAACAAGGTCAGAAATGTGCGTACGAAGCTCATCTCGTCAAAGTTGGTGTTATAAAAACATGAATGTAAAACATACACGGCAAATCTGGGGCACTTTTCAGAAACCCGGCTCAGAGGTGCAGAGAGCAGAGAGGAGCCGTGTGGAGAGAGTTTGAGGAAGTCATGTTTGGTGGAAGTTTAAAACGGTTCATTTTGACTTTATTTTCCCAGAAAAAGACAAGAATGTAATTGAACTGTGTACACTTAGCCACAAGTGTGTGGGAAACATGCACAATGTATTTACGTATTGTCGTTTTACAAAGCGTTGCGATCGTTACAGGGAATAAAGATGTGCGTGTACACGCTCATCTGCGAACTCCGAGAAATGATCCCCGTAGTGTCACTGTGTCCTTTTATGAGACTCTCTGGACACACGTCTGACCCTCAGCTGACCCACGGAGGAATCGGCCAAAAGACGATCAAAGTCGCTGCGGTCATGCGAAGGGCACTGCCATTCCACCAATCCCAAGACTTTTTCACATATGTGAAATCTGCTTTTTATATGTACAAACTCTTTCACATAGTTTTCGACGCACTCTTTTATAAATGAGGCTCCAGATCTGTGGAACGGAGACCCCGCACAGTTATAATGCCTGTTTTCTTAGGTACTTTTGCACTATAAATCACCATTAATTTAATAAATGTGAGGTAATGTAATGGAGATATTTAATGTTATACTGTGGAATATTCCAGGCAGAGCAATAACACATCCATAGAAACAAGTAGGTGACTGCCCCTCCACCAGAAAAGTCACACAATGCACCTTTAAATGAACATTATGTATGTATTTTTGTAGGGAAGCCCTGTACAACACAACCTACGGTTGAACATGGAGAGCTGCGTCAGAACGTTAGGCCACCATATGAAGACGGTGCTACTGTACGGTTCAGATGCACTGGTGAAACTCAGGATTTCAAAGTGACCTGTGACTCTGGGCAGTGGCATAGCGACAAATCATGTAAAGGTAAATATCGAAAATGCATCAAAGCAACACGATGTAACTTTTCCGGTCCTAAAGTGAGGAGATTGTTCTGCTTTCTACTTGGATAATTGGGTTGAAACTCAAAACAACAAGATAGGAGTATAATAATAAAACCATCATCATACAATATATATTTATGTCAACTAATTTAGAATAACAATTAACAAATAATCTTATGAATGAGATTGATACCCAAAAGTACACAGAAAAGCGTATAAATGTCCCTCTTAATTAGGAATAAATCAATTAGTCAATTCACATTGTGAGTATAAGCAGGGGTGGAAAGTTACTGCAAATGCTCACATTACTGTAGCTGAGTAGCATCTACGAACTAATCGCAGTGAATAAAGGTGGTCTGAAGGCATAAGGTAGGTGAGGTTTGGATCATTCCACACAGTTTAACAATATCCTGCAGTTTAAAAAAAATTCTGATACAGCACTTTTAAATGTATGATTTTGTTTCGTGTGTAGTTATCCCGTGCACAGAACCACCAAAGGTCAAAAATGCAGAGATGGATGAACCCGTGAAGCCGTCGTATGCACATGGCCAGGTGGTGACTCTGAGCTGCAGCACTGGTGTAAAAGAAACGTTCCCAGTGAGTTGTCAGTCTGGAAACTGGATCATTGGTCACGAGTGTCCAGGTATGTACTAGTATGTTTATGTTGCATTAAACAACAAAGTGGATGTTCTGGATCTGAGATTGTCAATGGATATTCACATGAATACAATGATGAGCTGTACGACAATACAAACAAACAACCAGTGAGAATGGCCATTCAATATTTACAATATGTACAAGCGCGAGTCAAAGTTGAAAAAACCCAACAACATTCCAAAAATCAGGAGCTTTGTAAATGTTCGATTCGCAATAAGCAAAGAGACCAGGCGATGAATATTTGTGAAGTGTCGAGAGTTCAGCAAAGAGATCAAACAAAGAGCACAACAACTTCTTCCCAGCCTGCCCACAGTTCTTAAACCCACGGCTGGGTTAAACCAGAAATCCAGAAGGGAGGGTAAGTGCACTGAGAGAGTTCCTGATGAGCTATGTATGACGTTGGTGGGCAACGGGCGAGAGAGTGAGTGGGGAGAGAGTTATGGGCTGCAAGGAGCCCCCTACCGGACCGGCGGAGGACTGCGGCTCTGCAGATGATTCAGCTCTGTAGCTCTGTAGGTTGTAGGCCTGCTTCTAGCTCGCCATCTGGGTCCAAGAAACCTGGCCTGAACAACAGGACCAAAGTTTCAATAAATACATCAAAATGATACAATAACCCTAATAGCATAAAGGCTATGTATCATTAGCTTCAGTGTGCACACAAGATCCAAAATATAGCACTAGTTGCACCATAAATAATTCAAAAATATAATCATTCATAATCATAATCATCCATCTATCTTCTCCCGCTTAATCCGGCTGGGTCGCGGGGGCAGCTTGCTGCCCAATCCTCATGGCACCTGACCCCCCTATGAACCCCTCTGCGGGTGGTGAGCCCACAGGAGGGATCACATTCACATACATAATCATAATCACATTAGATAAATACCACAGCAATATATTGTAATCCAGGGGTCTCAGACTCGCTGGCCCAGGGGCCAAGTGCGGCCCGCAGTACAATATTTTGTGGCCCGCACCTTAATATGAAAGTATAATATTAGTGTGGCCCGCGGAGAAAGTGGACGTCCGAAGGGCCAATCAGCCAGCTCCTGCGCGCCGTCCCTGGTCGGGGCTGGGCTAAGCTACACCAGCTTCATGCACTTTACACTTGCAGTAACAGCGTGTAATGAACAGTCAGACAGCAGTCGCCTTTGCGCTTGCCATCTATCGTACTTTCTACCACAAATGTCATGATCGAGCGCAAAAAGAACGATGACTGTTACCGGGCTGTTTATCGTCTACGCTGCTGTTACAGATAGAAGCGTGTGACGGAGCCCTGACATTCCCCGACCGGCGCCTCTCGCTCTGGCTCGAGAACGCGGCAGAGCGCACGGAGCGCTCTCCCGGTTAAGGCGCGCTCCGTCACAAAGCGTTAAGATGTTCTCTGTGCGCAATTAGCTAGCGAAACACTTGTTTGAAACGTGAAACAAGAGCGCCACTAAGGAGAATCAATTAGATTTTGTCATACCCCAGTCATGTCTTCATCAAAGCCTGCAGTGAAGAGAAAGGTTGGTAACGAGCACAGACAATTTCAAGAAAAGTGGGAGACGCAGTATTTCTTTGTTGAGCACAGGGAATCCCCACATGTATTATTTGCACAGAGAAAGTTGCACAAAGAATACAACGTTAAACGCCATTATTCAACTAAACATGCTGAGGAATGTGCAAAATACTAGGGGGATGTGAGAGCCAAGTGGGTCGCCAGTCTTAAAGCAGGTCTACTGAGGCAACAAGATTTCTTCAAGAAAGTAACCAAAGAGAATATTGCAGCAGTTGAAGCTACATGGTTAGTGAGTCTCTGGCAGCAAGGAGTAGGCAAGAGAAGCATGTTCAGAAGAACCGTTCATGATTTTCACTCAATGTTCCATTCATGTTCAGGACACTTCATGTTCAGAAGAAATCATTAAAACTGTTAATGACATTTGAGGACTTTTTTTTTGTGGAATTCCTTATGTGGCCCACCCTCACCCAGACTCTGCCTCTAGCGGCCCCCAGGTAAACTGAGTTTGAGACGCCTGTTGTAAACAGTAATATCCCATCAAATGCTAAAAATACTAGCTATGGCATCTAGCAAAAAAAAATCATTAAATGTACATTACAAGTCAAAATGAAGCTAAAGTGCTAAAGTCAGGATAACATGATAGCATACAATGATAAACAACTACTAGCAAAAGTACTTAAAAATGCCTAAAAATGAATAATGCAATCAATATACTTAAATAGAATGAATGTGCAGACATGTAACGTTTTTGTCTGTACATGTTACAAGATTCATTTGACAGAAACAGGCATAAAGTTTGCAGAATAGTGTATGCTAACCGCGCCCATTAAAAAGCATAGCGGCGGCTAAGCTAACGCTAGCACAATCAAACAAACACTCACCAATTTCGCGGATTAAGCCTCACACATGAGCCCCTCGAGCGAGATATGGACGCGGTAGGAAGCTCCTACAATATGACAGGTTGTACAATGAGTGTCAAGCGGAATTTACAGGTAAAATAATGAAAATAGCATGAACGAACCTGAGCCTCGGCTTCCCCACTGCAGCTATCAGACTGAGACCGCGGCGCCATATTAACTTCACGCGATTGGCTGCGCTGTCATCGGGAAGACGGCGCTGATTGGTCGGCTGACTCACGTGACTAAAATTATGTCATTTTCCCCGGGAACACGCAAACCACGTGATTAAACAGGGAGAAAAAAACTACGCCAGAAAGGTGCGCATATATAGGGCAGGCAGGAACAGGATTTGTGACCTGGGTTACACGAGCTAAAGCTTTGGAATTGTTTTACAGTAATATCATGTCTCCAGCCTCCGTTGAAACATTTCAGGATCACTAGTGAAAAAGATGTGTACAGAGAAGGGGATGTGTTGACCTACATATGTGATGAAAACTATAAAAAGGTGGACGGGAGACCTTCAAGGTGTGAGAAAGTGGGCCAGTCAGCTCAGTGGACCCCCATGCCTCATTGTGAACGTGAGTCTACAAATTCAAAGGTTAATGCTAGAATATAGGGTCAGGAGGGACGCTTAGCTGTGACTGGTTATTTGAAGTGACGAAATTTAGGAACGGGAACAAGAAGAGATATTTTTATAGTTAGGAAACGAGTTAATAATAATAATACATTTTATTTATTAGGCGCCTTTCTGGACACCCATGGTCGCCTTACACCAACATAAACAAATTAAACACGATTAAAACAAACAGTTAAGAGCCACAGTTAAAGTGGGACAGTATTTAATGGATTGATTGTATTTAGTATTGTATTTTATTAGCATTTAGTATTTATTATCTTAGTATTAATAATGTATGAGACAGTATTTTAATTGATTGGTTGGTTAGGAAAATGGTTAAGGTTTGTGTTTGGTCAAGTTTAGGAACAAGATAAGACTTATTTCAAATTACACCATAAAATAAAACATTAAGGCCCCGTTTACACGTACATGGAACAGAGAAATTTCCCTTCATCATCTTTTACATGCAAACGGAGAATTTGCCTCTGAAAACGAATCTTTTTTAAAAACTCCGGCTAAAGTGTAGATTTTGGAAAACTCCGGTTTCGTGTTTGCATGTAAAGTGACATAAACAGTTTTAGTGTGTGCGACCAGTGTTTTTCTCTGGTGATGATCAGAAGCGTCAGAGCAGCAGTCGCGTCACTTCTGCTGCAAACACTTGTCCTGTGTTTGCATTTGCACAGCTGATGTTTCATATCCATGAAGAGACGAATGAGGCTCGGAGCTCAGCAGTTTTCCCTCTTCTTCTTACAACCCGAAGACCCAGTCGCCGTCACCGCCAACGTCGCAGTTTTTGGGTCGGACCTGAGCAGAGCCTCTGTCTGGTGGGATAATCTTGAAAATGAAGTGTTTGTCCTGGAGGAGTGGGGTGAACATTTTAGGATGTGGCGTCATCACTGCTGTTACTTTCCGACTCGCTGCGTCCTCACATCGAGGGTGAGACGACCGTCATCGCGCGACGACGTATTTATGCGAGTTCATGTAAACAGGAATTTTTTTGAAAACGATGCTGTGTGCACGATGTTATTTTGGAAAACGGAGTGAAGGAAATATTTGTCTTTAAAAATATCCGTGTATGTGTAAACGGGGCCTTAGGTCTGTTCATAGCAACGGAAGCTAAGATTTTACCATGGCAACTGTCATTGCCCGATAAGGAAAATCAGATCATAGAAGTGTAAAAAGATCTGGAAGATGAACCCAACATGAACATAAGAATCCCACAAAATTTGCCCTTTGTTAAAGCTGCCGTTGCCCTGTCAGCTGTCGGGGCTAGTCCATCTCGCTCAGGGACAGAGGGGGAGTGTCGTAACCATTTTTTTATAGATCCATACTGCACATACCCAGATACTTCGGTGAAAGTGATGAAGTTACTATAGTAACTGTACTTATGACTGTAATCTGTAATCAATCAATCAAATCAATCAGTCACTTTTTTTTATTTGTTCAATCAAATTTACTCTTGGAATAACATTCACTAGTGCCTGAATAAACTAGTGTATGAATGAGTGTGTGTGTGAAAAGTGCTATATAAAATGTGACCATTTAAATCGGCTATTATGGTCTAATACAATTGTTTACTAAACTAAACATTTAAATACTAAATGCGGCACGGTGGCTGAGTGGCAACACTCAGGCCTCACAGCAAGAAGGTTGCGGGTTCGATCCCCGGGCCTTTCTGTGTGGAGTTTGCATGTTCCTCCCCGTGTCTGGATGGGTTTCCTCCGGGTGCTCCGGTTTCCCCCATCAACCCAAAAACATGCCCGCACCCCTATGAACTAACATCAAGGACCATGTTGTCCACCCTCCTGTGGGCTCACCACCTGCAGAGGGGTTCATAGGGGGGGTCAGGTGCTATGAGTATTGCACCCGTGACCCAGCCGTATTAAGCGGGAGAAGATGGATGGACAACTGCTTTTGATTCAATTTCGAAGAATAAACTCCATTAAATTGCTGATTTTTTAATATTAATATATTGAAGCTTAGTAATACTTGTGTCTATAGTATCAGAACACAACATTTAATAAAATTAAATTATAAAATCTGGACAATGACAGCAACCACAGCTACATTTTAACGTCCATCCCTCCGGACCTGAATCTAGCACTAACCAAATAACTCATCTGTTAAAACACATGTCTTCAGTAATAACAGATTTCTGATTTTTTTCTTGTAGCTGTAACATGTAAAGTCAGTGCTGAACCACCATTGGGCACTAGTTATTCTCCTCGGGACAGGATCATTTTCACCCCTGGAGAAAGTGTGACCGTCACGTGTAGAGAAACGCAGTGGGTGAAGAGCACCGAGCTTCAGACAGCTCCACTCATTTGTAAAAGCACAGGAGTCTGGGACTTTGACCCTGTGTGCCAGCGTATGTAACAACACACACTACACACACAACAGTGTCTTTAGAAATTGATACTTTGCAGTGACATCATGATGGGGGTACTGTATGCATGTCTATGGCAGAATGTTCAGCAGTTACCATGGTGACACAATGCACACATTAGCAAACACAACCTGATAAGTTTTTAGATACTAAACAAATTCAAACAGATTTAAACAACACATTTTCAGGAGCCTGTGATGGTCCCATTTAGGTGTTTGATTTTCAACAAAAAGGGAGAGAGACTAAGTGAAAAACTGTTGGCTAATGTATACTTAATACTTGTTTAACAGCACAAATCAGATCCCGTTTGGAGTTCCAACTCACTCCGTTTTTTCTGCTGAGATTATGTTAAAACAAGGCTCAGATGAAAGTCTAACTTAAGTAACAGAGCTTCAGACAGAGCAGTGCCTCTGGTTAGCTTCACACCCCAGTGAATGTTGATGGCATCAGCTGCAAAGTATCAGTGCTAATCTTTAACACTCTTTAATGTCATTGTTTTGTCCTTGTGTGTACTTCAGCGGTCAAATGTCTCAAAAATGATCCACTTGTCTCCTGGTGGGAACGCCATAGAGATCAGAATTATCCGTACTCTTCTATCAACTCAACCACCATGGGTGAAACAGCACGGTATAGGTGTTATCGAGGTTTAGAGGAGGCTGACACCAGAGCCACATGCACCAGACAAGGCTGGGAGCCAAATCCTCTTTGTGCAGGTAATGTGGACTACTTTTTATTGTATGTTTACACACACATTTTTATTATTTATATCACATTTACAGAGAATATACTGACACATATGTATAAAACCATTACTCATGGGTCCAAGTAAACATAATATAAATAAAATAAAAGTTAAAGGCCCTGTCCCTGATTTTTATCGTCATACAAATGCAAAAAAGTTCATTTTAAAAGGTTTGCAGTGGTTCAGTGTTATTCCTCACTAACCTTATGCAGTCTGAGCATTATTGAATTATTCACTGCACTGAGTTTCTAAGCGTTTTTCACAACTTCAGAGTCGAGTTTTGAGTCCAAAAACTAGCATGCTAATTCAGTTCCTGATTACCCCTCAATAAAATGCTTTAACTGCAGTACAAAGTTCACTTATTCAGGAGCCGCAATATATCTGTACTATACTAACCAGGTTTGCTCAAAGACATGCATAAAGTCAGGTATAGGGCCTTTAAAGTTTGTTTTCCATTCAAAAGGGCACAGATGCTGTTCTTTGCTGTAATGTTCTAACTTCATGTTTTCCAGAAGGAAGCTGCACAAAACCTTCTTATAAAAATGCTGAGATCAATGACTATTATCAGTATGAAAAATACAGGCACGGTGCAGATGTTTCATTTAGATGCACCCATGAGGACCGTACATTTTACGTTCGCTGTAACAAAGGACGATGGGAAAGCTCAGCTGAACCGTGTAAAGGTAAACAGCATTTACGAACTGTAAATGACAGGTTTTCATGTTTTTGTGATTATGACTTGGTTTGGTGTGTATTTGTTTTAAATATTTATCATAGTTTTACATCAGTTAAGTGACAGTTTGTGTAAAAAAAAACACAAGGACACAACTACACTACCAGTCATAAGTTTGCACACACCAGTCACTCAGTGTTTTACAATTTTCTAAATTTCAGATACATACGGAAGACATCAGATATGAAGCAAGACAAAAGGAATTACATAGTAAAGATTTCTTTTTCTTTTTCTAAATATTTTTCGACAAAGCAAAGGGCGACTACTTTTAGGATTTGAGTATAAAATAAAAAAAGGTCTAACTTTTTCCTTTACTTAGTACATAATTACTACATAATTCCATATATCTTACTTCATATATTTGATGTCTTCTGCATGTATACAAAATGTAGACAGTGGAGCAGCTTCTTTGTATTTCTATGGCAAAAATGGATTGTGCTGTTTTGACCTTTTACATGATGGTTGCTAGGTAACAGTCATGGAATTATGCTGCGTTCGTTTATTCTTCCGTCTCCCACTCGGATCTCGGATATGACGTCACGTCCACGCTTCAGTCGATTATGTTTCGTGTGTCCGACTGGGAGAAAACGTGGACACGACCAGAAAGCTGTTGTTGCTTTAGCACTGACCGAGTAGCAGGCGCTTCAAAATAACTCTGTGCTTCAACTACAGAAACTCGAGGAAGAATTCAGTATAAATAATATATTTGTAATAAAAGTGAAGTGAAAGCGGTGGTGTCGCGCCATAGTCGATCATTTTGGCACGTTAGCAGGAAAGGGGCTAAAACCATGGGCAACACTGACTACCAAACCCATAGGCAGTGATACAGACGCAGTAAAGTACTGCAGTAATACTTCCATACACATATACAGTGATACAGACGCAGTAAAGTACTGCAGTAATACTTCCATACACATAGACAGTGATACAGACGCAGTAAAGTACTGCAGTAATACTTCCATACACATATACAGTGATACAGACGCAGTAAAGTACTGCAGTAATACTTCCATACACATAGACAGTGATACAGCCGCAGTAAAGTACTGCAGTAATACTTCCATACACATAGACAGTGATCCAGACGCAGTATAGTACTGCAGTAATACTTCCATAAACTTAGACAGTGATACAGACGCAGTAAAGTACTGCAGTAATACTTCCATACACATAGACAGTGATACAGACGCAGTAAAGTACTGCAGTAATACTTCCATACACATAGACAGTGATACAGACGCAGTAAAGTACTGCAGTAATACTTCCATACACATAGACAGTGATACAGACGCAGTAAAGTACTGCAGTAATACTTCCATACACATATACAGTGATACAGACGCAGTAAAGTACTGCAGTAATACTTCCATACACATAGGCAGTGGTACTGCATTGACACAAGTAACTTGAATTGTCATTTAAACCACCAAAGTGTCCAAACCCAATGAAAACAGTTCATACAAGTGACACTGGGCACAGCCGTCTTGGATTCTGTCTCGGAAACTCCTCCGATCTCTTCCGAGTTCCGCCGTCCGAGGAAAAGGGGCGTGTCAGTACGTCCTTGAACCTCCGAGTCGGATAAACAAATGTATAAGTCATATCTGCTATCCATGTCCAACAGGAAGTAAAATTATAAACTGCATCAAATAATAATGATTAAAAAAAACTGGGGATGCTCTGATCCAGCTTTTTCAGTTTCGATAAGTTAAGTATCTGCAGATTCCCGAGATGAACTGATAGAGCCAGTGTAGAGACAGAAAGGGCCCATATTTCCTTAAAACACAGATAACTTATTGCACATAAGATCCAATTGAGTTATGCAGTTCTTATTAATCCTCCACATAACAACAGGACACCTTTGGGTGAATTTCAAACAGTCCCAGCCACATTCAGCCTGTAAATAGTCTTATTACATTCAATTAAAGGGCCATCCAGGATATCGTTGTAACTCATATCACGGAACCGATATTCAATCCCAATTTTTCAGTATCACCGCAGATATTCAGTACCCATATAGGTGCAAAAAATAGCCAAGACTTGGTAAAATCTAAATCTCGTGATGGTAAGTGAAATGAGAAGTCTGTCCTGTCCTGACCTAATATGCCCTTTAAAGGGGCATTGAGTAACTTTTCTGGTGGAGGGTTAAGTCAAATGCTTTGGAATGTTTCACAGTTTGATATTAAACCTTCCTATCTCCATGTAGACCCAACCAGACCAAGTTACAGACCAACAAGGTCAGAAATGTGCGTACGAAGCTCATCTCGTCAAAGTTGGTGTTATAAAACATGAATGTAAAACATACACGGCAAATCTGGGGCACTTTTCAGAAACCCGGCTCAGAGGTGCAGAGAGCAGAGAGGAGCCGTGTGGAGAGAGTTTGAGGAAGTCATGTTTGGTGGAAGTTTAAAACGGTTCATTTTGACTTTATTTTCCCAGAAAAAGACAAGAATGTAATTGAACTGTGTACACTTAGCCACAAGTGTGTGGGAAACATGCACAATGTATTTACGTATTGTCGTTTTACAAAGCGTTGCGATCGTTAGAGGGAATAAAGATGTGCGTGTACACGCTCATCTGCGAACTCCGAGAAATGATCCCCGTAGTGTCACTGTGTCCTTTTATGAGACTCTCTGGACACACGTCTGACCCTCAGCTGACCCACGGAGGAATCGGCCAAAAGACGATCAAAGTCGCTGCGGTCATGCGAAGGGCACTGCCATTCCACCAATCCCAAGACTTTTTCACATATGTGAAATCTGCTTTTTATATGTACAAACTCTTTCACATAGTTTTCGACGCACTCTTTTATAAATGAGGCTCCAGATCTGTGGAGAGGAGACCCCGCACAGTTATAATGCCTGTTTTCTTAGGTACTTTTGCACTATAAATCACCATTAATTTAATAAATGTGAGGTAATGTAATGGAGATATTTAATGTTATACTGTGGAATATTCCAGGCAGAGCAATAACACATCCATAGAAACAAGTAGGTGACTGCCCCTCCACCAGAAAAGTCACACAATGCACCTTTAAATGAACATTATGTATGTATTTTTGTAGGGAAGCCCTGTACAACACAACCCATGGTTGAACATGGAGAGCTGCGTCAGAACGTTGGGCCACCATATGAAGACGGTGCTACTGTACGGTTCAGATGCACTGGTGAAACTCAGGATTTCAAAGTGACCTGTGACTCTGGGCAGTGGCATAGCGACAAATCATGTAAAGGTAAATATCGAAAATGCATCAAAGCAACACGATGTAACTTTTCCAGTCCTAAAGTGAGGAGATTGTTCTGCTTTCTACTTGGATAATTGGGTTGAAACTCAAAACAACAAGATAGGAGTATAATAATAAAACCATCATCATACAATATATATTTATGTCAACTAATTTAGAATAACAATTAACAAATAATCTTATGAATGAAATTGATACCCAAAAGGAGTACACAGAAAAGCGTATAAATGTCCCTCTTAATTAGGAATAAATCAATTAGTCAATTCACATTGTGAGTATAAGCAGGGGTGGAAAGTTACTGCAAATGCTCACATTACTGTAGCTGAGTAGCATCTACGAACTAATCGCAGTGAATAAAGGTGGTCTGAAGGCATAAGGTAGGTGAGGTTTGGATCATTCCACACAGTTTAACAATATCCTGCAGTTTAAAAAAAATTCTGATACAGCACTTTTAAATGTATGATTTTGTTTTGTGTGTAGTTATCCCGTGCACAGAACCACCAAACGTCAAAAATGCAGAGATGGATGAACCCGTGAAGCCGTCGTATGCACATGGCCAGGTGGTGACTCTGAGCTGCAGCACTGGTGTAAAAGAAACGTTCCCAGTGAGTTGTCAGTCTGGAAACTGGATCATTGGTCACGAGTGTCCAGGTATGTACTAGTATGTTTATGTTGCATTAAACAACAAAGTGGATGTTCTGGATCTGAGATTGTCAATGGATATTCACATGAATACAATGATGAGCTGTACGACAATACAAACAAACAACCAGTGAGAATGGCCATTCAATATTTACAATATGTACAAGCGCGAGTCAAAGTTGAAAAAAACCCAACAACATTCCAAAAATCAGGAGCTTTGTAAATGTTCGATTCGCAATAAGCAAAGAGACCAGGCGATGAATATTTGTGAAGTGTCGAGAGTCCAGCAAATAGATCAAACACAGCACAAGAACTTCTTCCCAGCCTGCCCAGTTCTTAAACCCACGGCTGGGTTAAACCAGAAATCCAGAAGGGAGGGTAAGTGCACTGAGAGAGTTCCTGATGAGGTATGTATGACGTTGGTGGGCAACGGGTGAGAGAGTGAGTGGGGAGAGAGTTATGGGCTGCAAGGAGCCCCTACTGGACCGGCGGAGGACTGCGGCTCTGCAGTTGATTCAGCTCTGGGCTCTGTAGGCTTGAAGCCTGCTTCTAGCTCGCCATCTGGGTCCAAGAAACCTGGCCTGAACAACAGGACCAAAGTTTCAATAAATACATCAAAATGATACAATAACCCTAATAGCATAAAGACTCTGTCTCATTAGCTTCAGTGTGCACACAAAGATCCAAAATATAACACTAGTTGCACCATAAATAATTCAAAAATATAATCATTCATTATCATAATCATCCATCTATCTTCTCCCGCTTAATCCGGCTGGGTCGCGGGGGCAGCTTGCTGCCCAATCCTCATGGCACCTGACCCCCCTATGAACCCCTCTGCGGGTGGTGAGCCCACAGGAGGGATCACATTCACATACATAATCATAATCACATTAGATAAATACCACAGCAATATATTGTAATCCAGGGGTCTCAGACTCGCGGCCCAGGGGCCAAGTGCGGCCCGCAGTACAATATTTTGTGGCCCGCACCTTAATATGAAAGTATAATATTAGTGTGGCCCGCGGAGAAAGTGGACGTCCGAAGGGCCAATCAGCCAGCTCCTGCGCGCCGTCCCTGGTCGGGGCTGGGCTAAGCTACACCAGCTTCATGCACTTTACACTTGCAGTAACAGCGTGTAATGAACAGTCAGACAGCAGTCGCCTTGCGCCTGCCTTCTATCGTACTTTCTACCACAAATGTCATGATCGAGCGCAAAAAGAACGGTGACTGTTACCGGGCTGTTTATCGTCTACGCTGCTGTTACAGATAGAAGCGTGTGACGGAGCAACTGTAGCTGCCCTGACATTCCCCGACCGGCGCCTCTCGCTCTGGCTCGAGAGCGCACGGAGCGCACGGAGCGCTCTCCCGGTTAAGGCGCGCTCCGTCACAAAGCGTTAAGATGTTCTCTGTGCGCAATTAGCTAGCGAAACACTTGTTTGAAACGTGAAACAAGAGCGCCACTAAGGAGAATCAATTAGATTTTGTCATACCCCAGTCATGTCTTCATCAAAGCCTGCAGTGAAGAGAAAGGTTGGTAACGAGCACAGACAATTTCAAGAAAAGTGGGAGACGCAGTATTTCTTTGTTGAGCACAGGGGAATCCCCACATGTATTATTTGCACAGAGAAAGTTGCACAAAGAATACAACGTTAAACGCCATTATTCAACTAAACATGCTGAGGAATGTGCAAAATACTAGGGGATGTGAGAGCCAAGTGGGTCGCCAGTCTTAAAGCAGGTCTACTGAGGCAACAAGATTTCTTCAAGAAAGTAACCAAAGAGAATATTGCAGCAGTTGAAGCTACATGGTTAGTGAGTCTCTGGCAGCAAGGAGTAGGCAAGAGAAGCATGTTCAGAAGAACCGTTCATGATTTTCACTCAATGTTCCATTCATGTTCAGGACACTTCATGTTCAGAAGAAATCATTAAAACTGTTAGACATTTGAGGACTTTTTTTTTTTTACTTTTTTTTGTGGAATTCCTTATGCGGCCCACCCTCACCCAGACTCTGCCTCCAGCGGCCCCCAGGTAAAATGAGTTTGAGACGCCTGTTGTAAACAGTAATATCCCATCAAATGCTAAAAATACTAGCTATGGCATCTAGCAAAAAAAAATCATTAAATGTACATTACAAGTCAAAATGAAGCTAAAGTGCTAAAGTCAGGATAACATGATAGCATACAATGATAAACAACTACTAGCAAAAGTACATATAAATGCCTAAAAGTGAATAATGCAATCAATATACTTAAATAGAATGAATGTGCAGACATGTAACGTTTTTGTCTGTACATGTTACAAGATTCATTTGACAGAAACAGGCATAAAGTTTGCAGAATAGTGTATGCTAACCGCGCCCATTAAAAAGCATAGCGGCGGCTAAGCTAACGCTAGCACAATCAAACAAACACTCACCAATTCCGCGGATTAAGCCTCACACATGAGCCCCTCGAGCGAGATATGGACGCGGTAGGAAGCTCCTACAATATGACAGGTTATACAATGAGCTAAAGCTTTGGAATTGTTTTACAGTAATATCATGTCCCGAGCCTCCATTGAAACATTTCAGGATCACTAGTGAAAAAGATGTGTACAGAGAAGGGGATGTGTTGACCTACATATGTGATGAAAACTATAAAAAGGTGGACGGGAGACCTTCAAGGTGTGAGAAAGTGGGCCAGTCAGCTCAGTGGACCCCCATGCCTCAGTGTGAATGTGAGTCTACAAATTCAAAGGTTAATGCTAGAATATAGGGTCAGGAGGAACGCTTAGCTGTGACTGGTTATTTGAAGTGACGAAAGTTAGGAACGGGAACAAGAAGAGATATTTTTATAGTTAGGAAACGACTTAATAATAATAATACATTTTATTTATTAGGCGCCTTTCTGGACACCCATGGTCGCCTTACACCAACATAAACAAATTAAACACGATTAAAACAAACAGTTAAGAGCCACAGTTAAAGTGGGACAGTATTTAATGGATTGATTGTATTTAGTATTGTATTTTATTAGCATTTAGTATTTATTATCTTAGTATTAATAATGTATGAGACAGTATTTTAATTGATTGGTTGGTTAGGAAAATGGTTAAGGTTTGTGTTTGGTCAAGTTTAGGAACAAGATAAGACTTATTTCAAATTACACCATAAAATAAAACATTAAGGCCCCGTTTACACGTACATGGATATTTTTAAAAATGGAGAAATTTCCCTTCATCATCTTTTACATGCAAACGGAGAATTCGCCTCTGAAAACAAATCTTTCTAAAAACTCCGGCTAAAGTGTAGATTTTGGAAAACTCCGGTTTCGTGTTTGCATGTAAAGTGACATAAACAGTTTTAGTGTGTGCGACCAGTGTTTTTCTCTGGTGATGATCAGAAGCGTCAGAGCAGCAGTCGCGTCACTTCTGCTGCAAACACTTGTCCTGTGTTTGCATTTGCACAGCTGATGTTTCATATCCATGAAGAGACGAATGAGGCTCGGAGCTCAGCAGTTTTCCCTCTTCTTCTTACAACCCGAAGACCCAGTCGCCGTCACCGCCAACGTCGCAGTTTTTGGGTCGGACCTGAGCAGAGCCTCTGTCTGGTGGGATAATCTTGAAAATGAAGTGTTTGTCCTGGAGGAGTGGGGTGAACATTTTAGGATGTGGCGTCATCACTGCTGTTACTTTCCGACTCGCTGCGTCCTCACATCGAGGGTGAGACGACCGTCATCGCGCGACGACGTATTTATGCGAGTTCATGTAAACAGGAATTTTTTTGAAAACGATGCTGTGTGCACGATGTTATTTTGGAAAATGGAGCGAAGGAAATATTTGTCTTTAAAAATATCCGTGTATGTGTAAACGGGGCCTTAGGTCTGTTCATAGCAAAGGAAGCTAACATTTTACCATGGCAACTGTCATTGCCCGATAAGGAAAATCAGATCATAGAAGTGTAAAAAGATCTGGAAGATGAACCCAACATGAACATAAGAATCCCACAAAATTTGACCTTTGTTAAAGCTGCCGTTGCCCTGTCAGCTGTCGGGGCTAGTCCATCTCGCTCAGGGACAGAGGGGGAGTGTCGTAACCATTTTTTCATAGATCCATACTGCACATACCCAGATACTTCGGTGAAAGTGATGAAGTTACTATAGTAACTGTACTTATGACTGTAATCTGTAATCAATCAAATCAATCAGTCACTTAACTAGTGTATGAATGAGTGTGTGTGTGAAAAGTGCTATATAAAATGTGACCATTTAAATCGGCTATTATGGTCTAATACAATTGTTTTTGATTCAATTTCGAAGAATAAACTCCATGAAATTGCTGATTTTTTAATATTAATATATTGAAGCTTAGTAATACTTGTGTCTATAGTATCAGAACACAACATTTAATAAAATTAAATTATAAAATCTGGACAATGACAGCAACCACAGCTACATTTTAACGTCCATCCCTCCGGACCTGAATCTAGCACTAACCAAATAACTCATCTGTTAAAACACATGTCTTCAGTAATAACAGATTTCTGATTTTTTCTTGTAGCTGTAACATGTAAAGTCAGTGCTGACCCACCATGGGGCACTAGTTATTCTCCTCGGGACAGGATCATTTTCACCCCTGGAGAAAGTGTGACCGTCACGTGTAGAGAAACGCAGTGGGTGAAGAGCACCGAGCTTCAGACAGCTCCACTCATTTGTAAAAGCACAGGAGTCTGGGACTTTGACCCTGTGTGCCAGCGTATGTAACAACACACACTACACACACAACAGTGTCTTTAGAAATTGATACTTTGCAGTGACATCACGATGAGATTATGTTAAAACAAGGCTCAGATGAAAGTCTAACTTAAGTACCAGAGCTTCAGACAGAGCAGTGCCTCTGGTTAGCTTCACACCCCAGTGAATGTTGATGGCATCAGCTGCAAAGTATCAGTGCTAATCTTTAACACTCTTTAATGTCATTGTTTTGTCCTTGTGTGTACTTCAGTGGTCAAATGTCTCAAAAATGATCCACTTGTCTCCTGGTGGGAACGCCATAGAGATCAGAATTATCCGTACTCTTATATCGACTCAGCCACCATGGGTGAAACAGCACGGTATAGGTGTTATCGAGGTTTAGAGGAGGCTGACACCAGAGCCACATGCACCAGACAAGGCTGGGAGCCAAATCCTCTTTGTGCAGGTACTGTGGACTACTTTTTATTGTATGTTTACACACACATTTTTATTATTTATATCACATTTACAGAGAATATACTGACACATATGTATAAAACCATTACTCATGGGTCCAAGTAATCATACTATAAATATAATAATAGTTAAAGGCCCTGTCCCTGATTTGTATCGTGATACAAATGCGTTCATTTTAAAAGTTTTGCAGTGGTTCAGTGTTATTCCTCACTAACCTTATGCAGTCTGAGCATTATTGAATTATTCACTGCACTGAGTTTCTAAGCGTTTTTCACAACTTCAGAGTGGAGTTTTGCGTCCAAAAACTAGCATGCTAATTCAGTTCCTGATTACCCCTTAATAAAATGCTTTAACTGCAGTACAAAGTTCACTTATTCAGGAGCCGCAATATATCTGTACTATACTAACCAGGTTTGCTCAAAGACATGCATAAAGTCAGGTATAGGGCCTTTAAAGTTTGTTTTCCATTCAAAAGGGCACAGATGCTGTTCTTTGCTGTAATGTTCTAACTTCATGTTTTCCAGAAAGAAGCTGCACAAAACCTTCTTATAAAAATGCTGAGATCGATGACAATTATCAGTATGAAAAATACAGCCACGGTGCATATGTTTCATTTAGATGCACCCATGAGTACCGTACATTTAACGCTCGCTGTAACAAAGGACGATGGGAAAGCTCAGCTGAACCGTGTAAAGGTAAACAGCATTTACGAACTGTAAATGACAGGTTTTCATGTTTTTGTGATTATGACTTGGTTTGGTGTGTATTTGTTTTAAATATTTATCATAGTTTTACATCAGTTAAGTGACAGTTTGTGTAAAAAAAAACACAAGGACACAACTACACTACCAGTCATAAGTTTGCACACACCAGTCACTCAGTGTTTTACAATTTTCTAAATTTCAGATACATACGGAAGACATCAGATATGAAGCAAGACAAAAGGAATTACATAGTAAAGATTTTTCTTTCTTTTTTCTAAATATTTTTCGACAAAGCAAAGGGCGACTACTTTTAGGATTTGAGTATAAAATAAAAAAAAGGTCTAACTTTTTTCCTTTACTTAGTACATAATTACTACATAATTCCATATATCTTACTTCATATATTTGATGTCTTCTGCATGTATACAAAATGTAGACAGCGGAGCAGCTTCTTTGTATTTCTATGGCAAAAATGGATTGTGCCGTTTTGACCTTTTACATGATGGTTGCTAGGTAACAGTCATGGAATTATGCTGCGTTCGTTTATTCTTCCGTCTCCCACTCGGATCTCGGATATGACGTCACGTCCACGCTTCAGTCGATTATGTTTCGTGTGTCCGACTGGGAGAAAAACGTGGACACGACCAGAAAGCTGTTGTTGCTTTAGCAGTGACCGAGTAGCTGGCGCTTCAAAATAACTCTGTGCTTCAACTACAGAAACTCGAGGAAGAATTCAGTATAAATAATATATTTGTAATAAAAGTGAAGTGAAAGCGGTGGTTTCGTGCCATAGTCGATCGTTTTGGCACGTTAGCAGGAAAGGGGCTAAAACCATGGGCAACACTGACTACCAAACCCATAGGCAGTGATACAGACGCAGTAAAGTACTGCAGTAATACTTCCATACACATATACAGTGATACAGACGCAGTAAAGTACTGCAGTAATACTTCCATACACATATACAGTGATACAGACGCAGTAAAGTACTGCAGTAATACTTCCATACACATAGACAGTGATACAGACGCAGTAAAGTACTGCAGTAATACTTCCATACACATAGACAGTGATACAGTCGCAGTAAAGTACTGAAGTATTACTTCCCTTCACATACTCAGTGTTACAGACGCAGTAAAGTACTGCAGTAATACTTCCATACACATATACAGTGATACAGACGCAGTAAAGTACTGCAGTTATACTTCCATACTCATTGACAGTGATACAGACGCAGTAAAGTACTGCAGTAATACTTCCATACACATATACAGTGATACAGACGCAGTAAAGTACTGCAGTAATACTTCCATACACATATACAGTGATACAGAGGCAGTAAAGTACTGCAGGAATACTTCCATACACATAGGCAGTGATACAGACGCAGTAAAGTACTGCAGTAATACTTCCATACACATATACAGTGATACAGACGCAGTAAAGTACTGCAGTAATACTTCCATACACATATACAGTGATACAGACGCAGTAAAGTACTGCAGTAATACTTCCATACACATATACAGTGATACAGACGCAGTAAAGTACTGCAGTAATACTTCCATACACATAGGCAGTGGTATTGCATTGACACAAGTGACTTGAATTGTCATTTAAACCACCAAAGTGTCCAAACCCAATGAAAACGGTTCATACAAGTGACACTGGGCACAGCCGTCTTGGATTCTGTCTCGGAAACTCCTCCGATCTCTTCCGAGTTCCGCCGTCCGAGGAAAAGGGGCGTGTCAGTACGTCCTTGAACCTCCGAGTCGGATAAACAAATGTATAAGTCATATCTGCTATCCATGTCCAACAGGAAGTAAAATTATAAACTGCATCAAATAATAATGATTAAAAAAACTGGGGATGCACTGATCCAGCTTTTTCAGTTTCGATAAGTTAAGTATCTGCAGATTCCCGAGATGAACTGATAGAGCCAGTGTAGAGACAGAAAGGGCCCATATTTCCTTAAAACACAGATAACTTATTGCACATAAGATCCAATTGAGTTATGCAGTTCTTATTAATCCTCCACATAACAACAGGACACCTTTGGGTGAATTTCAAACAGTCCCAGCCACATTCAGCCTGTAAATAGTCTTATTACATTCAATTAAAGGGCCATCCAGGATATCGTTGTAACTCATATCACGGAACCGATATTCAATCCCAATTTTTCGGTATCGCCGCAGATATTCAGTACCCATATAGGTGCAAAAAATAGCCAAGACTTGGTAAAGCTTTGGAATTGTTTTACAGTAATATCATGTCTCGAGCCTCCATTGAAACATTTCAGGATCACTAGTGACAAAGATGTGTACAGAGAAGGGGATGTGTTGACCTACATATGTGACGAAAACTATAACAAGAGCTCCTCCAGCGGGCAAAAATACGCCCGTACTTTGAATTTAATGAGGTAACGAAAACTATAAAAAGGTGGACGGGAGACCTTCAAGGTGTGAGAAAGTGGGCCAGTCAGCTCAGTGGACCCCCATGCCTCATTGTGAACGTGAGTCTACAAATTCAAAGGTTAATGCTAGAATATAGGGTCAGGAGGGACGCTTAGCTGTGACTGGTTATTTGAAGTGACGAAATTTAGGAACGGGAACAAGAAGAGATATTTTTATAGTTTGGAAACGAGTTAATAATAATAATACATTTTATTTATTAGGCGCTTTTCTGGACACCCATGGTCGCCTTACACCAGCATAAACAAATACGATTAAAACAAACAGTTTAGAGCCACAGTTAAAGTGGGACAGTATTTAATGGATTGATTGTATTTAGTATTGTATTTTATTAGTATTTAGTATTTATTATCTTAGTATTAATAATGTATTAAGTTTTTTTTTTTTTTTTTTACATATCCTGAAAATTATTTGAATTGTCTATTAAATTACATAATTATTTGTCTTTCAGCGCCACAACCTCCACAGAGTGAAGAGTGAATGGGATTTAACAAAGCATTTCTGATGATGGTCCAATTTATTACAGATGAACACAGTTTTGTAAAGGAGTTACATTAAAGAGCTCACAACAGGTTTTCATGTGTTTCTAATCATTGCTTTGTTTGCTGGGAATGTCCTTAAATTTGACATCATTCTAAAGGCAGTTTGTGAAGAAAAGTTGAGGATTACAGGCCTAAAAATGAATCCCTACTTTACATATTGTATCATCCTGATGTTACTATTATACTATTATACGTAATGTTGATTATTATAATATGTAATGTCCTGAAAAATGCATGATAATAAAGTATTAGGAATCTATCAATACTCAAAACTCTATTCACAATGCAGGGGCAATTTAACCATTAATAAAGAAAATAAAGCTGTTTTCATATATTTTTATTTTTCAAATTATGACTTTTGAGTAGACACGTTATGGCCCTTGTTTAAAGCACATTTTGCTGGGTAACAGTTATGGCTCTACATACACTCAACAAAAATATAAACGCAACACTTTTGTTTTTGCTCCCATTTGTCATGAGATGGACTCAAAGATCTAAAATTCATTCCAGATACACAATATTACCATTTCTCTCAAACATTGTTCACAAATCTGTCTAAATGTGTGATAGTGGCACTTTTGCTTTGCTGAGATAATCCATCCCACCTCACAGGTGCCACATCAAGGTGCTCATCAGACACCATGATTAGTGCACAGGTGAACCTTAGACTGCCCACAATAAAAGGTCACTCTGAAATGTGCAGTTGTTGCTTTATTGGGGGTCTGGGGACTCAGAACCAGTCAGTATCTGGTGTGACCACCATTTGCCTCATGCAGTGCAACACATCTTCTTCGCATAGAGTTTATCAGATTGTCAATTGTGGCCTGTGGAATGTTGGTCCACTCCTCTTCAATGGCTGTGCGAAGTTGCTGGATATTAGTGGGAACTGGTACGCGCTGTCGTATACGCCGGTCAAGCACATCCCAAACATGCTCAATGGGTGACATGTCCGGTGAGTATGCTGGCCATGCAAGAACTGGGACATTTTCAGCTTCCAAGAATTGTGTACAGATCCTTGCAACATGGGGCCGTGCATTATCTTGCTGAAACATGAGGTGATGTTCATGGATGTATGGCACAACAATGGGCCTCAGGATCTCATCACGATATCTCTGTGCATTCAAATCAATAAAATGCAGCTGTGTTCTTCGTCCATAACAGATGCCTGCCCATACCATAACCCCACCACCACCATGGGCCACTCGATCCACAACACTGACATCAGCAAAGCGCTCACCCACACGACGCCACACACGCTGTCTGCCATCTGCCCTGAACAATGTAAACCGAGATTCATCCGTGAAGAGAACACCTCTCCAACGTGCCAGACGCCATCAAATGTGGGCATTTGCCCACTCAAGTCTGTTACGGTGACGATCTGGAGTCAGGTTAAGACCCCGATGAGGACGACGAGCAGTTGAGCTTCTCTGAGACGGTTTCTGACAGTTTGTGCAGAAATTCTTTGGTTATGCAAACCAATTGTTTCAGCAGCTGTCTGAGTAGCTGGTCTCAGACGATCTTGGAGGTGAACCTGCTGGATGTGGAGGTCCTGGGCTGGTGTGGTTACACGTGGTCTGCGGTTGTGAGGCCGGTTGGATGTTCTGCCATATTCTCTGAAACGCCTTTGGAGACGGCTTATGGTGGAGAAATGAACATTCAATGCCCGAGCAACAGATCTGGTTGACATTCCTGCTGTCAGCATGCCAATTGCACGCTCCCTCAATGCTTGCGCCATCTGTGGAATTTTGCTGTGAGACAAAACTGCACATTTCAGGGTGGCCTTTTATTGTGGGCAGTCTAAGGTTCACCTGTGCACTAATCATGGTGTCTGATGAGCATCTTGATGTGGCACCTGTGAGGTGGGATGGATTATCTCAGCAAAGCAAAAGTGCCACTATCACACATTTAGACAGATTTGTGAACAATGTTTGAGAGAAATGGTAATATTGTGTATCTGGAATGAATTTTAGATCTTTGAGTCCATCTCATGACAAATGGGAGCAAAAACAAAAGTGTTGCGTTTATATTTTTGTTGAGTGTATGTCATTTCTGCTGCCCGTGTCCAACCAGGAAGTGAGATCATAAACACTATTTTAAATAACACATTATGAAAATGTTACTTTTCTGACTTTTTAACTATGTTATATTGTCAAAAACACTCCTGGAGTTGTATTTTCCTATATTCATGGTTCATTAATTCACTAATCCAAAGTCACTGAAAAGTGGCAAGGCAAGTTTATTTGTACAGCACAATTCGTACACAAAGTAATTAAAAGTGCAGAATAAGAAATACATTAAAATCACAAAACAAACAAATCAAAACATAAATAATCATCATACAATTTTAAAATAGAGATGGGACATTAAATTAGAGAGAATTAGAGAGAAGAGAAGAGTGTGGAATGGAAAATGAAAACCTTTCAGTCAAATGCAGCTAAACAGAACCGTTTTTATCCTGGATTTAAACAGAGTCAGAGTCAGAGTCTGTCTCACATGTTCAGACTGTTCCAGGTTTTAGCTGCAGAATCTGAAACTCTGACTCCGGGAGTTTAGTCCTGACTCTGGGACCAGCAGGAGGCCAGGACTAAACCAGGACTAAACCAGGACTAAACCAGGACTAAACCAGGACTCCAGCAGGAGTCGGTCCCTGAGCTCCTCAGATGCAGATGGTTCATGAGGCTCTAACATGTCACAGATGGACTTTGGAGCTCGGCCCTGGAGAGACTTGTGCACAAGCAGAGCTGCTTTAAAGTCTCTGAGCCACAGGGGGCAGTGCAGAGACCTGAGACCAGGACTTATGTGCTCGGACTTCCTGGTTCGAGTCAGGACTCGAGCTGCAGCGTTCTGGATGTTCTGGATGTTCTGCAGCTGTTTCACAGCTCGTTTGCAGAGGCCAGTGAGGCTGTTACAGTATCTAACCTACTGGAGACAAACACATGGAGAAGTCTCTCCAAGTGCTTTAGACAGTAGAACTTTGGTTTTTGCTCTGTTTTAGATGGTTAAAGGCTGCAGATGTTATTGATTTGATGTGGCTGTTAAAGTTCAAGTCTGAGTCCATTATTACCTCGAGATTTCTAGCCTAATTTGAAGGTTTTAGAGAGAAAAGTGCTCTGTTTGCATTTTGCCAGTTTCGTTGCATTGCAGGTAAAAATCCAAATGCCTAAAAAAGGCATTTTGACTGAGCGGGGGTTGCCTCTCCACAGATGTTAGTTTTGAAGATAGTAAGGCTCAGCACACACACCGTGAAACATTCTAGACAAAGCAATAACATCTGCACAGAGAAAAGCATTTGATGGACACTTCACCAGAAAAGTTACACAATTAAGTAGAAGATCTTACCTGCACCATTCTAAAATGTTACATGTTGATTAGAGACAGAAATAAAAGTATTTTGATGATTTATGTCTTCTTATTCTTTGTGTGGTGTCCCCTACTCTGTGCTGTGTATAAAGCCTGTAGATCACACAAGAAAGAGGTTAGAATGATACAAACCTTTACCATAGTGATTAACAATGTCATAGGTACAAATATGAATAGGCCTAGTTAAACTTTAACAACTATAATTGAGTGTAGACAATCTGCTTAAGTCACAAACATCACCAGAATGTTTCCTTCTGGCGCTGGCTATACAAGTTAAATCTGAGATGTTAAAATGAAATGCTGAGGTAAATATTGTGAACCATTTTATTCTCAAGCTGAGGTGCTGTATATTATGTGTTTGAGTCACAGTTTGACTCCACTGAAAGGAGCCAAAAATGTCCCAACAATAAGACAATGCACAGAGAAAAATCAATCCAAATGCAGCTCAAAATAAAACAAAATTAAATTAAAGTAATACCTTTGACACAAGTTCAAATAGTCAAACCTTATGCCTCATCTTTGAGGATAGACTTTGGCATTCTTGACTCTTAACTTTCAAAAGGAGAGATTATTTCTTTAGAATTTCAATGCATCAGATAAAATAGAAAAGCATAATTAGGCAATGCATGTTTTTAGAATTTCCATCATGGCTACGAGCTGCCCACGCAGCAGGGAGGTTTGTAACTTACAGGAACGGCCAGCGCAGAAGTTTGTGCAAACATCACAATCAATCATTTTATTTACTTTATTTATTGGTTGTTTTGAGGAGTGATAACAGCTTTGGACTTTGTAAGGACAGTTCACATTTAGCATAGAAAAACTTAGGTTGGTAAAAATGTTAAAACTTTTAATAAACTGATGCCTAAATCTCCAATCCAACCTCGGCCTTTCTCATCAGCACAGAATTCCATCCAAAATGCAGTTTCAAATGGCATTTCAAGTTTGATGATAAAAGCTAAAAGTTTCCTTATTATTCTCGAGAATCACAGAAATCACGGCCTGTGCAGAATGGTGCAGAGTAGAGTATGGCTGCCAGGGCCGGCCCAAGCCTTTAAGGGGCCCTAAGCAGAATATGATTTGGGGGCCCTCCACAACACCGAAACCACACTGCTAGCTGCCTTATTATTTCCTAGGCTATACAGTTAGTCTAGCCGCTCATCATAATCTGTGTTTTTAGTTGGTTTACATTATACTGCAAGTTGTGGCTATTGCAATGTAAATTATTCAGAGTGATCTGTAGCATATTTGTAAGTAAAAAAACAAATCAGTAGACAAGACACTTTATATGTAAAAAAGTGAACCAAATTATTTTGCACTAACATACACAAATCTTGTAAACAGTACTTAGTACTTGTCACTAGGCAGTAGCCTGGCCCAGCGCCTGCCGCAGACTTCGAGGATAGGCTCCTGACCATGTCATCAAAATAAAGATAAATGCACTCCTAAGCCCTCGACCAAATTGGCAAACCTAATCAAACCTCTGTGTTTTTTGATCTGCCATAATCAGTTACTGTGGCTAAACAAGGTGACAAATCAGCCCTTGGACTCTCGACGGTAAACGCGAAAAGCAGGGTCATGGACAGTCATTTACATGTGTTGCAGACAGAACTAAACTCCCGCCCTAACTGATAATACTAATAACAGCTATTGACAGATTGTTAAACTCACACTAACGATCGGACAGCCATTATCAAGAACAAGGCGCTTTGAGATGTGAATATAGATTAAACCATGTCGAGGCCAGCAACTACATCCCTACAATACAAACAAACTTGTAGCCCGAATTGAAGCTTAAATGGCATTCTAGGCGCTAACTACAGCTCACCGTCAGTTATGCGCGAACGTGGACTCCCCTTATTTAACACACTACTGCACCCATCTTAATAAATTGGTCTGACTTTGTCCACTTGTCTTGAGCTAATATCAGTCATGACATTTAGGCTGGTGTTTGTAGGTAAAGCCACGGCTCTATGCCGTTAAATATTATATCCAAGGCTACATTTTGTGTTTGGTAGCATAACATTAGCTACTATTACAGCCATTCTGTTAGCTGATCCAGCCAACCTAACCAGAACATAAAAATTGTAAAATTGAACATTCAAATTTACCCATTTCTTGCTGTTTTTTTCCTCCTCTTGTCTCTTCCTCTTCCTCTTCTCTGCTCCAGACAGATCATTTCTTTTTGAGACATGGCTTTCCATCTCCGACCTGTCTTCCGAAGTGAATAACTCCTGGCACGTGCGTCTGGTTGCGCAGGAGCAGTGGCAGCAAGGATTAGTTAATCTACTAACCAACCTACCAACTATAAACATGATACAAAACTTTATTTCATGTCTTGTTTTTTCATGTCTTGTTTATTTCATGTGTCATTTGTTTCTGCTATATCGTGTCATTGATATTGTGGTTTTTTTTTATTAAAAATATTTTTGCAACTGGGCATTCCAACTGCTCTTGGGGGCCCCCTAGTGGTGCCTGGTGGTGCTTGGGGCCCTAAGCGGCCGCTTAGTTCGCTTATGCCTTGGGCCGGCTGTGATGGCCACTCTGCCATGAGGAGGGCGGCACATTTAACAACCTCAGTCAGGATTGGCTCGTGTGTTGCTATGATACTCACGGTCAGATTTCCAAATATGGAGCCTGGTTCCAGGTTTGCTCCTGTAACTGTGGCATCAGGAGCCTCATGTGAGCGACGCTGTGGGTGACGTCACACTCATATATACGCTCTATGGGCTACGGTCACAACACAAACATGCGGCATCAGTACCGGTCTTACTATTAACACTAAAGCACTATTTACCTGTGAGGCTCTGTCCTCAAAACTAATGAAAACATCATCTTATCTTCTGCAGAGGAGCACAGTGTGTCCTCCATCCCTCGTCCTGTTGGTTCTGTCTCCAATATGAAGAGATCAAACTGGTCCGGGCCCCGGTCACGTCCTGGTGCCGAGTGCATGAGCTGGTTGTAAAACTACAGTCCACATGAGCACCAGGACACCAGGGGGACTTGAGCCCTCTGTACTACGCCCAGGTGTAACTTTTCTGCCCAGAAACGAGCTTCCAGAGGGAGTGCCGCGGGTCCCGGGGTCGAGTGCCGCGGGCCCCGGTCTGCATAAAGTAATGGGGCAAAAGCATGACGTCAAATTTCCTGGAAAGTTCCGGCTCTCCCATAGAGCTCCATCTGGGCGCTCCGCAAAATCCAAAAATGACTCAAATACAGTGATATGAGTTTTTAACATGATAAATATGTCTATGCAGATACATTTTTCTAAATATTAAACATACAGCCTAATACAAATAACAACTTCATTATTTTTATTATTTTATTTTATTTTTTATTTAGGTCAAGTTAGGGAGTGTGGCGCACATGCGCCCCCTATTGACCAGCCGTCACTGCACTTAACCCACCTTGTCCCCAGTGTGTGCGTACACGTGTGTGTGAATGGGTGCGTGGTTCCTTGTTGTAAAACACTTCGAGTGCCTTAAAGGTGGAAAAACGCTGTATAAAAATGTGACCATTTAACTTTGGAGACGTGGACAGACTAATAATAAAGGATTACTCAAATATGAATGAAATAAAACAACTCCAGGTATGATTTTGATGAGCACATAACTTAAAGTACAGGTCATAGACTACACAACCTGTTTAACATGGTACACTGTATTTTTGCATAAATTTAAATGCCTAAACCTCACCCACAACCACATTTCAACTAGAGCTGCCAAACTGGGCAGGACCAGGAGGAATAAGGGGGAAAGAGAAGCGAGGCAGGGCCTGGAGTTAAGGGAAGACGGGCTTATTTGTATAGCACAGTTTGTACAGTAAAGTGGGTCAATTATACAAAAGTCTGCTACTAATAACACCTCTAGTTGCAATAAATCACACATGGATTTAAAAAACAGAACTGGTTTTACTCTGTACATGTAGAACATTCTATATACACCGTTAAAAAACAGTACACACTTTTTTCACTTAAAAAGGAGATGATTTGTGGCTAAAAATGTATATTTACAAAACAATGGACAAGGTCTCTGCCACCATCTGAATGGCCCTCAGAGGATCCACTACGTCTTTAAGCTTGTCCTTTCTGAGAACCCACTCCGGCGCAAACCTAAAAGCAACAACAAACAAGTTTAAACATGCAGACTCCAAAAATAGTCGTCTTCTCATACAGAGCTACAGACACAGGTCCAAAGCATAAGACATAAATCCTTCAAATACAAGGTTGGTTTTGCTTCTAAAATGATCCTCTGGACACAGACGTTCACATGGACAGTCTGGAGCTCTAATAGTTTTTCCTCGGGTCTGTGGAGTGGGTAAGACTGTTTTTAGTGGCAGGATGACTGTGGCCACTGACCTGCACTAGCCCAGCACCAGCACCTCTGCAAATACGAGGACTGGAGGAAGATTTAAAAAAAAAAAAAAGTGTCTCCACCCGTCTCCAACACTCTGGATCATGAGGAAATGACGCTTTATGTCCAAAATTGCCCAAAAGAGGGTAAATGAGAAGAGGAAACAACCATAACGTGAAAGGAAGAATATATCCACTTTGATATAACTGAACTTATTGCGTAGATCAAAATATTGCAGTACCATTATCACAGTGCAAAACAGTTATCCAACGCTTGGGCTTTGGGGCTTCACATCCGTTTCGGCAATATTGTTTCGTACGGTTTGCCGTGCACTTACTTTGGAGCGGGGCGAGTCTTGCGTGGCGTGGCTTGGATGAAAAAGCTCCCGTTCATGGATGCGTTCATCTTTTGCTTCGTGACGGTTCGTTCGGCGTCCATCTTGTGTTTGCGAGCTGTGAGTCTGTAGATACTCTGAAGCCTGTCGACGGCTTTGGGCATTTTCATCACCTCCTGGGAACAATAGTCAAGCATGATTATGGGGCGCTGGGAAAACGTTTTCACCTACGCCCCCATCTCCTCCTTATCGTAGCCATTTTTCCACAATAAAAGCCCAAAGCAGAGTCCGTACTATGCTATGTGTGCGCCAATGTTACCTCCTGGTTTGGGGTACGAAGAACTCCTGCAACACTTTTTTCCAATAAAAAAGTGGCCTATTATTTATACCAGATGCCCTTCCTGACACAACCAGTCACAATTGTGGGGCACAATGGCTGGGGCAAAGTGGTTTGGAGCAGAGTTCGGACTTTAAAAACGAAGAAATTTCACTAAACGGCTCTCTTGCTTTTGAAAAGGCAAAACAAAATGAATTGAGATCGATATGGAGGGTAAAAAGTAAACAAGTGAGTCAGAATTAGGTACGGGCATTCGATTAAATTTTCGATCGTCGGGAAAATTAACATTAACATTTTATATTAAAATTATCGCCCTCCTGTGGGCTCACCACCTGCAGAGGGGTTCATGGGGGGGGTCAGGTGCTATGAGTATTGGGCAGCAAACTGCCCCCACGACCCAGCTGGATTAAGCGGGAGAAGATGGATGGATTAAAATTATCATCGCTATTATTACTATTACTAATCTGCATAAATAATATACAACATTTAAACCATAATCACTCCAGAGCCTCATCAGTGTGAGATCAGAATGTGTTTAATGCAGCTTTAAGCATTTGTTTATGTTTTACAGAAACTTAAAACCACATGACTCATTTGCATAAGTGAAAAAAAGCAGCTCTTTCCTTGTGCTGATGCTTCAGCTTCTGTTGGACTAAAGGACTCGACTCAGTGAATATGAGTGTTCTCCCTGTGACAGAGGATGTGATGAGGCTGTGAGTCTGTTCTGTGTGTGTGTCGCGTTGGAGATGCTGCGTAAACATGTGAAACTCAAAAAACCCGATCATACCCGGGACACTGATGTGCAGGTAAACACACTCTGGGGCATATAGTGATCTCCAAAGAGCCAGAGCCGAGACGTAGGACTGTGAGGCTCCAGAGTTTGTGCTGTGAGACGCAGCCTCGACTCCTGACGCTACGTTACACAGACGCCTACATTAGGTTTGTCCATTAAAATGAACGCGATCAACGAAATTCTTAATGATCAATTATTGATTAATCGACTGATCTGCCCATCCCTAAGCATCCCTAACAAAGCACTTTTAACTCAATAGTCAGCAGAATTATGTTCCGGACAAGTGGAACTACCCACCTTACGTAACTCCCCTCTAAAAACTTAATTAAATCATTTCTACAACTAAATGATTAATATTACAGGGGCCAACAGTTACACAGAGAATTGCTTTGATCTCACCTCCATAAATGCCCGAAAATGGGTTAAACACAAATAAAACACAGTTAATTGTCCAGGCCAGTCACCTGTGGCTCACATGACCCCGGAGCGCGCACAACGGGAGGATTTAAGCTCCTGACGTGGATGTGTCCGGGTTTGCCAGTGCGCACCGAGAAGCGGCAGCAGCGGCAGCGCGAGGGCAAGTAACAGTCGACCACCGCGGGTCTCTGAAGGACAGCTCCGGCGTCTCCAAGTGCGCACCCCCAGTCGCGGCCGAGAACACGCAAAAGCGAAGTCCACTGCGCGCCCGCACCGCAGAGCCCAGCAAACAAGGAAACAGGTGAGCACGCGTCTTCCTACGTTTTCCCCCCGGGGACCGCGCTCCCAGGGACGGACCTGCTCCGTCACAGACTTGAATTGTCATTTAAACCACCAAAGTGTCCAAACCCAATGAAAACGGTTCATACAAGTGACACTGGGCACAGCCGTCTTGGATTCTGTCTCGGAAACTCCTCCGATCTCTTCCGAGTTCCGCCGTCCGAGGAAAAGGGGCGTGTCAGTACGTCCTTGAACCTCCGAGTCGGATAAACAAATGTATAAGTCATATCTGCTATCCATGTCCAACAGGAAGTAAAATTATAAACTGCATCAAATAATAATGATTAAAAAAACTGGGGATGCACTGATCCAGCTTTTTCAGTTTCGATAAGTTAAGTATCTGCAGATTCCCGAGATGAACTGATAGAGCCAGTGTAGAGACAGAAAGGGCCCATATTTCCTTAAAACACAGATAACTTATTGCACATAAGATCCAATTGAGTTATGCAGTTCTTATTAATCCTCCACATAACAACAGGACACCTTTGGGTGAATTTCAAACAGTCCCAGCCACATTCAGCCTGTAAATAGTCTTATTACATTCAATTAAAGGGCCATCCAGGATATCGTTGTAACTCATATCACGGAACTGATATTCAATCCCAATTTTTCGGTATCGCCGCAGATATTCAGTACCCATATAGGTGCAAAAAATAGCCAAGACTTGCTAAAGCTTTGGAATTGTTTTACAGTAATATCATGTCTCGAGCCTCCATTGAAACATTTCAGGATCACTAGTGACAAAGATGTGTACAGAGAAGGGGATGTGTTGACCTACATATGTGACGAAAACTATAACAAGAGCTCCTCCAGCGGGGCAAAATACGCCCGTACTTTGAATTTAATGAGGTAACGAAAACTATAAAAAGGTGGACGGGAGACCTTCAAGGTGTGAGAAAGTGGGCCAGTCAGCTCAGTGGACCCCCATGCCTCATTGTGAACGTGAGTCTACAAATTCAAAGGTTAATGCTAGAATATAGGGTCAGGAGGGACGCTTAGCTGTGACTGGTTATTTGAAGTGACGAAATTTAGGAACGGGAACAAGAAGAGATATTTTTATAGTTAGGAAACGAGTTAATAATAATAATACATTTTATTTATTAGGCGCTTTTCTGGACACCCATGGTCGCCTTACACCAGCATAAACAAATACGATTAAAACAAACAGTTTAGAGCCACAGTTAAAGTGGGACAGTATTTAATGGATTGATTGTATTTAGTATTGTATTTTATTAGCATTTAGTATTTATTATCTTAGTATTAATAATGTATTAAGTTTTTTATTTATTTATTTTTTACATATCCTGAAAATGATTTGAATTGTCTATTAAATTACATAATTATTTGTCTTTCAGCGCCACAACCTCCACAGAGTGAAGAGTGAATGGGATTTAACAAAGCATTTCTGATGATGGTCCAATTTATTACAGATAAACACAGTTTTGTAAAGGAGTTACATTAAAGAGCTCACAACAGGTTTTCATGTGTTTCTAATTATTGCTTTGTTTGCTGGGAATGTCCTTAAATTTGACATCATTCAAAAGGCAGTTTATGAAGAAAAGTTGAGGATTACAGGCCTAAAAAGGAATCCCTATTTTACATATTGTATCATCCTGATGTTACTATTATACTATTATACGTAATGTTGATTATTATAATATGTAATGTCCTGAAAAATGCATGATAATAAAGTATTAGGAATCTATCAATACTCAAAATTCTATTCACAATGCAGGGGCAATTTAACCATTAATAAAGAAAATAAAGCTGTTTTCATATATTTTTATTTTTCAAATTATGACTTTTGAGTAGACACGTTATGGCCCTTGTTTAAAGCACATTTTGCTGGGTAACAGTTATGGCTCTACATACACTCAACAAAAATATAAACGCAACACTTTTGTTTTTGCTCCCATTTGTCATGAGATGGACTCAAAGATCTAAAATTCATTCCAGATACACAATATTACCATTTCTCTCAAACATTGTTCACAAATCTGTCTAAATGTGTGATAGTGGCACTTTTGCTTTGCTGAGATAATCCATCCCACCTCACAGGTGCCACATCAAGATGCTCATCAGACACCATGATTAGTGCACAGGTGAACCTTAGACTGTCCACAATAAAAGGCCACTCTGAAATGTGCAGTTGTTGCTTTATTGGGGGTCTGGGGACTCAGAACCAGTCAGTATCTGGTGTGACCACCATTTGCCTCATGCAGTGCAACACATCTTCTTCGCATAGAGTTTATCAGATTGTCAATTGTGGCCTGTGGAATGTTGGTCCACTCCTCTTCAATGGCTGTGCGAAGTTGCTGGATATTAGTGGGAACTGGTACGCGCTGTCGTATACGCCGGTCAAGCACATCCCAAACATGCTCAATGGGTGACATGTCCGGTGAGTATGCTGGCCATGCAAGAACTGGGACATTTTCAGCTTCCAAGAATTGTGTACAGATCCTTGCAACATGGGGCCGTGCATTATCTTGCTGAAACATGAGGTGATGTTCATGGATGTATGGCACAACAATAGGCCTCAGGATCTCATTACGGTATCTCTGTGCATTCAAAATGCCATCAATAAAATGCACCTGTGTTCTTCGTCCATAACAGATGCCTGCCCAGACCATAACCCCACCACCACCATGGGCCACTCGATCCACAACATTGACATCAGCAAAGCGCTCACCCACACGACGCCACACACGCTGTCTGCCATCTGCCCTGAACAATGTAAACCGAGATTCATCCGTGAAGAGAACACCTCTCCAACGTGCCAGACGCCATCGAATGTGGGCATTTGCCCACTCAAGTCTGTTACGGCGACGATCTGGAGTCAGGTTAAGACCCCGATGAGGACGACGAGCATGCAGTTGAGCTTCCCTGAGACGGTTTCTGACAGTTTGTGCAGAAATTCTTTGGTTATGCAAACCAATTGTTTCAGCAGCTGTCTGAGTAGCTGGTCTCAGACGATCTTGGAGGTGAACCTGCTGGATGTGGAGGTCCTGGGCTGGTGTGGTTACACGTGGTCTGCGGTTGTGAGGCCGGTTGGATGTACTGCCATATTCTCTGAAACGCCTTTGGAGACGGCTTATGGTGGAGAAATGAACATTCAATGCCCGAGCAACAGATCTGGTTGACATTCCTGCTGTCAGCATGCCAATTGCATGCTCCTCAATGCTTGCGCCATCTGTGGCATTTTGCTGTGAGACAAAACTGCACATTTCAGAGTGGCCTTTTATTGTGGACAGTCTAAGGTTCACCTGTGCACTAATCATGGTGTCTGATGAGCATCTTGATGTGGCACCTGTGAGGTGGGATGGATTATCTCAACAAAGCAAAGTGCCACTATCACACATTTAGACAGATTTGTGAACAATGTTTGAGAGAAATGGTAATATTGTGTATCTGGAATGAATTTCAGATCTTTGAGTCCATCTCATGACAAATGGGAGCAAAAACAAAAGTGTTGCGTTTATATTTTTGTTGAGTGTATGTCATATCTGCTGCCCGTGTCCAACCAGGAAGTGAGATCATAAACACTATTTTAAATAACACATTATGGAAATGTTACTTTTCTGACTTTTTAACTATGTTATATTGTCAAAAACACTCCTGGAGTTGTATTTTCCTATATTCATGGTTCATTAATTCACTAATCCAAAGTCACTGAAAAGTGGCAAGGCAAGTTTATTTGTACAGCACAATTCATACACAAAGTAATTCAAAGTGCAGAATAAGAAATACATTAAAATCACAAAACAAACAAATCAAAACTGAAAACCTTTCAGTCAAATGCAGCTAAACAGAACCGTTTTTATCCTGGATTTAAACAGAGTCAGAGTCAGAGTCTGTCTCACATGTTCAGACTGTTCCAGGTTTTAGCTGCATGAGTCTGAAACTCTGACTCCCCGAGTTTAGTCCTGACTCTGGGACCAGCAGGAGGCCGGGACTAAACCAGGACTAAACCAGGACTAAACCAGGACTAAACCAGGACTAAACCAGGACTAAACCAGGACTCCAGCAGGAGTCGGCCCCTGAGCTCCTCAGATGCAGATGGTTCATGAGGCTCTAACATGTCACAGATGGACTTTGGTGCTCGGCTGTGGAGAGACTTGTGCACAAGCAGAGCTGCTTTAAAGTCTCTGAGCCACAGGGGGCAGTGCAGAGACCTGAGACCAGGACGTATGTGCTCGGACTTCCCAGTTCGAGTCAGGACCCGAGCTGCAGCGTTCTGGATGTTCTGGATGTTCTGGATGTTCTGCAGCTCGTTTGCAGAGGCCAGTGAGGCTGTTACAGTATCTAACCTACTGGAGACAAACACATGGAGAAGTCTCTCCAAGTGCTTTAGACAGTAGAACTTTGATTGTTGCTGTTTTTTAGATGGTAAAAGGCTGCAGATGTTATCGATTTGAAGTGGCTGTTAAAGTTCAAGTCTGAGTCCATTATTACCTGGAGATTTCTAGCCTAATTTGAAGGTTTTAGAGAGAAAAGTGCTCTGTTTGCATTTTGCCAGTTTCGTTGCATTGCAGGTAAAAATCCAAATGCCTAAAAAGGCATTTTGACTGAGCGGGGTTGCCTCTCCACAGATGTTAGTTTTGAAGATAGTAAGGCTCAGCACACACACCGTGAAACATTCTAGACAAAGCAATAACATCTGCACAGAGAAAAGCATTTGATGGACACTTCACCAGAAAAGTTACACAATTAAGTAGAAGATCTTACCCGCACCATTCTAAAATGTTACATATTGATTAGAGACAGAAATAACAGTATTTTGATGATTTATGTCTTCTTATTCTTTGTGTGGTGTCCCCTACTCTGTGCTGTGTATAAAGCCTGTAGATCACACAAGAAAGAGGTTAGAATGATACAAACCTTTACCATAGTGATTAACAATGTCATAGGTACAAATATGAATAGGCCTAGTTAAACTTTAACAACTATAATTGAGTGTAGACAATCTGCTTAAGTCACAAACATCACCAGAATGTTTCCTTCTGGCGCTGGCTATACAAGTTAAATCTGAGATGTTAAAATGAAATGCTGAGGTAAATATTGTGAACCATTTTATTCTCAAGCTGAGGTGCTGTATATTATGTGTTTGAGTCACAGTTTGACTCCACTGAAAGGAGCCAAAAATGTCCCAACAATAACACAATGCACAGAGAAAAATCAATCCAAATGCAGCTCAAAATAAAACAAAATTAAATTAAAGTAATACCTTTGACACAAGTTCAAATAGTCAAACCTTATGCCTCATCTTTGAGGATAGACTTTGGCATTCTTGACTCTTAACTTTCAAAAGGAGAGATTATTTCTTTATAATTTCAATGCATCAGATAAAATAGAAAAGCATAATTAGGCAATGCATGTTTTTTAGAATTTCCATCATGGCTACGAGCTGCCCACGCAGCAGGGAGGTTTGTAACTTACAGGAACGGCCAGCGCAGAAGTTTGTGCAAACATCACAATCAATCATTTTATTTACTTTATTTATTGGTTGTTTTGAGGAGTGATAACAGCTTTGGACTTTGTAAGGACAGTTCACATTTAGCATAGAAAAAACTTAGGTTGGTAAAAATGTTAAAACTTTTAATAAACTGATGCCAAAATCTCCAATCCAACCTCGGCCTTTCTCATCAGCACAGAATTCCATCCAAAATGCAGGGACAATTTATGCACATGCATGTATGTCTATGGAGGAATGTTTAGCAGTTACCACGGTAACATGATGCACACATGAGCAAACATGGCCTGATAAGTCTTTAGATTGTCTGAAAAAAAACAGGAAAAGGAAAGTGAGAAACTGATGGCTACAATGTTGTGACGGTCGCGTTATTTGATTTGAGTTTTTTAACAGCACAAATCAGTTCACCTGTTGTAGTTCCAGCTAAATCAGGATATAGTCAGATTGTGTTAATACAAAAGCAGAAAGTAAGAGCTTTTAATAGATGTGTAAGACGTCCAACGTCCCCCCATTCCGACGTTCCCCATTCCGACATCCCCCACTCTGACATCCCCCCATTCCGACGTTCCCCCATTCCGACACCCCCACTCTGACATCCCCCATTCCGACACCTTTTATGTTGCCATTCCGACAATTTACTCATAAGGTAGCAGCGAGAGGAGGCGCGTTGGTTTAGACCTGTTTTTAGTCCTGATTTAGTCCTGATTTAAAACTAAAAGATGTGTGAATCAAACAAAACACAGCTCCAGGAATGTTTCTGATGAGATAACATCATAACACTCATAAGAGTCGGAGATAGAAGTTTCCTTTCTGCTCAGCCAAACCCATTTACTACTCTACTCCTACTCAATGGGGATGTTTTTGCTTTGCCAGGATTATTCCGACATCCCCCATTCCGACATCTCCCCATTCCAACATCCCCCATTCCGACACCCCCATTCCAACATCCCCCATTCTGACACCCCACCACTCCGACATCCCCCCATTCCGACATCCCCCATTCCGACATCCCCCATTCTGACACCCCACCACTCCGACATCCCCCATTCCGACATCCCCCATTCCGACATCCCCCACTCCGACATCCCCCCATTCCGACATCCCCCACTCCGACATCCCCCCATTCCGACATCTCCCATTCCGACATCCCCCACTCTGACATCTCCCATTCCGACATCCCCCACTCCGATGTCCCCCCATTCAGACATCCCCCCATTCCGACATCCCCCCATTCTGACACCCCCCATTCCGACAGTCCCCCATTCTGACATCCCCCCATTCCGACACCCCCACTCCGACACCCCCACTCCGACACCCCCCACCCCGACATCCCCCACTCTGACATCCCCCATTCCATTCATTATGTTGCCATTCCGACAATTTACTCATGCTGTAGCAGCGAGAGGAGGTGCGTTGGTTTAGACCTGCTTTTAGTCCTGATTTAGACCTGGTTTTAGTCCTGGCATAGATCTGCTTTTAAACCAGGACTAAACCAGGTCTAAACCAGGACTAAACCAGGTCTAAACCAGGTCTGAACCAGGACTAAACCAGGTCTAAATCAGGACTAAAAACAGGTCTAAATCAGGACTAAAACCAGGTCCAAATCAGGACTAAAACCAGGTCTAAATCAGGTCTAAACCAGGACTAAACCAGGACTAAACAAGGTCTATAACAGGTCTAAACTAGATCTAAACCAGGACTAAAACCAGGTCTAAAACAGGACTACAATCCAGGACGAAACATTTCTAAAACTAAACCAGGACTAAAATTAGGATTTAAACCAGGTCTAAACCAGGTCTAAACCAGGACTAAACCAGGACTAAAACCAGGACTAAAGCATGTCTAAAACAGAACTGAACCAGATTTAAACCAGGACTAAACCAGGTCTATACCAGGACTAAAACCAGGTCTAAAACAGGACTAAAACCAGGACTAAACCATGTTTAAAACAGGACTAAAACCAGGACTAAACCAGGTCTATACCAGGAGTAAAACCAGGTCTAAATCAGGATTAAACCAGGTCTATAACAGGACTAAAACCAGGTCTAAAACAGGTCTAAACCAGGTCTATAACAGGACTAAAACCAGGTCTAAAACAGGACTAAAACCAGGTCTAAAACAGGACTAAAACCAGGTCTAAAACAGAACTAAAACCAGGTCTAAAACAGGACTAAAACTAGGTCTAAAACAGGACTAAAACCAGGTCTAATACAGGATTAAAACCAGGTCTAAAACAGGACTAAAACCAGGTCTTTGTCGGAGTGGCCGCCTGTAACCCACGGTATGGCACTAAACCCATATTTCAGTAGTATTCCATTTTAACGGTTTTACTGCCTAAAACCTTGTTACCTAGAGATAAATAAGGTTATTGCTTTAAGGCCGCTGCGCACTACAGGATTTTTCTATCTTAAACGATTTTAAACGTGCGACAAAAAGCGCACACCACAGACACGGGGAGAATCTGACGTAAAATCTTCGATTTCACAGACTACAGCAGAATCTGGCTGCGTAAAACAGAATATAAAGTGGTGAGCTGCTTCCTGTCTACAGTAAAACCACTCGCACTGAGACTGTTCAAAAGATCAAAACACTGCACTTCGAGCTTACATCTCCACCTGCAACCTCCACCAAAAGTTGCACAGTGGAGCTTTAAATAAATACATAGCAAATCCATTGTTGATTCTGTGATACTAGTTTAACCTTGTTGCTATGTTGGTCAGACTGCACTGTGCAACCTCCTGAAGTTCTTCATGCCAAGCTGGTGAACCCTAAAAATGTGTACGAGAAGGGAGAAACTGTCAGGTACAGCTGTGACACGGGCTACACTTCTGGACGTCAGATCAAATACTTCTGCACTGATAATGGCTGGAAACCTGAACACAGAGGCATCTGCAGATGTGAGTCCAATCGATGTTGGTCATGTTTACAGCAGCGCAGCAGAAATCTGATCATTATCTGATTTCTGGAGTTATCGGATTATTCAAATATCTGTGACACTTAATAATGACTGCACTTATTCAGGCCTGAATAAAGCATAAACTGAATTCAGGCTTTGTGAATACCTCATCTCCTAACTGATAAAGTAAACTAAAAGGGAATTCCGGCACGTTTGAAGCTAAAGTCCGTTGCTAGAGGTTCAGATTCTGTCAGAAGCCAAAAAACGGCACAGATCAGTGTTTCCTCGGTGGAGATCTCACTGTGACAGTGAGACTGTCAAGGCAACAAACTAGTGTCGTGATGGGGGCAAGGTCTGAACTAGTGTAGTGATGGGGGCAAGTTCTGGCCTAGTGTAGTGATGGGGGCAAGTTCTTAACTTCCACATAAAACGCCAATAGGTTTCACACTGAAGGAGCTTAACACCACTTTAACTCATCTTGCCACATCCACGAGTCTAACAAACAAAACGCTCTGCCTGGTTCACTCATTAGTGTCTGGAAACATTAGAAAACAACTTTATAAGCACCTCACACTTCCCTCTGTTGATTTCCCACTGCACAGGCCAAAGCCCAAAAGACTCGATCGCCGATGTCGTTTCTAATCCCATTTATTTTGAAAACGCTAAAAAAACATTCCTGAACCATTTTGTTTCAACAACCGTTTCTCAGTTTCTATTGTTCTTCACCGTCAGTAGTCAATTCTCTCTTGTTGCTTCTGGCGCTCGAGCCTCTCGCCGCCGCTGGAGTCGACAATCGAGTCTTTTGGGCTTTCACATGTTCACTGGGAAATAAACAAAGCTAATGCTAAGGCTGCTTATGAAGTTATTTTCTAACGTTTCCAGACACTAATGAGTGAACCAGGCAGAGCGTTTTGTTTGTTGGACTCGTGGCTGTTGTAAGATGGGTTAAAGTGGTGTTAAGCTTCTTCAGTGTGAAGCAAATTGGTGTTTTACGTGGAAGTTAAGAACTTATAATAGCCCAATAACCCTAATAGCATAAAGGCTATGTATCATTAGCTTCAGTGTGCACACAAGATCCAAAATATAGCACTAGTTGCACCATAAATAATTCAAAAATATAATCATTCATAATCATAATCAGATTAGATAAATACCACAGCAATATATTGTAAACGGTAATATCCCATCAAATGCTAAAAATACTAGCTATGGCATTAAGCAAAAAATCATTAAATGTACATTACAAGTCAAAATGAAGCTAAAGTGCTAAAGTCAGGATAACATGATAGCATACAATGATAAACAACTACTAGCAAAAGTACTTAAAATGCCTAAAAATGAATAAAGCAATCAATATACTTCAATAGAATGAATGTGCAGACATGTGACGTTTTTGTCTGTACATGTTACAAGATCCATTTGACAGAAACAGGCATAAAGTTTGCAGAATAGTGTATGCTAACCGCGCCCATTAAAAAGCATGGCGGCGGCTAAGCTAACGCTAGCACAATCAACCAAACACTCACCAATTCCGCGGATTAAGCCTCACACATGAGCCCCTCGAGCGAGATATGGACGCGGTAGGAAGCTCCTACAATATGACAGGTTGTACAATGAGTGTCAAGCGGAATTTACAGGTAAAATAATGAAAATAGCATGAACGAACCTGAGCCTCGTCTCTCAACCGGCTTCCCCACTGCAGCTATCAGACTGAGACCGCGGCGCCATATTAACTTCACGCGATTGGCCGCGCTGTGTCACGTGACCGCGTGACGTCATCGGGAAGACGGCGCTGATTGGTCGGCTGACTCACGTGACTAAAATTATGTCATTTTCCCCGGGAACACGCAAACCACGTGATTAAACAGGGAGAAAAAAACTACGCCAGAAACGGCAGGCAGGAACAGGATTTGTGACCTGGGTTACACGAGCGAAAGCGAAAGAATGACTAATGCTGCTGTCAGTTCTCCCGACATCCGATGTAAATGCGTTCCATTACAACAGTCGGGAAAATATGTATGCCCGACAAAGTTTAATGTTTATTTTGTTATCTTATGTAGTTAATGTCGCTAACGCTAGCTCCTACTAATATAGTTTGTTCGCTAATGTTAGCTATTGGCGACTCAGTTATTGCAGTTTGACTATTACAAGTTCAAACATCCATCCGACTCGGTCTGCTCTGAACTAGCCCGAGTTTGTGTTTCGGAAGTCCGAGTTGATTGGCCGTTCCTTTGCACTTTCCAGAGGTGGAGGTCGGTTTTCTCTGAGTTCCAAGCGCAATAGAACGCAGCATTATTTGGCAATCCAGCCTTGTCTAATCCTCCGTACTGTTCCACCAAAGTGACTCACCAGAGTTGGCGCACTAACAAACGCCTGGGCACAAACCTGGTCGAGACCCGGCTAATAGGGGTGTAACGATATCCAAGTCTCACGATACAATATCGTCATGGTACGATATTATTGCTCGGGAAGGTCTTGGTAAGGTCTGAGGGCGTTAGCCTAGTCTGAATATGCAATGTTATTCAGCTTAGAGCTAGAGAATAAATTGTTTAAAGTTGTTTAATGTTTAATAAAGTAGGCTATTATTTAAATTAGGGACGTGTTCGCTGAAATTCGGGACGAGGGGGTTGATGTGCTCTAAGTTTCTTTTCTTTACAAACTTTAAATTATTTTGTTCACACACAAAATGGAAGAAAGAACAAAACAAAAATGTAAACGACAAATCGGGTTCTTGAACCTGGAGCGTTTGTACTAAAGACGAGCGACTTAACATAGTGAGCTAAACTCCATGATGAAGGGTAAAGTCTCCTCTCGGCTCCAAACATGGCGGCTGGGTGATTGAACCCGACATCACACGCTGTTCTCTGCTTACATACATTACACATGTCAATTTGTGTAAAGGATTGACTAAAAATGTTGTGCACATGCTGCCCTTTTCTGACATTAAGCCCCTGCCCCCCTATAATCATGTGCATGTGCCTGGTCACAGCCGTGGATAGACACAGATTGCTGCAGAGCATTGTGGGTCTGCTGAGGAGGTGACCATCGCCCCAGGAGGTGTATGACTCAGGGGGAGCAGGACGGACCACGGAGGACCCTTCTCACCCAGGGCAGGGAGTATTTGAAGCACTCCCCTCAAGCAGGAGGAACACTTAATACTTAAACGTGCACTATGTAACTTTTTGGCTGGGGGTCCGTCACCTGCTTGTTTCTATTCACATGTCACTGCTCTGCCAGGAACGTCCCACAGTATAACATTAAACAGCTCTACCTCACATTTACTAATTTATTTTATTGCTCAAATATACCTTGAAAAACAGGAATCCACAATACACCTTTAAGAGAGTAAGAGGTGTCAGACACTCTTGTTTTCCGTCTAAAGCATCCAAAAGGTGGAGAATCTGTGTGTTTTTCTGAAAGAGAACCATAAATGTCCAATTATTTCTAATATTATTTGTTGCTTTCAGGGGTGACCTGCCCCCTTCCTGCCCCTAACCCTAAGATGCGTGTGATTGGACCAGAGGGCGTGGTGGCTGCTGGGGGCTCAGTCACAGTGCAGTGTGTGAGTAGAGGTTACTCCAAACAGCTGCAGTGTCTCCAGACCGGACGGTGGAGCTCCACCTTCCCCACCTGCAACGGTCAGTCATTGGGTCCACACCTTTCACACTTGTCCTAGTTTAGTTCTGGTTTGACTCTAGTTTAGTCCTGATGTCGACATGTTTCAGTCCTGTTCTAGTGGATTAGTCCTAGTCTAGTTCAGGTTTAGTTCCAATTCTGATGTGGTGAATGTACAAGTGTGAACTGCATAAACTAGTATTTGTTGTCTCATAGTATTAGATTTATATTGCTTCTTTTCTTTTTTGTTTGTATTTGGATTATTTGAGATGTAATATTTTGGTTGTTTACTGTTTGTGTTACAGACTACTGTGATGTGGTGAATGTGGCAGACAGTGTTTCTTACAAACCCCGACAGAGACAGCTCCAAATAAGACAGATTTTGACTTTTTCCTGCAAAACAAGAGGACACGAGCTCCGAGGGCAGGCCCGGGTCACATGTTCAGAGGGCGGAGAGTGGAGCCACCCATTTCCCTCTTGTACTGGTGAGGCTGTTACATTAAACCCTATGTATACCTTATCCAGCTCCTTCTTCACCACACCAGACCCTCACTGCAGATGCGGCACATACATGTTATATACATGCTGTAAACACGCCGTATTATAGCCATGCAAACTTCCAACCGCTGTCCCACATTTCCTCTAATTGAGCAGTCTTGCCTAGGGACCTAGCAACAATATGCACTACATCCACCCCACTATGGCACCTGGTATTTCCGGAGGTCTCCCTGCAAACGCTTAACTTCTGAGATCTGATGAATGCACATTTGAGGGAGTCTTGTGCTTTGTTCTGTGGGCTGCTGGTGGAGGGTTACTGACTTCCCCTCATCTCTGCCCTTGGTAAAAATGCTGGTGTCCTGGTGTAGACGGCTCATCTGATGGTGTTTTCTCAACTGGCTTCTCTGTTTATATAAATGAACATAGCTGGCCTGCTAGTCTCCATGTTACAAATAGGAAATGAGCATGGGTGTGATCTGGCTCTGGCTCCATTTCACTTTCTATTAAAAAACTGCCCCTGTCTTTTCTAACCACGGCTGTGAGCCTCATCATTTTCATCTTAATATGTTCATATTAATCCACTCCACATGATCCTGGTGTTTTTATTTCACTATTCCCTCTGTAACTCAAGATATGAATATTAATAACAGGCCACTGAGACACTTCAGCCTCAAGCCTCTGCGATCTGTCTATAACCAGGCCTTAAAGGTTTTAGACAAAAAAACACTTCATTACCATCATTGTAATATTCTCAGCAAATACAAAATGCTGAGCTTTGACAATCAAATTCTATATTCCAATCTACGTACTGTGTTTAAAATAGTTAACAAGACTGCGCCGCCTTCACTGAGTACATTTGTTCAGCTGTGCTCAGAGCAGATGAGCCGCTCTTCTAGATCCACAGCCAAAAAGCAACTGTGTCGTTCCCAAAAGAAGTTCTGCCTTCTCACAAGCTGCATTTTCCTACAAAACTATCAAACAATGGAAGCAGCTCCACGGGAACAGTACCTCTGGACTGGCAGACCGGGGTGGTGGTCCCTCTGTATAAAAGGGGGACCGGAGGGTGTGTTCCAACTACAGGGGAATCACACTCCTCAGCCTCCCGGTAAAGTCTATGCCAGGGTACTGGAGAGGAGAGTTCGGCTGATAGTCGAACCTCGGATTCAAGAGGAGCAGTGTGGTTTTCGGCCTGGTCGTGGAACACTGGACCAGCTCCACACCCTCCATCGGGTGCTCGAGGGTTCATGGGAATTTGCCCAACCAGTCCACATGTGCTTTGTGGACCTGGAGAAGGCATTCGACCGTGTCCCTCGTGGTGCCCTGTGGGGGTGCTTCGGGAGTATGGGGGCCGGGGCCCTTTGCTAAGGGCTGTCCGGTCCCTGTATGACCAGAGCAGGAGCTGTGTTCGCATTGCCGGCAGTAAGTCAGACCTGTTCCCGGTGCATGTTGGACTCCGCCAGGGCTGCCCTTTGTCACCGGTTCTGTTCATTGCATTTATGGACAGAATTTCTAGGCGCAGCCAGGGGCCGGAGGGGGTCCAGTTCGGGGACCACAGGATTTCATCGCTGCTTTTTGCGGATGATGTTGTCCTGTTGGCTCCATCGAGCCAGGACCTGCAGCATGCACTGGGGCGGTTTGCAGCCGAGTGTGAAGCGGCTGGGATGAGAATCAGCTGTTCCAAATCCGAGGCCATGGTTCTCGACCGGAAAAAGGTGGATTGCCCTCTCCGGGTGGGTGGGGAGTCTCTGCCTCAAGTGGAGGAGTTCAAGTATCTCGGGGTCTTGTTCACGAGTGAGGGGAGGATGGAGCGTGAGATTGACAGGCGGATCGGTGCGGCGTCGGCAGTGATGCGGTCGCTGTATCGGACCGTTGTGGTGAAGAGGGAGCTGAGCCAAAAGGCGAAGCTCTGGATTTACCTCAATCTACGTTCCTACCCTCACCTAAGGTCATGAGCACTGGGTAATGACCGAAAGGACAAGATCGCGGATACAAGCGGCCGAAATGAGTTTCCTCCGCAGAGTGGCCGGGCGCTCCCTTAGAGATAGGGTGAGGAGCTCGGTCACACGGGAGGAGCTCGGAGTAGAGTCGCTGCTCTTCCACGTCGAGAGGAGCCAGTTGAGGTGGCTCGGGCATCTGGTCCGGATGCCTCCTGGACGCCTCCCTCGGGAGGTGTTCCGGGCATGTCGCACCGGTAGGAGGCCCCGGGGAAGACCCAGGACACGCTGGAGGGACTATGTCTCTCGGCTGGCCTGGGAACGCCTTGGGGTCCGTCCGGAGGAGCTGGAGGAAGTGGCTGGGGAGAAGGAAGCTTGGGAGCCCCTGCTTAGACTGCTGCCCCCGCGACCCGGCCCCGGATAAGCGGAAGAAGATGGATGGATGGGTCCAGCTCCCTGCCAGTCTGAAGCTGTCTGCAGATCTGCAGTTTCTCTCGAAATTTAAAACAATTTATTCTTGAGAAGCAACTGTGTCAGCATCAGTCCTGTTAAATCAGTAACTTTCTTATTCTGTGGTTTACAGTGTTACTGTTAGAGCGATTGTAAATATTTTAATGTATTGTTTTTGTTTTTTTTAGTTTTTTTATAATATGTTTGTAGGATTTTAAATTGTTTTATAGAATGTTGTACTATTTGTAGCATGTTACTTTTAGTGCGCACCTGCCCAGGGACTGCGGATGGAAAATAGCTTTTTTGCTAAATCTGGTGCAAAACATCTCCTCTTTCCTAAGATTAATGTGTTTGTACATGGTCCCTGACAAATAAATATTAAACTAAACTAAACTAAACTTTCTTTCCCCCAATGTTGCTACTGTTAGCGTTTGCAACAGGTTTGATTGCCAGTGTTCTAAGTGTGGGCGGGACACCCTCGCTCCTGATTGGCTTGTTTTTGTTGATTAATTATTCGAGATCTGGACTTTTTCCAGTTGCTCCTTTAAGCAGCTCTGTTTCTCTTTCAGATCCTCTGAGTTGTGGACCTCCACCTCCTTTGGAAGACGGAGACTTCTTTGCCTCCGGTCAAACATTTAGCCAGTATTCACAGGTTCAATACCAATGTCAAGACAAATACGTAATGGAAGGAGGGCCAAACAAAATCTGCCGCAACGGAGTTTGGACCGGGGATATCAAATGTCTCAGTAAGACACATATTCACACTCCAACATCGACATTGTCATTTATAAAGGCTGTGATCTTTCTCTTATTGTCAATAATCTGCTTGGGGATTTTAATTCATTGGGCCACTGTCAGTAAGACGTGGTTTGGAGTGGAGTGCAGTGAGACTATTTTTGTAATGATTAAAAGTAACAATGATGATTTATGCTCTAGAAATTAATATTTAAACTAGGGTTGTACTGCTACCGATACTGGTATTGTCAAAAGCTCAGATTCTGCACATTTTTCAGCTATCTGTATTAGCGAACACTCAGACCAAATCACCGATACAATACCACTCTTTACTTTCCTGAATGAGGACCCGTAGATGTGAGCAGATGCGAGCAGTCACTGTTGATGTCTGTGGATAATGCTACTGCTAATGCTCAAAGCAGGTTAAACCCATGGACCCATACACGCCCCCTGTGTCCGCGAGCGAGATCGACCTCCGGCCCAGAAAAAATTGCTTCACAGAGCACGATTCATTTTTGTGAACTGGCCATGTTCGGCTGACAGGGCTTCAACAGCTTTTAGTTGGTAGCTCGGTTGGCAGCTCAGTTGGTAGCTCAGTTGGTAACTTAGCTGGTAGCTCGGTTAGTAGCTCGGTTGGTAGCTTAGCTGGTAGCTCGGTTGGTAGCTCGGTTGGTAGCTCAGTTGGTAGCTCGGTTGGTAGCTTAGCTGGTAGCTCGGTTGGTAGCTCGGTTGGTAGCTCAGTTTGTAGCTAAGTTAGTAGCTCGGTTGGTAGCTCGGTTGGTAGCTCGGTTGGTAGCTCAGTTGGTAGGTCGGTTGGTAACTTAGCTGGTAGCTCGGTTGGTAGCTCAGTTGGTAGCTCATTTAGTAGTTCGGTTGGTAGTTCAGTTGGTAGCTCGGTTGGTAGCTCAGTTGGTACCTCAGTTAGTAGCTCGGTTGGTAGTTCGGTTGGTAGCTCGGTTGGTAGCTTAGCTGATAGCTCGGTTGGTAGCTCAGTTGGTAGCTCGGTTGGTAGCTCGGTTGGTAGCTCGGTTAGTAGCTCAGTTGGGGGCTCAGTTAGTATCGGATCTGACCTCTGTGTAGCGACATAGGGTGCTCCAAAAGACTAAGTCCATACTGAGGCAGCCTAATCATGTACTGCATTCACAGTTTGTGCAAATGCCCTCTGGGAGGCGCTATGTCACCCCACAAGAAAAGACTAACCGCTACACTAAATCTTTTCTCCCTTCTGCCATAAAGCTTTTAAACGGAAAGCAATATTGCTTGTGTCCCCTGATGCACTAAGGTTCGAATGTATGGTGTGTGTTGTATGTATTTGTCTTTATATTGTTTGTGGATTGTGCACGACCAGAAATGTGCAAACTGAATTGTCCTTCGGGATTAATAAAGTTGTTAATTGATTGATCGAATGTTTGGTAGCTCGGTTGGTAGCTCGGTTGGTAGCTCGGTTGGTAGCTCGGTTGGTGGCTCGAATCTCACTCTCAACATAAACATTAGTTAAGCAGTCAGATCCACTGACACACAGGTTGGAGGTGCAGTTCCAGCTCCCACAGATGAATTCTGTTGCTGTGTCTTTGCGCAAAACCCTTAATCCACCTCGCTCCCAGTGTCTGTGTGAACAGGTGAGTGGTTCCTTGTAGATCGCTGTTTGAGTGCCTTGAAGGTAGAAATGTGACCATTTACCACAAAGGTCAGATTTTGTAGGGATTCTTCTGTATTCTTACAGTCAACTCTTACATTCTTATGAACTTTAAAAAAAATTTAAATTGTCAAAGTGCCTAAAAGACTGACATGATACCACACAGGACAGTGGCTCTTTCTGCAAGAGACATGTGCAGTAGAGCACAAAGTGACAATCCCCCCATAAAAAAGTGGACTAACCTAGTGTAACGTCACCCATAGCATTTGGCGCCTCTCAAATGAAGCTCGAGATGCAAACAGTTACAGGAGCAAATGTAATGCCGGGCTCTATATTAGGAATAAGATCAGACAAAAAAACCCACCAGGATTAAGTAGAGCAGGTTATATGAACATTTTAAGACCAAAATGACGAGGATCATTGCAGTAACAGAGAGAGGGACGACAATATTCCAATGTAAGTCAATGGGAGCCAGGGTTAGTAGGAGCCGGAAGAGCCGCATGTGAACTTCCTATTTTGAACTAGGCAGCTAGTACGTTAACTATGCCCACTTATATATACTGTAGGGTGACCATATTTCTGTCTGTGAAAACCAGGACACCATAGCGGGGATGGGTGTGCGTGGCCTTCCATTCGGCACTTTGCAGGTTCACCGACTGTGTCTGCTCGCTCCTTCTGAATGCACAGAGAGCTCCACACTGAAGGGTCAGGGATTACGTGACATGTCCCACCACACGTGTGAACAGAGCTCTAGTGCTGGTCACTTTAATGGTCCAACGAAAGGTAGTGAAAACCAGGAATTCCCTCAGTTTATAAAAAATAACCCAGATGCCCAGGACTGGACGTGAAAAACCGGGGGAAAACCGGGCGTTTGGTCACCCTAATATACTGTCTATGGGTTAAACACAGACTGTGGAGGCTCTGTGGATGCTTAAAACACATAACAGAAAGACACTTGTGTTATCTCTAATACCTTCATTTAGCCTGGACGATCAACTTAAAATAAAAGTAAAATAACTAAAGCTACTGAGAGTGCAGCCAGACACCAGCAATAAATCGGACTTTGTTTACTCTGCATAATGAGCCATGTGCTCAGAGGATGAGCCTCTTTTTTACAGGCCTCACTATTGTTTTTAAGCACTCTGTGCATGGACTCTGTGCATGGATCTATGAAAGCAGGGGTCATCAAACTAAGGCCCACAGGCCGACTCGTATTTTTGAAAATTACTTTCTGGCAAATAATAACATGTCTGAAGTAGAAAAGAAAAAGTGCTTAAATCAGCACTACAGCAATACATTTCACTAATACGTTATTTGTCAAAAATTATTTTCATAAAAATTGCCTTTTGGAAGATGTATTATTTTTGCTCTTGTACTGTAACAAAATTGAGTAGCCATACACTATGCAGTAAGGGACTGGTATCGGTATTGGTATCGCCGATTACACCAGGGCCAAGTATCTGTATCGGTTCCCCAAAAATGGCAACGGAACAACACTAATTTAAACTCATTTTTTATTTTTTATAATTTAATCAGACAAAAATTAACAGAAAATTTAACAGAAAATCTCAAGTGATCAGTATGATGACAAAAATGACTGATTAAAATCCCTGATAAAGCAGGAGTTGAACAGTCATTTTATGATGGTAAAAAGATTATGTCTGTGTTCTTTCCAACAGAACCCTGCACAGTGAACCCAGACCTGATGCAACCAAATAAAATTAAATTCAGATATGGTTCGAAACAAAAGCTGTACGCTCCCCATTCAGATGGCATCACGTTTGCCTGCATCGCTGGAGCTCGTGCCACCACACAGAACATGCGAGTGACCTGTAACGATGGAGTGATGCTCCTCCCAACATGTGTTTAAATGAAGATCATGATATGGGTACAAAATGATTACATCCCTGTTAAATACCATTTACAATACATATTAATGGTGTTGAATAATTTAGCAGTTTCACTGACAATTAAGATTTATTTTGTTCCCTTTAAAGGTGCACTATGTAACATTTCTATTTCAGTTCCACCACCAGGGAGATGTGTTTGCTTTGCCTGGCATGTTCAAAACTATGGCATTCTGTATTTTGCATGTATTCAATTAAAGATATTTTGTGTCACAAAGAGAGTCACCTCTCCACAGATCTGGCCTGGTGGGGTTACCTGCTTAGTTAAGTTAATGACATACTGTGGAACATTCAAGGTAAAGCAATAACACCTCTTTCACCAGAGAAGTTACATGGTGCATCTTCAAAGATGCCATTTTATGTTTTATATGCTTTATTTTGTAACTACTAAAGATCAGTTAGCAATTACATTCATTTGTTCAACAATGTGGAAATTTCAGTGTTGCAACAATAAAGTACAAGACCAGATTTTTTTTTTCATTTTTATTCAGTTTCCTAATGTGTAGTGTTGAACAATGTTAATAACATAAAATAAGTGATTTAGACCTTATCCCATGTCTCAGAGGTGTCCAAACTTTTTCATCGAGGGTCACATCTTGACACATTTGAAGCGAGGGCCACAGACTGGTGCTCAATACAGTGGATCATTCAGATGGTGCATTTTACAGAGTTTTGACAGCACCGCCATAGCTTTAATAAGGTTTGAAACATTAATTTTAGGTCTGAATCACAATGCAAGTGGACCAGACATAATAAAACTATGGGACTCCCATCACACAAGGGCACATATGAAAAGTATCAATCACAATTCTTACTTTTTTCTCATTAAAGGTGCACGGTGTAACTCTCTAGTGGAGGGTCTGCCACCTGCTTTTTTTCTTGAGATGCTATTGCTTTGTCTAGAATGCCCCACAATATGGCATTAAACTTCTCTACTGCCATGGAGACAGGCCCACAATGACTCCAGGCCAGGGCCGGCCCCCCCATTAGGCAACATAGGCAAATGCTAAGGGCGCCGCCGCTCCACTAGGGGGCGCCGAGCGCAAAAATCCGCGAAGTGGACAGTCTAAGGTTCACCTGTGCACTAATCATGGTGTCTGATGAGCATCTTGATGTGGCACCTGTGAGGTGGGATGGATTATCTCAGCAAAGCAAAAGTGCCACTATCACACATTTAGACAGATTTGTGAACAATGTTTGAGAGAAATGGTAATATTGTGTATCTGGAATGAATTTTAGATCTTTGAGTCCATCTCATGACAAATGGGAGAAAAAACAAAAGTGTTGCGTTTATATTTTTGTTGAGTGTATGTAGAGCCATAACTGTTACCCAGCAAAATGTGCTTTAAACAAGGGCCATAACTTGTCTACTCAAAAGTTATAATTTGAAAAATAAAAATATATGAAAACGGCTTTATTTTCTTTATTAATGGTTAAATTGTCCCTGTATTGTGAATAGAATTTTGAGTATTGATAGATTCCTAATACTTTATGATCATTTTTTAGGCAGCAACATTACATATAATAGTAACATCAGGATGATACAATATGTAAAATCCTCAACTTTTCTTCACAAACTGCCTTTTGAATGGTGTCAAATTTAAGGACATTCCCAGCAAAAAAAGCAATAATTAGAAACACATGAAAACCTGTTGTGAGCTCTTTAATGTAACTCCTTTACAAAACTGTGTTTATCTGTAATAAATTGGACCATCATCAGAAATCCGATTCACTCTTCACTCTGTGGAGGTTGTGGCGCTGAAAGACAAATAATTATGTAATTTAATAGACAATTCAAATAATTTTCACCTTTTTATATTTTTCATCACAGATGTAGGTCAACACATCCCCTTCTCTGTACACATCTTTTTTATTAGTGATCCTGAAATGTTTCAACGGAGGCTCGAGACATGATATTACTGTAAAACAATTCCAAAGCAACATGATTTGGTTATTTATGGAGGGGTATGTAGTACAATGGAAACTAAAATGCAGACTACTCATTTCACGAAACAATAACTAATTAGAGATGTTTTTTTTCTAATTTTTCAATACCAATTATTTAGAATAAAGAGCAACTGATAAGGTCCGCCAGCATTTTTGTGTCGATATTTGGGTCAGATTTTGATTATTTCTCCTCAATTCTGTAATTTAAATTCACTACAAACTACCCCCAAGCCCTTTTTTTTTACCACAAACCTATAAGTGAAATGTGTAGTCATGTTTTAGGCAGTTATTTTTTCAAACTAAAGTCTTCAAATAGAGGTTTGTGTGCACTTTTACGCAGCAGGTTCGCCAAAACAGATTTAAGGTTTGTCCCAGATAACTTGACCCCACCGTCCCAACCTCTGATCTGTCCATTTTCCAGACAGGGGGGGGGGTCCCGTTCCTGCTGGGCCATGTGAAGATTGAGACTGAACCCCCACCCGGAGTCTCAACCCTAGTCTCCATATAAAAAACTCTTTTTGCTTTGCACGTGTGTTGTTGGCGTGGTCCTTGCTAGTGAATCAAAGTTTAGACTGCCAGAAATATGTCTTTTTTGTGCACAGATTGTCTGTATTTTGATGAAAGTATGAGTAGAGTTACTTTCTGTAGTTTTTTGTATTTTTTTCTCAACTTTCTTTTACACAAACACTAACTACTTGACTGACTGATGTAAAACTATGATAAATATTTACCATGGGTACTATCTCACCAAACCAAGTCAAAATTAGAAAAATATGAAAACCCCCAAAAGCTATATGCACTATAAATTTCCACACAAAAACTATGAAATAAACATTATAATAATGATAATGTATATTGCTTTAATGGGGAACTCCGGCACGTTTGAAGCTAAAGTTTGTTGCTAGAGGTGGTCGAATTCTGTCAGAAGCCAAAAAACGGCACAGATCAGTGTTGCAGCCTTAGCTTTACCTCTGTTGATTTCCCACTGCACATGCGAAAGCTCAAAAAACTCGATCGCCGATGTCGTTTCTAATCCCATTTATTTACAAGTGTATTTTATTTTTTGAAAATGCTAAAAAAAAATACATTCCCAAACCATTTTCTGAAAACAACTTTCTGTTTCTATTGTTCTTCACCGTCAGTAGTCAATTCTCTCTTGTTGCTCGAGCCTCTCGCCGCCGCTGGAGTCGACAATCGAGTCTTTTGGGCTTTGGCCTGTGCAGTGGGAAATCAACAAAGCTAATGCTGAGGCTGCTTATAAAGTTGTTTTCTAACGTTTCCAGACACTAATGAGAGAACCAGGCAGAGCGTTTTGTTTTAAATTTGTGTTTTACGTGGAAGTTAAGAACTTGCCCCCATCACTACACTAGTTTGTTGCCTTGACAGACTCACTGCCACAGCGAGATCTCCGCCGATCTGTGCCGTTTCTTGGCTTCTGACATGCCAGAGTTCCCCTTTAAAGGGTCAATATTACGCTATTTTCTGATCTGTTTTAATGTTGTTTCCTCATCAAAAACAGACCTGGAGTTTTGATTTGTTTCATTCATACATGTTTAACACACAAACCCTGCAGATTTAGGCTGTGATAACATGTGACACAGGAAGTGCTCCATTAACCTCCACTAGAATCACGTGGATGATTTCAGCCCTGGTATTGCTACTGAACTAAAAGTAAAAAGTTGCTGTTAAGTTGAAAACTACCAATACATGACATCACAAGGTGGAACAGAGCATTTTGAGCTTTGGAGATGAAATGTAGGCGGTAATAATGCAGGATTAATCAAACATGTGTGAATGGAACAAAACACAGCTCCAGGGATGTTTTGGAGGAGCTAATAGCATTGTAACATGACGTAAAGCTCACAAGAATTAGTTTTGTGTAATATATGACCTGTGATATCTCACTTTTACATGATGGTGAGGCACTGCTCCACTGTCCATGTTCATCACAGAAGATCTGATGTTCACCGACTATTTCATATTCTCGGCCTCTGCAGCTGAACTGGAGCATGCTGCCAAAAGTTGGGTTGTCTATGTCCCCGTTAACCATGACATGTTCTTTCAGTGTCACCGGTGGGCACGAAATCGCTAAGAGAAACAAAAGTGCTTCAATTTGGTTACTGGTTATATTCGAGTATGCATTTTTAAAGGTGCATCGTGCAACTTTTCTGGTGGAGGGTCTGTTAAATGCGCTTTTCCATACTGATTTTAAAACTTTGTCTAGAATGTTTCACAGTATGGCATTAAACCTTTCCATCTTCAGGGAAACCAAACAAAGTTGCAGGTCAGGTCTGTGGAGAGGCCTGTTTTTCTAGGTATTTCTGAGCTATGAAACCACCAGTAATTTAATAACTGCGAATAATAGTCATAATAATAGCCATAATATTTAAAGTGCTTTTGTATTACCAAACTTTGTCCTTGCATTGTGTATTTTAGCCTTTTCTCTTACGTTCACACACTGGTAGATGGCCATCCCAGCCTCCTTGGAGACAGTTACGAGTGTCTGTAAAACTGGTCATTTGGTAACTGTGAAAGAAAAGCACAGAATTTAATTGTAAAGGACTTCAAACCCACAACCAGTGTAACTTCATGGTATGATATTGTTCTGAGTTTTAGTCCTGGTATAGTCCTGGTTCAGTCCTGGTTTAGTCCTGGTTTGGTATGATATGATGTTAATGTTAGTCCTGGTATAGTCCTTAGCTTAGCACCACTTTCTAACCCATCTGACAACAGCCACGAGTCTAACAAACAAAACGCTCTGCCTGGTTCACTCATTAGTGTCTGGAAACGTTAGAAAACAACTTTATAAGCACCTCACACTTCCCTCTGTTGATTTCCCACTGCACAGGCCAAAGCCCAAAAGACTCGATCGCCGATGTCGATTTTAATGCCATTTATTTACGATTGAATTATATTTTTAGAAAAACGTTAAAAAATCCATTCCCAAACCATTTTCTTTCAACAACTTTCAGTTTCTATTGTTCTTCACTGTCAGTTGTCGATCTTCACTTGTTGCTTCTGGCGGTTTGAGCCTCTCGCCGCCGCTGGAGTCGACGATCGAGTCTTTTGGGCTTTGGCCTGTGCAGTGGGAAATCATCAGAGGGAAGTGTGAGGTGCTTATAAAGTTGTTTTCTAATGTTTCCAGACACTAATGAGTGAACCAGGCAGAGCGTTTGGTTTGTTAGACTCGTGGCTGTTGTCAGATGGGTTAAAGTGGTGTTAAGCTTCTTCAGTGTGAAGCAAATTGGCGTTTTACGTGGAAGTTAAGAACTTGCCCCCATCACTACACTAGTTCAGAACTTGCCCCCATCACTACACTAGTTCAGAACTTGCCCCCATCACTACACTAGTTCAGAACTTGCCCCCATCACTACACTAGTTTGTTGCCTTGACAGACTCACTGCCACAGTGAGATCTCCACCGAGGAAACACTGATCTGTGCCGTTTTTTTGGCTTCTGACAGAATTCGACCTCCTCTAGAAATGGACTTTAGCTTCAGACGTGCTGGAGTTCAACTTTAATCATGTATAATGTTGGGGTCCAATTGTTAATGTATTTTTTTTTCACTGCTGTGATTGGATGAAATCCGCGGGCTGTCCACATACCAGAGGAACGTCAGAGGGACAGAAATGTTGTATTAATAAAAGAAAACCAAGAGTGAGACAGTGTGCGGGAGTCTTCTTGAAAAAGTTTTCCGTCTGGTCAGTGGTGAATCTACCTGTGGGCATGATTGACAGGTGGATTATCCAATCAGAGACATGCGATCCGTCCATGTGTAAACAAATATGGCTACTTACAAAGAAATAAAGATAAAATATACGTAGTACCACTAACTAACTATCTCTATAAAAGTAGGAGGGACACATTTGTTTGAATCCGACTCAAGGCGTGATGGAGGGCGTGGGGACCAGACGGATCCCTCTGGTTGTCCAATGAGGTTCATCTGATCTTCCGATAATTAATTTGAACAGATCCTTTATTTAGACCAAGATTTTGTTTGTTTTCATACCTGACGGTTTCGACTGCTCATAGCGGCCGTCCGCAGAGTGCTGTCCGGTCAGCTGATTCTTCACGACAGCATCCCAGGTGTGTGTGAGTACAAAGGGCCCTTCGTCCCGGTTTACTCTCTCATACCTGAGTTTAGACCTGGTTTAGTCCTGGTTTAGTGCTGGTTTAGTTCAGGTTTAGTCCTGGTTTAGTTCAGGTTTAATCCTGGTTTAGTCCTGGTTCATTTCTGGTTTCGTCTTGGTTCATTTCTGGTTTAGTCCTGGCTTAGTTCTGGTTTAGTTCTGGTTTAGTCCTGGCATAGTCCTGGTTTAGTCCTCATTCGTTTCTGATTTAGTCCTTGTTTAGTCCTGGTTCATTTCTGGTTTAGTCCTGGTTTAGTTCTGGTTTAGTCCTGGTTTAGTTCTGGTTTAGTCCTGGCATAGTCCTGGTTTAGTTCTCATTAATTTCTGGTTTAGTTCTGGTTTAGTTCTGGTTTAGTCCTGGTTTAATTCATGTTTAGTCCTCATTCATTTCTGGTTCAGTTTTGGTTTGGTCCTGGTTTAGTCCTGGTTCAGTTCTGGTTTAGTCCTGGTTTAGTCCTGGTTTAGTTCATGTTTAGTCCTCATTCATTTCTGGTTTAGTTTTGGTTTGGTCCTGGCATAGTCCTGGTTTAGTCCTCATTCATTTCTGGTTTAGTCCTGGTGTAGTTCTGGTTCAGTCCTGGTTTAGTCCTGGTTTAGTTTTGGTTTGGTCCTGGTATAGTCCTGGTGTAGTTCTGGTTCAGTCCTGGTTTAGTCCTGGTTTAGTTTTGGTTTGGTCCTGGTATAGTACTGGTTTAGTCCTGGTTTAGTCCTCGTTCATTTCTGATTTAGTCCTGGTTTAGTTCTGGTTTAGTCCTAGTTCAGTTCTGGTTTAGTTTTGGTTTGGTCCTGGTATAGTCCTGGTTTAGTTCTGGTTTAGTCCTGGTTCAGTTCTGGTTTAGTCCTGGTTTAGTTCTGGTTTAGTTTTGGTTTGGTCCTGGTATAGTCCTGGTTTAGTCCTCATTCATTTCTGGTTTAGTCCTGGTCTAGTTCTGGTTCAGTCCTGATTTAGTCCTGGTTTAGTCCTGGTTTAGTCCTGGTTCAGTCCTGGTTCAGTCCTGGTTCAGTCCTGGGATACTGTCCTGAAGAAGTCGGACTGTAGATGGCGCTGTGTCCACCGGTATGAAGACAAACCAGTTTAAATCACCAGCGCATCATGTGACCAGTGTGAGGTGAAACTGTCCAGATTTGTGACGAAAATCAAATCAACCTAAACCCTGGTCTGAAAAAGAATCTATGAAAATACAATGATCTCTCTGTGTATAAAAAATATACAAACACACACACTATACACACACACACAGACACTATATAAACACACATACACACTATACACACACTATATACATATGCTATACACACACTATATACACACTCTATATACACACACTATATACATACACTATATACACACACTATATACACACTATATACACACACTATATACACACACTATACACACACACTATATACATACACTATATACACACACTATATACACACTATATACACACACTATATACACACACTATACACACACACTATATACACACTATATACATACACTATATACACACACTATACACACACACTATATACACACTATACACACACACTATATACATACACTATATACACACACTATATACACATACTATATATACATACACTATATACACATACACTACATACACACATACATCATATGCACACATTATATACATCCACTATATACACACACTATACACACATACACTATATACACACACACTATATACATACACGTTTTACATACACTATATACACACACTATATACACACTATATACATACACTATATACACACACTATACACACACAGTATATACACATGCTATATACACACACTATATATACACACACTATATACACACACTATACACACACACTATATACATACATACTATACACACACTATATATACATACACTATATACATACACTATATACACACACTATATACATACATACTATACACACACACTATATACATACACTATATACATACACTACGCCATGATGCCATCCTGACCCTACTCCACAGAGTCTACTCCCACCTGGACAAGCCGGCTGCCACTGTGAGGATCATGTTTTTTGACTTCTCCAGTGCGTTCAACACCATCAGGCCGGCTCTGCTGGCTGAGAAGCTGGCAGTGATGCAGGTGGATGGCTCCTTGGTGTCCTGGATGGTGGATTACCTCACTGGAAGACCACAGTATGTGCGTTTGCAGAGCTGTGTGTCGGACAGAGTGGTCAGCAACACCGGGGCTCCACAGGGGACAGTCCTGTCCCCCTTCCTCTTCACCCTCTACACCACAGACTTCAACTACTGCAGCCAGTCTTGCCACCTTCAGAAGTTTTCTGACGACTCTGCAGTGGTGGGATGCATCAGCGGTGGTGACGAGGAGGAGTACAGGACTGTAGTGGACAACTTTGTCACTTGGAGGGAGGAGAACCACCTTCAGCTCAATGTGATGAAGACAAAGGAACTGGTGGTGGACCTTAGGAGGACCAAAGCTGCTGTGACCCCCATCTCCATCCAGGGGGTCAGTGTGGACGTGGTGGAGGAGTACAAGTACCTGGGGGTGTACTTGGACAATAAACTGGACTGGAGCAGGAACGTGGACGCGGTTTACAAGAAGGGCCAGAGCCGCCTCTATTTCCTGAGGAGGCTGAGGTCCTTTGACATCTGCAGGACAATGCTCAGGATGTTCTACGAGTCTATGGTGGCCAGTGCATCATGTACGCTGTAGTCTGCTGGGGCAGCAGTCTGCGCCTGAGGGACACTAATAGACTCGAGAAGATCATTAGGAAGGCTGGACATGTTGTGGGGGAGGAGCTGGACTCTCTGGCGGTGGTGTTGGACAGGAGAATGCTGGACAAAATCTGGACTATTCTGGACTCTCCCTCCCGCCCCCTCCACAAGGTGCTGGCCAATCAGAGGAGCTCTTTCAGCCATAGACTGTGGCTGCCGCTGCTCCACTGAGAGACACAGGAAATCTGTCCTGCCTGTCGCCATCAAACTGTTGAACGCTGCACTTTAACTCACAAACTACTCAATCCTTTCATCCTATTCCCTGCTCACACATGTATATAGTCATAAATATGTCAGTGATGTAAATAATTTCCCAGACAGAGCTATTTTATCTTTTATCTATTGTATTTAGCTTATTTTGTAACTTGTTCGATGTACATGCTCTTGGTCGGTTGCATCTGTAACGAAGAAAATTTCCCCTCGGGGATGAATAAAAGTAATTCTGATTCTGACTATATACACACACTATATACACACACTATATACATACATACTATACACACACACTATATACATACACTATATACACATACATACACTATACACACACACTATACACACACACTATATACATAGGCTATATACACATACATACACTATACACACACACTATACACACACACTATATACATAGGCTATATACACACGCTATATACATACACTATATACACACACACTATATACACACACACTATATACATACACTATAGAAACACACACTATACACACTAGAGGTAAGATCCGATCTAAAAAATCCAGCCCGACCCGAAGCAATGATTGACATTTTAGGCCCAACCGACCCGAATTTTAGGTCGGGTTGGGCTCGGGCTTAAGATCTTACCTCTAATACACACACACTATATACATACATACTATACACACACTATATACACACACTATATACAAACACTACACACACACTATACACACACACTACACACACACTATACACACACACTATATACATACACTATATACACACACACTATACACACACACTATATACAAACACTACACACACACTATATACATACATACTATACACACACACTATATACAAACACTACACACACACTGTACACACACACTATACCACACTATACACACACACACTATACACACTGTTCTTGTACACACTCTTGCCTGTATTACACGTGTGCACTGTGAGCTGAGACCTGATTTTACTCACGTCTCTGACGTCTGTTATTACCCCCTTTTGCAGGTGTACTGACGTCTGTTCTTACCCCCTGTGGCAGGTGTACTGACGTCTGTTCTTACCCCCTGTGGCAGGTGTACTGACGTCTGTTCTTACCCCCTGTGGCAGGTGTACTGAAGTCTGTTCTTACCCCCTGTGGCAGGTGTACTGAAGTCTGTTCTTACCCCTGTGGCAGGTGTACTGACGTCTGTTCTTACCCCCTGTGGCAGGTGTACTGACGTCTGTTCTTACCCCTGTGGCAGGTGTACTGACGTCTGTTCTTACCCCCTGTGGCAGGTGTACTGAAGTCTGTTCTTACCCCCTGTGCCAGGTGTACTGACGTCTGTTCTTACCCCCTGTGGCAGGTGTACTGAAGTCTGTTCTTACCCCCTGTGGCAGGTGTACTGACGTCTGTTCTTACCCCCTGTGGCAGGTGTACTGACGTCTGTTCTTACCCCCTGTGGCAGGTGTACTGACGTCTGTTCTTACCCCCTGTGGCAGGTGTACTGACGTCTGTTCTTACCCCCTGTGGCAGGTGTACTGAACTTGGGACCCGAAGATGAAGTCAGTTCCTCTGACCAGCGTGAAATCGGCAAACGGGACATCACCGGGATGGCCACAGAGAACCGCTTCAAACACACAAACACAAAACACGTTAAAAGTGTCAGAAATTAGTAAGACTCAAGTGAAACAAAATGTAAAAAATATATAAATGTTTATTTGGGAAAACTACAAAGAAAGAGTGACTTTGTAGATGTACCATTATGATTTATGATTTGTGCTAAATGTAATAAAAATAAGAACATTTTCTAAAAGGACAGAGCTCAAAAATGGGAAAAACAAAGGTCGAGGTCTCACTTGACATGGACCACATCAAAACTGGAACTACGCTGGGACTAAACCAGGACTAACCAGGACTAAACTAGTACTAAAGCAGGACTAACCAGGACTAAACCAGGACTAAACTAGTACTAAAGCAGGACTAGTCCAGGACTAAACTAGTACTAAGTAGGACTAAACCAGTACTAAAGCAAGACTAAACTAGTACTAAAGCAGGACTAGTCCAGGACTAAACCAGGACTAAAGCAGGACTAACCAGGACTAAAGCAGGACTAAACCAGTACTAAACTAGTACTAAGCCAGGACTAAAGCAGGACTAAACCAGGACTAAACCAGTACTAAAGCCGTACTAAAGCAGGACTAAACTTGGGCTAGCACAGGATCAAACCATCATCATTACTTTTAGTTTAGACTGGTTTAGTTCACTTGTGTCATATTTGATTTTCTTCTGCATTCTTTTCCTGTGTATCTAAAATAAAGAAAGTGTTAAGCTTCAAGAAAAAAACACATTTTTGACAGAAGCAGTAAAAGTGGTGTTGGAAAATTACTCAGAGAAGTAGAACTGGATAGTGAAATACTGCAATAAAATAACGTACGGCAACAGACCCTTTAAAAACATGAGGAAAAATTCTGCAATAGAGAAAAAGTGAAGCGAATCATATAAATTTCGCATGTTTTTACTCACGTCTGCAGTTCTCTCCGTGCTTACTCCACCCATTTGTGGTGCAGATGATTTTGAAAAAGCCTGTGTAGCCATATTTACAGTGCACTCTCACGGTGGTTCCAAGGGAATAACTCTGCGCCAAACGACTTAAGTCAAAATTTTCATCAAAAAAGGTCGCTTGTTTAAAATTCTCCAGTGTGCAAGAAGAAGATCTGAAATCTGAAATCACAATACAAACAGATCAAAACATGAATAATCATCATAAATTCCACATTAAAGAGAAGGGAAGAGTACGAAAACTTTGTTCAGCTTGGCTCGATTTGTGTTTTTTTCTGCCAAACATTGCAATTTGTGTTGTAGTAATAGGAAATTTTGTTCGGAGTTTACGAAACGGAGGCGACTGGAGGCAAAAACGAACCAGAGCATAATGAGATTTCGGTGGGAAAACCGGGATTGACCTGAGAATATCGCAAAATACGAAAAAACGAGGAAAATTTAGCAAATGAAAACCACCCGGATACATGCGAGGGACGTCAGAGCCCAGGTGAAAAACATTTTGCGTTCACTTGGGTTTTACGTTATTTGTTTATTGAATTATTGATTATGATAGACACATTAAGCATTTTTGACAACGGAAAACTCCAGATTCTTAGGTTACTGGACAAATCCTCACAGAAAAGCCGGTGATGTGCGATGGATGGCACCAGCGGTGGTTGACGAGCACAGCGACCCCGCCGCCTCTGCTCTTCCCGCAGCTGGCGCGCTCTCTGTCGGCCCGTACAGTGGAGAAGCCCACGATAGAAACGTTGTCATCAGGCACATCTTCATGCAGCCATGTCTCGGAGAAACACATTTAACTGCACTCCCGATATTCCTTCTGACTCTGGGCTAGCGCTGTCAGTTCGTCCATCTTATTTACGAGGGATCTCACGTTACCCATCACAATAGAGGGGAGACACGGCTTGAACTTAAGTCTCTGTTGTTTTGCTGCTATCCTCTTCCGTCGCAGTTTTTTATTTCCTCTGCAGCCCCTGTGTGTCCTTCTCCTGCAGTCCGCGGGGATGTCAGGTGAGCTGGTGGTTTCCATAGCAGCCGCTCCAGCGTCTCTCAGCGCCATCAGCTGTTCCCGAGTGTAACGAAGCTGCATTGTAACCCCGTGTCAGTCAGAAACAGTCTTAAGGGTCACTCAAAGTCGCCAAAAAAACTCCCTCGGCTGACTCTAGTGTTGTTAAGAACTATGTCAAAAAGTGTGCTCAAATAGAAAGGTAAAAAGTACAAAAAAGCAAGAAAAGCGAAGAAAGGATCGGAGCTTCTGTAACAGGCTGCACACGCGAACTCGCGCATGCGCACATACAGCCCATGGTTGCCCATGGTTTTAGCCCCTTTCCTGCTAACGTGCCAAAATGATCGACTATGGCGCCACACCACCACTTTCACTTCACTTTTATTACAAATATATTATTTACACTGAATTCTTCCTCGAGTTTCTGTAGTTGAAGCACAGAGTTATTTTGAAGCGCCTGCTACTCGGTCAGTGCTAAAGCAACAACAGCTTTCTGGTCGTGTCCACGTTTTTCTCCCAGTCGGACACACGAAACATAATCGACTGAAGCGTGGACGTGACGTCATATCTGAGATCCGAGTGGGAGACGGAAGAATAAAGGAACGCAGCATAATTCCATGACTGTTACCTAGCAACCATCGTGTAAAAGGTCAAAACGGCACAATCCATTTTTGCCATAGAAATACAAAGAAGCTGCTCCACTGTCTACATTTTGTATACATGCAGAAGACATCAAATATATGAAGTAAGATATATGGAATTATGTAGTAATTATGTACTAAGTAAAGGAAAAAAAGTTAGACCTTTTTTTTATTTTATACTTAAATCCTAAAAGTAGTCGCCCTTTGCTTTGTCGAAAAATATTTAGAAAAAAGAAAGAAAAATCTTTACTATGTAATTCCTTTTGTCTTGCTTCATATCTGATGTCTTCCGTATGTATCTGAAATTTAGAAAATTGTAAAACACTGAGTGACTGGTGTGTGCAAACTTATGACTGGTAGTGTAGTTGTGTCCTTGTGTTTTTTTTACACAAACTGCCACTTAACTGATGTAAAACTATGATAAATATTTAAAACAAATACACACCAAACCAAGTCATAATCACAAAAACATGAAAACCTGTCATTTACAGTTCGTAAATGCTGTTTACCTTTACACGGTTCAGCTGAGTTTTCCCATCGTCCTTTGTTACAGCGAACGTAAAATGTACGGTACTCATGGGTGCATCTAAATGAAACATCTGCACCGTGGCTGTAGTTTTCATACTGATAATAGTCATTGATCTCAGCATTTTTATGAGAAGGTTTTGTGCAGCTTCTTTCTGGAAAACATGAAGTTAGAACATTACAGCAAAGAACAGCATCTGTGCCCTTTTGAATGGAAAACAAACTTTAAAGGCCCTATACCTGACTTTATGCATGTCTTTGAGCAAACCTGGTTAGTATAGTACAGATATATTGCGGCTCCTGAATAAGTGAACTTTGTACTGCAGTTAAAGCATTTTATTAAGGGGTAATCAGGAACTGAATTAGCATGCTAGTTTTTTGACTCAAAACTCCACTCTGAAGTTGTGAAAAACGCTTAGAAACTACTGTACCTGCACAAAGAGGATTTGGCTCCCAGCCTTGTCGGGCAATGACAGTTGCCATGGTAAAATGTTAGCTTCTGTTGCTATGAACAGACCTAAGGCCCCGTTTACACATACACCGATATTTTTAAAAACAAATATTTCCTTCACTCCATTTTCCAAAATAACATCGTGCACACAGCATCGTTTTCAAAAAAATTCCTGTTAACATGAACTCGCATAAATTCGCCGTCGTGCGATGACGGTCGTCTCACCCTCGATGTGAGGACGCAGCGAGTCGGAAAGTAACAGCAGTGATGACGCCACATCCTAAAATGTTCACCCCACTCCTCCAGGACAAACACTTCATTTTCAAGATTATCCCACCAGACAGAGGCTCTGCTCAGGTCCGACCCAAAAACTGCGACGTTGGCGGTGACGGCGACTGGGTCTTCGGGTTGTAAGAAGAAGAGGGAAAACTGCTGAGCTCCGAGCCTCATTCGTCTCTTCATGGATATGAAACATCAGCTGTGCAAATGCAAACACAGGACAAGTGTTTGCAGCAGAAGTGACGCGACTGCTGCTCTGACGCTTCTGATCATCACCAGAGAAAAACACTGGTCGCACACACTAAAACTGTTTATGTCACTTTACATGCAAACACGAAACCGGAGTTTTCCAAAATCTACACTTTAGCCGGAGTTTTTAAAAAAGATTCGTTTTCAGAGGCAAATTCTCCGTTTGCATGTAAAAGATGATGAAGGGAAATGTCTCCATTTTTAAAAATATCCAAGTACGTGTAAACGGGGCCTTAATGTTTTATTTTATGGTGTAATTTGAAATAAGTCTTATCTTGTTCCTAAACTTGACCAAACACAAACCTTAACCATTTTCCTAACCAACCAATCAATTAAAATACTGTCTAATACATTATTAATACTAAGATAATAAATACTAAATGCTAATAAAATACAATACTAAATACAATCAATCCATTAAATACTGTCCCACTTTAACTGTGGCTCTTAACTGTTTGTTTTAATCGTGTTTGTTTATGTTGGTGTAAGGCGACCATGGGTGTCCAGAAAGGCGCCTAATAAATAAAATGTATTATTATTATTAACTCGTTTCCTAACTATAAAAATATCTCTTCTTGTTCCCGTTCCTAAATTTCGTCACTTCAAATAACCAGTCACAGCTAAGCGTCCCTCCTGACCCTATATTCTAGCATTAACCTTTGAATTTGTAGACTCACGTTCACACTGAGGCATGGGGGTCCACTGAGCTGACTGGCCCACTTTCTCACACCTTGAAGGTCTCCCGTCCACCTTTTTATATTTTTCATCACATATGTAGGTCAACACATCCCCTTCTCTGTACACATCTTTTTCACTAGTGATCCTGAAATGTTTCAATGGAGGCTCGAGACATGATATTACTGTAAAACAATTCCAAAGCTTTAGCTCGTGTAACCCAGGTCACAAATCCTGTTCCTGCCTGCCCTATATATGCGCACCTTTCTGCTGTAGTTTTTTTCTCCCTGTTAAATCACGTGGTTTGCGTGTTCCCGGGGAAAATGACATAATTTTAGTCACGTGAGTCAGCCGACCAATCAGCGCCGTCTTCCCGATGACGTCACGCGGTCACGTGACACAGCACGGCCAATCGCGTGAAGTTAATATGGCGCCGCGGTCTCAGTCTGATAGCTGCAGTGGGGAAGCCGGTTGAGAGACGAGGCTCAGGTTCGTTCATGCTATTTTCATTATTTTACCTGTAAATTCCGCTTGACACTCATTGTACAACCTGTCATATTGTAGGAGCTTCCTACCGCGTCCATATCTCGCTCGAGGGGCTCATGTGTGAGGCTTAATCCGCGAAATTGATGAGTGTTTGTTTGATTGTGCTAGCGTTAGCTTAGCCGCCGCCATGCTTTTTAATGGGCGCGGTTAGCATACACTATGCTGCAAACTTTATGCCTGTTTCTGTTAAATGAATCTTGTAACATGTACAGACAAAACGTTACATGTCTGCACATTCATTCTATTTAAGTATATTGATTGCATTATTCATTTTTAGGCATTTTTAAGTACTTTTGCTAGTAGTTGTTTATCATTGTATGCTATCATGTTATCCTGGCTTTAGCACTTTAGCTTCATTTTGACTTGTAATGTACATTTAATGATTTTTTTGCTAAATGCCATAGCTAGTATTTTTAGCATTTGATGGGATATTACTATTTACAATATATGACTGTGGTATTTATCTAATGTGATTATGATTATGAATGATTATATTTTTTAATTATTTATGGTGCAACTAGTGCTATATTTTGGATCTTTGTGTGCACACTGAAGCTAATGATACATAGCCTTTATGCTATTAGGGTTATTGTATCATTTTGATGTATTTATTGAAACTTTGGTCCTGTTGTTCAGGCCAGGTTTCTTGGACCCAGATGGCGAGCTAGAAGTAGTAATGTGAGCATTTGCAGTAACTTTCCACCCCTGCTTATACTCACAATGTGAATTGACTAATTGATTTATTCCTAATTAAGAGGGACATTTATACACTTTTCTGTGTACTCCTTTTGGGTATCAATTTCATTCATAAGATTATTTGTTAATTGTTATTCTAAATTAGTTGAAATAAATATATATTGCATGATGATGGTTTTATTATTATACTCCTATCTTGTTGTTTTGAGTTTCAAGCCAATTATCCAAGTAGAAAGCAGAACAATCTCCTCACTTTAGGACCGGAAAAGTTACATCGTGTTGCTTTGATGCATTTTCGATATTTACCTTCACATGATTTGTCGCTATGCCACTGCCCAGAGTCACAGGTCACTTTGAAATCCTGAGTTTCACCAGTGCATCTGAACCGTACAGTAGCACCGTCTTCATATGGTGGCCTAACGTTCTGACGCAGCTCTCCATGTTCAACCGTGGGTTGTGTTGTACAGGGCTTCCCTACAAAAATACATACATAATGTTCATTTAAAGGTGCATTGTGTGACTTTTCTGGTGGAGGGGCAGTCACCTACTTGTTTCTATGGATGTGTTATTGCTCTGCCTGGAATATTCCACAGTATGACATTAAATATCTCCATTACATTACCTCACATTTATTAAATTACTGGTGATTTATAGTGCAAAAGTACCTAAGAAAACAGGCATTATAACTGTGCGGGGTCTCCTCTCCACAGATCTGGAGCCTCATTTATAAAAGAGTGCGTCGAAAACTACGTGAAAGAGTTTGTACATATAAAAAGCAGATTTCACATATGTGAAAAAGTCTTGAGATTGGTGGAATGGCAGTGCCCTTCGCATGACCGCAGCGACTTTGATCGTCTTTTGGCCGATTCCTCCGTGGGTCAGCTGAGGGTCAGACGTGTGTCCAGAGAGTCTCATAAAAGGACACAGTGACACTACGGGGATCATTTCTCGGAGTTCGCAGATGAGCGTGTACACGCACATCTTTATTCCCTGTAACGATCGCAACGCTTTGTAAAACGACAATACGTAAATACATTGTGCATGTTTCCCACACACTTGTGGCTAAGTGTACACAGTTCAATTACATTCTTGTCTTTTTCTGGGAAAATAAAGTCAAAATGAACCGTTTTAAACTTCCACCAAACATGACTTCCTCAAACTCTCTCCACACGGCTCCTCTCTGCTCTCTGCACCTCTGAGCCGGGTTTCTGAAAAGTGCCCCAGATTTGCCGTGTATGTTTTACATTCATGTTTTTATAACACCAACTTTGACGAGATGAGCTTCGTACGCACATTTCTAGGGCTGCAACAACTAATCGATTAAATCGATTAAAATCGACTATTAAAATAGTTGGCAACTAATTTAGTAATCGATTAGTTGACTAGTTCACGTGACAAAGTCCAAGCGGGAGAATCGGGTGTTGTGAGATGTGTCTATATTGTGTCTATAGCTCAGTGCAGGAGAGAGAGAGAGAGGGTGAGTGATTGCGTGCTGGATGTATGTCTGCGCGGAGCAGTGGAGCCGGGTCTCGCTCCGTGTGTGTGTCCCGTGTGCTCTCAGGGAAAGACAGAGACGGCGATCGGGCAAGTAGAGGGTAAAAGGTGCTACTCCTACAGTGTAGTGAGCTAATAAAGCCCCACTCTGCAGCGAAACTGCCTCCTTTTATTTACATTTTCATACACCGCAAATGCACGAGGTCCTCAAGGGAGTTAACCCCGGAGGGAAGCAATCCCCGGCCCTGGAGAAGACGATCTCCCCTGTGCTCCCCAACCACGGTTAGGGGGCGAGAACAGGAAAGGTTAACACGGGGAAAAAAGAGGACACTTGAGAAATGGCGTCTCCCCTTTAAAATCAGTCGGACTCTGGTGAGATTTCACAAACATATTGGCAACCTTTTTTTTGACATGAAAAGTAGTTGGGTTGCATTACTGGTACAAGTTAATAGGAACGTTTTAATCACAACGTATTGTTTGACACTATACAAGTTAAACCGAGTAAGCAAGTAAGTAAACCGAAGTTGCTTGGTGTTAGCTAGTTCGCACATATTAGCCGCGATTGCAATGGAACAATGTGTTTCTAAGCCATTAACTAGTCCAGTTAACCTCTTAAACCCTCTCTGTGATTCGCTGGTGCTCCTGTCCATCACAGAGTGTGCGGTACAAGCCCACGAACACCGTGATTGGTCAAAGCTTTGTTGATCTGACCGCGTGCGTAATAGAGAGAGGGGTTGGCAGAGCGAGCACAGCTTCTGTGCGTAAACCCAGGACGCACGGCTAACTTACTTTTAGCACAGTTTTGGAGCACTTTCCTTCTTTTTATCCGATTAATAATCGATTAGTTGAAAAATAATCGCCAGATTAATCGATTATGAAAATAATCGTTAGTTGCAGCCCTACACATTTCTGACCTTGTTGGTCTGTAACTTGGTCTGGTTGGGTCTACATGAAGATAGGAAGGTTTAATATCAAACTGTGAAACATTCCAAAGCATTTGACTTAACCCTCCACCAGAAAAGTTACTCAATGCCCCTTTAAAGGGCATATTAGGTCAGGACAGGACAGACTTCTCATTTCACTTACCATCACGAGATTTAGATTTTACCAAGTCTTGGCTATTTTTTGCACCTATATGGGTACTGAATATCTGCGGCGATACTGAAAAATTGGGATTGAATATCGGTTCCGTGATATGAGTTACAACGATATCCTGGATGGCCCTTTAATTGAATGTAATAAGACTATTTACAGGCTGAAAGTGGCTGGGACTGTTTGAAATTCACCCAAAGGTGTCCTGTTGTTATGTGGAGGATTAATAAGAACTGCATAACTCAATTGGATCTTATGTGCAATAAGTTATCTGTGTTTTAAGGAAATATGGGCCCTTTCTGTCTCTACACTGGCTCTATCAGTTCATCTCGGGAATCTGCAGATACTTAACTTATCAAAACTGAAAAAGATGGATCAGTGCATCCCCAGTTTTTTTAATCATTATTATTTGATGCAGTTTATAATTTTACTTCCTGTTGGACATGGATAGCAGATATGACTTATACATTTGTTTATCCGACTCGGAGGTTCAAGGACGTACTGACACGCCCCTTTTCCTCGGACGGCGGAACTCGGAAGAGATCGGAGGAGTTTCCGAGACAGAATCCAAGACGGCTGTGCCCAGTGTCACTTGTATGAACTGTTTTCATTGTGTTTGGACACTTTGGTGGTTTAAATGACAATTCAAGTCACTTGTGTCAATGCAATACCACTGCCTATGTGTATGGAAGTATTACTGCAGTACTTTACTGCGTCTGTATCACTGTATACTGTATGTGTATGGAAGTATTACTGCAGTACTTTACTGCGTCTGTATCACTGTCTATGTGTATAGAAGTATTACTGCAGTACTTTACTGCGTCTGTATCACTGTATATGTGTATGGAAGTATTACTGCAGTACTTTACTGCGTCTGTATCACTGTCTATGTGTATGGAAGTATTACTGCAGTACTTTACTGCGTCTGTATCACTGTATATGTGTATGGAAGTATTACTGCAGTACTTTACTGCGTCTGTATCACTGTCTATGGGTTTGGTAGTCAGTGTTGCCCATGGTTTTAGCCCCTTTCCTGCTAACGTGCCAAAATGATCGACTATGGCGCGACACCACCGCTTTCACTTCATTTTTATTACAAATATATTATTTATACTGAATTCTTCCTCGAGTTTCTGTAGTTGAAGCACAGAGTTATTTTGAAGCGCCTGCTACTCGGTCAGTGCTAAAGCAACAACAGCTTTCTGGTCGTGTCCACGTTTTTCTCCCAGTCGGACACACGAAACATAATCGACTGAAGCGTGGACGTGACGTCATATCTGAGATCCGAGTGGGAGACGGAAGAATAAAGGAACGCAGCATAATTCCATGACTGTTACCTAGCAACCATCGTGTAAAAGGTCAAAACGGCACAATCCATTTTTGCCATAGAAATACAAAGAAGCTGCTCCGCTGTCTACATTTTGTATACATGCAGAAGACATCAAATATATGAAGTAAGATATATGGAATTATGTAGTAATTATGTACTAAGTAAAGGAAAAAAAGTTAGACCTTTTTTTTATTTTATACTTAAATCCTAAAAGTAGTCGCCCTTTGCTTTGTCGAAAAATATTTAGAAAAAAGAAAGAAAAATCTTTACTATGTAATTCCTTTTGTCTTGCTTCATATCTGATGTCTTCCGTATGTGTCTGAAATTTAGAAAATTGTAAAACACTGAGTGACTGGTGTGTGCAAACTTATGACTGGTAGTGTAGTTGTGTCCTTGTGTTTTTTTTACACAAACTGCCACTTAACTGATGTAAAACTATGATAAATATTTAAAACAAATACACACCAAACCAAGTCATAATCACAAAAACATGAAAACCTGTCATTTACAGTTTGTAAATGCTGTTTACCTTTACACGGTTCAGCTGAGTTTTCCCATCGTCCTTTGTTACAGCGAACGTAAAATCTACGGTCCTCATGGGTGCATCTAAATGAAACATCTGCACCGTGGCTGTATTTTTCATACTGATCATAGTCATCGATCTCAGTATTTTTATAAGAAGGTTTTGTGCAGCTTCTTTCTGGAAAACATGAAGTTAGAACATTACAGCAAAGAACAGCATCTGTGCCCTTTTGAATGGAAAACAAACTTTAAAGGCCCTATACCTGACTTTATGCATGTCTTTGAGCAAACCTGGTTAGTATAGTACAGATATATTGCGGCTCCTGAATAAGTGAACTTTGTACTGCAGTTAAAGCATTTTATTAAGGGGTAATCAGGAACTGAATTTGCATGCTAGTTTTTTGACGCAAAACTCCACTCTGAAGTTGTGAAAAACACTTAGAAACTCAGTGCAGTGAATAATTCAATAATGCTCAGACTGCATAAGGTTAGTGAGGAATAACGCTGAACCACTGCAAAACTTTTAAAATGAACTTTTTTGCATTTGTATGACGATAAAAATCAGGGCCAGGGCCTTTAACTTTTATTTTATTTATATTATGTTTACTTGGACCCATGAGTAATGGTTTTATACATATGTGTCAGTATATTCTCTGTAAATGTGATATAAATAATAAAAATGTGTGTGTAAACATACAATAAAAAGTAGTCCACAGTACCTGCACAAAGAGGATTTGGCTCCCAGCCTTGTCTGGTGCATGTGGCTCTGGTGTCAGCCTCCTCTAAACCTCGATAACACCTATACCGTGCTGTTTCACCCATGGTGGCTGAGTTGATATAATAGTACGGATAATTCTGATCGCTATGGCGTTCCCACCAGGAGACAAGTGGATCATTTTTGAGACATTTGACCGCTGAAGTACACACAAGGACAAAACAATGACATTAAAGAGTGTTAAAGATTAGCACTGATACTTTGCAGCTGATGCCATCAACATTCACTGGGGTGTGAAGCTAACCAGAGGCACTGCTCTGTCTGAAGCTCTGGTACTTAAGTTAGACTTTCATCTGAGCCTTGTTTTAACATAATCTCATCGTGATGTCACTGCAAAGTATCAATTTCTAAAGACACTGTTGTGTGTGTAGTGTGTGTTGTTACATACGCTGGCACACAGGGTCAAAGTCCCAGACTCCTGTGCTTTTACAAATGAGTGGAGCTGTCTGAAGCTCGGTGCTCTTCACCCACTGCGTTTCTCTACACGTGACGGTCACACTTTCTCCAGGGGTGAAAATGATCCTGTCCCGAGGAGAATAACTAGTGCCCCATGGTGGGTCAGCACTGACTTTACATGTTACAGCTACAAGAAAAAATCAGAAATCTGTTATTACTGAAGACATGTGTTTTAACAGATGAGTTATTTGGTTAGTGCTAGATTCAGGTCCGGAGGGATGGACGTTAAAATGTAGCTGTGGTTGCTGTCATTGTCCAGATTTTATAATTTAATTTTATTAAATGTTGTGTTCTGATACTATAGACACAAGTATTACTAAGCTTCAATATATTAATATTAAAAAATCAGCAATTTCATGGAGTTTATTCTTCGAAATTGAATCAAAAACAATTGTATTAGACCATAATAGCCGATTTAAATGGTCACATTTTATATAGCACTTTTCACACACACACTCATTCATACACTAGTTTATTCAGGCACTAGTGAATGTTATTCCAAGAGTAAATTTGATTGAACAAATAAAAAAAAGTGACTGATTGATTTGATTGATTGATTACAGATTACAGTCATAAGTACAGTTACTATAGTAACTTCATCACTTTCACCGAAGTATCTGGGTATGTGCAGTATGGATCTATAAAAAAATGGTTACGACACTCCCCCTCTGTCCCTGAGCGAGATGGACTAGCCCCGACAGCTGACAGGGCAACGGCAGCTTTAACAAAGGGCAAATTTTGTGGGATTCTTATGTTCATGTTGGGTTCATCTTCCAGATCTTTTTACACTTCTATGATCTGATTTTCCTTATCGGGCAATGACAGTTGCCATGGTAAAATGTTAGCTTCCTTTGCTATGAACAGACCTAAGGCCCCGTTTTTCACATACACGGATATTTTTAAAGACAAATATTTCCTTCACTCCGTTTTCCAAAATAACATCGTGCACACAGCATCGTTTTCAAAAAAATTCCTGTTTACATGAACTTGCATAAATACGCCGTCGCGCCATGACGGTCGTCTCACCCTCGATGTGAGGACGCAGCGAGTCGGAAAGTAACAGCAGTGATGACGCCACATCCTAAAATGTTCACCCCACTCCTCCAGGACAAACACTTCATTTTCAAGATTATCCCACCAGACAGAGGCTCTGCTCAGGTCCGACCCAAAAACTGCGACGTTGGCGGTGACGGCGACTGGGTCTTCGGGTTGTAAGAAGAAGAGGGAAAACTGCTGAGCTCCGAGCCTCATTCGTCTCTTCATGGATATGAAACATCAGCTGTGCAAATGCAAACACAGGACAAGTGTTTGCAGCAGAAGTGACGCGACTGCTGCTCTGACGCTTCTGATCATCACCAGAGAAAAACACTGGTCGCACACACTAAAACTGTTTATGTCACTTTACATGCAAACACGAAACCGGAGTTTTCCAAAATCTACACTTTAGCCGGAGTTTTTAAAAAAGATTCGTTTTCAGAGGCAAATTCTCCGTTTGCATGTAAAAGATGATGAAGGGAAATTTCTCCATTTTTAAAAATATCCATGTACGTGTAAACGGGGCCTTAATGTTTTATTTTATGGTGTAATTTGAAATAAGTCTTATCTTGTTCCTAAACTTGACCAAACACAAACCTTAACCATTTTCCTAACCAACCAATCAATTAAAATACTGTCTCATACATTATTAATACTAAGATAATAAATACTAAATGCTAATAAAATACAATACTAAATACAATCAATCCATTAAATACTGTCCCACTTTAACTGTGGCTCTTAACTGTTTGTTTTAATCGTATTTGTTTATGCTGGTGTAAGGCGACCATGGGTGTCCAGAAAGGCGCCTAATAAATATAATGTATTATTATTATTAACCCCTCCTGTGGGCTCACCACCTGCAGAGGGGTTCATAGGGGGGGTCAGGTGCTATGAGTATTGGGCAGCAAGCTGCCCCCGCGACCCAGCCGGATTAAGCGGGAGAAGATGGATGGATGGATGGATGGATTATTATTAACTCGTTTCCTAACTATAAAAATATCTCTTCTTGTTCCCGTTCCTAAATTTCGTCACTTCAAATAACCAGTCACAGCTAAGCGTCCCTCCTGACCCTATATTCTAGCATTAACCTTTGAATTTGTAGACTCACGTTCACAATGAGGCATGAGGGTCCACTGAGCTGACTGGCCCACTTTCTCACACCTTGAAGGTCTCCCGTCCACCTTTTTATAGTTTTCATCACATATGTAGGTCAACACATCCCCTTCTCTGTACACATCTTTTTCACTAGTGATCCTGAAATGTTTCAACGGAGGCTCGAGACATGATATTACTGTAAAACAATTCCAAAGCAACATGATTTGGTTATTTATGGAGGGGTATGTAGTACAATGGAAACTAAAATGCAGACTACTCATTTCACAAAACAATAACTAATTAGAGATGGTTTTTTTCTAATTTTTCAATACCAATTATTTAGAATCAAGAGCAACTGATAAGGTCCGCCAGCATTTTTGTGTCGATATTTGGGTCAGATTTTGATTATTTCTCCTCAATTCTGTAATTTAAATTCACTACAAACTACCCCCAAGCCCTTTTTTTTACCACAAACCTATAAGTGAAATGTGTAGTCATGTTTTAGGCAGTTATTTTTTCAAACTAAAGTCTTCAAATAGAGGTTTGTGTGCACTTTTACGCAGCAGGTTCGCCAAAACAGATTTAAGGTTTGTCCCAGATAACTTGACCCCACCGTCCCAACCTCTGATCTGTCCATTTTCCAGACAGGGGGGGGGGTCCCGTTCCTGCTGGGCCATGTGAAGATTGAGACTGAACCCCCACCCGGAGTCTCAACCCTAGTCTCCATATAAAAAACTCTTTTTGCTTTGCACGTGTGTTGTTGGCGTGGTCCTTGCTAGTGAATCAAAGTTTAGACTGCCAGAAATATGTCTTTTTTGTGCACAGATTGTCTGTATTTTGATGAAAGTATGAGTAGAGTTACTTTCTGTAGTTTTTTGTATTTTTTTCTCAACTTTCTTTTACACAAACACTAACTACTTGACTGACTGATGTAAAACTATGATAAATATTTACCATGGGTACTATCTCACCAAACCAAGTCAAAATTAGAAAAATATGAAAACCCCCCAAAGCTATATGCACTATAAATTTCCACACAAAAACTATGAAATAAACATTATAATAATGATAATGTATATTGCTTTAATGGGGAACTCCAGCACGTTTGAAGCTAAAGTTCGTTGCTAGAGGTGGTCGAATTCTGTCAGAAGCCAAAAAACGGCACAGATCAGTGTTGCAGCCTTAGCTTTACCTCTGTTGATTTCCCACTGCACATGCGAAAGCTCAAAAAACTCGATCGCCAATGTCGTTTCTAATCCCATTTATTTACAAGTGTATTTTATTTTTTGAAAATGCTAAAAAAAAATACATTCCCAAACCATTTTCTGAAAACAACTTTCTGTTTCTATTGTTCTTCACCGTCAGTAGTCAATTCTCACTTGTTGCTCGAGCCTCTCGCCGCCGCTGGAGTCGACAATCGAGTCTTTTGGGCTTTGGCCTGTGCAGTGGGAAATCAACAAAGCTAATGCTGAGGCTGCTTATAAAGTTGTTTTCTAACGTTTCCAGACACTAATGAGTGAACCAGGCAGAGCGTTTTGTTTTAAATTGGTGTTTTACGTGGAAGTTAAGAACTTGCCCCCATCACTACACTAGTTTGTTGCCTTGACAGACTCACTGCCACAGCGAGATCTCCGCTGATCTGTGCCGTTTCTTGGCTTCTGACATGCCAGAGTTCCCCTTTAAAGGGTCAATATTACGCTATTTTCTGATCTGTTTTAATGTTGTTTCCTCATCAAAAACAGACCTGGAGTTTTGATTTGTTTCATTCATACATGTTTAACACACAAACCCTGCAGATTTAGGCTGTGATAACATGTGACACAGGAAGTGCTCCATTAACCTCCACTAGAATCACGTGGATGATTTCAGCCCTGGTATTGCTACTGAACTAAAAGTAAAAAGTTGCTGTTAAGTTGAAAACTACCAATACATGACATCACAAGGTGGAACAGAGCATTTTGAGCTTTGGAGATGAAATGTAGGCGGTAATAATGCAGGATTAATCAAACATGTGTGAATGGAACAAAACACAGCTCCAGGGATGTTTTGGAGGAGCTAATAGCATTGTAACATGACGTAAAGCTCACAAGAATTAGTTTTGTGTAATATATGACCTGTGATATCTCACTTTTACATGATGGTGGGGCACTGCTCCACTGTCCATCTTCATGACAGAAGATCTGATGTTCACCGACTATTTCATATTCTCGGCCTCTGCAGCTGAACTGGAGCACGCTGCCAGAAGTTGGGTTGTCTATGTCCCCGTTAACCATGACATGTTCTTTCAGTGTCACCGGTGGGCACGAAATCGCTAAGAGAAACAAAAGTGCTTCAATTTGGTTACTGGTTATATTCGAGTATGCATTTTTAAAGGTGCATCGTGCAACTTTTCTGGTGGAGGGTCTGTTAAATGCGCTTTTCCATACTGATTTTAAAACTTTGTCTAGAATGTTTCACAGTATGGCATTAAACCTTTCCATCTTCAGGGAAACCAAACAAAGTTGCAGGTCAGGTCTGTGGAGAGGCCTGTTTTTCTAGGTATTTCTGAGCTATGAAACCACCAGTAATTTAATAACTGCGAATAATAGTCATAATAATAGCCATAATATTTAAAGTGCTTTTGTATTACCAAACTTTGTCCTTGCATTGTGTATTTTAGCCTTTTCTCTTACGTTCACACACTGGTAGATGGCCATCCCAGCCTCCTTGGAGACAGTTACGAGTGTCTGTAAAACTGGTCATTTGGTAACTGTGAAAGAAAAGCACAGAATTTAATTGTAAAGGACTTCAAACCCACAACCAGTGTAACTTCATGGTATGATATTGTTCTGAGTTTTAGTCCTGGTATAGTCCTGGTTCAGTCCTGGTTTAGTCCTGGTTTGGTATGATATGATTTTAATGTTAGTCCTGGTATAGTCCTTAGCTTAGCACCACTTTCTAACCCATCTGACAACAGCCACGAGTCTAACAAACAAAACGCTCTGCCTGGTTCACTCATTAGTGTCTGGAAACGTTAGAAAACAACTTTATAAGCACCTCACACTTCCCTCTGATGATTTCCCACTGCACAGGCCAAAGCCCAAAAGACTCGATCGCCGATGTCGATTTTAATGCCATTTATTTACGAGTGAATTATATTTTTTGAAAACGCTTAAAAAATACATTCCCAAACCATTTTCTTTCACTAACTTTCAGTTTTTATTGTTCTTCACCGTCGGTAGTCGATCTTCACTTGTTGCTTCTGGCGGCTCGAGCCTCTCGCCGCCGCTGGAGTCGACAATCGAGTCTTTTGGGCTTTGGTCTGTGCAGTGGGAAATCAGCAGAAGGAAGTGTAAGGTGCTTATGAAGTTGTTTTCTGATGTTTCCAGACACTAATGAGTGAACCAGGCAGAGCGTTTTGTTTGTTAGACTCGTGGCTGGTGTAAGATGGGTTGAGTGGTGTCAAGCTTCTTCAGTGTGAAGTAAATTGACGTTTTACGTGGAAGTTAAGAACTTGCCCCCATCACTACACTAGTTCAGAACTTGCCCCCATCACTACACTAGTTCAGAACTTGCCCCCATCACTACACTAGTTTGTTGCCTTGACAGACTCACTGCCACAGTGAGATCTCCACCGAGGAAACACTGATCTGTGCCGTTTTTTTGGCTTCTGACAGAATTCGACCTCCTCTAGCAACGGACTTTAGCTTCAAACGTGCTGGAGTTCAACTTTAATCATGTATAATGTTGGGGTCCAATTGTAAATGTATTTTTTTTTCACTGCTGTGATTGGATGAAATCCGCGGGCTGTCCACATACCAGAGGAACGTCAGAGGGACAGAAATGTTGTATTAATAAAAGAAAACCAAGAGTGAGACAGTGTGCGGGAGTCTTCTTGAAAAAGTTTTCCGTCTGGTCAGTGGTGAATCTACCTGTGGGCATGATTGACAGGTGGATTATCCAATCAGAGACATGCGATCCGTCCATATGTAAACAAATATGGCTACTTACAAAGAAATAAAGATAAAATATACGTAGTACCACTAACTAACTATCTCTATAAAAGTAGGAGGGACACATTTGTTTGAATCCGACTCAAGGCGTGATGGAGGGCGTGGGGACCAGACGGATCCCTCTGGTTGTCCAATGAGGTTCATCTGATCTTCCGATAATTAATTTGAACAGATCCTTTATTTAGACCAAGATTTTGTTTGTTTTCATACCTGACGGTTTCGACTGCTCATAGCGGCCGTCCGCAGAGTGCTGTCCGGTCAGCTGATTCTTCACGACAGCATCCCAGGTGTGTGTGAGTACAAAGGGCCCTTCGTCCCAGTTTACTCTCTCATACCTGAGTTTAGACCTGGTTTATTCCTGGTTCAGTGCTGGTTTAGTTCAGGTTTAGTCCTGGTTTAGTTCAGGTTTAATCCTGGTTTAGTCCTGGTTCATTTCTGATTTAGTCCTTGTTTAGTCCTCATTCATTTCTGGTTTAGTCCTGGTTTAGTCCTCATTCATTTCTGGTTTAGTCCTGGTTTAGTTCTGGTTTAGTCCTGGTTTAGTTCTGGTTTAGTCCTGGCATAGTCCTGGTTTAGTTCTCATTAATTTCTGGTTTAGTTCTGGTTTAGTCCTGGTTTAGTTCATGTTTAGTCCTCATTCATTTCTGGTTCAGTTTTGGTTTGGTCCTGGTTTAGTCCTGGTTCAGTTCTGGTTTAGTCCTGGTTTAGTCCTCATTCATTTCTGATTTAGTCCTTGTTTAGTCCTCATTCATTTCTGGTTTAGTCCTGGTTTAGTTCTGGTTTAGTCCTGGTTTAGTTCTGGTTTAGTCCTGGCATAGTCCTGGTTTAGTTCTCATTAATTTCTGGTTTAGTTCTGGTTTAGTTCTGGTTTAGTCCTGGTTTAGTTCATGTTTAGTCCTCATTCATTTCTGGTTCAGTTTTGGTTTCGTCCTGGTTTAGTCCTGGTTCAGTTCTGGTTTAGTCCTGGTTTAGTCCTGGTTTAGTTCTGGTTTAGTTCTGGTTTAGTTTTGGTTTGGTCCTGGTTTAGTCCTGGTTCAGTTCTGGTTTAGTTTTGGTTTGGTCCTGGCATAGTCCTGGTTTAGTCCTCATTCATTTCTGGTTTAGTCCTGGTGTAGTTCTGGTTCAGTCCTGGTTTAGTCCTGGTTTAGTCCTGGTTTAGTTTTGGTTTGGTCCTGTTATAGTCCTGGTTTAGTTCTGGTTTAGTCCTGGTTTAGTTCTGGTTTAGTTCTGGTTTAGTTCTGGTTTAGTCCTGGTTTAGTCCTCGTTCATTTCTGATTTAGTCCTTGTTTAGTTCTGGTTTAGTCCTGGTTCAGTTCTGGTTTAGTTTTGGTTTGGTTCTGGTATAGTCCTGGTTTAGTTCTGGTTTAGTCCTGGTTCAGTTCTGGTTTAGTCCTGGTTTAGTCCTGGTTTAGTTCTGGTTTAGTTTTGGTTTGGTCCTGGTATAGTCCTGGTTTAATCCTCATTCATTTCTGGTTTAGTCCTGGTCTAGTTCTGGTTCAGTCCTGGTTCAGTCCTGGTTTAGTCCTGGTTTAGTTCTGGTTCAGTCCTGGTTCAGTCCTGGGATACTGTCCTGAAGAAGTCGGGCTGTAGATGGCGCTGTGTCCACCGGTATGAAGACAAACCAGTTTAAATCACCAGCGCATCATGTGACCAGTGTGAGGTGAAACTGTCCAGATTTGTGACGAAAATCAAATCAACCTAAACCCTGGTCTGAAAAAGAATCTACGAAAATACAATGATCTCTCTGTGTATAAAAAATATACAAACACACACACTATACACACACACACAGACACTATATAAACACACATACACACTATACACACACTATATACATATGCTATACACACACTATATACACACTCTATATACACACACTATATACATACACTATATACACACACTATATACACACTATATACACACACTATATACACACACTATACACACACACTATATACATACACTATATACACACACTATATACACACTATATACACACACTATATACACACACTATACACACACACTATATACACACTATATACACACACTATACACACACACTATATACACACTATACACACACACTATATACATACACTATATACACACACTATATACACATACTATATATACATACACTATATACACATACACTACATACACACATACATCATATGCACACATTATATACATCCACTATATACACACACTATACACACATACACTATATACACACACACTATATACATACACGTTTTACATACACGTTTTACATACACTATATACACACACACTATATACACACACTATACACACACACTATATACACATACAATATATACACACACAGTATATACACATGCTATATACACACACTATACACACACACTATACACACACACTATATACACACACTATACACACACACTATACACACACTATACACACACTATATACATACATACTATACACACACACTATATACATACACTATATACACACTATATACACACACTATATACATACATACTATACACACACTATATACATACACTATATACATACACTACGCCATGATGCCATCCTGACCCTACTCCACAGAGTCTACTCCCACCTGGACAAGCCGGCTGCCACTGTGAGGATCATGTTTTTTGACTTCTCCAGTGCGTTCAACACCATCAGGCCGGCTCTGCTGGCTGAGAAGCTGGCAGTGATGCAGGTGGATGGCTCCTTGGTGTCCTGGATGGTGGATTACCTCACTGGAAGACCACAGTATGTGCGTTTGCAGAGCTGTGTGTCGGACAGAGTGGTCAGCAACACCGGGGCTCCACAGGGGACAGTCCTGTCCCCCTTCCTCTTCACCCTCTACACCACAGACTTCAACTACTGCAGCCAGTCTTGCCACCTTCAGAAGTTTTCTGACGACTCTGCAGTGGTGGGATGCATCAGCGGTGGTGACGAGGAGGAGTACAGGACTGTAGTGGACAACTTTGTCACTTGGAGGAGGAGAGAACCACCTTCAGCTCAATGTGATGAAGACAAAGGAACTGGTGGTGGACCTTAGGAGGACCAAAGCTGCTGTGACCCCCATCTCCATCCAGGGGGTCAGTGTGGACGTGGTGGAGGAGTACAAGTACCTGGGGGTGTACTTGGACAATAAACTGGACTGGAGCAGGAACGTGTACGCGGTTTACAAGAAGGGCCAGAGCCGCCTCTATTTCCTGAGGAGGCTGAGGTCCTTTGACATCTGCAGGACAATGCTCAGGATGTTCTACGAGTCTATGGTGGCCAGTGCATCATGTACGCTGTAGTCTGCTGGGGCAGCAGTCTGCGCCTGAGGGACACTAATAGACTCGAGAAGATCATTAGGAAGGCTGGACATGTTGTGGGGGAGGAGCTGGACTCTCTGGCGGTGGTGTTGGACAGGAGAATGCTGGACAAAATCTGGACTATTCTGGACTCTCCCTCCCGCCCCCTCCACAAGGTGCTGGCCAATCAGAGGAGCTCTTTCAGCCATAGACTGTGGCTGCCGCTGCTCCACTGAGAGACACAGGAAATCTGTCCTGCCTGTCGCCATCAAACTGTTGAACGCTGCACTTTAACTCACAAACTACTCAATCCTTTCATCCTATTCCCTGCTCACACATGTATATAGTCATAAATATGTCAGTAATGTAAATAATTTCCCAGAGAGAACTATTTTATCTTTTATCTATTGTATTTAGCTTATTTTGTAACTTGTTCGATGTACATGCTCTTGGTCGGTTGCATCTGTAACGAAGAAAATTTCCCCTCGGGGATGAATAAAAGTAATTCTGATTCTGACTATATACACACACTATATACATACATACTATACACACACACTATATACATACACTATATACACATACATACACTATACACACACACTATACACACACACTATATACATAGGCTATATACACATACATACACTATACACACACACTATACACACACACTATATACATACATACTATACACACACACTATATACATACACTATATACACATACATACACTATACACACACACTATACACACACACGATATACATACACTATATACACACGCTATATACATACACTATATACACACACACTATATACACACACACTATATACATACACTATAGAAACACACACTATACACACTAGAGGTAAGATCCGATCTAAAAAATCCAGCCCGACCCGAAGCAATGATTGACATTTTAGGCCCAACCGACCCGAATTTTAGGTCGGGTTGGGCTCGGGCTTAAGATCTTACCTCTAATACACACACACTATATACATACATACTATACACACACTATATACACACACTATATACAAACACTACACACACACTATACACACACACTACACACACACTATACACACACACTATATACATACACTATATACACACACACTATACACACACACTATATACAAACACTACACACACACTATATACATACATACTATACACACACACTATATACAAACACTACACACACACTGTACACACACACTATACCACACTATACACACACACACTATACACACTGTTCTTGTACACACTCTTGCCTGTATTACACGTGTGCACTGTGAGCTGAGCCCTGATTTTACTCACGTCACTGACGTCTGTTCTTACCCCCTGTGGCAGGTGTACTGACGTCTGTTCTTACCCCCTGTGGCAGGTGTACTGACGTCTGTTCTTACCCCCTGTGGCAGGTGTACTGAAGTCTGTTCTTACCCCCTGTGGCAGGTGTACTGACGTCTGTTCTTACCCCCTGTGGCAGGTGTACTGACGTCTGTTCTTACCCCCTGTGGCAGGTGTACTGACGTCTGTTCTTACCCCCTGTGGCAGGTGTACTGAAGTCTGTTCTTACCCCCTGTGGCAGGTGTACTGAAGTCTGTTCTTACCCCCTGTGGCAGGTGTACTGAAGTCTGTTCTTACCCCCTGTGGCAGGTGTACTGAAGTCTGTTCTTACCCCCTGTGGCAGGTGTACTGACGTCTGTTCTTACCCCCTGTGGCAGGTGTACTGACGTCTGCTCTTACCCCCTGTGCCAGGTGTACTGACGTCTGTTCTTACCCCCGTGGCAGGTGTACTGACGTCTGTTCTTACCCCCTGTGGCAGGTGTACTGAAGTCTGTTCTTACCCCCTGTGGCAGGTGTACTGAAGTCTGTTCTTACCCCCTGTGGCAGGTGTACTGACGTCTGTTCTTACCCCTGTGGCAGGTGTACTGACGTCTGTTCTTACCCCCTGTGGCAGGTGTACTGAAGTCTGTTCTTACCCCCTGTGGCAGGTGTACTGACGTCTGTTCTTACCCCCTGTGGCAGGTGTACTGACGTCTGTTCTTACCCCCTGTGGCAGGTGTACTGAAGTCTGTTCTTACCCCCTGTGGCAGGTGTACTGAAGTCTGTTCTTACCCCCTGTGGCAGGTGTACTGACGTCTGTTCTTACCCCCTGTGGCAGGTGTACTGAAGTCTGTTCTTACCCCCTGTGGCAGGTGTACTGACGTCTGTTCTTACCCCCTGTGGCAGGTGTACTGACGTCTGTTCTTACCCCCTGTGGCAGGTGTACTGACGTCTGTTCTTACCCCCTGTGGCAGGTGTACTGAAGTCTGTTCTTACCCCCTGTGGCAGGTGTACTGACGTCTATTCTTACCCCCTGTGGCAGGTGTACTGACGTCTGTTCTTACCCCCTGTGGCAGGTGTACTGACGTCTGTTCTTACCCCCTGAGGCAGGTGTACTGAAGTCTGTTCTTACCCCTGTGGCAGGTGTACTGACGTCTGTTCTTACCCCTGTGGCAGGTGTACTGACGTCTGTTCTTACCCCCTGTGGCAGGTGTACTGACGTCTGTTCTTACCCCCTGTGGCAGGTGTACTGACGTCTGTTCTTACCCCTGAGGCAGGTGTACTGAAGTCTGTTCTTACCCCCTGTGGCAGGTGTACTGACGTCTGTTCTTACCCCTGTGGCAGGTGTACTGACGTCTGTTCTTACCCCCTGTGGCAGGTGTACTGACGTCTGTTCTTACCCCCTGAGGCAGGTGTACTGAAGTCTGTTCTTACCCCTGTGGCAGGTGTACTGACGTCTGTTCTTACCCCCTGTGGCAGGTGTACTGACGTCTGTTCTTACCCCCTGTGGCAGGTGTACTGACGTCTGTTCTTACCCCCTGTGGCAGGTGTACTGACGTCTGTTCTTACCCCCTGTGGCAGGTGTACTGACGTCTGTTCTTACCCCCTGTGGCAGGTGTACTGACGTCTGTTCTTACCCCCTGTGGCAGGTGTACTGAAGTCTGTTCTTACCCCGTGTGGCAGGTGTACAGACGTCTGTTCTTACCCCTGTGGCAGGTGTACTGACGTCTGTTCTTACCCCTGTGGCAGGTGTACTGACGTCTGTTCTTACCCCCTGTGGCAGGTGTACTGACGTCTGTTCTTACCCCCTGTGGCAGGTGTACTGAAGTCTGTTCTTACCCCCTGTGGCAGGTGTACTGACGTCTGTTCTTACCCCTGTGGCAGGTGTACTGACGTCTGTTCTTACCCCCTGTGGCAGGTGTACTGAAGTCTGTTCTTACCCCTGTGGCAGGTGTACTGACGTCTGTTCTTACCCCTGTGGCAGGTGTACTGAAGTCTGTTCTTACCCCTGTGGCAGGTGTACTGACGTCTGTTCTTACCCCCTGTGGCAGGTGTACTGACGTCTGTTCTTACCCCCTGTGGCAGGTGTACTGACGTCTGTTCTTACCCCCTGGGGCAGGTGTACTGAAGTCTGTTCTTACCCCCTGTGGCAGGTGTACTGACGTCTGTTCTTACCCCCTGTGGCAGGTGTACTGAAGTCTGTTCTTACCCCCTGTGGCAGGTGTACTGACGTCTGTTCTTACCCCCTGTGGCAGGTGTACTGACGTCTGTTCTTACCCCCTGTGGCAGGTGTACTGACGTCTGTTCTTACCCCCTGTGGCAGGTGTACTGAAGTCTGTTCTTACCCCCTGTGGCAGGTGTACTGAACTTGGGACCCGAAGATGAAGTCAGTTCCTCTGACCAGCTTGAAATCGGCAAACGGGACATCACCGGGACGGCCACAGAGAACTGTTTCAAACACACAAACACAAAACACGTTAAAAGTGTCAGAAATTAGTAAGACTCAAGTGAAACAAAATGTAAAAAATATATAAATGTTTATTTGGGAAAACTACAAAGAAAGAGTGACTTTGTAGATGTACCATTATGATTTATGATTTGTGCTAAATGTAATAAAAATAAGAACATTTTCTAAAAGGACAGAGCTCAAAAATGGGAAAAACAAAGGTCGAGGTCTCACTTGACATGGACCACATCAAAACTGGAACTACGCTGGGACTAAACCAGGACTAACCAGGACTAAACTAGTACTAAAGCAGGACTAACCAGGACTAAACCAGGACTAAACTAGTACTAAAGCAGGACTAAACCAGGACTAACCAGGACTAAACCAGGACTAAACTAGTACTAAAGCAGGACTAACCAGGACTAAACCAGGACTAAACTAGTACTAAAGCAGGACTAAACCAGGACTAAACCAGGACTAAACTAGTACTAAAGCAGGACTAAAGCAGGACTAACCAGGACTAAACCAGGACTAAACCAGGACTAAAGCAGGACTAGTCCAGGACTAAACCAGTACTAAACTAGTACTAAGCCAGGACTAAAGCAGGACTGAACTAGTACTAAAGCAGGACTAGTCCAGGACTAAACCAGGACTAAAGCAGGAGTAAAGCAGGAGTAAACCAGGACTAAACCAGTACTAAAGCAGGACTAAAGCAGTACTGAACCAGTACTAAAGCAGGACTAGTCCAGGACTAAACTAGTACTAAGTAGGACTAAACCAGTACTAAAGCAAGACTAAACTAGTACTAAAGCAGGACTAGTCCAGGACTAAACCAGGACTAAAGCAGGACTAACCAGGACTAAAGCAGGACTAAACCAGTACTAAGCCAGGACTAAAGCAGGACTGAACTAGTACTAAAGCAGGACTAGTCCAGGACTAAACCACAACTAAGCCACGATTAAAGCAGGACTAAACCAGGAGTAAAGCAGGACTAAACCAGGACTAAACCAGGAGTAAAGCAGGAGTAAACCAGGACTAAACCAGGAGTAAAGCAGGAGTAAAGCAGGACTAAACCAGGAGTAAAGCAGGACTAAACCAGGACTAAAGCAGGAGTAAAGCAGGAGTAAACCAGGACTAAACCAGGAGTAAAGCAGGAGTAAAGCAGGACTAAACCAGGAGTAAAGCAGGACTAAACCAGGACTAAACCAGGAGTAAAGCAGGAGTAAACCAGGACTAAACCAGGAGTAAAGCAGGAGTAAAGCAGGACTAAACCAGGAGTAAAGCAGGAGTAAACCAGGACTAAACCTGGACTAAAGCAGGACTAAACCAGGACTAAACCAGGAGTAAAGCAGGAGTAAACCAGGACTAAACCTGGACTAAAGCAGGACTAAACCAGGACTAAACCAGGAGTAAAGCAGGAGTAAACCAGGACTAAACCTGGAGTAAAGCAGGACTAAACCAGGACTAAACCAGGAGTAAAGCAGGAGTAAACCAGGACTAAACCAGGAGTAAAGCAGGAGTAAAGCAGGACTAAACCAGGAGTAAAGCAGGACTAAACCAGGACTAAACCAGGAGTAAAGCAGGAGTAAACCAGGACTAAAGCAGGACTAAACCAGGACTAAACCAGGAGAGCTTCATCAATAAGGTTCGACTTACAAATGCACTGGATGTCACCTGTCCATTGTCCATTGGTGCAGGTTTTAAACGATCCTCCGCTCCTAGTGTAGTGATCATCACATCTGTATGTGGCTTTGTCACCATTTCCATAGATTAAAGTTGTATTCAGCAGCAAATATCCGTGTGTGAGCGGTGGAGGGGGAGTGCAGGCCAGACGCAGATTAAAAGACTCCTCTGTGACAAGAGAACAGATCAGGCCTGTGCTTTAAAGGTCTTTTATTACACACAACTGACTGATGTGAGCTCCAGGCCATGTTAGAATGTTATTACCTCCTCAAAAACAGACCTGGAGTTGTATTGGTTTCATTCACACATGTTTGAGCAACCCTTTATTATTAGTCTGTATACAGCAAAGCTCAAATGCTCTGTTCCACCCTGTGATGTCATGAAGTGGGAGTTTTCAAGTTAACAGCTGCTCTTTCACTGTTGTTTAGCAATTGTCAATTCCAGGTCTGAAATTATCCAGATGATTTTATGAAGGTGCACGGAGTTTAAAAACTTAGTGGGGCACTTCCTGTGTTACCACATGACATCACAAGGTGGAACAGAGTGTTTTTTTCTTTGAGAGAAGAACTCATGCAGATTGTGTGTGTTAAACATGTGTGAATGAAGCAACTCAAAGAATATTTTAATGAGGTAACAACATTCTAACATGGCTTAAAGCTCACAAGAAGCCCATATAGGACCTTTAAGCTTGTAAAAGTTACTACAATGAACATTTATATGGAAATACTATTCCATTTCTTCTTAATGTATAATCAGATTTGATAGATTTCCCAATACTCTTGGTAAGTGTCTGTGTACCCCTGTTTGGGAAACACTGTTGTACCATTTTTGGCTTGATATGTCGTGCAGACTTTGATTTTTATCCCCAAATTCTGTCATTTAAATTCAGTACAAACTCACCCACAGCCCTTTTTTTACCAAACCTTCAAGAGAGCAGTGTAGCTGTGTTTTCAGCAGTAATCTCTTCGTATTCAAGTGTTAAAATGAAGCTTTGTGTGTGAGCAGATCGACCAAAGTATCGGCATGTGCTGGAGATTTAAGACAGAGAGCCGATGTGCTAAAAGGTCCAAATATCTGCTCGATTTATCGGTTTATCTCTAACTCAGTTCTCACCGACACACTCGCTGTTGGCATGAGGTCTCCAGCCGTCCTCATTGCAGATGTAGGTGTTGTTCAGACCAGTCGTAAACCCAGGATCACAGCAGAAGTAAATCACATCTCCCCTTTGGTACTCTGTCTTTTTGTATTCGTCCAGTACAAATGCGTGTTTAACTGAAGGCAGCTTTGAACACTCTAAGAGACGATACCAGCCACAGTGAGGGCGAGGAACGTTCAAAAAGACATTTACAAGTGGACAGATTAAAATGCTCCGTACCTTCTAGTGTTAAAGTAAACTCCACAAGATTCCACAGAAACAGCATAAAAATCACTGTCGGCTTCATTGCTGCTTTGGACTGAAAACTTTGGAATGGTTTACTGGTCCTGTTCAGTGTTTGTCCTCTTAAGTATTTGTTTAATACCCAGCCAGTCAATACGTGGGAAAGGTCATTGCACCTTTATTCTAACCTCATGGCTTTTCCATCTTGGCTTATGTTAGTAGCCTTGGGATTCAGAATACACACTTTTTCAATACTTTACAAAGATGTGAATCAGGGACACACATGGTCCAGAAAATATTAAGGAAAAAAATATCACTGGGGGCTGATATCTGGGGGACCAGACTGATACGGATCTGTACAAAAGAGATATGCAGAGATTTTAGGATGGGTTTGGGCAATTTACCTTTTGCATGTCTCAAATATAAATATAATCTGGAAGGTAAATCCAAGATGGTGTTGCATTGTTTTCAGTGGCCTGTGCAGTTCTGACCAATCAGAGCGAGAGCTGCTAGAGCGGAGTTAGCGCGGGCTCAGAGTGGGGCTAGGCTAAGTGGCGCTTTGACTATTTAAAAATTCTAAAATGTTCATATTGTAAAAATACAGAAGAATCCCAACCTTTCAATCCACAATCCGACTGAGCTCTGTGGGACAATTACATTTAGTTCCCTGATTTGTGGGACTCCTCTGCACTTGGCCAATTCTGAGTGACCCGCAGCCAGGCCCGGCCCTAACCATTTTGACACCCTAGGCAAGATTTCAGGTGGCGCCCCTTGGATTGCAAAAAAAATAAAAAATACTGCCAATAGATGTTTCTGAAAAGCTCGTTATATTATTAATTAATATACTGTATTAGTAGGCTTATTATATCATTACAGTGGAACTAAAATAATCAATACGGATCCTAGAGTAAAGAGAAAGAGTTAAGTATTGTTAGTATATCCATATAGTGAGCTTATTGCATGAGTGCACTGATAGAAAGTTTAACACAACAAAAACACACAGTAATGTTTAGCTAACCAGGTGTGAAACACAGAACAACATAACAAGTGGCACCTGGTGAATAATCTAGATCTACAGTGTTGCTATAGACCTTTTTACCTGAGGAAGCTCAGGAGGAGGCAATTACATTATTCGTTTCCGTTATAGCTTTGCCATTCTATCAAAGTCAGTCTGATACTGCTATAAAACAAGTCTCTGCTTCTATAAACTGATGCAGTTAATGCTATTTATTGACTGGCTAATATGACATGCTAATAGTCAATGACTCTCAAATTTAATATTCTTCCTGCAACAGGAAAACAATCCTGGCATCATCTTTACTGGAACATTACCTCTGTCTTTGTTGCGTTTTTCCTCCTCATCTTTCCTTTTTTTCCTACCCTGAGCACCAGACAGTTTGGGACGTTTTGACATAGTCCAACAAGTGACGTTTTCAGCTCGCTCCTCGCTCTAGCTACAGCTTTTTATTTTTTTTTATTTTTTTAACCTTTATTTACCCAGGAAAGTCCCATTGAGACACTAATCTCTTTTTCAAGGGAGTCCTGCCCTGCACACATCACTTTCACACTAGGCAATGTGGGTGAAGTGTCTTGCCTAAGGACACAACACCAGTTTTTTGTGACTGGCGCCCCCCTGTGGCACCTGGAATTCCCAGTGGTCTCCCATCCAAGTACTAACCAGGCCCGGCCCTGCTTAGCTTCTGAGATCTAACAGGATCAGGCTTTGCCAAGCCGGTATGTCCAGCTTGGCTGTTTGAAGCATGTCCAGCAACAACAACAAAAAACACGACCAAACTTCAAAGGGGCAATGCAGTATTTTTAAATGACAAGTTTAACAACATAAACTCTTTAACAGTGCAGGGGGCGCCGAATGAGGCGTTGTTTACTGGTTTTATTGCTGATTTACTTTCATTCTGTTCATAGTGACGATGTTTTAGACAGTGGAGGATTTTATCCCCCATCGCCGATTTTTGCGCTCAGCGCCCCCTAGTGGAGCGGCGGCGCCCTTAGCATTTGCCTATGTTGCCTAATGGGGGGGCCGGCCCTGGCCTAGAGTCATTGTGGGCCTGTCTCCATGGCAGTAGAGAAGTTTAATGCCATATTGTGGGGCATTCTAGACAAAGCAATAGCATCTCAAGAAAACAAGCAGGTGGCAGACCCTCCACTAGAGAGTTACACCGTGCACCTTTAATGAGAAAAAAGTAAGAATTGTGATTGATACTTTTCATATGTGCCCTTGTGTGATGGGAGTCCCATAGTTTTATTATGTCTGGTCCACTTACATTGTGATTCAGACCTAAACTTAATGTTTCAAACCTTATTAAAGCTATGGCGGTGCTGTCAAAACTCTGTAAAATGCACCATCTGAATGATCCACTGTATTGGGCACCAGTCTGTGGCCCTCGCTTCAAATGTGTCAAGATGTGACCCTCGATGAAAAAGTTTGGACACCTCTGAAACATGGGATAAGGTCTAAATCACTTATTTTATGTTATTAACATTGTTCAACACTACACATTAGGAAACTGAATAAAAATGACAAAAAAAAAATCTGGTCTTGTACTTTGTTGCAACACTGAAATTTCCACATTGTTGAACAAATGAATGTAATTGCTAACTGATCTTTAGTAGTTACAAAATAAAGCATATAAAACATAAAATGGCATCTTTGAAGATGCACCATGTAACTTCTCTGGTGAAAGATAGAGGTGTTATTGCTTTACCTTGAATGTTCCACAGTATGTCATTAACTTAACTAAGCAGGTAACCCCACCAGGCCAGATCTGTGGAGAGGTGACTCTCTTTGTGACATAAAATATCTTTAATTGAATACATGCAAAATACAGAATGCCATAGTTTTGAACATGCCAGGCAAAGCAAACACATCTCCCTGGTGGTGGAACTGAAATAGAAATGTTACATAGTGCACCTTTAAAGGGAACAAAATAAATCTTAATTGTCAGTGAAACTGCTAAATTATTCAACAGCATTAATATGTATTGTAAATGGTATTTAACAGGGATGTAATCATTTTGTACCCATATCATGATCTTCATTTAAACACATGTTGGGAGGAGCATCACTCCATCGTTACAGGTCACTCGCATGTTCTGTGTGGTGGCACGAGCTCCAGCGATGCAGGCAAACGTGATGCCATCTGAATGGGGAGCGTACAGCTTTTGTTTCGAACCATATCTGAATTAAATTTTATTTGGTTGCATCAGGTCTGGGTTCACTGTGCAGGGTTCTGTTGGAAAGAACACAGACATAATCTTTTTACCATCATAAAATGACTGTTCAACTCCTGCTTTATCAGGGATTTTAATCAGTCATTTTTGTCATCATACTGATCACTTGAGATTTTCTGTTAAATTTTCTGTTAATTTTTGTCTGATTAAATTATAAAAAATAAAAATTGAGTTTAAATTCGTGTTGTTCCGTTGCCATTTTTGGGGAACCGATACAGATACTTGGCCCTGGTGTAATCGGCGATACCGATACCGATACCAGTCCCTTACTGCATAGTGTATGGCTACTCAATTTTGTTACAGTACAAGAGCAAAAATAATACATCTCCCAAAAGGCTATTTTTATGAAAATAAATTCTGACAAATAACGTATTAGTGAAATGTTTTGCTGTAGTGCTGATTTAAGCACTTTTTCTTTTCTACTTCAGACATGTTATTATTTGCCAGAAAGTAATTTTAAAAAATACGAGTCGGCCTGTGGGCCTTAGTTTGATGACCCCTGCTTTCATAGATCCATGCACAGAGTCCATGCACAGAGTGCTTAAAAACAATAGTGAGGCCTGTAAAAAAGAGGCTCATCCTCTGAGCACATGGCTCATTATGCAGAGTAAACAAAGTCCGATTTATTGCTGGTGTCTGGCTGCACTCTCAGTAGCTTTAGTTATTTTACTTTTATTTTAAGTTGATCGTCCAGGCTAAATGAAGGTATTAGCGATAACACAAGTGTCTTTCTGTTATGTGTTTTAAGCATCCACAGAGCCTCCACAGTCTGTGTTTAACCCATAGACAGTATATTAGGGTGACCAAACGCCCGGTTTTTGCCCGGTTTTTCACGTCCAGTCCTGGGCATCCGGGTTATTTTTTATAAACTGAGGGAAGTCCTGGTTTTCACTACCTTTCTTTGGACCATTAAAGTGACCAGCACTAGAGCTCTGATCACACGTGTGGTGGGACATGTCACGTAATCCCTGACCCTTCAGTGTGGAGCTCTCTGTGCATTCAGAAGGAGCGAGCAGACACAGTCGGTGAACCTGCAAAGTGCCGAATGGAAGGCCACACACACCCATCCCCGCTATGGTGTCCTGGTTTTCACAGACAGAAATATGGTCACCCTACAGTATATATAAGTGGGCATAGTTAACGTACTAGCTGCCTAGTTCAAAATAGGAAGTTCACATGCGGCTCTTCCGGCTCCTACTAACCCTGGCTCCCATTGACTTACATTGGAATATTGTCGTCCCTCTCTCTGTTACTGCAATGATCCTCGTCATTTTGGTCTTAAAATGTTCATATAACCTGCTCTACTTAATCCTGGTGGGTTTTTTTGTCTGATCTTATTCCTAATATAGAGCCCGGCTTTAAATTTGCTCCTGTAACCGTTTGCATCTCGAGCTTCATTTGAGAGGCGCCAAATGCTATGGGTGACGTTACACTAGGTTAGTCCACTTTTTTATGGGGGATTGTCACTTTGTGCTCTACTGCGCATGTCTCCTGCAGAAAGAGCCACTGTCCTGTGTGGTATCATGTCATTCTTTTAGGCACTTTGACAATTAAATTTTTTTTAAAGTTCATAAGAATGTAAGAGTTGACTGTAAGAATACAGAAGAATCCCTACAAAATCTGACCTTTGTGGTAAATGGTCACATTTCTACCTTCAAGGCACTCAAACAGCGATCTACAAGGAACCACTCACCTGTTCACACAGACACTGGGAGCGAGGTGGATTAAGGGTCTTGCGCAAAGACACAGCAACAGAATTCATCTGTGGGAGCTGGAACTGCACCTCCAACCTGTGTGTCAGTGGATCTGACTGCTTAACTAATGTTTATGTTGAGAGTGAGATTCGAGCTACCAACCGAGCTACCAACCGAGCTACCAACCGAGCTACCAAACATTCGATCAATCAATTAACAACTTTATTAATCCCGAAGGACAATTCAGTTTGCACATTTCTGGTCGTGCACAATCCACAAACAATATAAAGACAAATACGTACAACACACACCATACATTCGAACCTTAGTGCATCAGGGGACACAAGCAATATTGCTTTCCGTTTAAAAGCTTTTTGGCAGAAGGGATAAAAGATTTTGTGTAGTGGTTAGTCTTTTATTGTGGGGTGACATAGCGCCTCCCAGAGGGCATTTGCACAAACTGTGAATGCAGTACATGATTAGGCTGCCTCAGTATGGACTTAGTCTTTTGGAGCACCCTATGTCGCTACACAGAGGTCAGATCCGATACTAACTGAGCTACCAACTGAGCTACCAACCAACTTGCTAACTGAGCTACCAGCTAAGCTACCAACCAAGCTACCAACTGAGCTACCAACTGAGCTACTAACCGAGCTACCAACCAACCTGCTAACTGAGCTACCAACTGAGCTACCAACCGAGCTACCAACCAACTTGCTAACTGAGCTACCAGCTAAGCTACCAACCAAGCTACCAACTGAGCTACCAACTGAGCTACTAACCGAGCTACCAACCAACCTGCTAACTGAGCTACCAACTGAGCTACCAACCGAGCTACCAACCAACCTGCTAACTGAGCTACCAGCTAAGCTACCAACCGAGCTACCAACTGAGCTACCAACTGAGCTACCAACTGAGCTACCAACCGAGCTACCAACTAAAAGCTGTTGAAGCCCTGTCAGCCGAACATAGCCAGTTCACAAAAATGAATCGTGCTCTGTGAGGCAATCTTTTCTGGGCCGGAGCTCGATCTCGCTCGCGGACAGAGGGGGCGTGTATGGGTCCATGGGTTTAACCTGCTTTGAGCATTAGCAGTAGCATTATCCACAGACATCAACAGTGACTGCTCGCATCTGCTCACATCTACGGGTCCTCATTCAGGAAAGTACAGAGTGGTATCGTATCGGTGATTTGGTCTGAGTGTTCGCTAATACAGATAGCTGAAAAATGTGCAGAATCTGAGCTTTTGACAATACCAGTATCGGTAGCGGTACAACCCTAGTTTAAATATTAATTTCTAGAGCATAAATCATCATTGTTACTTTTAATCATTACCATTCAACACAAAAATAGTCTCACTGCACTCCACTCCAAACCACGTCTTACTGACAGTGGCCCAATGAATTAAAATCCCCAAGCAGATTATTGACAATAAGAGAAAGATCACAGCCTTTATAAATGACAATGTCGATGTTGGAGTGTGAATATGTGTCTTACTGAGACATTTGATATCCCCGGTCCAAACTCCATTGCGGCAGATTTTGTTTGGCCCTCCTTCCATTACGTATTTGTCTTGACATTGGTATTGAACCTGTGAATACTGGCTAAATGTTTGACCGGAGGCAAAGAAGTCTCCGTCTTCCAAAGGAGGTGGAGGTCCACAACTCAGACGATCTGAAAGAGAAACAGAGCTGCTTAAAGGAGCAACTGGAAAAAGTCCAGATCTCGAATAATTAATCAACAAAAACAAGCCAATCAGGAGCGAGGGTGTCCCGCCCACACTTAGAACACTGGCAATCAAACCTGTTGTGAACGCTAACAGTAGCAACATTGGGGGAAAGAAAGTGTCTCAATGGCCTGTTATTAATATTCATATCTTGAGTTACAGAGGGAATAGTGAAATAAAAACACCAGGATCATGTGGAGTGGATTAATATGAACATATTAAGATGAAAATGATGAGGCTCACAGCCGTGGTTAGAAAAGACAGGGGCAGTTTTTTAATAGAAAGTGAAATGGAGCCAGAGCCAGATCACACCCATGCTCATTTCCTATTTGTAACATGGAGACTAGCAGGCCAGCTATGTTCATTTATATAAACAGAGAAGCCAGTTGAGAAAACACCATCAGATGAGCCGTCTACACCAGGACACCAGCATTTTTACCAAGGGCAGAGATGAGGGGAAGTCAGTAACCCTCCACCAGCAGCCCACAGAACAAAGCACAAGACTCCCTCAAATGTGCATTCATCAGATCTCAGAAGCTAAGCGTTTGCAGGGAGACCTCCGGAAATACCAGGTGCCACAGTGGGGTGGATGTAGTGCATATTGTTGCTCGGTACCTAGGCAAGACACTTTGGTTAACTTAAATTGAATCGAGTTTCCGTGTCTGCGCAATTAGAGGAAATGTGGGACAGCGGCTGGAAGTTTGGATGGCTATAATACGGCGTGTTTACAGCATGTATATAACATGTATGTGCCGCATCTGCAGTGAGGGTCTGGTGTGGTGAAGAAGGAGCTGGATAAGGTATACATAGGGTTTAATGTAACAGCCTCACCAGTACAAGAGGGAAATGGGTGGCTCCACTCTCCGCCCTCTGAACATGTGACCCGGGCCTGCCCTCGGAGCTCGTGTCCTCTTGTTTTGCAGGAAAAAGTCAAAATCTGTCTTATTTGGAGCTGTCTCTGTCGGGGTTTGTAAGAAACACTGTCTGCCACATTCACCACATCACAGTAGTCTGTAACACAAACAGTAAACAACTAAAATATTACATCTCAAATAATCCAAATACAAACAAAAAAGAAAAGAAGCAATATAAATCTAATACTATGAGACAACAAATACTAGTTTATGCAGTTCACACTTGTACATTCACCACATCAGAATTGGAACTAAACCTGAACTAGACTAGGACTAATCCACTAGAACAGGACTGAAACATGTCGACATCAGGACTAAACTACAGTCAAACCAGAACTAAACTAGGACAAGTGTGAAAGGTGTGGACCCCATGACTGACCGTTGCAGGTGGGGAAGGTGGAACTCCACCGTCCGGTCTGGAGACACTGCAGCTGTTTGGAGTAACCTCTACTCACACACTGCACTGTCACTGAGCCCCCAGCAGCCACCACGCCCTCTGGTCCAATCACACGCATCTTAGGGTTAGGGGCAGGAAGGGGGCAGGTCACCCCTGAAAGCAACAAATAATATTAGAAATAATTGGACATTTATGGTTCTCTTTCAGAAAAACACACAGATTCTCCACCTTTTGGATGCTTTAGACGGAAAACAAGAGTGTCTGACACCTATTACTCTCTTAAAGGTGTATTGTGGATTCCTGTTTTTCAAGGTATATTTGAGCAATAAAATAAATTAGTAAATGTGAGGTAGAGCTGTTTAATGTTATACTGTGGGACGTTCCTGGCAGAGCAGTGACATGTGAATAGAAACAAGCAGGTGACGGACCCCCAGCCAAAAAGTTACATAGTGCACGTTTAAGTATTAAGTGTTCCTCCTGCTTGAGGGGAGTGCTTCAAATACTCCCTGCCCTGGGTGAGAAGGGTCCTCCGTGGTCCGTCCTGCTCCCCCTGAGTCATACACCTCCTGGGGCGATGGTCACCTCCTCAGCAGACCCACAATCCTCTGCAGCAATCTGTGTCTATCCACGGCTGTGACCAGGCACATGCACATGATTATAGGGGGGCAGGGGCTTAATGTCAGAAAAGGGCAGCATGTGCACAAAATTTTTAGTCAATCCTTTACACAAATTGACATGTGTAATGTATGTAAGCAGAGAACAGCGTGTGATGTCGGGTTCAATCGCCCAGCCGCCATGTTTGGAGCCGAGAGGAGACTTTACCCTTCATCATGGAGTTTAGCTCACTATGTTAAGTCGCTCGTCTTTAGTACAAACGCTCCAGGTTCAAGAACCCGATTTGTCGTTTACATTTTTGTTTTGTTCTTTCTTCCATTTTGTGTGTGAACAAAATAATTTAAAGTTTGTAAAGAAAAGAAACTTAGAGCACATCAACCCCCTCGTCCCGAATTTCAGCGAACACGTCCCTAATTTAAATAATAGCCTACTTTATTAAACATTAAACAACTTTAAACAATTTATTCTCTAGCTCTAAGCTGAATAACATTGCATATTCAGACTAGGCTAACGCCCTCAGACCTTACCAAGACCTTCCCGAGCAATAATATCGTACCATGACGATATTGTATCGTGAGACTTGGATATCGTTACACTCCTATTAGCCGGGTCTCGACCAGGTTTGTGCCCAGGCGTTTGTTAGTGCGCCAACTCTGGTGAGTCACTTTGGTGGAACAGTACGGAGGATTAGACAAGGCTGGATTGCCAAATAATGCTGCGTTCTATTGCGCTTGGAACTCAGAGAAAACCGACCTCCACCTCTGGAAAGTGCAAAGGAACGGCCAATCAACTCGGACTTCCGAAACACAAACTCGGGCTAGTTCGGAGCAGACCGAGTCGGATGGATGTTTGAACTTGTAATAGTCAAACTGCAATAACTGAGTCGCCAATAGCTAACATTAGCGAACAAACTATATTAGTAGGAGCTAGCGTTAGCGACATTAACTACATAAGCTAACAAAATAAACATTAAACTTTGTCGGGCATACATATTTTCCCGACTGTTGTAATGGAACGGATGTCGGAATGGGGGGATGTCAGAATGGGGGGATGTCGGAGTGGTGGGGTGTCAGAATGGGGGGATGTCGGAATGGGGGATGTCGGAATGGGGGGATTTCGGAATGGGGGGATGTCGGAGTGGGGGGATGTCGGAATGGGGGATGTCGGAATGGGAGATGTCAGAGTGGGGGATGTCGGAATGGGGGGATGTCAGAGTGGGGGGATGTCGGAATGGGGGGATGTCGGAGTGGGGGAATGGCGGGATGTCGGAATTGGGGGATGTCGGAATGGCGGGGTGTCGGAATGGAGGGGTGTCCGAGTGGGGGATGTCGGAGTGGGGGGATGTCGGAATTGGGGGATGTCGGAATGGGGGGATGTTGGAACGGGGATGTCAGAGTGGGGGGTGTCGGAGTGGGGGGTGTCGGAATGGGGGATGTCGGAATGGGGGATGTCGGAATGGGGGATGTCAGAGTGGGGGATGTCGGAATAGGGGGATGTTGGAATGGGGGATGTCGGAAGGGGAGATGTCAGAGTGGGGGATGTCGGAATGGGGGGATGTCGGAGTGGGAGGATGTCGGAATGGGGGATGTCGGAGTGGGGGATGTCGGAATGGGGGATGTCGGAATGGGGGGTGTTGGAGTGGGGGATGTCAAAATGGGGGATGTCTGAATGGGGGATGTCGGAGTGGGGAATGTCGGAATGGGAGATGTCAGAGTGGGGGATGTCGGAATGGGGGATGTCGGAGTGGGGGATGTCGGAATGGGGGATGTCAGAGTGGGGGGATGTCAGAATGGGGGATGTCGGAATGGGGGATGTCGGAATGGGGGATTTCGGAGTGGGGGATGTCGGAGTGGGGGATGTCGGAATGGGGGAATGCCGGAGTGGGGGATGTCGGAATGGGGGATGTCGGAGCAGGAGATGTCGGAATGGGGGATGTCGGAATGGGGGATGTCAGAGTGGGGGAATGTCGGAATGGCGGGATGTCGGAATGGGGGATGTCGGAATGGGAGATGTCGGAATGGGGGGATGTCGGAGTGGGGAATGTCGGAATGGGGAATGTCGGAATGGGGGGTGTCGGAGTGGGGGGTGTCGGAATGGGGGCATGTCCGAATGGGGGATGTCGGAATGGGGATGTCTGAATGAGGGGACGTCGGAGTGGGGGGATGTCGGAATGGGAGATGTCAGAGTGGGGGATGTCGGAATGGGGGATGTCGGAGTGGGGGATGTCGGAATGGGGGGATGTCGGAGTGGGGGATGTCGGAATGTGGGGATGTCAGAATGGGGGGATGTCGGAGTGGTGGGGTGTCAGAATGGGGGATGTCGGAATGGGGGATGTCGGAATGGGGGATTTCGGAATGGGGGATGTCGGAGTGGGGGATGTCGGAATGGGGGATGTCGGAATGGGAAATGTCAGAGTGGGGGATGTCGGAATGGGGGATGTCAGAGTGGGGGATGTCGGAATGGGGGATGTCGGAGTGGGGGAATGGCGGGATGTCGGAATTGGGGATGTCGGAATGGCGGGGTGTCGAAATGGAGGGGTGTCCGAGTGGGGGATGTCGGAGTGGGGGATGTCGGAATAGGGGGATGTCGGAATGGGGGATGTTGGAACGGGGGATGTCGGAATGGGGGGTGTCGGAGTTGGGGGGTGTCGGAATGGGGGGATGTCGGAATGGGGGATGTCGGAATGGGGGATGTCAGAGTGGGGGATGTCGGAATGGGGGATGTTGGAATGGGGGATGTCGGAATGGGAGATGTCAGAGTGGGGGATGTCGGAATGGGGGATGTCGGAGTGGGAGGATGTCGGAATGGGGGATGTCAGAGTGGGGGATGTCGGAGTGGGGGGATGTCGGAATGGGGGATGTCGGAATGGGGGTGTTGGAGTGGGGGATGTCAAAATGGGGATGTCTGAATGGGGGGATGTCGGAGTGGGGAATGTCGGAATGGGAGGATGTCAGAGTGGGGGATGTCGGAATGGGGGGATGTCGGAGTGGGGGATGTCGGAATGGGGGGATGTCAGAGTGGGGGGATGTCGGAATGGGGGGATGTCGGAATGGGGGGATTTCGGAGGGGGGGGAGGTAGGAGTGGGGGAAGGTCGGAGTGGGGGGATGTCGGAATGGGGGATGTCGGACTGGGAGATGTCGGAATGGGGGGATGTCGGAATGGGGGGATGTCAGAGTGAGGGAATGGCGGGATGTCGGAATGGGGGATGTCGGAATGGCGGGATGTCGGAATGGGGATGTCGGAATGGGGGGTGTCGGAATGGGGTGATGTCGGAATGGGGACATGTCAGAATGGGGGTGGTGTCGGAACAATCCTGGCAAAGCAAAAACATCCCCATTGAGTAGGAGTAGAGTAGTAAATGGGTTTGGCTGAGCAGAAAGGAAACTTCTATCTCCGACTCTTATGAGTGTTATGATGTTATCTCATCAGAAACATTCCTGGAGCTGTGTTTTGTTTGATTCACACATCTTTTAGTTTTAAATAAGGACTAAGTCAGGACTAAAAACAGGTCTAAACCAACACGCCTCCTCTCGCTGCTACCTTATGAGTAAATTGTCGGAATGGCAACATAAAAGGTGTCGGAATGGGGGGATGTCAGAGTGGGGGGATGTCGGAATGGGGGATGTCGGAATGGGAGATGTCGGAATGGGGGGATGTCGGAATGGGGGACTGTCGGAATGGGGGATGTCAGAGTGGGGGTGTCGGAATGGGAGGACTGTCGGAATGGGGGGATGTCAGAGTGGGGGACTGTCGGAATGGGGGATGTCAGAGTGGGGAATGTCGGAATGGGGGATGTCGAAATGGGGGATGTCGGAATGGGGGATGTCTGAATGGGGGGACATCGGAGTGGGGGATGTCAGAGTGGGGGTGTCGGAATGGGGGACTTTCGGAATGGGGGATGTCAGAGTGGGGGACTGTCGGAATGGGGGATGTCAGAGTGGGGGATGTCGGAATGGGGGATGTCGAAATGGGGGATGTCGGAATGGGGGATGTCTGAATGGGGGACGTCGAAGTGGGGATGTCGGAATGGGGGGATGTCCGAGTGGGGGATGTCGGAATGGGGGATGGCGAAATAGGGGGATGTCGGAGTGGTGGGGTGACAGAATGGGGGATGTCGGAATGGGGATGTCGGAATGGGGGATTTCGGAATGGGGGATGTCGGAGTGAGGGGATGTCAGAATGGGGGATGTCGGAATGGGAGATGTCAGAGTGGGGGATGTCGGAATGGGGGGATGTCAGAGTGGGGGGATGTCGGAATGGGGGGATGTCGGAGTGGGGGAATGGCGGGATGTCGGAATTGGGGGATGTCGGAATGGCGGGGTGTCGGAATGGTGGGGTGTCCGAGTGGGGGATGTCGGAGTGCGGGGATGTCGGAATAGGGGGATGTCGGGATGGGGATGTCGGAATGGGGGGATTTCGGAATGGGGGGATGTCGGAGTGGGGGGATTTCAGAAAGGGCGATGTCCGAATGGGAGATGTCAGAGTGGGGGATGTCGGAATGGGGGGATGTCAGAGTGGGGGGATGTCGGAATGGGGGGATGTCGGAGTGGGGGAAAGGCGGGATGTCAGAATTGGGGGATGTCGGAATGGCAGGGTGTCGGAATGGAGGGGTGTCCGAGTGGGAGATGTCGGAGTGCGGGGATGTCGGAATAGGGGGATGTCGGGATGGGGGGGTGTCGGAATGGAGGGGTGTCGGAGTGGGGGAGGTCGGAGTGGGGGGATGTCGGAATGGGGGGATGTCGGAATGGGGGGATGTCAGAGTGGGGGATGTCGGAGTGGGGGATGTCGGAATGGGGGGTGTCGGAGTGGGGGTGTCGGAATGGGGGGATGTCAGAATGGGCGGATGTCGAAATGGGGGGATGTCTGAATGGGGGACGTCGGAGTGGGGGATGTCGGAATGGGAGATGTCGGAGTGGGGGAGGTCGGAAGGGGGGGATGTCAGAGTGGGGGATGTCGGAGTGGGGGGATGTCGGAATGGGGGGGTGTCGGAGTGGGGGGGTGTCGGAATGGGGGGATGTCAGAATGGGGGGATGTCGGAATGGGGGGATGTCTGAATGGGGGGACGTCGGAGTGGGGGATGTCGGAATGGGAGATGTCAGAGTGGGGGATGTCGGAATGGGAGATGTCAGAGTGGGGGATGTCGGAATGGGGGATGTCGGAGTGGGGGATGTCGGAATGGGGGATGTCAGAGTGGGGGATGTCGGAATGGGGAAATGTCGGAGTGGTGGGGTGTCAGAGTGGGGGGATGTTGGAATGGAGGATGTCGGAATGGGGGGATGTCGGAATGGGAGATGTCAGAGTGGGGGATGTCGGAATGGGGGGATGTCGGAGTGGGGGGATGTCGGAATGGGGGGATGTCAGAATGGGGGGATGTCGGAGTGGTGGGGTGTCAGAATGGGGGGATGTCGGAATGGGGGATGTCGGAATGGGGGGATTTCGGAATGGGGGGATGTCGGAGTGGGGGGATTTCCGAATGGGCGAAGTCGGAATGGGAGATGTGAGAGTGGGGGATGTCGGAATGGGGGGATGTCACAGTGGGGGATGTCGGAATGGGGGATGTCGGAGTGGGGGAATGGCGGGATGTCGGAATGGGGGGAGGTCGGAATGGCGGGGTGTCGGAATGGAGGGGTGTCCGAGTGGGGGATGTCGGAATGGGGGATGTCGGAATGGGGGTGTTGGAGTGGGGGATGTCAAAATGGGGGGATGTCTGAATGGGGGATGTCGGAGTGGGGAATGTCGGAATGGGGGATGTCGGAGTGGGGGATGTCGGAATGGGGGATGTCGGAGTGGGGGATGTCGGAATGGGGGATGTCAGAATGGGGGGATGTCGGAATGGTGGGGTGTCAGAATGGGGAATGTCGGAATGGGGGATGTCGGAATGGGGGATTTCGGAATGGGGGGATGTCGGAGTGGGGGATGTCGGAAGGGGGGATGTCGGAATGGGAGATGTCAGAGTGGGGGATGTCGGAATGGGGGATGTCAGAGTGGGGGATGTCGGAATGGGGGATGTTGGAACGGGGGATGTCGGAATGGGGGGTGTCGGAGTTGGGGGGTGTCGGAATGGGGGATGTCGGAATGGGGGATGTCGGAATGGGGGATGTCAGAGTGGGGGATGTCGGAATGGGGGATGTTGGATTGGGGATGTCGGAATGGGAGATGTCAGAGTGGGGGATGTCGGAATGGGGGATGTCGGAGTGGGAGGATGTCGGAATGGGGGATGTCGGAGTGGGGGGATGTCGGAGTGGGGGGATGTCGGAATGGGGGATGTCGGAATGGGGGTGTTGGAGTGGGGGATGTCAAAATGGGGGATGTCTGAATGGGGGGAATTCGGAATGGGAGATGTCAGAGTGGGGGATGTCGGAATGGGGGATGTCGGAGTGGGGGATGTCGGAATGGGGGGATGTCAGAGTGGGGATGTCGGAATGGGGGGATTTCGGAATGGGGGGATGTCGGAATGGGGGGATTTCGGAGTGGGGGGATGTCGGAGTGGGGGAATGTCGGAGTGGGGGGATGTCGGAATGGGGGATGTCGGAATGGGAGATGTCGGAATGGGGGGATGTCGGAATAGGGGGAAGTCACAGTGAGGGACTGGCGGGATGTCGGAATGGGGGGATGTCGGAATGGGGGGATGTCGGAATGGGGGATGTCGGAATGGGGGGTGTCCGAATGGGGTGCTGTCGGACTGGGGACATGTCAGAATGGGGGTGGTGTCGGAACAATCCTGGCAAAGCAAAAACATCCCCATTGAGTAGGAGTAGAGTAGTAAATGGGTTTGGCTGAGCAGAAAGGAAACTTCTATCTCCGACTCTTATGAGTGTTATGATGTTATCTCATCAGAAACATTCCTGGAGCTGTGTTTTGTTTGATTCACACATCTTTTAGTTTTAAATAAGGACTAAGTCAGGACTAAAAACAGGTCTAAACCAACACGCCTCCTCTCGCTGCTACCTTATGAGTAAATTGTCGGAATGGCAACATAAAAGGTGTCGGAATGGGGGATGTCAGAGTGGGGGTGTCGGAATGGGGGACTGTCGGAATGGGGGATGTCAGAGTGGGGGATGTCGGAATGGGGGACTGTCGGAATGGGGGATGTCAGAGTGGGGGTGTCGGAATGGGGGACTGTCGGAATGGGGGATGTCAGAGTGGGGGACTGTCGGAATGGGGGGATGTCAGAGTGGGGGATGTCGGAATGGGGGATGTCGAAATGGGGGGATGTCGGAATGGGGGATGTCTGAATGGGGGGACATCGGAGTGGGGGATGTCAGAGTGGGGGTGTCGGAATGGGGGACTTTCGGAATGGGGGATGTCAGAGTGGGGGACTGTCAGAATGGGGGATGTCAGAGTGGGGGATGTCGGAATGGGGGATGTCGAAATGGGGGGATGTCGGAATGGGGGATGTCTGAATGGGGGACGTCGAAGTGGGGGATGTCGGAATGGGGGATGTCCGAGTGGGGGATGTCGGAATGGGGGATGGCGAAATAGGGGATGTCGGAGTGGTGGGGTGTCAGAATGGGGGATGTCGGAATGGGGATGTCGGAATGGGGGATTTCGGAATGGGGGATGTCGGAGTGGGGGGATGTCAGAATGGGGGATGTCGGAATGGGGGAATGTCAGAGTGGGGGATGTCGGAATGGGGGATGTCAGAGTGGGGGATGTCGGAATGGGGGATGTCGGAGTGGGGGAATGGCGGGATGTCGGAATTGGGGGATGTCGGAATGGCGGGGTGTCGGAATGGAGGGGTGTCCGAGTGGGGGATGTCGGTGTGCGGGGATTTCGGAATAGGGGGATGTCGGGATGGGGGATGTCGGAATGGGGGGATTTCGGAATGGGGGGATGTCGGAGTGGGGGGATGTCAGAATGGGGGATGTCCGAATGGGAGATGTCAGAGTGGGGGATGTCGGAATGGGGGGATGTCAGAGTGGGGGATGTCGGAATGGGGGATGTCGGATTGGGGGAACGGCGGGATGTCAGAATTGGGGGGGTGTCGGAATGGCGGGGTGTCGGAATGGAGGGGTGTCCGAGTGGGGGATGTCGGAGTGCGGGGATGTCGGAATAGGGGGATGTCGGGATGGGGGGTGTCGGAATGGAGGGGTGTCGGAGTGGGGGATGTCGGAGTGGGGGATGTCGGAATAGGGGGATGTCGGAATGGGGGATGTTGGAATGGGGGATGTCGGAATGGGGGGGTGTCGGAGTGGGGGGGTGACGGAATGGGGGGATGTCGGAATGGGGGGATGTCGGAATGGGAGATGTCAGAGTGGGGGATGTCGGAATGGGGGAATGTCAGAGTGGGGGATGTCGGAGTGGGGGATGTCGGAATGGGGGGGTGTCGGAGTGGGGGGGTGTCGGAATGGGGGGATGTCAGAATGGGGGATGTCGGAATGGGGGATGTCTGAATGGGGGACGTCGGAGTGGGGAATGTCGGAATGGGAGATGTCAGAGTGGGGGATGTCGGAATGGGAGATGTCAGAGTGGGGGATGTCGGAATGGGGGATGTCGGAGTGGGGGATGTCGGAATGGGGGATGTCAGAGTGGGGGGATGTCGGAATGGGGAAATGTCGGAGTGGTGGGGTGTCAGAGTGGGGGGATGTGGGAATGGAGGATTTGGGAAGGGGGGGATGTCGGAATGGGAGATGTCAGAGTGGGGGATGTCGGAATGGGGGGATGTCGGAGTGGGGGGATGTCAGAATGGGGGGATGTCCGACTGGGGGGATGTCGGATTGGGGGGGTGTCTGAATGGGTGGATGTCGGGATGGGGGATGTCGGAATGGGGGATTTCGGAATGGGGGATCTCGGAGTGGGGGATGTCGGAATGGGGGATGTCGGAATGGGAGATGTGAGAGTGGGGGATGTCTGAATGGGGGGATGTCGGAGTGGGGAATGTCGGAATGGGGGGATGTCGGAGTGGGGGAATGGCGGGATGTCGGAATTGGGGGATGTCGGAATGGCGTGGTGTCGGAATGGAGGAGTGTCCGAGTGGGGGATGTCGGAATGGGGGGATGTCGGAATGGGGGGTGTTGGAGTGGGGGGATGTCAAAATGGGGGGATGTCTGAATGGGGGATGTCGGAGTGGGGAATGTCGGAATGGGGGATGTCGGAGTGGGGGATGTCGGAATGGGGGGATGTCGGAGTGGGGGATGTCGGAATGGGGGATGTCAGAATGGGGGTTGTCGGAGTGGTGGGGTGTCAGAATGGGGGATGTCGGAATGGGGGATGTCGGAATGGGGGATTTCGGAATGGGGGGATGTCGGAGTGGGGGGATGTCGGAATGGGGGATGTCGGAATGGGAGATGTCAGAGTGGGGATGTCGGAATGGGGGATGTCAGAGTGGGGGATGTCGGAATGGGGGATGTCGGAGTGGGGGCATGGCGGGATGTCGGAATTGGGGGATGTCGGAATGGCGGGGTGTCGGAATGGAGGGGTGTCCGAGTGGGGGATGTCGGAGTGGGGGGATGTCGGAATAGGGGGATGTCGGAATGGGGGGATGTAGGAACGGGGGAAGTCAGAATGGGGGGGTGTCGGAGTGGGGGTGTGTCGGAATGGGGGGATGTCGGAATGGGGGGATGTCGGAATGGGGGGATGTCAGAGTGGGGGATGTCGGAATAGGGGGATGTTGGAATGGGGGATGTCGGAATGGGAGATGTCAGAGTGGGGATGTCGGAATGGGGGGATGTCGGAGTGGGAGGATGTCGGAGTGGGGGGATGTCGGAATGGGGGATGTCGGAATGGGGGATGTCGGAATGGGGGGTGTTGGAGTGGGGGGATGTCAAAATGGAGGGATGTCTGAATGGGGGGATGTCGGAGTGGGGAATGTCGGAATGGGAGATGTCAGAGTGGGGGATGTCGGAATGGGGGGCTGTCGGAGAGGGGGAAGTAAGAAAGGGGGGATGTAAGAGAGGGTGGATGTAAGAATGGGGGGATGTCGGAGTGGGGGGATGTCGGAATGGGGGGATTTCGGAGTGGGGGGATGTCGGAGTGGGGGGATGTCGTAATGGGGGAATGACGTAGTGGGGGGATGTCGGAATGGGGGATGTCGGAACGGGAGATGTCGGAATGGGGGGATGTCGGAATGGAGGGGTGTCCGAGTGGGGGAATGTCGGAATGGCGGGATGTCGGAATGGGGGATGTCGGAATGGGAGATGTCGGAATGGGGGATGTCGGAATGGGGGGATGTCGGAGTGGGGAATGTCGGAATGGGGGGGTGTCGGAGTGGGGGGTGTCGGAATGGGGGCATGTCCGAATGGGGGGATGTCGGAATGGGGGGATGTCTGAATGAGGGGACGTCGGAGTGGGGGATGTCGGAATGGGAGATGTCAGAGTGGGGGATGTCGGAATGGGGGGATGTCAGAGTGGGGGATGTCGGAATGGGGGGATGTCGGAGTGGGGGGATGTCGGAATGTGGGGATGTCAGAATGGGGGGATGTCGGAGTGGTGGGGTGTCAGAATGGGGGGATGTCGGAATGGGGGATGTCGGAATGGGGGGATTTCGGAATGGGGGGATGTCTGAGTGGGGGTATGTCGGAATGGGGGATGTCGGAATGGGCGATGTCAGAGTGGGGGATGTCGGAATGGGGGGATGTCAGAGTGGGGGATGTCGGAATGGGGGATGTCGGAGTGGTGGAATGGCGGGATGTCGGCATTGGGGGAGGTCGGAATGGCGGGGTGTCGAAATGGAGGGGTGTCCGAGTGGGGGATGTCGGAGTGGGGGATGTCGGAATAGGGGGATGTCGGAATGGGGGGATGTTGGAACGGGGGATGTCGGAATGGGGGTGTCGGAGTTGGGGGGTGTCGGAATGGGGGATGTCGGAATGGGGGATGTCGGAATGGGGGGATGTCAGAGTGGGGATGTCGGAATGGGGGGATGTTGGAATGGGGGGATGTCGGAATGGGAGATGTCAGAGTGGGGGATGTCGGAATGGGGGGATGTCGGAGTGGGAGGATGTCGGAATGGGGGCATGTCGGAGTGGGGGATGTCGGAGTGGGGGATGTCGGAATGGGGGATGTCGGAATGGGGGGTGTTGGAGTGGGGGGATGTCAAAATGGGGGGATGTCTGAATGGGGGGATGTCGGAGTGGGGAATGTCGGAATGGGAGATGTCAGAGTGGGGGATGTCGGAATGGGGGGATGTCGGAGTGGGGGATGTCGGAATGGGGGGATGTCAGAGTGGGGGGATGTCGGAATGGGGGGATGTCGGAATGGGGGGATGTCGGAATGGGGGGATTTCGGAGTGGGGGGATGTCGGAGTGGGGGAATGTCGGAGTGGGGGGATGTCGGAATGGGGGATGTCGGAATGGGAGATGTCGGAATGGGGGGATGTCGGAATGGGGGGATGTCAGAGTGAGGGAATGGCGGGATGTCGGAATGGGGGGATGTCGGAATGGCGGGATGTCGGAATGGGGGGATGTCGGAATGGGGGGGTGTCGGAATGGGGTGATGTCGGAATGGGGACATGTCAGAATGGGGGTGGTGTCGGAACAATCCTGGCAAAGCAAAAACATCCCCATTGAGTAGGAGTAGAGTAGTAAATGGGTTTGGCTGAGCAGAAAGGAAACTTCTATCTCCGACTCTTATGAGTGTTATGATGTTATCTCATCAGAAACATTCCTGGAGCTGTGTTTTGTTTGATTCACACATCTTTTAGTTTTAAATAAGGACTAAGTCAGGACTAAAAACAGGTCTAAACCAACACGCCTCCTCTCGCTGCTACCTTATGAGTAAATTGTCGGAATGGCAACATAAAAGGTGTCGGAATGGGGGGATGTCAGAGTGGGGGTGTCGGAATGGGGGACTGTCGGAATGGGGGGATGTCAGAGTGGGGGATGTCGGAATGGGGGGACTGTCGGAATGGGGGATGTCAGAGTGGGGGTGTCGGAATGGGGGGACTGTCGGAATGGGGGGATGTCAGAGTGGGGGACTGTCGGAATGGGGGATGTCAGAGTGGGGGATGTCGGAATGGGGGATGTCGAAATGGGGGGAGGTCGGACAGGGGGGATGTCTGAATGGGGGGACATCGTAGTGGGGGATGTCAGAGTGGGGGGTGTCGGAATGGGGGGACTTTCGGAATGGGGGGATGTCAGAGTGGGGGACTGTCGGAATGGGGGGATGTCAGAGTGGGGGATGTCGGAATGGGGGATGTCGAAATGGGGGGATGTCGGAATGGGGGGATGTCTGAATGGGGGGACGTCGAAGTGGGGGATGTCGGAATGGGGGGATGTCCGAGTGGGGGGATGTCGGAATGGGGGGATGGCGAAATAGGGGGATGTCGGAGTGGTGGGGTGTCAGAATGGGGGGATGTCGGAATGGGGGATGTCGGAATGGGGATGTCGGAATGGGGGGATTTCGGAATGGGGGATGTCGGAGTGAGGGGATGTCAGAATGGGGGATGTCGGAATGGGAGATGTCAGAGTGGGGGATGTCGGAATGGGGAGATGTCAGAGTGGGGGATGTCGGAATGGGGGGATGTCGGAGTGGGGGAATGGCGGGATGTCGGAATTGGGGGATGTCGGAATGGCGGGGTGTCGGAATGGAGGGGTGTCCGAGTGGGGGATGTCGGAGTGCGGGGATGTCGGAATAGGGGGATGTCGGGATGGGGGATGTCGGAATGGGGGGATTTCGGAATGGGGGGATGTCGGAGTGGGGGGATGTCAGAATGGGGGATGTCCGAATGGGAGATGTCAGAGTGGGGGATGTCGGAGTGTGGGGATGTCAGAGTGGGGGATGTCGGAATGGGGGATGTCGGATTGGGGGAACGGCGGGATGTCCGAATTGGGGGATGTCGGAATGGCGGGGTGTCGGAATGGAGGGGTGTCCGAGTGGGGGATGTCGGAGTGCGGGGATGTCGGAATAGGGGGATGTCGGGATGGGGGTGTCGGAATGGAGGGGTGTCGGAGTGGGGGATGTCGGAGTGGGGGATGTCGGAATAGGGGATGTCGGAATGGGAGGATGTTGGAATGGGGATGTCGGAATGGGGGTGTCGGAGTGGGGGGTGTCGGAATGGGGGATGTCGGAATGGGGGATGTCGGAATGGGGAATGTCAGAGTGGGGGATGTCAGAATGGGGGGATGTCGGAATCGGGGATGTCGGAATGGGAGATGTCAGAGTGGGGGATGTCTGAATGGGGGATGTCGGAATGGGGGGACGTCGGAATGGGGGGACGTTGGACGTCTTACACATCTATTAAAAAGCTCTTACTTTCTGCTGAGACAATGGCGTTCCCCGTCAGCAGCAGCAGTAAGGACACAGAGAGGCGCATGTTGAGGTGGATTGTCGCTCAGTCCGACCGTCTCCCCCTGTTTGCACAAGTTGGAGCTGTGAGCCGTTTACATTCGCTAAAGGTCTGAATGCTCTTAAAGGGGCAGACAGCACAGGCTAAACTCATTTAAAGGTGCGCTATGTAACTTTCCTAGTGAAGGTGCCATTGCCTGATAGGGAACCTGACCCAACTTTTCAAACTGCCTGCTCAGATGCTGTAGTAACTCTGCTTAGGGCAAATCTCATTTTGGAGACTAGAACTAGAACTAGAGGCACTGCTCAGAGTTTTGTATTAACACAATCTGACTATATCCTGATTTAGCTGGAACTACAACAGGTGAACTGATTTGTGCTGTTAAAAAAACTCAAATCAAATAACACGACCGTCACAACATTGTAGCCATCAGTTTCTCACTTTCCCTTTTTGGCGAAACACCTAAATTGGACCATGAACACAGGGTTAGGGTTGTTTAAATCTATTTTCATTTGTTTTTTTTCAGACAATCTAAAGACTTATCAGGCCATGTTTGCTCATGTGTGCATCATGTTACCGTGGTAACTGCTAAACATTCCTCCATAGACATACATGCATGTGCATAAATTGTCCCTGCATTTTGGATGGAATTCTGTGTGCTGATGAGAAAGGCCGAGGTTGGATTGGAGATTTTGGCATCAGTTTATTAAAAGTTTTAACATTTTTACCAACCTAAGTTTTTTCTATGCTAAATGTGAACTGTCCTTACAAAGTCCAAAGCTGTTATCACTCCTCAAAACAACCAATAAATAAAGTAAATAAAATGATTGATTGTGATGTTTGCACAAACTTCTGCGCTGGCCGTTCCTGTAAGTTACAAACCTCCCTGCTGCGTGGGCAGCTCGTAGCCATGATGGAAATTCTAAAAAACATGCATTGCCTAATTATGCTTTTCTATTTTATCTGATGCATTGAAATTATAAAGAAATAATCTCTCCTTTTGAAAGTTAAGAGTCAAGAATGCCAAAGTCTATCCTCAAAGATGAGGCATAAGGTTTGACTATTTGAACTTGTGTCAAAGGTATTACTTTAATTTAATTTTGTTTTATTTTGAGCTGCATTTGGATTGATTTTTCTCTGTGCATTGTGTTATTGTTGGGACATTTTTGGCTCCTTTCAGTGGAGTCAAACTGTGACTCAAACACATAATATACAGCACCTCAGCTTGAGAATAAAATGGTTCACAATATTTACCTCAGCATTTCATTTTAACATCTCAGATTTAACTTGTATAGCCAGCGCCAGAAGGAAACATTCTGGTGATGTTTGTGACTTAAGCAGATTGTCTACACTCAATTATAGTTGTTAAAGTTTAACTAGGCCTATTCATATTTGTACCTATGACATTGTTAATCACTATGGTAAAGGTTTGTATCATTCTAACCTCTTTCTTGTGTGATCTACAGGCTTTATACACAGCACAGAGTAGGGGACACCACACAAAGAATAAGAAGACATAAATCATCAAAATAATGTCGGAATAGGGGGATGTCGGAATGGGGGATGTTGGAACGGGGGATGTCGGAATGGGGGGTGTCGGAGTTGGGGGGTGTCGGAATGGGGGATGTCGGAATGGGGGGATGTCGGAATGGGGGATGTCAGAGTGGGGGATGTCGGAATGGGGGATGTTGGAATGGGGGATGTCGGAATGGGAGATGTCAGAGTGGGGGATGTCGGAATGGGGGGATGTCGGAGTGGGAGGATGTCGGAATGGGGGGATGTCGGAGTGGGGGATGTCGGAATGGGGGATGTCGGAATGGGGGGTGTTGGAGTGGGGGATGTCAAAATGGAGGGATGTCTGAATGGGGGGATGTCGGAGTGGGAGATGTCGGAATGGGAGATGTCAGAGTGGGGGATGTCGGAATGGGGGATGTCGGAGTGGGGGATGTCGGAATGGGGGATGTCAGAGTGGGGGATGTCGGAATGGGGGGATGTCGGAATGGGGGATGTCGGAATGGGGGATTTCGGAGTGGGGGATGTCGGAGTGGGGGAATGTCGGAGTGGGGGATGTCGGAATGGGGGATGTCGGAATGGGAGATGTCGGAATGGGGGATGTCGGAATGGGGGATGTCGGAGTGGGGGAATGGCGGGATGTCGGAATGGGGGATGTCGGAATGGCGGGATGTCGGAGTGGGAGATGTCAGAGTGGGGGATGTCGGAATGGGGTGATGTCGGAATGGGGACATGTCGGAATGGGGGTGGTGTCGGAACAATCCTGGCAAAGCAAAAACATCCCCATTGAGTAGGAGTAGAGTAGTAAATGGGTTTGGCTGAGCAGAAAGGAAACTTCTATCTCCGACTCTTATGAGTGTTATGATGTTATCTCATCAGAAACATTCCTGGAGCTGTGTTTTGTTTGATTCACACATCTTTTAGTTTTAAATAAGGACTAAGTCAGGACTAAAAACAGGTCTAAACCAACACGCCTCCTCTCGCTGCTACCTTATGAGTAAATTGTCGGAATGGCAACATAAAAGGTGTCGGAATGGGGGGATGTCAGAGTGGGGGGTGTCGGAATGGGGACTGTCCGAATGGGGGGATGTTGGAATGGGGAGATGTCGGAATGGGGGACTGTCGGAATGGGGGATGTCAGAGTGGGGGTGTCGGAATGGGGGACTGTCGGAATGGGGGGATGTCAGAGTGGGGGACTGTCGGAATGGGGGGATGTCAGAGTGGGGGAAGTCGGAATGGGGGATTTCGAAATGGGGGATGTCGGAATGGGGGGATGTCTGAATGGGGGACGTCGGAGTGGGGGATGTCAGAGTGGGGGTGTCGGAATGGGGGGACTTTCGGAATGGGGGATGTCAGAGTGGGGACTGTCGGAATGGGGGATGTCAGAGTGGGGGATGTCGGAATGGGGGATGTCGAAATGGGGGATGTCGGAATGGGGGATGTCTGAATGGGGGACGTCGAAGTGGGGGACGTCGGAATGGGGGATGTCCGAGTGGGGGATGTCGGAATGGGGGATGGCGAAATAGGGGGATGTCGGAGTGGTGGGGTGTCAGAATGGGGGATGTCGGAATGGGGGATGTCGGAATGGGGGGATTTCGGAATGGGGGGATGTCGGAGTGAGGGGATGTCAGAATGGGGGATGTCCGAATGGGAGATGTCAGAGTGGGGGATTTCGGAAAGGGGGGATGTCAGAGAGGGGGGATGTCGGAATCGGGGGATGTCGGAGTGGGGGAATGGCGGGATGTCGGAATTGGGGGATGTCGGAATGGCGGGGTGTCGGAATGGAGGGGTGTCCGAGTGGGGGATGTCGGAGTGGGAGGATGTCGGAATGGGAGATGTCAGAGTGGGGGATGTCGGAATGGGGGGATTTCGGAATGGGGGAAGTCGGAGTGGGGGGATGTCAGAATGGGGTATGTCCGAATGGGAGATGTCAGAGTGGGGGATGTCGGAATGGGGGGATGTCAGAGTGGGGGGATGTCGGATTGGGGGAACGGCGGGATGTCAGAATTGGGGGATGTCGGAATGGCGGGGTGTCGGAATGGAGGGGGGTCCGAGTGGGGGATGTCGGAGTGCGGGGATGTCGGAATAGGGGGATGTCGGGATGGGGGGGTGTCGGAATGGAGGGGTGTCGGAGTGGGGGATGTCGGAGTGGGGGGATGTCGGAATAGGGGGATGTCGGAATGGGAGGATGTTGGAATGGGGGATGTCGGAATGGGGGGTGTCGGAGTGGGGGGGTGTCGGAATGGGGGGATGTCGGAATGGGGGGATGTCGGAATGGGGGAATGTCAGAGTGGGGGATGTCAGAATGGGGGGATGTCGGAATCGGGGATGTCGGAATGGGAGATGTCAGAGTGGGGGATGTCTGAATGGGGGATGTCGGAATGGGTGGACGTCGGAATGGGGGGACGTTGGACGTCTTACACATCTATTAAAAAGCTCTTACTTTCTGCTGAGACAATGGCGTTCCCCGTCAGCAGCAGCAGTAAGGACACAGAGAGGCGCATGTTGAGGTGGATTGTCGCTCAGTCCGACCGTCTCCCCCTGTTTGCACAAGTTGGAGCTGTGAGCCGTTTACATTCGCTAAAGGTCTGAATGCTCTTAAAGGGGCAGACAGCACAGGCTAAACTCATTTAAAGGTGCGCTATGTAACTTTCCTAGTGAAGGTGCCATTGCCTGATAGGGAACCTGACCCAACTTTTCAAACTGCCTGCTCAGATGCTGTAGTAACTCTGCTTAGGGCAAATCTCATTTTGGAGACTAGAACTAGAACTAGAGGCACTGCTCAGAGTTTTGTATTAACACAATCTGACTATATCCTGATTTAGCTGGAACTACAACAGGTGAACTGATTTGTGCTGTTAAAAAACTCAAATCAAATAACACGACCGTCACAACATTGTAGCCATCAGTTTCTCACTTTCCCTTTTTGGCGAAACACCTAAATTGGACCATGAACACAGGGTTAGGGTTGTTTAAATCTATTTTCATTTGTTTTTTTTTTTCAGACAATCTAAAGACTTATCAGGCCATGTTTGCTCATGTGTGCATCATGTTACCGTGGTAACTGCTAAACATTCCTCCATAGACATACATGCATGTGCATAAATTGTCCCTGCATTTTGGATGGAATTCTGTGTGCTGATGAGAAAGGCCGAGGTTGGATTGGAGATTTTGGCATCAGTTTATTAAAAGTTTTAACATTTTTACCAACCTAAGTTTTTCTATGCTAAATGTGAACTGTCCTTACAAAGTCCAAAGCTGTTATCACTCCTCAAAACAACCAATAAATAAAGTAAATAAAATGATTGATTGTGATGTTTGCACAAACTTCTGCGCTGGCCGTTCCTGTAAGTTACAAACCTCCCTGCTGCGTGGGCAGCTCGTAGCCATGATGGAAATTCTAAAAACATGCATTGCCTAATTATGCTTTTCTATTTTATCTGATGCATTGAAATTATAAAGAAATAATCTCTCCTTTTGAAAGTTAAGAGTCAAGAATGCCAAAGTCTATCCTCAAAGATGAGGCATAAGGTTTGACTATTTGAACTTGTGTCAAAGGTATTACTTTAATTTAATTTTGTTTTATTTTGAGCTGCATTTGGATTGATTTTTCTCTGTGCATTGTGTTATTGTTGGGACATTTTTGGCTCCTTTCAGTGGAGTCAAACTGTGACTCAAACACATAATATACAGCACCTCAGCTTGAGAATAAAATGGTTCACAATATTTACCTCAGCATTTCATTTTAACATCTCAGATTTAACTTGTATAGCCAGCGCCAGAAGGAAACATTCTGGTGATGTTTGTGACTTAAGCAGATTGTCTACACTCAATTATAGTTGTTAAAGTTTAACTAGGCCTATTCATATTTGTACCTATGACATTGTTAATCACTATGGTAAAGGTTTGTATCATTCTAACCTCTTTCTTGTGTGATCTACAGGCTTTATACACAGCACAGAGTAGGGGACACCACACAAAGAATAAGAAGACATAAATCATCAAAATAATGTCGGAATAGGGGGATGTCGGAATGGGGGGATGTTGGAACGGGGGATGTCGGAATGGGGGGTGTCGGAGTTGGGGGTGTCGGAATGGGGGATGTCGGAATGGGGGGATGTCGGAATGGGGGGATGTCAGAGTGGGGGATGTCGGAATGGGGGATGTTGGAATGGGGATGTCGGAATGGGAGATGTCAGAGTGGGGGATGTCGGAATGGGGGGATGTCGGAGTGGGAGGATGTCGGAATGGGGGGATGTCGGAGTGGGGGGATGTCGGAATGGGGGGATGTCGGAATGGGGGGGTGTTGGAGTGGGGGGATGTCAAAATGGGGGGATGTCTGAATGGGGGGATGTCGGAGTGGGGAATGTCGGAATGGGAGATGTCAGAGTGGGGGATGTCGGAATGGGGGATGTCGGAGTGGGGATGTCGGAATGGGGGATGTCAGAGTGGGGGATGTCGGAATGGGGGATGTCGGAATGGGGGGATGTCGGAATGGGGGATTTCGGAGTGGGGGATGTCGGAGTGGGGGAATGTCGGAGTGGGGGGATGTCGGAATGGGGGATGTCGGAATGGGAGATGTCGGAATGGGGGGATGTCGGAATGGGGGGATGTCGGAGTGGGGGAATGGCGGGATGTCGGAATGGGGGATGTCGGAATGGCGGGATGTCGGAATGGGGGGATGTCGGAATGGGGGGGTGTCGGAATGGGGTGATGTCGGAATGGGGACATGTCGGAATGGGGGTGGTGTCGGAACAATCCTGGCAAAGCAAAAACATCCCCATTGAGTAGGAGTAGAGTAGTAAATGGGTTTGGCTGAGCAGAAAGGAAACTTCTATCTCCGACTCTTATGAGTGTTATGATGTTATCTCATCAGAAACATTCCTGGAGCTGTGTTTTGTTTGATTCACACATCTTTTAGTTTTAAATAAGGACTAAGTCAGGACTAAAAACAGGTCTAAACCAACACGCCTCCTCTCGCTGCTACCTTATGAGTAAATTGTCGGAATGGCAACATAAAAGGTGTCGGAATGGGGGGATGTCAGAGTGGGGGGTGTCGGAATGGGGGACTGTCGGAATGGGGGGATGTCAGAGTGGGGGATGTCGGAATGGGGGGACTGACGGAAGGGGGCGATGACAGAGTGGGGGGTGTCGGAAGGGGGGGACTGTCGGAAGGGGGGGATGTCGGAATGGGGGGATGTCAGAGTGGGGGATGTCGGAATGGGGGACTGTCGGAATGGGGGGATGTCAGAGTGGGGGTGTCGGAATGGGGGGATGTCAGAGTGGGGGATGTCGGAATGGGGGATGTCGAAATGGGGGATGTCGGAATGGGGGATGTCGGAATGGGGGGACGTCGGAGTGGGGGATGTCAGAGTGGGGGTGTCGGAATGGGGGGACTTTCGGAATGGGGGATGTCAGAGTGGGGGACTGTCGGAAGGGGGGGATGTCAGAGTGGGGGATGTCGGAATGGGGGATGTCGAAATGGGGGGATGTCGGAATGGGGGATGTCTGAATGGGGGACGTCGAAGTGGGGGACGTCGGAATGGGGGATGTCCGAGTGGGGGGATGTCGGAATGGGGGGATGGCGAAATAGGGGGATGTCGGAGTGGTGGGGTGTCAGAATGGGGGGATGTCGGAATGGGGGATTTCGGAATGGGGGGATTTCGGAATGGGGGGATGTCGGAGTGAGGGGATGTCAGAATGGGGGATGTCGGAATGGGAGATGTCAGAGTGGGGGATGTCGGAATGGGGGATGTCAGAGTGGGGGATGTCGGAATGGGGGATGTCGGAGTGGGGGAATGGCGGGATGTCGGAATTGGGGATGCCGGAATGGCGGGGTGTCGGAATGGTGGGGTGTCCGAGTGGGGGATGTCGGAGTGCGGGGATGTCGGAATAGGGGATGTCGGGATGGGGGATGTCGGAATGGGGGATTTCGGAATGGGGGATGTCGGAGTGGGGGATGTCAGAATGGGGATGTCCGAATGGGAGATGTCAGAGTGGGGGATGTCGGAATGGGGGGATGTCAGAGTGGGGGGATGTCGGAATGGGGGGATGTCGGATTGGGGGAACGGCGGGATGTCAGAATTGGGGGATGTCGGAATGTGGGATGTCGGAATGGGGGGATTTCGGAATGGGGGGATGTCGGAGTGAGGGGATGTCAGAATGGGGGATGTCGGAATGGGAGATGTCAGAGTGGGGGATGTCGGAATGGGGGGATGTCAGAGTGGGGGGATGTCGGAATGGGGGGATGTCGGAGTGGGGGAATGGCTGGATGTCGGAATTGGGGGATGTCGGAATGGCGGGGTGTCGGAATGGAGGGGTGTCCGAGTGGGGGATGTCGGAGTGCGGGGATGTCGGAATAGGGGGATGTCGGGATGGGGATGTCGGAATGGGGGATTTCGGAATGGGGGGATGTCGGAGTGGGGGGATGTCAGAATGGGGGATGTCCGAATGGGAGATGTCAGAGTGGGGGATGTCGGAATGGGGGGATGTCAGAGTGGGGGGATGTCGGAATGGGGGGATGTCGGATTGGGGGAACGGCGGGATGTCAGAATTGGGGGATGTCGGAATGGCGGGGTGTCGGAATGGAGGGGTGTCCGAGTGGGGGATGTCGGAGTGCGGGGATGTCGGAATAGGGGGATGTCGGGATGGGGGGGTGTCGGAATGGAGGGGTGTCGGAGTGGGGGATGTCGGAGTGGGGGGATGTCGGAATAGGGGGATGTCGGAATGGGGGGATGTTGGAATGGGGGATGTCGGAATGGGGGGGTGTCGGAGTGGGGGGGTGTCGGAATGGGGGGATGTCGGAATGGGGGGATGTCGGAATGGGGGAATGTCAGAGTGGGGGATGTCAGAATGGGGGGATGTCGGAATCGGGGATGTCGGAATGGGAGATGTCAGAGTGGGGGATGTCTGAATGGGGGATGTCGGAATGGGGGGACGTCGGAATGGGGGGACGTTGGACGTCTTACACATCTATTAAAAAGCTCTTACTTTCTGTTGAGACAATGGCGTTCCCCGTCAGCAGCAGCAGTAAGGACACAGAGAGGCGCATGTTGAGGTGGACTGTCGCTCAGTCCGACCGTCTCCCCCTGTTTGCACAAGTTGGAGCTGTGAGCCGTTTACATTCGCTAAAGGTCTGAATGCTCTTAAAGGGGCAGACAGCACAGGCTAAACTCATTTAAAGGTGCGCTATGTAACTTTCCTAGTGAAGGTGCCATTGCCTGATAGGGAACCTGACCCAACTTTTCAAACTGCCTGCTCAGATGCTGTAGTAACTCTGCTTAGGGCAAATCTCATTTTGGAGACTAGAACTAGAACTAGAGGCACTGCTCAGAGTTTTGTATTAACACAATCTGACTATATCCTGATTTAGCTGGAACTACAACAGGTGAACTGATTTGTGCTGTTAAAAAAACTCAAATCAAATAACACGACCGTCACAACATTGTAGCCATCAGTTTCTCACTTTCCCTTTTTGGCGAAACACCTAAATTGGACCATGAACACAGGGTTAGGGTTGTTTAAATCTATTTTCATTTGGTTTTTTTTTCAGACAATCTAAAGACTTATCAGGCCATGTTTGCTCATGTGTGCATCATGTTACCGTGGTAACTGCTAAACATTCCTCCATAGACATACATGCATGTGCATAAATTGTCCCTGCATTTTGGATGGAATTCTGTGTGCTGATGAGAAAGGCCGAGGTTGGATTGGAGATTTTGGCATCAGTTTATTAAAAGTTTTAACATTTTTACCAACCTAAGTTTTTTCTATGCTAAATGTGAACTGTCCTTACAAAGTCCAAAGCTGTTATCACTCCTCAAAACAACCAATAAATAAAGTAAATAAAATGATTGATTGTGATGTTTGCACAAACTTCTGCGCTGGCCGTTCCTGTAAGTTACAAACCTCCCTGCTGCGTGGGCAGCTCGTAGCCATGATGGAAATTCTAAAAAACATGCATTGCCTAATTATGCTTTTCTATTTTATCTGATGCATTGAAATTATAAAGAAATAATCTCTCCTTTTGAAAGTTAAGAGTCAAGAATGCCAAAGTCTATCCTCAAAGATGAGGCATAAGGTTTGACTATTTGAACTTGTGTCAAAGGTATTACTTTAATTTAATTTTGTTTTATTTTGAGCTGCATTTGGATTGATTTTTCTCTGTGCATTGTGTTATTGTTGGGACATTTTTGGCTCCTTTCAGTGGAGTCAAACTGTGACTCAAACACATAATATACAGCACCTCAGCTTGAGAATAAAATGGTTCACAATATTTACCTCAGCATTTCATTTTAACATCTCAGATTTAACTTGTATAGCCAGCGCCAGAAGGAAACATTCTGGTGATGTTTGTGACTTAAGCAGATTGTCTACACTCAATTATAGTTGTTAAAGTTTAACTAGGCCTATTCATATTTGTACCTATGACATTGTTAATCACTATGGTAAAGGTTTGTATCATTCTAACCTCTTTCTTGTGTGATCTACAGGCTTTATACACAGCACAGAGTAGGGGACACCACACAAAGTATAAGAAGACATAAATCATCAAAATACTTTTATTTCTGTCTCTAATCAACATGTAACATTTTAGAATGGTGCGGGTAAGATCTTCTACTTAATTGTGTAACTTTTCTGGTGAAGAGTGTCCATCAAATGCTTTTCTCTGTGCAGATGTTATTGCTTTGTCTAGAATGTTTCACGGTGTGTGTGCTGAGCCTTACTATCTTCAAAACTAACATCTGTGGAGAGGCAACCCCCGCTCAGTCAAAATGCCTTTTTTAGGCATTTGGATTTTTACCTGCAATGCAACGAAACTGGCAAAATGCAAACAGAGCACTTTTCTCTCTAAAACCTTCAAATTAGGCTAGAAATCTCGAGGTAATAATGGACTCAGACTTGAACTTTAACAGCCACATCAAATCAATAACATCTGCAGCCTTTAACCATCTAAAACAGAGCAAAAACCAAAGTTCTACTGTCTAAAGCACTTGGAGAGACTTCTCCATGTGTTTGTCTCCAGTAGGTTAGATACTGTAACAGCCTCACTGGCCTCTGCAAACGAGCTGCAGAACATCCAGAACATCTAAATCTCCAATCCAACCTCGGCCTTTCTCATCAGCACAGAATTCCATCCAAAATGCAGTTTCAAATGGCATTTCAAGTTTGATGATAAAAGCTAAAAGTTTCCTTATTATTCTCGAGAATCACAGAAATCACGGCCTGTGCAGAATGGTGCAGAGTAGAGTATGGCTGCCAGGGCCGGCCCAAGCCTTTAAGGGGCCCTAAGCAGAATATGATTTGGGGGCCCTCCACAACACCGAAACCACACTGCTAGCTGCCTTATTATTTCCTAGGCTATACAGTTAGTCTAGCCGCTCATCATAATCTGTGTTTTTAGTTGGTTTACATTATACTGCAAGTTGTGGCTATTGCAATGTAAATTATTCAGAGTGATCTGTAGCATATTTGTAAGTAAAAAAACAAATCAGTAGACAAGACACTTTATATGTAAAAAAGTGAACCAAATTATTTTGCACTAACATACACAAATCTTGTAAACAGTACTTAGTACTTGTCACTAGGCAGTAGCCTGGCCCAGCGCCTGCCGCAGACTTCGAGGATAGGCTCCTGACCATGTCATCAAAATAAAGATAAATGCACTCCTAAGCCCTCGACCAAATTGGCAAACCTAATCAAACCTCTGTGTTTTTTGATCTGCCATAATCAGTTACTGTGGCTAAACAAGGTGACAAATCAGCCCTTGGACTCTCGACGGTAAACGCGAAAAGCAGGGTCATGGACAGTCATTTACATGTGTTGCAGACAGAACTAAACTCCCGCCCTAACTGATAATACTAATAACAGCTATTGACAGATTGTTAAACTCACACTAACGATCTGACAGCCATTATCAAGAACAAGGCGCTTTGAGATGTGAATATAGATTAAACCATGTCGAGGCCAGCAACTACATCCCTACAATACAAACAAACTTGTAGCCCGAATTGAAGCTTAAATGGCATTCTAGGCGCTAACTACAGCTCACCGTCAGTTATGCGCGAACGTGGACTCCCCTTATTTAACACACTACTGCACCCATCTTAATAAATTGGTCTGACTTTGTCCACTTGTCTTGAGCTAATATCAGTCATGACATTTAGGCTGGTGTTTGTAGGTAAAGCCACGGCTCTATGCCGTTAAATATTATATCCAAGGCTACATTTTGTGTTTGGTAGCATAACATTAGCTACTATGACAGCCATTCTGTCAGCTGATCCAGCCAACCTAACCAGAACATAAAAATTGTAAAATTGAACATTCAAATTTACCCATTTCTTGCCGTTTTTTTCCTCCTCTTGTCTCTTCCTCTTCTCTGCTCCAGACAGATCATTTCTTTTTTGAGACATGGCTTTCCATCTCCGACCGGTCTTCCGAAGTGAATAAGATAAGATAAGATAAGATAGTGAAGTATATCATGACTTTGTTTTACATTTGAACAAATTTACGATGGGAACCTAGCTCAGTGCGAAGCAAGAGGTCACAAGAGGTCACACATCTGGTTTTAGCAGCAATAGAGTACAGTTAAGTTAAAAATAGACAAACACTATAGGGATCTAAAGACAATATATACAATAAATTGCAATCAAAAAAGCTATATATACAATAAATTACTATCTTACATTATTGCACAGGGTCCCAGTATTGCACAGGCAGCAGAGTTAGCAGTGTTCATTGTAAAGTCTGACAGCAGCAGGAAGGAAAGACCTGCGGAACCTCTCCTTCACACAGCGAGGGTGGATCAGTCTGTCACTGAAGCTGCTCTCCAGAGCAGACAGGGCGCCCTGAAGAGGGTGAGACTCCAGGTCCAGCATAGAAGTGAATCTGGCCAGGACCCTTCTGTCCCCCACCTCCTGCACCGAATCCAAGGCACAGCCCAGGACAGAGCTGGACTTCCTGATGACTTTGTCCAGTCTCCTCTTGTCCCTCTCTGTGATGCTGCTGCTCCAGCAGACCACACCGTACAGGATGGCTGATGCCACCACAGAGTCGTAGAAGAAGAAGAAGAAGAAGAAGAAGAATAACTCCTGTCACGTGCGTCTGGTTGCGCAGGAGCAGTGGCAGCAAGGATTAGTTAATCTACTAACCAACCTACCAACTATAAAAATGATACAAAACGTTATTTCATGTCTTGTTTTTTCATGTCTTGTTTATTTCATGTGTCATTTGTTTCTGCTATATCATGTCATTGATATTGCGTTTTTTTTTATTAAAAATATTTTCGCAACTGGGCATTCCAACTGCTCTTGGGGGCCCCCTAGTGGTGCCTGGTGGTGCTTGGGGCCCTAAGCGGCCGCTTAGTTCGCTTATGCCTTGGGCCGGCTGTGATGGCCGCTCTGCCATGAGGAGGGCGGCACATTTAACAACCTCAGTCAGGATTGGCTCTTGTGGTTGCTATGACACTCACGGTCAGATTTCCAAATATGGAGCCTGGTTCCAGGTTTGCTCCTGTAACTGTGGCATCAGGAGCCTCATGTGAGCGACGCTGTGGGTGACGTCACACTCATATATACGCTCTATGGGCTACGGTCACAACACAAACATGCGGCATCAGTACCGGTCTTACTATTAACACTAAAGCACTATTTACCTGTGAGGCTCGGTCCTCAGATTTGCCCAAAACTAATGAAAACATCATCTTATCTTCTGCAGAGGAGCACAGTGTGTCCTCCATCCCTCGTCCTGTTGGTTCTGTCTCCAATATGAAGAGATCAAACTGGTCCGGGCCCCGGTCACGTCCTGGTGCCGAGTGCATGAGCTGGTTGTAAAACTACAGTCCACATGAGCACCAGGACACCAGGGGGACTTGAGCCCTCTGTACTACGCCCAGGTGTAACTTTTCTGCCCAGAAACGAGCTTCCAGAGGGAGTGCCGCGGGTCCCGGGGTCGAGTGCCGCGGGCCCCGGTCTGCATAAAGTAATGGGGCAAAAGCATGACGTCAAATTTCCTGGAAAGTTCCGGCTCTCCCATAGAGCTCCATCTGGGCGCTCCGCAAAATCCAAAAATGACTCAAATACAGTGATATGAGTTTTTAACATGATAAATATGTCTATGCAGATACATTTTTCTAAATATTAAACATACAGCCTAATACAAATAACAACTTCATTATTTTTATTATTTTATTTTATTTTTTATTTAGGTCAAGTTAGGGAGTGTGGCGCACATGCGCCCCCTATTGACCAGCCGTCACTGCACTTAACCCACCTTGTCCCCAGTGTGTGCGTACACGTGTGTGTGAATGGGTGCGTGGTTCCTTGTTGTAAAACACTTCGAGTGCCTTAAAGGTGGAAAAACGCTGTATAAAAATGTGACCATTTAACTTTGGAGACGTGGACAGACTAATAATAAAGGATTACTCAAATATGAATGAAATAAAACAACTCCAGGTATGATTTTGATGAGCACATAACTTAAAGTACAGGTCATAGACTACACAACCTGTTTAACATGGTACACTGTATTTTTGCATAAATTTAAATGCCTAAACCTCACCCACAACCACATTTCAACTAGAGCTGCCAAACTGGGCAGGACCAGGAGGAATAATGGGGAAAGAGAAGCGAGGAGTTAAGGGAAGACGGGCTTATTTGTATGGCACAGTTTGTACAGTAAAGTGGGTCAATTATACAAAAGTCTGCTACTAATAACACCTCTAGTTGCAATAAATCACACATGGATTTAAAAAACAGAACTGGTTTTACTCTGTACATGTAGAACATTCTATATACACCGTTAAAAAACAGTACACACTTTTTTCACTTAAAAAGGAGATGATTTGTGGCTAAAAATGTATATTTACAAAACAATGGACAAGGTCTCTGCCACCATCTGAATGGCCCTCAGAGGATCCACTACGTCTTTAAGCTTGTCCTTTCTGAGAACCCACTCCGGCGCAAACCTAAAAGCAACAACAAACAAGTTTAAACATGCAGACTCCAAAAATAGTCGTCTTCTCATACAGAGCTACAGACACAGGTCCAAAGCATAAGACATAAATCCTTCAAATACAAGGTTGGTTTTGCTTCTAAAATGATCCTCTGGACACAGACGTTCACAGGGACAGTCTGGAGCTCTAATAGTTTTTCCTCGGGTCTGTGGAGTGGGTCAGACTGTTTTTAGTGGCAGGATGACTGTGGCCACTGACCTGCACTAGCCCAGCACCAGCACCTCTGCAAATACGAGGACTGGAGGAAGATTTAAAAAAAAAAAAAAAGTGTCTCCACCCGTCTCCAACACTCTGGATCATGAGGAAATGACGCTTTATGTCCAAAATTGCCCAAAAGAGGGTAAATGAGAAGAGGAAACAACCATAACGTGAAAGGAAGAATATATCCACTTTGATATAACTGAACTTATTGCGTAGATCAAAATATTGCAGTACCATTATCACAGTGCAAAACAGTTATCCAACGCTTGGGCTTTGGGGCTTCACATCCGTTTCGGCAATATTGTTTCGTACGGTTTGCCGTGCACTTACTTTGGAGCGGGGCGAGTCTTGCGTGGCGTGGCTTGGATGAAAAAGCTCCCGTTCATGGATGCGTTCATCTTTTGCTTCGTGACGGTTCGTTCGGCGTCCATCTTGTGTTTGCGAGCTGTGAGTCTGTAGATACTCTGAAGCCTGTCGACGGCTTTGGGCATTTTCATCACCTCCTGGGAACAATAGTCAAGCATTATTATGGGGCGCTGGGAAAACGTTTTCACCTACGCCCCCATCTCCTCCTTATCGTAGCCATTTTTCCACAATAAAAGCCCAAAGCAGAGTCCGTACTATGCTATGTGTGCGCTAATGTTACCTCCTGGTTTGGGGTACGAAGAACTCCTGCAACACTTTTTTCCAATAAAAAAAGTGGCCTATTATTTATACCAGATGCCCTTCCTGACACAACCAGTCACAATGTGGGGCACAATGGCTGGGGCAAAGTTGTTTGGAGCAGAGTTCGGACTTTAAAAACGAAGAAATTTCACTAAACGGCTCTCTTGCTTTTGAAAAGGCAAAACAAAATTAATTGAGATCGATATGGAGGGTAAAAAGTAAACGAGTGAGTCAGAATTAGGTACGGGCATTCGATTAAATTTTCGATCGTCGGGGAAATTAACGATCGATTTTCGATGAATCATTAACATTTTATATTAAAATTATCGCCCTCCTGTGGCCTCACCACCTGCAGAGGGGTTCATGGGGGGGTCAGGTGCTATGAGTATTGGGCAGCAAACTGCCCCCACGACCCAGCTGGATTAAGCGGGAGAAAATGGATGGATTAAAATTATCATCGCTATTATTACTATTACTAATCTGCATAAATAATATACAACATTTAAACCATAATCACTCCAGAGCCTCATCAGTGTGAGATCAGAATGTGTTTAATGCAGCTTTAAACATTTGTTTATGTTTTACAGAAACTTAAAACCACATGACTCATTTGCATAAGTGAAAAAAAGCAGCTCTTTCCTTGTGCTGATGCTTCAGCTTCTGTTGGACTAAAGGACTCGACTCAGTGAATATGAGTGTTCTCCCTGTGACAGAGGATGTGATGAGGCTGTGAGTCTGTTCTGTGCGTGTGTCGCGTTGGAGATGCTGCATAAACATGAGAAACTCAAAAAACCCGATCATACCCGGGACACTGATGTGCAGGTAAACGCACTCTGAGGAATATAGTGATCTCCAAGGAGCCAGAGCCGAGACGTGGGACTGTGAGGCTCCAGAGTTTGTGCTGTGAGACACACCCTCGAATCCTGACTGCTACGTTACGCACAACAACCTACATTAGGTTTGTCCGTTAAAATGAACGCGATCAACGAAATTCTTAATGATCAATTGTTGATTAATCGACTGATCTGCCCATCCCTAAGCATCCCTAACAAAGCACTTTTAACTCAATAGTCAGCAGAATTATGTTCCGGACAAGTGGAACTAGTAAAAATAGACGGAAAAAAGCGGTACTGAAAATAATAAAATGTGTTTTATTCTTCTATTTGTGAGTGAAGTTCTCCATACCAGAGCGCGGTGTTTGTCGTGTAGGAGCAGAGCCAGGAGGAAACAGGCTTTGGTGAAGATGCTGCCTCCTTTTTCAGCCACTTTGTCCCCGGCCTTCTCCCTGTACCTCTGCAGCAGGTCCAGCAGAGTGTCCACCGAGCTCTCCACACTGTACACCGCCTCTATGGTCTTATGGTACTGTGGGGAAACACACAAGGATTTAAAAGGGCCCATATGACACTATTTTCTGATCTGTTTTATGTTTTCAAATCTCACCACAAACATACACGGAGTCATGTTCTGTTTCACTTCATTTAGGCTCAGAAAACACACAGTTTCACCGGGAATAACACGGGAAGCGCTCCACTGCGTTTTTAAACTCTGTACACCTTCAGTAGAATCTTTTGAATATTTTCAGACCTGGAACTGCCGATCTCTTGTGAACTAAAGCTACTACTACATGACATCATGAGGTAGAACAGCACTTTTGAGCTTTGGAGATGTAGACAGTGGAGACAGATGTGGAGGAAGTATCTTGACAGGTGGATCGGTGCAGCGTCGGCAGTGATGCGGTCGCTGTTTCGGACGTTGTGGTGAAGAGGAGCTGAGCCCAAAGGCGAAGCTCTGGATTCACCTCAGTCACGTTCCTCCTTCACCTGTGGTCCTGAGCTCTGGGGAACGACCGAAAGGACCAGATCGTAGATACAAGCGGCCGGAATGAGTTTCCTCTGCTGAGTGGCCGGGCGCTGCCTTAGAGAGAGGGTGAGGAGCCGAGTCACACGGGAGCAGCTCGGGGTAGAGTCGCTGCTCCTCCACGTCGAGAGGAGCAGCTGAGGGGAGGGCATCTGTTCTAATGCCTCCTGGACGCCTCCCTCAGGAGGTGTTCCGGGCATGTCCCACTGGAAGGCCCCGGGGGAAGACCCAGGACCCGCTGGAGGGACTCCGTCTCTGGGCCTGGGAACGACTCGGGGTCCTGGAGGAGCTGGAGGAAGTGTCTGGGGTGAGGGAAGTCTGGGAGCCCCTGCTTAGACTGCTGCCCCCGCGACCCGGCCCCGGATAAGCGGAAGAAGATGGATGGATGGAGATGTAAACAGACTAATAATAAATATTGACTCAAACGTGTGAATGAAAACAGGACTCCAGGTCTGTTTGTGAGGAGGTGACAACATTTCGATGATTGACAATGTCATTTTTGCAACTCAACCCTGCATCTCCCTCTGAAAATTATAGGAGTACAAGTATTTAGGCCCGATCCCCTTCCTGACACAACCAGTTAAAACCAACTACTGGGGCAGACTGGTTTGGGGCAAGGCAATTAATCAAGATCAAAATTTTAATCATGCTTATATTTTATTTAATTGTGTGTTTTTAAAAAAAATATATACTCTTTTTAATCAGCGTCTTTAAGTGTTTAGAAAAGTGCTATATAAATAAAATGTATTAAAATTCAGATATCTCCAACAGTCAGTGATGCGCTTGGCCATGTGTGCAGATCTGAGCCGACACTGCACACTCACTTTTCTTGTCATGTGTCACTTTCTCCACACTTTCTATTCCTTTTTTTTTTTTTTATTGAATCCTGTTTCAAAAAACAGAGTTACAACATCTGGGATTTTGTTCATGAATAGACAAATTAAAAAAGGGAAGTCAATGAACTACATCTGACATTTAAAGGAGACAAAGACAAAATGACTTATTATGGATCCATTTTCTAACTCGGTTTCCTCGTCTTAAACACACTCAGTTGTACTTAATTTGAGATTTGAGTGTTTTCACATAAATACCATTCCCACCCACATTAAAAGAGCATATATACCACCCAAACCCTGACTTATAGTCCGAAAAATACGGCATTTATGGTTTAAAATTTGTGATAACCGCTGTATTGTCTTAAGTTTAACGTCGTTCGTGCTACGCTGAGCAGTGTCACGTTATTTGTGACTTGAGTGATCGGTTAATGCATGGAGATAAAGCTGTGACTGGTTTAACCCTCAGAGAAGCTCGGGTCGTGCTGTTGCCAGTGGTCTGCGTGTCGTTCCGCTCGGACACAAAAGCTGGCGCAGGCTTCTGATGCCGTACGTGACGGCTGAAGGGGGCGTCCCAGTTCGTAGGGGTCGACTTTCAGTTTCAAGGGGTAGAAAGTAGAAATGGGACTGGCCCTTGGAGTCGCGTGTTGCTGCAGGATTAGTCTCGCGTTACCTTGGATAAGTTGAGCAGGATCTGGATGGAGTAGCTGATGACTTCCATGCAGGGGACACTCCTGTTGCAGCAGCGAATCAGGGTGAAGACGGCGTTTGTGGCTCCGCTCTCCACCAGGCGCTCGCAGCACTCGGGGGACAGCCTGGTGGCCGTCTCTGGAATTGCACCAAGAGAAAGAGCCATTAAAGACGGAACACGGAACATAAAAAGGTGCTCCATGTCTCTCTGTGTCTCAGTCTCTCTCTCTCTTTCTGCCGCTCTCTGTCTCTCTCTCCCTCCTCTTATCTCTCAACCCCCTCCATCTCTCTTTCTCTCCCCCATCTCTCTCCCTGTCCCCATCTCTCTCTCTCCCTCATCTCTCTCTCTGTCCCCATCTCTCTCTCCCCGCTTATCTCTCGATCTCCCCATCTCTCCCTCTCTCCCTATCTCTCTTTCTCTCCCCCATCTCTCTCTCTCTGTCCCCATCTCTCTCTCCCCTCTTATCTCTCGATCTCCCCATCTCTCCCTCTCTCCCTGTCCCCATCTCTCTCTCTCCCTGTCCCCATCTCTCCCTGTCCCCATCTCTCTCTCCATCTCTCTCTCTCTCCCCCATCTCTCTCCCTCATCTCTCTCTCTCCCCCCTCTTATCTCTTGCTCTCCCCATCTCTCTCCCTCTCCCCGTCTCTCTCCATCTCTTTCTCCATCTCTCTCTCCCCCATCTCTCTCTCCATCTTTCTCCTTGTCCCACATCTCTCTCTCGCCCCATCTCTGGCAAATATCGGTTGAAAAATATCTGTTAAATCTCTCTCCCCGATCTCTCCACTTTAAATCCCATAGTAAGAAGAACAATATCGGATACTGGTTCAAATAAAGTCCCTATCCATCTTCCCCCATCTCTCTCTCTCCCCATCTCTCCATTTCCAATCCCTGAAAACGAGCCTCACCCAGATTCTTCAGGGCCTCCAGTATGTAGGAGAAGTGCTTGTATCGCAGCAGATAGTCCAGGGCGGTGGAGGTTTTATTGCAGAGTTTGTCCTCCTCTCGGACGCCCGCAGTCACTTTCCTCAAACGCCGCCTCAGCTTCACCACTTTGGCATCGTCGTTCAGACAGCGGGAGCGGTGCCCTCTCCAAAGAGCCTGGACACAGACACAGGTTATACTGGACTGCACTTCCTGTGCATTTGACCCATTCTGAGGGCAGCCGTGAGGAGCGTGACCAATCTCCAGATCGTGGGCTGGGTTTGGTCAGTGAACATGTGTGGAGTTTAAAACATAGAACTCTAATAAAATCTGGAAGATGAATCCAAGATGGCGCCGTATTGTTTTCAATGGCCTGTGCTCATTGGCAAGGCGAGTTTATTTGTACAGCACAATTTGCACACAAAGTAATTCAAAGTGCTTTACAGAATAAGAAATATAGTAAAATCACAAAACAAACGAATCAAAACATAAATAATCATCATAAAATTTTAAAATATGGATGGGGCATTAAATTAGAGAGAATTAGAAGAGAAGAGAAGAGTGCGGAATGGAAAATGAAAACCTTTCAGTCAAATGCAGCTAAACAGAACCGTTTTTATCCTGGATTTAAACAGAGTCAGAGTCTGTCTCACATGTTCAGACTGTTCCAGGTTTTAGCACTGGCGCATGACCGCAAAAAAGATTTTTGCTTCCACATTTCCTTCCTTGTTTGCAGCCAAATGCTCCCCAACATGTGACGTCACAGCCCAAGACTGTTGGGCTGTGACGTCTACTTTCTTTGAATCCAGAAGGGACTGGAACGGGACAACAGAACGTGAAAATCCTCCGTCCAAACTATCCAACCTCAGCTCATTTGTACCACGTGTCTTGCAAAAGCGGAAGACGTCACTTGAAAATTACCGTAACATCCAGAACAAAATACATAATTTCTCTTACCCTGAGATAACTAATAGTTTGGCGATTTTTTCATGTGTAAGTAAGCCTCTATGTTTGTTTTTGACGCAAACTAAGCATACGTCTCTCTGACTGGTTAATCCGCCTGTCAATCGCCGCCTCTGAAATCGAGACGACGGGACGCGGCTCCAGATCCACCCGTCTTCGCAAAGTTTCGTCAAGGCGTGTGGTTCTTGTGCTGGGCGAGTTCAGGTGAGTGGAACGAGCGTCGTGGTGCAGAGCAGGGGGAGGTACCTGAGCTTTGACGAGGCCTTGGAGAACCCTCTGCTGGCGCCTGAGGAGGAGCAGCTTTCGGGCGGCCCGCTGGAGGACGCGCGCAGCTTTCCGACGCCGATCGAACCAGCGCTTCACCGCTCTCTGAACCAGGACCACCTTTCTCCTGTCCTCATGGTAACGTCTCCTCTGAACCCAGGCTCTCACCCAACGCTAGAGGGAAAAATAAACAGATGATTACATGTTATGATCGCTACTAAAAGCATACATTTACAAGGAAGGATAATTCCAATAATAGTCGTTCATTATTTTACTCCATTATGAAAGTTTGGTGAGACAGATACGTGGTGGTGGCGGTGTTTTTTTAAAGTTTTTTTTTTACGTATTCCCCTTTTATTCAAGTGCCTGTGAAATGTTAAGACTACAAATTAGAGCTGGGCGATTTTTCCCCACATAAAAAAACTCACGATTCGATCCGACCACATAGCGAGCATCCAAAACTTTTACCATGTTATGAAAACCTCCCTTCTCCACTGAATAAACTGGAAGCATTTCATATGGTCCACAGTGGGGATGGGTGTTTGATTAAATGTTCTTAATCGATCGCCAGGAGAATTAACGACTGATTATCGATTAATCAATAAAGTTTTTATATTAAATGTTTACAGATGTTTAATGCAGCTTTGGCACATTTGTTTACGTTTTACAGAAACTAAACTTAAAACCGCACGACTCATTTGCATAAACTGTAAATGCTGGAAAAAAATGCAGCTCTTTCCTTGTGCTGATGCTTCAGCTTCTGTCGGACTAAAGTGGATTATATGAGTGTTCTTTCTGTGGCAGAGATTTGTTTGTTTGTGCCGTTCTCGGGGGAAAGTGAGAGACGCAGGAAGTGACTACGGAAAGTCTACAGGAAGTCTTGGCGCTTGCAAAATGTACGCGCTGTGTTAAAAAATTTGTAAAGATCGATTTTCTGAACAAATGAATGGATTTGACTCGCCAACTCGATTTTTATTTGCAATCGATTTTTTTGCCCAGGCCTACTATAAATATTACTAAATAACAGTTGAGTTCATTATATTTAAAAACATTCACTCGTTTTTCAATTTGGCAATTTTTACGGATTAAAACTTTACTTTCTGGTTGGAAATTGTGACATAACACGAGGGAATTCATAAGTGCCACCTAGAAAAACACCTCTAAAGTACACAGAAAGTATCTGACAAATACAAATACAAGTGAACAGCTTTATTTTGTTGAAATCATGTTAAAAGTATCAGAAAAAATGTGTTTATCACTTTTGTACAGGATTCTCCCCAGTGTGATGTCAGGAGTGTGTTTAGAGTAGACCTCCCTACGTCCTGTAATTTTCAACATTTTTCAACTTTTCTTCACAAATTGCTTCTTGATTGGATAAAAACTCATAAAAAATAATTTACATTTACAATAGTTATGATCCCACTAAATTCAAGTCCAAGCCAGAGTGGAGAATCGTGGAGAATCATAAATATCCGTCATATACACACGGTTCAGGGAATTCACAATCCGCGGCGTCCTCTATATTACCTCATTTACAGTTCGTGAAACGTTACCTGGATGGTGATGACAGAGTGGATCTGTTTCTCAGCAGAGACCAGGGCCCAGTGGACTCTCACAGCTCTCTGGATCTTTATGGCCTGGAGATGGTGGAAAACCGCAGCAGTAAAACGCAGTCTCCTCTCAGCCTGTGCAGCCTCCAGCTCCTGAAACAGTCAAACGTCACACATCAGTATGAGCTCCGGTGAAGTTGGCCTCCATCAAACACAAACCTAAACAAAAACTATGTCAATCGTTTGTGCTTCATTTGCGCTGCAAAAAGTTTCTTTTGTGCTTCTTTAGTTTTGGAGAAATTAACGATTCTTTTATAGGTCAAATCGGCGTCAGCCCCACAGGAAGCTTCAAAATGCAAAAATGGAGTCAATCGTTTGTGCTTTGTTTGGGCTGCAAAAAGTTTCATTAGTGCGATTCTGGTTCTTAAGATATTTGCAGTTTTATTTTCAGACGTCATCCAGCCCCTCAGAATGTGAAACAGCCTCAAAACAGGCGGAAAATTATGGAAAACATTTGTATTTCGTTTGTGCTGTGACAATTTTCATTTGTGCGAGTTTATTTTGAAAATGATTCATTATTATTTCTGCGGTAATTATAGGACATCATTTCCGCTCAGCTGACGGCGACAAACTCCACAAAACTAGTGAAGAGAAACGACCTGAGGCTGTGGAAAAGTCTGTATTATTATATAAAATATGAATCAAAAGCAAATTACTAAAGACTGTTACAGACTTTTCTGCAGCCTGAGATCGTTTCTCTTCACTAATTTTGTGGAGTTTGCCGCCATCAGCTGAGCGGATCCTATAATTACCACAGAAGTAATAATGAATAAGTTTAGAAATATATTTGCACAAATGAAAATTGTCACAACACAAAACAACATAAACGACTGACTCCATTTTGTTTGTTTTAGAGCGTTTTGCAGCTTCCTGTGGGGCTGACCCCAGTTTGACCTATAAAAGAATCGTTAATTTCTCCAAAACTAAAGCAGCACAAACGAAACTTTTTGCAACACAAAACGGCACAAATGAAGCACAAACGATTGGCATAGTTGTTGTGTAGGTTTGTGTTTGATGGGGGCCAACTTCACGCAGGTGTATGAGCTGCAGGCTTAGAGATAATGGGTGCCTTATAGTAAGTAGTAAGGGCAAAACTAATTGTCTAATCCATGTTCCAACAGAAATGTAATTTAAAGGGATGTCTAAATCTCATGGTACAATATTAAAAGGTGAATTGTGTAAGTTTTCTGGTGGAGGGTCCATCATCTGGTAGTTTCAGTGGATATGTCATTTCTCTTTAACAAAACAATACATTTTTGTGATTATCGTTCCTTTTAAAATGCCCTGACATTGCTACAGTCAGTGGACTTATTTCTGTTAACGCTTCATATCTCCAACTCTATTTTGATAATGTACTTGCATGGAAATGCTTTTACACACCATGATGACATTTTTTTGCATAATGCCGTTTCTTCATCAAAAACATACCCGGGGTTGTGATTTGAGTTTTGATTCATTTGCGCATGTTTAACACACAAATCCTGCATATTTTGAGTTCTTCTCTCAAACGGGAAACTCTCCGTTCTACCTTGTGATGTAATGTGGTAATACAGGAAGTGCTCCATTGGGTTTTTAAACGCCATACACCTTTACTGAAATAATTTGGATACATAAACTCTACCGAACATAAGGTAACCATAAGATTTTGAGAATGAAAAGGTTAATTTACATAATGAAAAATTTACATATAGCATAAATTGACATAACTTTTGTGTCTAAAACTCTCAATGTTCTTATATTATGACCAGAATAATCACAATCAGAAATTAACCAAGTAATTTGTACAAACTAAACTGACCCATTACCTGTTTTCTTATGATCCAGCTCCTCCAGTGCTTCTGAAGTGTCATGGCCGCCTGCTTCTGTCTGTTGTAATCATCACGTTGTTTTCTGCCCGTCTGCGCTGCCCGAAGTCGGCTCTGCAACGTCAAGACTGCCTCTTTTGTCTTCCGGAAGTGCTTTCTCTGGACATAGCACCTCCACTGGGACTGAATGGCAACTGCAGCTTCGTTTTGGCGAACAAGATTTCTTCTGATTCTCCAACCTCTGCACGTGGCCTGAATGACAACTGAGGCGTGTTTGAGTTTGAGAAACGAGCTTCGATCTTTTCTCTGTAGGACCCAGGAGCGGTAGTATCCTTGGATGATGATAGCTGACAAACGCACAGCTTTGTACGAAACTTCATTTTTGTGTCTTCTAAAAGCTGACTGGATAACTATAGCTGCCTTGTGCCAATTGGACACTTCCTTTCTGACTTGATATCCTCTATATGCAGCCTGAATGCTAACTGCAGCTTTCCGCATGCTCTGAAATTGTTCCTTTTGCTTGTTGGCTGCTACTGTTGCGCGATACTTTTTCTGAACGGTTATTACGGCAGATTTTAGAGCCAAATACCGCTTTCTTTGACAGTAAGTTTTGTATGCTAGCTGTACAACTCTTGCAGCTTGGTGCATTTTCCTGACCCTTTGCCTTGCTTTCATTGCTCGATATCCGGCTTGCAGCACGACAACTGCTTCTTTTTGCCTTTGGTAGTTTTGCATTTCAAATTTCATACGTTTCTGAGCTCTAAACTTCCGCTGAATCAAACAAGCTGCCCGTCGCCGTTTTTTGAAGATCGCCTGTTCCTTGTGCTTTCTAAAATTTGCTTGAATGACAGTTGCTGCTCCGTGCATTCTGGACAGCCTCTTTCGGACTCGACGGCCTCTGAACGCTGCTTGAACGATGATAACACTTTGTCTGTACTGGATGAACTTTGACCTTTGCTGTTGCTGCAAAACCAAAGCTCGATAACGCCTTTGGATGATTACAGCAGCCAAACGTAACGCCTGGTATTTCATTTCTTCTCTGTACCGTCTGAAATTCGACTGGATCACGGCGGCAGCTTTATTCCGACATGCGAGCTCTTTTCTCACTTGATGTCCTCGGAAAACGGCTTGCAATAATATAACTGCCCTCCGTGTCTGTTGGTAGCGCTGGATTTGTCTCTTTGCTGCTTTGGTCGCTCTGTACCTTCTCTGAATTGTCAGTGTGGAGTTTTTCAGAGCTTGGTACCGCTTGCGTTCACAATATGTTCTGTAACTTCTTTGGATTACACAAGCGGCCTGATGCATTTGCTTGATCTGTCGTCTTGATTTCAACCCACGGTACGCTGCTTGTATGACGACTGACGCTTTCTTTTGCTGTTGATAACACTGTAGATCACGTTTCATTTGTTTTCGCGCTCTGTACCTCTGCTGAAGAACACACGCTGCCCATTGTCGTCTCTTAAAATCTGCTCTCCACTTATGCATTTTGAAATTTGCTTGGATGATAGTAGCAGCGTTGTGCATTTTAGCAATGTTTTTCCGTGCGCGGTGGCCCCTAAACATCGCCTGAACCATGACCACGGAACGCCTCAAATTCAAAAACTGGTTTCGCGTTTGCTTTTGCAGCACCCAGGAGCGGTAGTATCTTTGGATGATGATAGCTGAGAGACGCATTGCTTGGTATTTAACCTCCTCTCTATATTTCCTGAAAGCTGATTGGATAACAGTAGCAGCCTGGTGCAAGTGAGCGACCTCCTTTCTAACTTTAAGTCCTCTGTACGCAGACTGGATGACCACTGCAGCCTTTCGTATTTTCTGATACTCTTGCTTTTGCTTCTTGGCTTCTAGTGTTGCGCGATGCCTTTTCTGAATTGTTACTACTGCGTTTTTCAGAGCCAAATACTGCTTTCTTTGACAGTAAGCTTTGTATGCTAGCTGTACAACGCCGGCAGCTTGGTGCATGCCTCTGATACTTTGCCTTGCTTTCAATCCTCTGTACGCAGCCTGCAGCACGAGGACGGCTTTCTTTTGCTGCTGATAGTTTTGTACATCCAACCTCATTTGCTTTTGAGCTCTAAATCTTTTCTGCAAGACGCAAGCTGCCCATCGCTGTAGTCTGAAGCGTGACCGTTGCTTGTATCTCTTGAAATTAGCCTGAATGAGAGTAGCTGCTCGGTGCATTTTGGCAACACTCTTTCGCGCTTGAAAACCTCGGAAATAACTTTGAATGACAATGGCTGACTGTCGTGTTTTCAGAAAATCTGCTCTATCTTGTTTTTTCAGAAGCCAGGAGCGGTAGCGTCGCTGGATGATGAGAGCTGACAAACGCATGGCTCGATATTTCGCTTCTTCTCTGTGTTTCCTGAAAGCTGACTGGATAACAGTGGCAGCGTGATTCCAGCTAGCAACCTCCTTTCGGACTTGACGCCCTCTGTAGAGTGCTTGGATAACCACAGCAGCATTTCTCATTTGCAGATATTGCGCACATTCTTTCTTGGCTACAACCGAAGCCCTATACCTCTCTTGGAGTATAATCGCAGCCAGTTTCAGCGCAAGAAAACGTTTACGCTGACAGTAGGTTTTGAAAGCGCTCTGAACGACAACTGCAGCCTCATTTCGTTTTTTCATTAACCTTCTTGCTTGCATACCCCGAAAAGCAGCTTGTACAAGTACAACAGCATTTCTTTTGACTTTCAGAGCTAGCATCTCCTGGTTCATTTTTTGATTGGCCCTAAAATGGTCTTGCAACACCTTGGCAGCCCATTTGAGCTTGTTGTAGCGGACTTGTTGCTTGTATTTTCTGAAATGAGATTGGATTATGGTTGCGGCAGTGTGCTTTCGACACAAGTCCTTTCTGATCAAATGTCCTCTCCAAGCCGATTGCAAGCAAATGGCAGATTTTCTCATCGTCAAATAGTCGCAGCGCTGTTTTCTGGCCATTTGTACAGCTCTAAACCATCTTTGGCAAACTATAGCTGCTTTCTTCAAGGCTACAAACTGGTTCCTAGAGCGACATGTGTGAAATGCTCTCTGTATGACTATAGCAGCTTTTTGCATTTCACAAATTTGCTTCCTTGTTTTGTACCCACGATATGCTGCTTGGAGAGTGACTGCGGCGGACTTCATTGTCCTATACTTTTCAGCTTGTTGATCCTTCAGTCTTTTGGCCCTGTATCGTTCTTGAATAATAATCGCTGCGCATTTCGTTGCAAGAAACGCCATTCGGGTTTGGTACATTCTGAAATGAGCTTGTATCACCGTAGCAGCATCGCGTTGTCTTTTTAGCCCTCTCCTCACCAAATTTCCTCTAAAAACAGCTTGGATTCTTAGCGTAGCTTCCTTTAGCCGTCTATATTCGTTCTGTTGTTTTCCGCCAACGATCAAGGCCCTGTATCGGCTTTGAACGACAATGGCTGCGCTTTGAAGCAAACTGTATCTCTTTCGTTGCAAAAACATTTTAGCATAAGACTGTATGACGGTGGCTGCTCCGTGCATTTTCTTCATCTCCTTTCGGACCACCATGCCTCTGTACGCTGCTTGCAAAGAAATGGTGGCTGTGCGCGTATCCAAAAATGCTTTCCTTGCAATTTTCGTAGCCATATAAGCTCTGAAACGTTGCTGGATTACGAGAGTTGATGCTTTGGTTGACTTGTATTGTTTTTGCGCAACATGTCGACGAAACCAAGCTTGTATAATGGTAGCACAGCACGTCTGCACATCCAGTTCCTTCCTAACCATCCTCCCCCTCCATGTTGCTTGAATTTTCACTGTTGCATTTCTAAGGGCAAGATAAGAATCCTTCACCTTCATCGCCATACGTGTAGCCCTGTACTTTTGCTGGATCAAAATGGCAGATTTCTTCACGAGACCATAGCGTTTCTGGGCAACATATCTTCTAAATGCAGTTTGAATTATCGTTGCAGAGTTGTGTTGAGTTTTCAAAGAGTCACGGACTAGTTTTCCACGGTAAGCTGCTTGTAATGTAATTGCAGCACTTTTCATCGTCAGAAACTCTTCTCGAACAGCATTTCTTTTGACTAAAGATCTGAACTGTTGCTGGATTACAACAGCAGCCGTAGTCATTTTTGTGATTTGTTTTCGTACACGGTAGCCCCTGAATGCACTTTGAATGACGGTAGCGGAGTAGTGTCGACGTTTTAGCATCTGGAAGCATTGCCGCTGTAGATATCCTCTGTACTGGGCTTGTATTAGCACAGTGCTAACTTTGATTTTTCTGTATTGGTGCAGACATACTTGCATCCGGTACCAAGCTTGAATCTTCACAGCTGCCGCCACTTTTTGAGATATTTTTTTCTCAAACCATTTCCTGAAGGCAGTTTGTATGACTCTGGCAGCCTGGTTCTCCCTCTCCATTTTCCGAGTTTTCCAGGTTCTGTAGGCTCTTTGGATCTTCACCGTCGCAGCCCGGAGAGACAAAAATGACTCCTGTTGCATCTTTGCCATAGACCACGCTCTGGTGTAGGTTTGGATCACAGACACTGCCCAAAGAGTGGTTCTATACGCAGAGGCTGCCCGCTGCATCCTCCACTGTGCCTGGAGGACAATGGTGTGGTATCTGAGGCGTTGGTAGGACTTCATGGCGTAAAACATTCTCCAGTTAGCCTGTAGGACAAAAAGACATTTAGTTTATGCCTCTGCCACAGTAGGCAGGTTAACTAAATAATATTAAAGGTGCATTGTGCAACTTTTCAGGTGGTGGGGCCGTCAACTGCTTGTCTTCATGGAGATGTTATTGCTTTGTCTGAAACGGTCAATGACATGACAATGAAAACATCATTGATCTAACATTTATTCATTATGGGTGTTTCTATAGCTCAAAAATACAATAATTCTCTTGTGAACAGGGTTGCCTCTAACCAGATCTGACCTGGTAGGTAGCCTGTAGTCGTTTCCCTTGAGATAGAGGTTTAATATCTATCGTTTAACAGTCCAGACAAAGCAATAACATCTCCATGAAGAAAAGAAGGTGACGGACCATCCACCAGAAGTTATGCAATGCACCTTTAATACAAAAATACGACAAACTCAGGTGTGTTTTACTGATCAGTGTCTATTTCAGACAAGTACCACAAACCAATGCAACTCTCTGGATCCTACCATCAGAATATTGATATTTCGTGGTACTTAACTTGGTGATTCAGGTAATGTGGGCTGCTCTATCGTATCAACACACTGTCATATTGTTATAGATTCATTTTGTGACAGTGATACGCTTTTGTTAACAGAAATACAGTTTATATATTCACTTTGTTATGAAATAATACACCAATGACAATCAATCAATCAACAAAAGAAATATTGCAGTTAGTATCTTACAATTGTGACATGGTCACTTCTTAAAACCCATTTTTGTCAGGTGGCCTTCCTTTAACTGGTTTTAGTTATTTTTATTCCTTAGTTTTTTTTATTCCATCTCTTTTATTTATTTATTAGAATTAATCTGATTTGAAGGAGCTGAGCCGAACCTCTCGATTTACCTCAATCTATGTTCCTCCCCTCACCTATGGTCATGAGCTCTGGGTAGTGACCAAAAGGACGAGATCGTCGATACAAGCAGCCGAAATGAGTTTCTTCCACAGAGTGACTGGGTGCTCCCTTAGAGATAGGGTGAGGAGCTCGGTCACATGGGAGGAGCTCGGAGTAGAGCCGCTGCTCGGGCATCTGTTCTGATGTAGTGCTGCCACTAACGACTAATTTTCTAAAGATTAATCTCTCGACTAATTTTTCGATTAGTCGACTAATCTAAACGACTAATTTTAAAAAAAAAAAGCGGTTCTAACACACACAAGTGTGTTAGATTTTCCCGGGAGGTTACCTTGTGTGTGCTGTGCATGCGAGTTGCAAAGGTTATTATACGGCCGTGATAAAACGGGACGTATTATGGTATGGCGCTGTCCGTCCGTCTGTCCGTCCGTCCGTGGACACTTCAAAGCTTTGAAGTCTTTGAAGCTTTGTCTTCATGAAGAGGCAAAATATCAATGTGCTTTTCTGTTGTTTACAATGTATAGGATTATTGTTTCCCTCTTGCCGTAGATCTGAACTCTCTTCTCAAATGTTCTGCTGCTGAAAGCGAGAACAACCCACATTCTCTGCTTCTTTGAGCTTTGACACATTAAAGCTTTGTAGTGTCTTTAAGTTCTGTTGCTGCGATCTGATTGGTGGAATTCCGATTCTAGAATGTGATGATGTCATACTCATACTCCTACTGCAAGAGCCAGATTTCCCTATTGATTATTACGGGCGTATTTTGCCCCGCTGGTGGAGCTCTTGTTGCTGTTATGTCTGTTGTGTGTGCTCATTCGACAATGTTGAACAACGATATGCACACACAATTTAACGAGTCTGCACGAGCAGCATATTGCAACGGTATTCTCAATACCTCATGCATCGTGGTCGTGCTCCCGCGCCTCGGGTGTAGCCGCTGTTAGCCGCGCCGGTGTCCGCCTCGGGCGCAGCCGCTGCCCGCCGCGCCGGTGTCCGCCTCGGGTGTAGCCGCTGTTAGCCGCGCCGGTGTCGGCCTCGAGTGTAGTACGACTAGTGGTGTGGAGGGGAAATACCTGATCTCAGGCAAGCAAAAGGTCTCTGGACGAGCCGTTTGAGACCAAAAATAAATAAAGGCGAATATTCGACCAAAAAAATTGTATTCGACTCATTTTCACATTCGATTACGTCGACAACGTCGAATAATCGCGGCAGCACTATTCTGATGCCTCCTGGACGCCTCCCTCAGGAGGTGTTCTGGGCATGTCCCACTGGAAGGCCCCGGGGAAGACCCAGGACACGCTGGAGGGACTATGTCTCTGGGCCTGGGAACACCTCGGGGTCCCTCCGGAGGAGCTGGAGGAAGTGTCTGGGTGAGAGAAGTCTGGGAGCCCCTGCTTAGTCTGATGCTCCCGCGACCCGGCCCCAGATAAGCGGAAGAAAATGGATGGATCTGATTTGTTGCATCATTGACTGTTTTTTTTTTTTTGTTTTGTTTTTGTTTCATGTGCTATTTTTTGTGTTTTGTATCGTTCATTGCTGCTTGTACAGCATTTTGTAAACCTAGTTTTTAAAAGTGCTTTATAAATAAAGACGCATTATTATTATTGTTATTATTATTATTATTATTGTGGTATCATGAGCCGTATAATGTATAAACATGTAAGAAATCCTGTGATTCTCAGCCCCGTCACTGAACCCATCATACATATTCAGTGCAAGGACAAAATGTGATGTCATTATCTGCTAAATCTGGAGGAATTCCTCTCGTCTGTACAAGCACTGGCAGTTCAGTCCATTTGAAGGTACACACCTGGATAACAGTTGCGGCTCTTGTTTGCAGAAGCCTGAGCTGGGCCTGTTTTTGCCTCCTGAGCTCTCGCCGGGCCACATACCCCCTCCACACGGCCTGGACGACTGTGGCCGCGTGGCTCCGTCTCACAGCTCTGCGACGATGGAGGAACTTTCGGACTAAAGACTGAATCTTTAAGGCAGCTGCGTTTCTCTCCTGTAAAATAATAAAAAATAGAGTTCGCAAACATTTAGTTAATCAGTAGTGGTCAAGAGCTGAAGCCCCAAAACAAAACCACACTCTCCAATTCTTTAAAGATGCACTGCGTGTAACTTCTCTGACTGAGCTTTTCAGACAGAGCATTAAAACCCCCAAAGTATGGCAATTCCACCACACCAACTTACAGGTCAGACCCCTAAATAAACAGGCATTCTGACTGTGAGAGGGGTTGAGTCTGCACAGATCCGACCTGTAACTTGGCCTGGTTTGGTCTCCATGTAGATAGAAAGATTTAATGCAAAATACAATACTAAATACAATCAATCAATTAAATACTGGCCCACTTTAACTGTATGTTTTAATCATATTTAACTTGTTTATGTTGTTGTAAGGTGACCTTGAGTCTCCAGAAATCGCCTAATAAATAAAATGTATTATTATTATTATTAATGATATACTGTGAAACATTACAGACACCGCAATTTTACGTCTTCATAGAGAAAAGTATTTGAGGGAGAATCACATTTTTTTCAACTTTAAATGTACCAGGTTTCAGGGACGTGCGCAGGAATTTTGAGGGGCAGTTGCTCTGACCTGAAGAAAGGGTGAGGATTATTTAGGCTAAATGTGGCAAAAAACCCTGGATTTCAGTGCAGCGCGATTCTGGCGTCGAGGCGGAGCGTTTTCAGCTTTCAGGCGTCCGAAGTTGAAAAAGCTGAACTTTTGGTGTCAACCAGTCAGGGACAACTATCCAGAACTATACAGAAGAAAGAGAAAGAGCCGAGAACCGGAGCACGGAGCTTCGAGGCTGGGACCTTGGCCGCTTTGAGCTGCCTGAGCCTGAAGCCCTGCACGGTCTGGTGCTTCGCGGGGCCAAGACTTGCTCTGTGGCACCGGGACTTGTGGGTAAACTCTTCTTACTTTGCAGGCTCAGGCGCGAGTCGCGTGCAGCTCTGCGGCTACGTAAAGAGAACAGAGCCCCTCCTTCCCCACTTGACTCGCGCGGTGCCCTAATGTAAGTGAATGGGGCGACTATTTTATTTTCACTTTCAAAACTAGGCATAGGCATTTTCATACATGAAATCCTGGATCCATCAAACGTTTTTTTTCCCCCTTTTTTTAATTATTATTATTATTTATTTATTATTTTCCCCTCAGAAGGCATACGGGCAGCTGCCAAGGCGACCAGAGCAACCCCCCTGCGCACATCCCTGTCATACGTACAGTACACGTCTGGCTGGACATTGTGGTGAGATGTTGGTTTATATACACACCTGGTACAGTTGTAGATCTTTAGTCAGTCTGTATTTCCTCCACGCGGCCTGTATGACTCGAGCTGCTCTGGTCTCGTTCTTCAGGTCCAATAGTCGAGCGCACAGGAAAGACAGGTACGACATCACCACCTAAAAACACACGGGTTTACAGGTAATCGATACTCTAACATCATTATCAATACAGAAAATGTCATTCTACCATAACTGGGCAGGGCATGAATTCTCTTTTTAATTACTCGGTGTGCATTCAACAGCACTACGTTACATTTATTAAATTACTGTATTTTTCGGACTATAAGTCGCACCGGAGTATAAGTCGTATAAGTTTTTAATGAGCCGAAAAATGCACGATGAAGAAGAAAAAAAAAAACATGTACAAGTCGCACTTTTGGGGGAAATTTATTTCATAGAACGAGAGACCAAGAACCGACATTTCATCTTGAGGCGAGTTATAGAAGTTATAGTAATAAAAACAACCCAATAGAGAACAATCCCCGTGTCATTCGTTCATTCGTTTTTAAATATAGAGCCAAAAATAAGGAAACGAAAAAACAACTCTTTATTTGTCTCTAAAACCAAAATGAAAAAACAGATAACGATTTGGTTTTTAATTTTTGATTCATATATAAGATTCATATATTTGGTCTATGGACTGTCAGTGTGAAAAATGTAATATATAAGTCGCACCTGAGGATAAGTCACCCAAACCCTGCGACCTATAGTCCGAAAAATACAGTACAGGTGGTTTTATAGCTCAAAGATGCCTAAAAAAACAGGCATTCTGAAGAGAGCACGGTTTAATCGCATATTGTGACACATTCCAGACAAAGTAATAACATTTCCATGGAGAAAATAATTTGACGGACCCTCCACCAGAAAAGCTACACGATGCAACTTTAAATCCTCACCTTCTCATTGGGGATGGTGTTGGACATGTCGGCTACGTTGATCATAGCAGGAACTCCGCCCAGGAAAGACACAGCGCTGTTGACCAGTCGGAAATTGTTTTTCTCATTTTCCAGCAGTTCTTTGAAAGGGGAGTCTGAGGATAGGGAATAATATTACAAACATGGTTAAAAATAGGCCATTCACTGGACAAACCCCCCCACCTGAGACGTTATAGTGCACTTGTACGTTGAGATAATAATTAAAGGTCCTATAGAAAAACAGAAAATAGACTCTTGTGAGCTTTAAGACGGCGGCACGGTGGCTGAGTGGCAACACTCAGGCCTCACAGCAAGAAGGTTGCGGGTTCGATCCCCGGGTTGCCCGGGCCTTTCTGTGTGGAGTTTGCATGTTCCTCCCCGTGTCTGGATGGGTTTCCTCCGGGTACTCCGGTTTCCCCCATCAACCCAAAACATGCCCGCACCCCTATGAACTAACATCAAGGACCATGTTGTCCACCCTCCTGTGGGCTCACCACCTGCAGAGGGGTTCATAGTGGGGGTCAGGTGCTATGAGTATTGGGCAGCAAGCTGCCCCCGCGACCCAGCCGGATTAAGCGGGAGAAGATGGATGGATGGATGGAGCTTTAAGACAAGTTAGAATGGAGTTGCCTCCTCAAGAACATACCTAGAGCTGTGTTTTGTTTCATTCACGTGTTTCAGTAACTCTTTCTGTCTTTTAGGGCTGTGTTGAAAAAAACTGATTTCACAATTCTGAATCAATTTGCATATTGCTGCCTTAAAATCGATTACATTTTTAATACATTTTCCCCCGATGAACTTGAACCCCACATGTCGCGTCGCTGAATTCGCGGTCTGACTTTCAAAACTATTAACACGGCGTCAGACACTAGAGGCAACGTCAGCCAAATCCCGGCTTTGAAGACGCCAGAAACACTCAAAGCTCTGTCTGGCACCATTTCAGCTTCAGAAACGATAAAGACAAAGAGGAGCTTGACAGATGGAAAGCGATTTGCGAGGCCAATGGAGGTGAAGTATAGCGGAAATGCAACCTCGGGAAGCGCTTGTAACAGCTCAGGGAACAGCTCAAAAATGGTTCTAATAACACTAACCTGAATCAAGATCAGATCGAATCGTGATCATCGATTCTGAATCTTGAGAATCAGAATCGAATCGAAAACCCAGCCCTAGACTGTTTACATCTCCACAGCTCTGTTCCACCTTGTGTGATGTCCTGAATGTTAGTTCCAGCTCCTTTTACATTTAGTTCAATAGAGATCGGCGATTGCAGGGCTGAAATTATCCCAATGATTCTAGTGAAGGTGTAGGTTTAAAAACAAAAGAGCGTTTTCAGTTTGAGAGAAGAACTCAGCCTAAGTATGCAGGGTCTGTGTGTTAAACGTGCGAATAAAATTAAACAAAACACAACTCCAGGTCTGTTTTTGACAAGAAAACATTATACCATAGATCAGAGAATAGCGTAATATGGGCCCTTTAATTTAAAAAAGAACTGACGCATCCTAAGTCTTAACCAGCTTCATGCCGAACCAGAGAGTGTGGAGTACTGATGAACACGATGTATGATAAATGTACGACTTCCTATGGACCAGTTCAGATATGGTGTAGCTGGTACCACTGGCTGCTGGTGGGGAGGAGTCAAAGGAGCAGTCGGAGTCCGAGTTGGAGCAGTCCAGCTGCAGGCGTCCTCTGGGTGAGCTCTCCACGGTCTGGGTGGTGCTGTGGCTGATGGAGGTCTCCGGCAGCAAGCTCGGGTGGTAGTGGTGGATCAGGTAACACAGCACACGGCCATCGGATAGAGAGACGGTAAAGTTCTCCACCTGTACAGACATGTCAATTGTTTAGTTAAAGAGGACCTATTGTACTTGTATCTGCTATATAGTTATAATCTATGACGCCCGTGGATGATTATATTATAATTTGGACATTTTAAATCACAATAGTCAGTTTGAACGATTTAAAAAGGTGCACGATGGAGACTTCTGAGGTGGAGATGTTATTTCTTTCCATGGAATGTAGCGTGTATTCAGTTACAGGTGTTGTATAGCTGAAAAACACCTGGAAAAACATGAATTCTCACACTGCAGGCTTGCTTCTCCATAGATTTGACCAGTAACTTGTGCCCATTGTGATAACTAGGGCTGGGAGATATGGTGCAAAAAATAGATCTTGATATATTTTTCTATATCTCAATATACGATATTTATCTTTATATCTGTTGAGGAAAAATAACACTACTATTACTGTATAACATTCAAGGCTATTACATCTCCATGGAGGCCAGCAGGTGGCAGACCCTTCACCACAACAGAGCGATGCAGCTGTCGGGACCTCCGTTGGATAGCAACAAAATATTTTTTTGCTGAAAATTTCTTGCTTTTTATTAAATTATCATTGTGGCATTGTGTCTCAAGTCTATTCGTAGTATCAAAATAGAATAGAGAAACTTTAGCATGGTTAGAAACGGTACTATTGGCCCAGCTTGGCATTTTTGGAGAATCTCATTAGACTTGGACATTGTGTTTAAATAAACGAAACATTTGAATTAAAACAGGGCTGAAAAATCAAACTACAACAGGGGAGTTTGAAACATGATTCTGCGTCACCTTCACAGTGTAGAAGTCACACACGGCCCGCACCCAGTCCATGAGCAGCCTGATTTTGGAGCTGCCGTGTTCAAACGGCGTCCGCTCTTTAGCAGGACTCGGTTTGAGTCCACGGTCTGTCCTCAGGTACGCCAGGCGCCGCTTGGTCTTCAGAGTTTTCCTCAAGAAGCAGATCTCCTCCGTCAGCTGGTCCTCATTCAAAATCACCTCCACCTTCAAGAGAAACAAAAGCATTAAAATAAAAATTTAATAAAACGTGCACCTTAAAACTAAAAGGTAACATTTCTACAGGAGGCGGGAAATGGAAACGTTCTTGCTTTGTCTACAATGTTCCACAGTATAGATTAAACCGATCCATCATGAGGGAGAGACACGCAGGTTACAGCACTACACTACCTTACAATTCAGATCTGTGGAGAGGTCACCCCTTTTCACAGAAGGAATTGCGTTTTTTTGAGCTATAGAAACATACCCTGGAACATCACAGGCAAAGCACTAACATCCCCATGTAGACAAGCAAGTAGCAAACCAGAAAGGTTACACAGTGCGCCTTTAAAGTCTTAAATTATCATCTGAAAACATACGTGAAAAGCAAACATGATTTTCCACAGGAGGGCAAGAGTCTTCTCTCTGTGGCCGTCCACAATGTCCCTGGAGTCGATCACAGAACCTGCAAACGCACAAGACAAGTTCAATTTTATTCACTTTATACAGGAGTTTGAAATCTAAAGGGACTGATGCACTATATGGGAAAAAAAAAATCACCAAACCAAGAACCAAAACAAAATAAAACTTATGTAGTTACACATGTTCACTGAGTTGTAAATGTTTTATACCATAACACCCAGGGCTGAAACGACTCAGAGTTAATCGATTAGAAAAATGCATCGATTATTATACGCCCGTTGTAATAAGACGGGACGTATTATGGTATGGCGCTGTCCGTCCGTCCGTCTGTCCGTCCATCCGTCTGTGGACGCTTCAAAGCTTTGTAGTGTCTTTAAGTTCTGTTGCTGCAATCTGATTGGTGGAATTCCGATTCTAGAATGTGATGATGTCATACTCATACTCCTACTGCAAGAGCCAGATTTCCCTATTGATTATCCATCCGTCTGTCTGCCCGTCTGTCCGTCTGTCTGTGGACAATTTCTTGTCCGCGCTCTAACTCCACAACCGTCTCACCTAGGAATGTCAAACTTCCAAACTGCACCAACAATTCATCTTTAACTAGGTTTGACAAATTCTAACTTAATTCTATATACAATAATTCAAAGTACGGGCGTATTTTGCCCCGCTGGAGGAGCTCCTGTTATTTTTTTGCCTCGATGCTTCGTTTTATTTTCATACGCTCGCCGATGGCCGGAACCTTTTGTGGTAGAGGTAAAGTTTCCGCAGGACCACTGCACTTCACTGTACACACAACAGCGCGGCGCCTATGGATGTGTAATAAGAGCATAACCTCATCTCCGGTACGCCGCGAACTCTGCACGTGGATCGTGTCTTGTCGCGTACACTCCGTGGACCGCGCTTCCTCCTGTGCCTCTAAACCAGAACTCACACCAGGACTAACCCAGGTCTAAAGCAGGTCTAAAGCAGGTCTAAAGCAGGTCTAAAGCAGGTCTAAACCAGGTCTAAACCAGGTCTAAACCAGGTCTAAACCAGGTCTAAACCAGGTCTAAACCAGATCTAAACCAGATCTAAAACCAGGACTAATCCAGGTCTAAAACCAAACAAGAATTTGCAGGAGTTGGTTGCTACATTCATGTAGTTCTCAAAATCATGACAATATCAAGTAATCCAAAGTATTCAGATTACATTACTCACTTTAAGTAATTTAATTGATTACGTCACAAACTACATTTTGGGGAATGTAATCTGTAATCTGTAGGGGATTACATTTTAAAAGTCACCTTCTCCACACTGATGCTCCAACATGTAAACAGAACCGTACATTACATCAAGTGGAAAAGAAACCGCGAGGTGAGTCGACCTGAGCCCAGCGATAATTAAGTTTTTCATGTCCAAAACACGTGGATCTGTCAGTGCAGGTGGAGTGGACTTAACATGTGCAAAGTAGACACGACAATAACAAACGATTACTCGATTATTCAAACAAAATAATCGACAGAATAACCGATGACTGTAATAATCGATAGCTGCAGCCCTAATAACAGCGATATACTTGTGCCCGTTTTTAAAGCTTTTAGATGCTCGTGATGTAGACGTTATTAACAGGGCTACAACTAACAGTTATGTTGTTATCGATTAGGGACTTTATAATAAATTATTAACCAAATAAACATGGTAATATGGAGGCTGAAGGTTTCAAGAATATTTGTGTAAATTAAGTGCAAGATAAGCAAGAATATTCGTGTAAGTGTATATAAATATAAGTGTTTTATCAGGAATTCCCAGGTTTGATTACACCAAATTTAAGATCTTTTTAAGACCATTTAAATGAAAACTAAAACCAACATCACACCCATTATGTGGGCGACAAAAACAGATCCAATTCTAATAATGACCATTACTCACATCTTTAAATAACAAAAAATATTTTTATTATAAAATCGCATTCAGAACTAATTTATAGTCGTTTGCATTGCTGTAAAATGGCCAAAAAAATCATTTATAGCATTCAAACAAGACAAATTAAGCTTTGAAATCAGCTGGTCTCACATTGCCCTGCAGCCCGGTGGAGTTTACAAAAAATAGGCCAATGAAATTTAAGACCTTTGTAAAATAAAAAAATAAAATAAAAAAAAGACTTGGACAACATAATTTTAGACTTTTTAAGGCCTTAATTGAGGAACATGACATTTAAGACCTTTTTAAGACTTTTAAAACCCCACCGCGTCCCTGATTATTGACGAAAATCATGAATTGTTTATTCCTTGACCTTTTGAGTTAATCTCCTTTCATCTTTGTGATAAAAAAGTTGTTTTGTAGGAGTTTCAAAGTCTGTATAGTCCAGATAATTATTGCAATTATCAAAATAAATGGAGAGACACTTTCTTGATCCTGAAGGAAACTCATTTTTAGGGAGCAATATTGGAACAAAATAATAGAGCAGTAATTCATAATTAAAAAATAAGAATATGATTAAGAAATTTCAGTGTGTTTTAACTATAATTTTGAGGTTTGATGTGGTTCTGATTAGCCTCAAACGCACCTTTAAACTGTTTTTCTCACAGACTTCAGTTCAAAGCTATAGGCCTTTGGTACCATTGCGCTCACGGTCATGTGCTCGTGACAGTTTGCGTTACCGTGCTCGTCCTTGAGCTCCACGCCCTTCTTCTTGAGCAGCTGCAGAGCCAGATCCACGTTGTGCACCTTCTGAAGGCGGCTGATGGCCGGGAGGCGGAGCTTCAGAGACAGGCTCCAGTCCTGCACCAGCAGCTCCATCACACGACTGGAACAAAACCGAGTAAAAGCAAGAATTACCAACTAAATCGTTAAATCCTGCTGCATGCATTGGTTTGTGACAGTGACAATACACTAGTGTTTCTTTTAAATAGCAAAAAGAGAAAAGAAAATAAAGACGACTGATTTAACTAATCTGTGAAATCGGAGAGACAGGATACAGATTCACTCACACTAGACGGATGCCACACTTCAGGTCCACAGCCAAGTTCTTCACTCCAAAGTTGAACTCGTCCAGAGGTTTCTGCTCGTGGGACACAGGGAGGCCCAGGTAGCCCAGGTGTCGGGGCAGGATGCCCTCCCCGCTCAGGAAGTCCCGAGAGAAAGCCAGCAGCAGGTCTTTACTCGTCTGACAGGATAAAACAATACATTAACCAACTCCAACATTTCTTATTTAGTCAAGTTTTAATTCTCTGAAGATGTAAATGGCCATTTTTGTTATTTTTTCGGTTTAAAGTTTTTAAAAATGTAATGTAAAAACTAATATTTCAAAAGCACATTGACAGACAAGATCTAGACATTTGGAATGACTGAAATGTGTCCATATTATAACATGAATATTAAATCTACCGATTTGGTTTTCCCATTAAAAATAAACTAAATTCTGACAGTTTAACTGTACCTTGAACTCAGCGTCCATACAGAACAGACAGGGGTCGTGTTCGATGAGACGAGACTCTTTGGCCTTGTCCAAGAAACAGACGAGCAGCAGCAGCTTCTTCAGAGTGAAGCGAGACAGCGCCTCCTCGTGGCCTGATCAGGAACATTACATAAGATGAGATTCATAAGCACAGGGAATATGGCCGGGCCATGTAGTGTTAAATTCTTAAATTAAATCAAGTTCTGGCTCCAGGAAAATTGTGATATGGATAATTTAACAAACCCCACACTCCTAAGTGGGAATTTGTGTATCTATTAAACTTAAATTAATGGCACTGTAATTTTGCATCACTGCAAAGCACAGTCCCTCTTATTGTCAACTTCTGTTTTGTGGTTTAAAACCTAATTCATCCAATCAACAATGAAAATACAGCAATATAAAAGAGTTTGCTGGTTAAATGTGAGACTCTACAGAGGCGGGTGTCGCTGGAGCCGCTCTGTTGCCTCTGGTGTAAATGAACGCTTTTAAAAATATGCGCGTACGACTTCCGAGGCGGCGGGAATGGAGTAGAGGTGTTTTTTTGGGCTCCCACCACACAATCTTTATTTGACCATCTACCCACTCAAATTTAACCGAAATTAGGGACTGTGACTTTGAATGTGTTTTACACGCATTGCTGGCTGAGATGGCTTCTAAATCCGGCAAATCAGACAAGAAAAAGGAACATGTTTCTGCCGCTGGCTCTGCTGTCGACAACGCCGCGCTAGCTAGCATGCTGGATACACTTAGATCGGATTTGTTAATTGGACCAGGCTCGCTGTCAGCAAGATTTGAAAACAGGCTGGGTGCCATCGAGGCCAAATTGGACAGAATACAGTATACAGTGAACAATCATGAACAGCGAATTTCCGACGTGGAATCTGGGCTGGGCGACTTGCAACGCATAGAAGCTCAGGTGACCTCTCTGGCCGAAGACAATGCAAAGCTGAGGGCTAAGCTCCTGGACCTGGAGGGAAGAAGCAGACGGTGCAACCTTCGTATCATAGGGCTTCCTGAGTCGATTGAGGTCTGCGAAGCCGACTGTGTTTTTTCTAATCTTTTGGTTGAGGTGCTTGGGAGGGATGTGCTGCCCTCCCCTCAGAACTTGAGAGAGCCCACCGTTCACTTAGAGAGAAACCAGCCGAGGGGGAAACCCAGAGCCGTCATTATGTGTTTTTCACAAGTTTCAAACCAAAGGGCGGTGATTCGTGCTGCCAGGCGAAAGCGAGGCGAGCTGAAATACAATGACAAGCCAATATACATTTATGAAGACTACAGCCCCGAAGTCCTCGAACAACGCGCGGAATACAAAGACGTGATGCAACAACTCTACGCTCTTCAACTCAAGCCCGCACTGCTCTACCCTGCGCGGCTGTTTATCAGGTTGGGAAACGGCGAGAGGCGGCGCGTGGGTTCGGTGGCTGCTGCGGGCAGTTTCTGGCCACGTACAAGAAGCCTGGGTCAGATACGGAGGACTGATTCGAGTCAAGGCCCAGCGGAGTTGATTATTTGCTACCAGGACTCTGTTCTATGACTTGTACAAACCATTGCAGAGTGAGGTGAGTTCAAGGGTAAGAAAGAAAAAGAAAAGTGGGTGTGAAAGAAAGAGATTACGGTCACTCGTATGATGGGTTCATTTGTTCTACTCCCATTATATCCCTCTGAGTGGCGTAAGGACCCACTACCTGTTGACCCACTGTTGGGTTTTGCTGGCTGAGTTTAATTGCTTACTGAAGCCTTACAACGTGTAAGCTAAGTTGGACTGATGGGAAGTTTACCTAGACCTGTTCTGTGTTTCTCTGGAGTTAGGCTACTGTTACTGTCTAGTCTATTCATTCGTCCCTTTTTTATTTTATTTTTTTTATGTTACGCTGTGTACGATGGTTGAAATCACTTTTGTATTCAATAACACTTCATGATTGTTGTGTGGTGGGGCAGAGGAGAGTGAGTGCTGCCCCGGCAGAATTTTGCTAAGAGAAGACGGCACGTTTGTGCAGGGTTTGTGGGTATACGGGGTCGGAGGGATGGGTTTGGGCTGGGGACGGGTTGGGACAGGTTGCTATTCGTTGGGTTTCCCCCTTTTTTTTTTTTTTTTTTTTTTTTTTAAAATCTTGTTTTCTTCATTTCTCAGACACTGTGCTCCTACATGTGCTTACTTTCCATGCATGCTAACATTATGGCCTATAACGCATACATCGCGCAGAGCTCATGGCCGGCATGGATAATAACAAGTCAGTGACTGATATTCGTTTTATTTCATGGAACGTCAAAGGGGTAAACCAAGCAACAAAAATAAATAAGATTATGTCTCATATTCAAGGGTTGAAGGGGGATGTGGTGTTTCTACAAGAGACACATCTGCGTACAGAGGAAACTTTGCGCATTAAAAGGGGCAAGTTCAACCAACTATATCATTCTAAGTTCAGGGACAGGGCTAGGGGGGCTGCAATCTTGATTCAAAGCCATATTCCCTTTAAACTTGAAAAACTTGTAGCTGACTCATCTGGCAGGTTTGTTATAGTGTCAGGGCAATTGTGTAACACCCCAGTCATCCTGGCCAGTATCTATGCACCAAATTGGGATGATGATCAGTTCATATCCAGGTTTTTCACCTCCATGCCCGATATTGAGACCTACCATATAATTATAGGGGGGGAGATTTCCAATTTTGTTCAGCATCCTACTTTAGACAGATCTTCAACCAGACCATATGCCCATACGAAATCTGCCAAACAACTTTCGTCCACAGCATCTCAGGTTGGGTCTTTCAGATCCATGGAGGTTCAAGTTTCCAGACAAAAAGGCCTTTTCTTTTTCTCACCTGTCCATCATTCTTACTCTAAGTAGACTTCTTTCTCTTAGATAGCAGACTACTTTCTAATATACGCACATGTGACTACCATAGTATTATAATTTCAGATCATGCTCCCACTTCTCTAGACATACATTTTCCTACTTACAGACGTCCTCTAAGGCCATGGAGATTCAGCTCAACTCTACTAGCTAATGACCCTTTTGTACAGTCCGTGACAGCCACCTCTCAATTATTTTTTACAATTAATGACACTCCAGATGTGTCAAGGGGCATTTTATGGGAGACCTACAAGGCATATCTGAGGGGGCCATGTAATTTTCTTATGCAGCTTACCTTAAAAAGACGAATGTGAAGAGACAGTCAGAGTTGGCACAAATGATCTTGGAAGTTGATGATGAATATTCTACAAACCCAGATCCTGTTCTCTACAAAAGACGGTTACAACTTCATTCTGAGCTGTCTCTTTTAACCACCAATGAAGCGGAACTGCGACTGCTGAAATCTCAACAAAAAGTCTTTGAATCAGGGGACAAGGCTGGTAAACTCCTCGCCCAGCAATCCAGAGCTGCTGCTGCCTCTAGACTAATCACAAGCATAAAATCGCCGTCGGGTGTCACCCTTGCTGACCCAAAAAGCATAAATGAAACATTTACAGAATTTTATTCTGAGCTATACACTTCTGATCGCCCTCAGTTTAATACACCCAATATACTTAACAATATTGTATTTCCCACAATAGATGAGAAATGGGTGCAGCATCTATCAACCCAACATCTCCAACCGAGGTTGCTGGTGCCATCAGAGCTTTACAAAGCGGTAAGTCACCGGGTCCAGATGGTTTCACAGTAGAATTCTACAAGGAATTTGCCCCATTTCTTTCCAAGGTCTTAAGTGATGTATATAACGAAGCACTGTCTACAGGCCGACTACCATCAACTTTGAATAATGCCACCATTTCCCTTCTGTTAAAAAAGGATAAGGATCCTTTACTTTGCAGTAGTTTCAGACCCATATCACTATTAAATGTCGATTACAAGATACTTGCTAAACTTTTATCCCTTCGTCTCCAAGAGATTTTGCCAAATATTATTTCTTCAGATCAAACAGGTTTTATATTAGGCAGACACTCTTTTCATAACACCAGAAGGCTTCTCAACATACTTACCACCCCCAGCACCAGCGTCCCAGAAGTTGTGGTGTCGCTGGGCCCTTGAGAGAAAGCTTTGACAGGATAGAGTGGGACTTCCTGTACGAGGTAATGGATAGATTTGGGTTGGGTTCTGGCTTCATTTCATGGGTAAAACTGCTATACTCATCCCCAGTTGCATCGGTTCAAACAAACAATACATTCTCACCTCCTTTTCCAACTTCAGCGTGGCACAAGACAAGGCTGTCCACTATCCCCTTTACTGTTTGCCATAGCTATTGAACCATTAGCAATCTGGTTGAGATCTGAACCAAGATTTCAAGGTATCCTTCGCCACAACACTGAACATAAACTATCTTTATATGCGGATGACTTGCTCCTCTATGTGGCCAACCCATCCACATCACTCCCAATCATCTTAGACATCTTTAAACAGTTTAGCCAACTTTCTGGCTACAAACTCCAATCTCGGGGAAAAAGAGAATTATTTGCTTTGAATGAGTCGGTTGGGGTTCTACCGGACAGCGTGGCTCCTTTTAGAAGGGCAGACAATAGTTTTAGATATTTAGGTATAATCATGACCAAGACCCTGACCGACACTTTCAATAAAAACTTTGTTCCCTTGCTGGGTAAGGTCAAGGATGACTTTGCCAGATGGTCCACTCTGCCCTTATCATTGGCTGGCAGGGTAAACCTCATTAAGATGGTCATACTGCCCAAGTTTCTTTACCTTTTTCAACATATTCCTGTATTAACTTCAAAAAAGTTTTTTGATAAACTGGACAAATCAGTGTCTAAGTTTCTTTGGGCTAGTAAACCTGTGCGAATACGGAAAAAAATATTGCAGATTCCTAAAGGAGTGGGGGGTCTTGCTCTCCTAATTTTCTACATTATTACTGGGCAGCCAACATTCACAAACTGTTATATTGGACCAACACATCTGTGACTAACCAACCTGCATGGGCAAAATTGAAATATCTTCATCTCAGTCCTCATTGAGGCATGGCTCTGCTCTTCCCTTACTCTGTCACCTGCTGAAGCAAGTGAAAACCCAGTGGTCAAACAGTCACTCAAAATCTGGTTACAATTCAGGAGGCATTTTGGCTTGAAAGATTGCTCGATCTTTGCACCAGTATTAAGTAATCACAACTTTAAACCATCTATTATGGATTCTGCCTTTAAATTGTGGTCTGAGCGGGGCATTGCCTCAATCAATGATCTTTATGATGATGGCACTTTTATGTCTTTTGCTGGCTTGTCGGCGAGATTTGGGCTTCCTTCTTCCCACTTTTTTCGTTTTCTTCAAATCAGAGACTTTGTTCAGAAAAATTACCCCGACTTCCCAAATCTTCCTGCACAAACTTTATTAGACAAACTTTTGTTAATTGATCCCAACCAAAGAGCAACTATTTCACATATTTTTAGGGTATTGGATTCCACTACTTCTATCTTCCCCCAACAAACAAAAAATCTATGGGAACAGGATCTGGGTCTGACCCTTGGGGAGGACCAGTGGGCCAATATTTTAAGACTGGTACACAACTCCTCTATCTGTATTTTGACATGGTCTAATCCAATGCAAATTAATACATAGGATCTATTATACAAATCATAGACTGTCAAAATTCTACCCCAATGTTGCAGACACCTGCAATAGATGCAACCAATCTCCTGCTGACCTCATGCATATGTTTTGGTCTTGCCCCAAATTGAGGAACTTTTGGTCTGGAATATTTGAGACCCTCCACAGGGCCTACGATGTTGGGGACGAACCCCATCCTCTTCCAGCTCTTTTTGGTTTTCTTCAAACTAGACCCTTTTCAAGTAAAGCCCAACACTGTATGGCTTTTTGTTCTTTACTGGCAAGGCGCTTAATTTTGCTTAACTGGAAACATGCTGCACCTCCTTCTCATAGTCGATGGGTCAGGGAAGTTCTGTTCAATTTGAGGCTGGAGAGGCTTAGATTCTCTCTCAAGGGTTCATTGAGTAAATTTGAGAGGACTTGGGACCCCCTGCTGTCCATCTTGGACACACTGACTGTTGAACCAGAGGAGTCACACCAGGTCTGAGGTTTTTTTTTTGTTTTTTTTTTGTTTTTTTTTCTCCCTTTTTTTTTCTTTCCCTAGGTTGTTGGTAAATTTGTTCTATTTTCATTTCTTTTTCTTTTCTTTTCTCGGGGATGTTGATGTGAGGGGTGGGTGAGAGGGGTGCCTGGGAGGGGCAGGTTGGTGGGGAGTGGAAAGGATGTGGTTGATGTTTTTTTTTTTTTTTGTCTGATTCAAAACAAAATGAGCCTTTACATGTTCTGTCCATGTCATGTTGCACTTGCTCAATAAATATATTCTAAAAAAAAAAAAAAAATATGCGCGTACGCAGCTTTGCCTACGGTCACTGAAGCTCTGAAGGTATAATGCCCGGGTTAAATGCAAATGGAACACAGGGAACCTATACTGACACAACATATCTGTACTGGGGCCAGATCAGCTTTGCTCAGGAACATGGAAACGCACTGTACACACTCACCGTCTCTGTACAGATGCGGCACTTTGGGATGGCTGAACTCGGCGGCGATGTCGGGGTTCCAGAGCAGCCGCTGCAGGATGAACATGGCCAGGCCTAAAGTGTCTCCATTGTTTTTCAGTGAAATCAGCTCTCCAAAGATGGTCTAGAAGAAAAGAAAAGAGGAGTTTAAATCAGACCGCGCTCTATTGATACGGTACAGCCGGTGTGATGAACATTCCCTGGGGGTGTGATGCCAGCTGAAGGTATTAGCCTGAAACTGTGTCACTTAAGCTGGATTTTACCGCAACAGTCTGACCATAAAGAACTGGTGTTCGTTTACCTCCAGCCCGATCCGTAGCCACAGGGGGTTGTAAGACAGAAGCCAGTTGAGGACTTTTTGTCGTTCACCTGAAAACAAACAAAGCAAAGATGTGGCGGCTCAGTCAAAAGTCAAAATCAAATATGCAAAATGATAGCGTCTTTGTAGTAGTAATTATCTAAGAAAATGTAACAAGCGCTCATACAGGCTTTTTGAAACACAGATATACAAAGACCCGGGTTCCTACGGGTTTATTATTCATTTATATAAAAACTTAACACCTATTTCACGGCCCATTTCATAGACTTGCCGGCAAAGAAAAACAAAATTCTTGAATTTGTGTTCATTTATTTCTCAAACAAAGGAATCTGGGGGAGTAGAGACTCTTCCCCGTAACTCCACCATGAAATGTGTCGCTCGGTAACGTAAAACCAACGTTAAAAAAGTCTACACAACGGCTTTAATCAAACTTTGTGTTCTGCTGAGATTGTCTTTGTTTTCACGCTTCTGCTGAGCTCGTTGCTGGTGTTTCTGCAGCGCCGGATCTTCAGTGACGTGTTCAGAGGGTTTGGGCCTGTGGCTGTGTTGTGTTCTCAGTTATTGGTTCTGCGGCTCTTTATTTAGGCGATGTTGTTTAACCAAATAATGGAGGTTGACAAATTGAACTTTTTGAGGAGAAATGCGAAACGGAGAAGTTACGTACTGCGCAAATTTTAAGACACAGATGAAAAAAATTCAATATTTTTTTCCAAGTCCTCTTAAGGTATCATTTCCAAATTCATAAAGACTTTTAAAGACTTTTTAAGAACCCTGTAAAGATAATGATTTCATGACATTAATGAGACAAAAGCTTTCCTATAATAAACCAATTATGAGGCTGTGATAAAAGCTACAGGACCAGAAATAGAGATGAAAAAACAAACAAAATAAAATTCACACTCTTTTATACAAAACACACAGCAAACATGTAGAAACAACTTTTTGGACATAAAAATGCTTAATTTAGGGCCTTAGCTACAAAAATGCAAAATCTCAAGTCTGTAAGTAAATTAAAAATCTCCTGATTGACCTAAAAAAAAAAAAGTGCAATTGCCCCATGACTTTCCTGGTCCAGTCCTGGAAACAGCTCCTGTCAGGTCCAGGGCCAGAGCCACAGCACTTCTGCATTTCCATGGTGGAAATTACATTTGGATTTGTTCATTTGGACTGAAATCAACCTTTAAATAAAAATAGAATTAACTCCACTTAGAGCGACTTTTTCACTCGTTATAAACACACACAGTCAGAGGAGTCGACCATCTTGACTCACTTCACTCTTTGGCAAAGTTTGGCTCGATCAAAATGGACGGAGCGCATGAGTTTGGGGAAAACAAAGTTCCTGTTGGACACTCGTTTTGCTCACGTCATCACACAGCGTGAGTGTGACGTAGGATAAAGCCGCAGAAATGTACGGAAACCTCTATGTCTGCACTTTCAGAGGGGAAAAGGAAGTTTCTGTCTTTTACCGTTACAAAGTTCTGCGCGGTTATAGAAACATATTCCGTATCGTATACGATACCATAGGTCTTCGAGTGTTAAAGCACAAAGAATCCATTTTGCGTAACCTAGGATTTTTACTGTTGCACCATGCATTACCTATGTCCTTCCACAGGTGGCGGTCTTTGCGCACCAGCAGCCTCTTGGCCTCCACCTCCACCTCCAGCCTCTGAATGGCTTTGACCACGGGCTCAGAGGAGAACAGGAGACAGGCTGAGCGGCGAAGGCGGTTCAGTTTCCTCCTCGCCGTGTACGTGCTGAACGACATCTCCTCTTTGGTCGGGGCTTTGGGGACGCTCACCTCGCTGCCCATCGCCACAGACAAAGCGCTCACTGCAGGAACAAGAGACCGAGATCAAAAATGCAAAGAAGTTCATATTTACGCAGGCTAAGCAGTACTTTACAGTAAGAATTAAGATCCTATTCAAATATGTACAAATTGTTACAATAAAATTCTCAAACTGAAAACAGGGGTGTAGATGTATGAAGTCTACTAGTGTGGTACAGAATATCAGAATCTCTATCAAAAACAAACGATTATTTATCTAAACCTACGCACTACATGTATAATCTTTCAACTGTTGTTCTGGAGATGTGTAAAATTTGAATACTGGGTATTTTGGGTATAATTAAAGCTATTCAATTTATTTCATTTGATTTAACCTTTATTTAATCAGGTAAAAACCCATTGAGATTCAGATCTCGTTTACAAGGGTGAACTGGCCAAGTGGTCAGCAGCACACGTCAAGAGCGGGAAACAACTATCAATTCAGATAAGCATCAGTTATGAAGGTAAAGTGCAGTGAATGTAGAAAATAAAAGTGCAGCAGAGGTAACAGTCGAAAAAGATAAAGTGCAGCAGAGGTAACAGTCGAAAAAGATAAAGTGCAGCAGAGGTAACAGTCGAAAAAGATAAAGTGCAGCAGAGGTAACGGTCTAAAAAGATAAAGTGCAGCAGAGGTAACAGTCGAAAAAGATAAAGTGCAGCAGAGGTAACAGTCGAAAAAGATAAAGTGCAGCAGAGGTAACAGCCTAAAAAGATAAAGTGCAGCAGAGGTAACAGTCTAAAAAGATAAAGTGCAGCAGAGGTAACAGTCTAAAAAGATAAAGTGCAGCAGAGGTAACAGTCTAAAAAGATAAAGTGCAGCAGAGGTAACAGTCTAAAAAGATAAAGTGCAGCAGATGTAACAGTCTAAAAAGATAAAGTGCAGCAGAGGTAACGGTCTAAAAAGATAAAGTGCAGCAGAGGTAACAGTCTAAAAAGATAAAGTGCAGCAGAGGTAACAGTCTAAAAAGATAAAGTGCAGCAGAGGTAACGGTCTAAAAAGATAAAGTGCAGCAGAGGTAACAGTCGAAAAAGATAAAGTGCAGCAGAGGTAACAGTCGAAAAAGATAAAGTGCAGCAGAGGTAACAGTCTAAAAAGATAAAGTGCAGCAGATGTAACAGTATAAAAAGATAAAGTGCAGCAGAGGTAACAGTATAAAAAGATAAAGTGCAGCAGAGGTAACAGTCGAAAAAGATAAAGTGCAGCAGAGGTAACGTCTAAAAAGATAAAGTGCAGCAGATGTAACAGTCGAAAAAGATAAAGTGCAGCAGAGGTAACAGCCTAAAAAGATAAAGTGCAGCAGAGGTAACAGTCGAAAAAGATAAAGTGCAGCAGAGGTAACGTCTAAAAGATAAAGTGCAGCAGATGTAACAGTCGAAAAAGATAAAGTGCAGCAGAGGTAACAGCCTAAAAAGATAAAGTGCAGCAGAGGTAACGTCTAAAAGATAAAGTGCAGCAGATGTAAAGATAAAGTGCAGCAGAGGTAACAGTCGAAAAAGATAAAGTGCAGCAGAGGTAACAGTCGAAAAAGATAAAGTGCAGCAGAGGTAACAGTCGAAAAAGATAAAGTGCAGCAGAGGTAACAGCCTAAAAAGATAAAGTGCAGCAGAGGTAACAGCCTAAAAAGATAAAGTGCAGCAGAGGTAACGGTCTAAAAAGATAAAGTGCAGCAGAGGTAACAGTCTAAAAAGATAAAGTGCAGCAGATGTAACAGTCTAAAAAGATAAAGTGCAGCAGAGGTAACGGTCTAAAAAGATAAAGTGCAGCAGAGGTAACAGTCTAAAAAGATAAAGTGCAGCAGAAAGATAAAGTGCAGCAGAGGTAACAGTCTAAAAAGATAAAGTGCAGCAGATGTAACAGTCTAAAAAGATAAAGTGCAGCAGATGTAACAGTCTAAAAAGATAAAGTGCAGCAGAGGTAACAGTCTAAAAAGATAAAGTGCAGCAGAGGTAACAGTCTAAAAAGATAAAGTGCAGCAGATGTAACAGTCTAAAAAGATAAAGTGCAGCAGATGTAACGGTCTAAAAAGATAAAGTGCAGCAGAGGTAACAGTCGAAAAAGATAAAGTGCAGCAGAGGTAACAGTCGAAAAAGATAAAGTGCAGCAGAGGTAACAGTCTAAAAAGATAAAGTGCAGCAGATGTAACAGTATAAAAAGATAAAGTGCAGCAGAGGTAACAGTATAAAAAGATAAAGTGCAGCAGAGGTAACAGTCGAAAAAGATAAAGTGCAGCAGAGGTAACGTCTAAAAAGATAAAGTGCAGCAGATGTAACAGTCGAAAAAGATAAAGTGCAGCAGAGGTAACAGCCTAAAAAGATAAAGTGCAGCAGAGGTAACGGTCTAAAAAGATAAAGTGCAGCAGAGGTAACAGTCTAAAAAGATAAAGTGCAGCAGAGGTAACAGTCTAAAAAGATAAAGTGCAGCAGAGGTAACAGTCTAAAAAGATAAAGTGCAGCAGAGGTAACAGTCGAAAAAGATAAAGTGCAGCAGAGGTAACAGTCGAAAAAGATAAAGTGCAGCAGAGGTAACAGTCTAAAAAGATAAAGTGCAGCAGAGGTAACAGTCTAAAAAGATAAAGTGCAGCAGATGTAACAGTCTAAAAAGATAAAGTGCAGCAGAGGTAACAGTCTAAAAAGATAAAGTGCAGCAGAGGTAACAGTCTAAAAAGATAAAGTGCAGCAGAGGTAACAGTCTAAAAAGATAAAGTGCAGCAGAGGTAACAGTCTAAAAAGATAAAGTGCAGCAGATGTAACAGTCTAAAAAGATAAAGTGCAGCAGAGGTAACAGTCTAAAAAGATAAAGTGCAGCAGAGGTAACAGTCTAAAAAGATAAAGTGCAGCAGAGGTAACAGTCTAAAAAGATAAAGTGCAGCAGAGGTAACAGTCGAAAAAGATAAAGTGCAGCAGAGGTAACAGTCTAAAAAGATAAAGTGCAGCAGAGGTAACAGTCTAAAAAGATAAAGTGCAGCAGATGTAACAGTCTAAAAAGATAAAGTGCAGCAGAGGTAACAGTCTAAAAAGATAAAGTGCAGCAGAGGTAACAGTCTAAAAAGATAAAGTGCAGCAGAGGTAACAGTCTAAAAAGATAAAGTGCAGCAGATGTAACAGTCTAAAAAGATAAAGTGCAGCAGAGGTAACAGTCTAAAAAGATAAAGTGCAGCAGAGGTAACAGTCTAAAAAGATAAAGTGCAGCAGATGTAACAGTCTAAAAAGATAAAGTGCAGCAGAGGTAACAGTCGAAAAAGATAAAGTGCAGCAGAGGTAACAGTCTAAAAAGATAAAGTGCAGCAGAGGTAACAGTCGAAAAAGATAAAGTGCAGCAGAGGTAACAGTCGAAAAAGATAAAGTGCAGCAGAGGTAAACACTAGATGATAAAATGCAATGAAAGTAAAGCTATTAAAATGACAGGAAAATGATCTGATCAAGAAGAAAATAATAAAATAAACACTTTTGTGTTTTCATTAAAAACACATCATTAACTTTTTGTATGACACTTGACCCTCAACCAGAGCATTTACAAACATGTTTTCGTGAATTCCTGGTGCACTTAAATCATCATCTGAATACTGTTCAAGAAGGAGACAAAAATGTACACATTTGTTTATATTTTTCCTCCGTTGCCCTGCCTCTACATACACAGCAACAAAACTATTATAGGACCTGGAGCATAGTTTTGCGTACTTTTTTTTAAACCATGAATATTATATATAATTATATTATAAATAATTTAGTAGCGAATAAAAATGTGAAGGTTAAAATAACACACAATGTCACTTAACCCTTAACGCCTGAATTTATATAGATGCATATAAAAAATGTTGTGTGTTTTTGGCAGTAGATGGTAAATTAAGTTGAGATTATTAATTTCACTATAGCACAAAAAATAAAAATAAAAAATAGAAACTAGAAACAAATGCTTGCCAAAGGTTCCTCGCAAGGTTCTGCATCTGCTCAAACCAACACTGGGGAAATGCAGTCGTGATCTCTGCTCATATCTTGATCTGGAGTTGTGTTTCGTTTCATTCACACATATTCGAGTAAACCTTCATCAGTAGTCGGTCTACATCCCCAAAATTCAAAATGCTCTGTTTCACCTTGTGATGTCATGACGTTTTCAAGTTAACAGCTCCTTTTTTACCTTTTGTGTAGTAGAGATGGACAATTCCAGAGCTGAAATCATCCAAATGATTCGAGTGAAGGGGCGCGGCGTTAAAAACACAGTGGAGCACTTCCTGTTTAACCACGTGACATCAGAAGGTGGAACAGCGTTTTCCGTTTGACAAAAGAACTCGCCGTAAATATGTAGGATGTGCGTGTTAAATATGTGTAAAACCAAACACCACTCCGGGTATGTTTGTGATAAGGAAACGATCAGAAAATGGTGTAAAATGACAGTGTGGTGTAAAAAAAAAAGAAAAACAAACAAACACGTAATGTACCTTTAGTGGATTCCGTGGTGACTTTAAAATCGTCGGGAGTGAGGACGTAGTTTAACCACCAGGTGAAGCCTCGTTCCTGTTTTTCAATCCACCTCTCGTCAAAAAACATGTTCTTAGCAGCGAATGGCATCGGGTGTCTGGGGATGGCTGCACAGATCAAACACCAGGCGATTTAAAAAAGGAGCACTATACACAGGTTGCATTACTCTTCCCAGTGTGATAAATGTTCCTGTGCCGAAGGAACACTTGCCCGTCTTTTTTTGGTTCTGTCCAAAATGATTTGCTTTTTAAATGGTTTTCTAAGTGCTATTCCAGGGACATTAGACCTGATCATAGTTCAGCCATATTCGGACGCTCCACAGACAATATGGGACTCGCACCGGAACATCAGGCACTGCAGCTCGGGACGGTGGGAGCTAAAAAACTTATTTTGATGACATGGAAATCCACCGCACCCCCAAATTTTGAACGGTGGCTTCGGGAAATGACCTGCATCAGTCAAATGGAGCGTGTTCGTCGGGACACTTTAAACAAAAAGTCGAGACATGAAGCGACACGGGGACCAGTCCTGTCTCAATGCGAGATCATCACAAACTTAAATTAATGGGACGTTTACATTTGTTTTCAACTGTTGACGACTGTTATACTTTGAATTACTGTTGCTCACTATGGAACTTTTCCTGGTACAGGGTTCGCCACCGTCTGCACTGTTCCATCAAGGGCTTCGTAGCTTACAAAAGTACTAAAGTGCGGCATTAAACTTATGAATTTCCTTAGGGACCAGCAGCAGCAGTGCACTTTATAGGCCAGAAAGTACGAAAACATGTTTTTAGGCAGTTTTAAGCAATAAAAAAAACCACCCATAACTGAATAAATGCATCTTATACAAGTTTAATACCATATTGTGGAAAATTACAGGCAAGGCAATAAAATATACTGAAAAATGACGCAGTGCACCTTCAGGTAAAACGTTTTTGAGATTTTAAATGTTGAATCATCCTTTACCTGTTTGAGCGGGTGTGATAAACGTGAGCTTGGACTGAGCGACGGCGACTATTTTTGATTTCTGCGCAGACGACTTCACAGATGGAGCACCTTCGAAAGAAAACGGACGTGAGATTTGCAAAGAACAAATTATAGATGGTAACAAAATAAAATCAACGACAATTTTATAGCTTTTCTGCATATTTTCATCTGGTACTAGGGCTGCGGAAACTCTCAAAACTTTTATGCATGTTTCTGTGTCTGACCTAAACTGCATTCACAAGACTACGGTTAAGAAAAGGTTTTAGGAAATGTATTTATATGAAGACAGGTGTTGAATCTGTCTTTATATAACTACCAAAAACAGCAAATCTTCAGCGAACTCATATAAATTATTACAATTAAAATAAGATTATTCAACTAATACACAGTTTGGTGACAGACTCCTGGTAATGGTTTGAAGGGGTTGGTCTGTTTATTTTCACCAATGCTGAAAATCGATGAGGAAGGAAAAGGTACAGTGTGAAAATACAGATCGTGTACTCACGGCGTGTGGTGGATCTGCTGCTTTGAGTCTTTTGCTGAACTGGAGCGACTGACTTGACGGTTTTCGAAGAGGAAACTGAGCGAACAGAACCTGAAATTAGAATAAGAGATGGACGTTAGAAGTATTCTCAAGATACATACGTCAAGTAGGTTACCACAACAAGGGATATTCCGATATTATGCTTTGGTCATGTGATTTTCATCTCAGTAAAAGTATATTAGAAATTGGCTGAGCGGCGATATAAAAATTGCGATGAATTATTTTCAGTTTGCAAAATAGTTAAGATAAGATTTTTGTCCCACAATGGGGAAATTTCAGTGTTGCAACGCACAGTTGAGAGAACAGCAAGAAAACAGTAGCAGCAACAGAAGCACAGAATTACTTAAAAATAGACAAACTCTATAAAAGATCTAATCTATAAAGATAAGGATTATAAAACTATGTATAATATAGAATTGCCATCTTAAAACTGTATATACAATAAATTGCAATCTTAAATTCCACAGTATTGCACAGTAATTAGTTAAATTAAAGGGCCTGTATTAGGGCTGTAACAATATCCAAGTCTCGCGATACGATATGGTCACGGTTTGAACCTCACAGTACGATATTTATTGCGATATCGTGGGAAAGCTCACGATATTACGATATTCTACATATTAACAAGACTGACGTTATAAAACGCTTTGCCCAGTCATTTAGTGCAACGTTTATTGTCATTAGGGATGGAACGAAATCCAAATCTCTCTGTACGATATTTTCACCATAAACGTCTCACTGTACCAGATTTATTGCAATATTTTGTGTGAATCTGCGACTTTTTCCTCTAAAAATGCTTCACAAGACTTAATCCAAAGAATGAAGATGTAAAAGTGCTTAGAACAGTTATTTCTTCATGTCGTCTGCACTGAAACGGAGCAAAGGATCATGGTCTATGTAGTTCCCTCTGTTTTTTTTTTTGTTATTTCTGCATCAGAACTGTTCATTTAAGCAAAGAGACTTGGGATTCGATATATTGTGATGCTCCACGATGTTATTGTGAGACCTTTGACGACACGATATCACCAGATTTCGGTTATTGTTACATCCCTAGTAGTTACACAACAAAAATAATTTATCCCCTAAAGATACTTTTATAATATATACATTTAAGGGCCTGTATTACTCTATTTTCTGATATGTTATAATGTTGTTTCCTGATCACAAACGTACTCAGAGTTGTGTTTTGTTTCATTCACACATGTTTAACACATAACCCCCGCTTATATTTAGGCTGAGTTCTTCTCTCAAACTGATGAGACCGCACAGACTAATAATAAAGGATTACTCAAACATGTGTGAATCAAACTAAACACAACTCCGGGTACGTTTTGATGAGGTAACAACATTATAACGTGGCCTAAAGCGCCCAAGAGTCCGTTTCGAGTAATAAAGGACGTTTAACCATTTCATCGATACGTCAATAGAATATGACCAGCTTTCCTGATTTACATATAGAGAATTTTAGCATAAAAATCAATTGAGATTTTAACATATGGCTGTGGCTCGGAGCACAGATCAGATTTCAGAGGAGGAAATTTGACGCACAAACATTAAAACCCTGTCTTGTTTACCGTACACGTTCCATACCTGCTGGTTTGGGCTGTTGCCTCTGCACAGACGGCCTCCTCTCTCTACTCGGTTCACATTTTGCCGCGAGGACTCTGCTTCTTTTGACCTGCTCCGATTTGCCGGCATCCTTAGTGTTGGCACTGACCATCAGAAACTCTTCGCTCTTCCTTTTCTTGCCTTTGCCTGCCACGTGGATCGGAAAGAGCTCAGGCGAAGACGCTAGAAACACGGGAGGGTGCGTGGACGCAACTGGAATTGTGTCACGTGCGGATTGGAACGCTTGCATCGTTGCCGTTAGTGCCGTCTCTTTGGGAGGAGTAGTTACTGCGAACGCAACAGAAACTGGCCGCTCGTGTAAGGAATTATTTGTAGATGAAATATGCTGCTCTTCAGATTGCGGTGAAGTTACTGGAAAGGTTATAGGACTTGGTGAAGCAGCTGGACTGGTGCAGACTGGATGCTTGTTGGCCATTTCCTCATGGCCAACTCCTTCGCCCAATCGTGCGTTAACTTTTTCACTGGAATTTTCGTTCGCGGAATCGGTATTGATAACGGGAAAAGACGGCGTTCCAGAGCGAGATTCCGCCTGACTGCTGGAATCGCTCAGCTCCAAAGTCTTCTCCAAAAGCCTGCGTCTTGATTTTTTTATTTTCCTTCCGCTCACTGGATTCTCCTCGACTGGCGCCTTGGATTTCGTCACCGTCGTAGAAGTGAACATTTTGAGATCTCGCGCCACTACTTTTTTGCTAACAAACAACCCGGGTTCGTTGATTTCCGGAGTTCGTGGGTATATTTTAGTCTCAAATTGTCCACTTGTCGACTCCAGTGAATCTGAGAATTCGCTGCTACTTTGAGGTGAGCTGTTGATGGGGCTTAAATCTGAGTCTATAAGGGCAAGTGCTTCCTTAATGGACAGGATTGGTGTATTATTCGGTGCTTTTTCCGTGATTGGTGCTCTGAACAGCGGGCTTTCTACTGGGTCAATTCGTGGCATCAGTTTTTTCAACTTGTCCGGCGTGCCGATGGGCGAAAGCGTTTTGTTTAGTATTTTCGTCAAGTCCTTATTTTGAGGCAAGTTCAAAAATTCCTGGCTATTCCTCTGTTTAATGGGCATTTCCGGCCCAAAACGAACAAAAGGTGAGTTTTCTTGCATGTTGCAGACGTCATCCTGGGCAACTGCAACCGAAAAGTGTGGCTGTTTGTTAGTGGGGCTTTTTTTAGACAGGGGGCGCTCTCTTTTAGGCTTTTCCTGGTTGAGAGAGGACAGTGGGCTGCGAGGTTTGTCCCTTTTGTACTGAGGCTTCCTGGACACTTGGAAGGTCTTGTTAGCAGACATCTTTAAGGATGGCTCCGCCCTCTTCACCCTGGGACCAGACGCTTTCCCCATCGCGGGTTTGTTTTTGATCGAGTCCCAAAGAGTTTTCTGGAAACAAGGAAAAGGTAGATCAATACTTGACTGATAACTAACTTTATGTGAAAAACTCAACTGGCTACAACCATATAATAGACGTCAATTTCATTAGAGTCATTAATTTTTCGTTTTATTTACTTTAACCGTTCCCTATTATCTCCATTAATATTTAGTCCCAGTAAGTTTGTCATATTCACTTAGAACAGGGGCGTCCAAACTAGCGCCCGGCCGATATATCGGTTGGGCTCTTGTAAACATATCGGCCAAAATCTTGCCGATCGGGGCCGATATTACATGTGGACATGTTTTACTTTGTTCTAAAGCTCAGACTCTATATTCTGCCCATTTACTCCAGTTTACAGACAAGATAAATGTCCTGATCTGTGGCTCCGCATCAGGATTTATCTGAGGAGTGATTTGTCGGTGTCCGTCCCGCCCCTGAACGCATCACCATGTGCGTTTGTTTACAGCTGCAGCCGTAGATCCATGTGCGCACATATACGGCCTATGTGTGCGCAACACTGAGGTTATATTCTTTTTACGGACGATCGGTTTGATTCTGGATTAAAAGGACAGTTCTTAGTGCTGATCTGAGAGGAGCCTGTGTGAGGCTGAGTGTTGAAATGTGTCGGTTTTGAAGCTAGTTTTGGTTCTTTCTCATTGGTTAGCGATTAGCTGCTGTAGCTCGCACACATAGGCTGTTTTCTCTTCTGTTAGCGACTGTAAAGTGACTATAGTGGCCGTATACACACTGAACAAAAATATAAACGCAACACTTTTGTTTTTGCTCCCATTTTTCGTGAGCTGGACTCAAAGATCTAAAACTTTTTCTCTGTACACAAAAGGCCATTTCCCTCCAATACTGTTCACAAATCTGTCTAAATCTGTGCTAGTGCATTTCTCGTTTGTCCAGATAATCCATCCCTCCTCACGGGTTTGGCATATCAAGATGGCGATGAGACAGCAGGATTATTGCACAGATGTGCTTTAGGCTGGCCACAGTAAAAGGACACGTTCATTGGTTAAAATTAAAGTAAGAAAACGTTATCAAAGTAAAATATAATAAATAGTTTCTGCTGTTTGGTGTTGCTATAGTCATTTCAGTGTTTGTTGTACCTTTTTCTTCTTGGGGGCCTCGGCTCGTCCCAGCAGCACAGCCTGATGTTTGACGACTCCATTGGCATTGAATATAATGAGCTCCCGAACGCCACATTCCTCCACTGGAGTCCATGTTATAGTCAAAGTGAATGATCCTTCAGCCTGAAAAATAAAAACAGAACGTATGATTTATTTGGTGCAGTGCTGCTCGTTTAAAGAGGGGATTTTGGTACCTCCCTTTAGTATAATTCATATCATTAAATGCATTTTTATCTAATGCCTTATTGTTTGCATGCCTTCATTTTATTTTACAATAGTTTCTATTTACTAGTGTCGTCATCATGATGCTAAACCTTGATTAGAAATACAGTGATTGTCAACATTAAATCATAGTACCGTCTTTTATATTACCATGTGACCTTATGTGTGTGTGTAATCCCTCAGTGGTCCAGGCAGGTTCCACGGGCATATTCTGGTCTGCGTGATCGTTTATTCATTCTGATACAGCTCAATATAATTCTAAAGCGATTCAGGAAAATAATACATTTCTGTCCTATGCTTTTTAGTAGCCCAAATATATAGTTTACTAGTTTTAATATCAGATTTTTTATACTTCTCACAACTCTAATACTTATTATTAGCATTTGTTACACCATATCACCAAAGCAAATTCCTGTCTTGTGTTTGCTGCCAATAGAAATATAACTTACTGACTCTGAAACTATAAACCAGGGGGTGTGCATTGCCTTGAGTCTGACGATACGATACACATCATGATACGCATGTCACGATTGGATATGTCCCGACACTAAAATAATGGATGAGATATTGCAATTTATCAAAAATTACTTCTAATAATACTGTCAACTACACCTTCACGAGAACCAAATTGCATGAAGTATAATGCATTACCTCTTTTAAATTATGAGAACAGTGAATGCAACTAATGAATTTTAGTGAAAAAATATTATTTAAAAAAATTCAGATGCATTTTGTAATCAATTGTGCAATGAAGTATCGCGATATATTATGGAATAAATTTTTTCCTTACATCCCTACGATGAACTAGTATCACAAAATCACACTTTGCTGCCCCATGATATCATAACAAACATTTAAAACTAAGTAGAAAGGGGAAACTGGGACTGCTTAAAGATTAAATACAGGCAATAAGCAACATTTAAACTGCACAATTTTTGATATTCAGTTATTCACATGAAAATCATTTGTGCCAAGTCTCTGCGGAAGTGGAAACACCCAGTTTTCAAAGTCATCAGATCACAAATAACAGCATTTTTACTGTGAACTGGATCTTTCACCATATTTGAGCTGTAAATTTAGGAAGTACTTTCTGTGGTGTAAATAGTAGAGATGTAACGTATTGTTAAAGGTCTCACCATAATATCGTGGACCATCGCAATATATTGAACCACAAGTCTCACTGCTTAAAAGAATAGTTATGATGCAGAAAAAGCTTTTTTTTAAAAATCTGAGGGAACTACATAGACCATGATCCTTTGCGCCGGTTCAGTGCAGACGACATGAAGAAATAACTGTTCTAAGCACTTTGAAATCTTCATTCTTTGGAGGTATTTTTTAGAGGAAACAAGAGCTCCGTCAGCGGGGCAAAATACGCCCGTACTTTGAATTATTGTATATAGAATTCTAGAATCGGAATTCCACCAATCAGATCGCAGCAACAGAACTTAAAGACACTACAAAGCTTTAATGTGTCAAAGCTCAAAGAAGCAGAGAATGTGGGTTGTTCTCGCTTTCAGCAGCAGAACATTTGAGAAGAGAGTTCAGATCTTTCATGAAGACAAAGCTTCAAAGACTTCAAAGCTTTGAAGTGTCCACAGACGGACGGACGGACAGCGCCATACCATAATACGTCCCGTCTTACAACGGGCGTATAATAAATGTTGCACCAAATGACTGGTCAAAGCGTTTTATAACGTCCGTCTTGTTATTATGTAGAATATCGTAATATCGTGCGCTTTCCTACGATATCGCAATAAATATCATATCGTGAGGTTTATACCGTGACGATGTCGTATCGTGAGACTTGGATATTGTCACACCCCTAGTAAACAGCACTGCATATCATATAATAGAATAAAAATGTGAATTAATAGTAAGACAATAAAGGCGTGTGCATAAGAACAGGAGCAACATTATAAGTCGATTTTAAAAGGTACACTGGGTAATTTTTTAGTTAGGGGTCCTTCACCTACTTGTTTCTATGGATACGTAATTTCTCTGCCTGGAAAATTCCACAGTATGACATTAAACAGCTCTACCTTACATTTATTCAATTACAGGTGGTTGTATAGCTCAAAAATACCTACAAAAACAGGCAGACACTCCACCAGAAAAGTTAAACAATGCACCTTTAAGAGTTTTGCAAGGAATAACATTAAAAAAAATAAAATAAAAATAGAATTAACACAACTTCACAGATCATTTGAATAGAATTTTAGCTGCTGCTTAGATCCTGGTTTACTCGTGGGCTTCTTGCAACTTACCTCTATAGTAAACCTGTCATGATCCACAGAAAACCCTTTACTTGACGCTATTTTCTCCACTACCACCTCCACTTCGACATCTTCATTTGGGTTTTCAATTCGCAAAACTGCAGATTTGGACGTCCCAAGCCTCACCGCCCCAAAACTCACAAAAGGAGCCTTGGAAAACTGTATCAGGCTCAAAACAGGGATGTCGTTTTCTTTATCCGCTTCGTCTTTTCGTATCGGGCTAATGTCCCAAAACCCTTTCCCGGTCGTGGTGGCCATTGTGAACGGCTAGGATAAAAGCAAGATCATTTCGATAAGATTAAAAAAGGTTAAAATCCGTAAAGTCCGTAGCTAGCGTGCAGGAGCGAGCGTGACTTCCTTCATCATAATGTTGTGTGAGCGTGACGCTAGTTTGAAATTTAACCGTGGTGAACAGGCGGCCAATCAGAAGCGAGGATAGACACGCCCTGACCAATCACAGAGCAGAATGAGCGCAATCCGTATAAATACAGCGAAAACAGCCAATCACAAGCGAGAATCCGGTTTAAACTGCCGCACGGGCCCCGCCCTCAAGATGAACGTTACCAGACAGCGGATACTCGCTTTATTTATATTTTCTAAACTGGAAATTAAAATTAAATTGTTTTCTCTTGCCATCAAATTCACAGTTATAAGTTAATGAATAGTTTAGCCTTTTGTAGCCCACCTATTTATTTCGTGGAAACATTTATTCACATTTTATCCACAAAAATGCACAGTACAGAGTGACCTGACGTCCCTATTTGAACCCAGTGTCCCCTGTCCCAACATATTTATGTAAAACCATCGATTTGTCCCAGTTTTATACAAGAAATGTCCCTATTTTTGACCAATCTGATACATGCCAACAGTAAAGAGAGGCATCAGTTGTCATTCGTTTCGGTAAAATACAGAAAAGCTGCTTAGGAATGACCAAAACACAAAGAAAATGTGACTATAATGAGTCACATTAGAGCCGAGCGCATAACATTTCACAGTTTTATTATTACCAACCACCACAAACCAGGGGTGCGCCAGTTTTTGTTTTTATTTTTTTTGTCGTTTTTTTAACATCTGGTCTTTATTATTATTATTATTATTATTATTATTATTATTATTATTATTATTATTATTATTATTATTATTATTATTATTATTTTTAATTTATTGTCATTAATTATATAACAACTGACAATACAGAACACATGGAAGAAAATAAATAAATAACCAACTAAATTAAACAGTCGCACGATCACACTGTACAAAGATATTTAAAGATGTATAACTTTCACATGTCAATACAGCATTTTATTTTGAAAATCTGGTCCCCTCGGCGCAGTAATAAACTCGTCTCGTCGCGCTTTTCACGGTCTTTACGAACTGTTTCTCAGACCTCACGAGTGTAAATGATATTAGCGAACATTTGCGCCGCCTGATCGCAGCTGCGCGTACCCCCGGGTGGCTCGCCGTGATCGTATAGTGGTTAGTACTCTGCGTTGTGGCCGCAGCAACCCCGGTTCGAATCCGGGTCACGGCAGCATTTTGAAACCGCTTATGGATGTGACGCTCCTTTCCTGAATCCACACCGAACGATATTGTTGGTGGTTTTCTGATCCAAGAATCCGATGATGAGGGGCAAGAGGCAGTTTTTCCTATTAATTATATCGCGCCATAAAATATCAGAAAGGTAAATTCCCAAATAGATTCAAGATTCAAGATTGTATATTTGTCATGTACAGGTTAAGATAAGATACCCTTTAATTGTCCCACAGTGGGGAAATTTCAGTGTTGCAACGCACAGTTAAGATAACAGACAAGAAAACAGTAGCAGCAACAGAAGTACAGAATTATGGTTTTGTACTTTCTTTATTTTATATATATAGTATTTATATTTCAGTTCTCTTCGTAAATTTTGTACATATGCTTATTCACTTTATATTATTATTTTTTATTATTATTTCTATTTTTATTATTGTTTATCTTGATTGCATCACACTTTTCCCCCCTTTTTTGCACTAAACTGTCCTGGAGCTACTGTGACTGCTGAATTTCTCCACTGTGAGATCAATAAAGTCCTGTCTTATCTTATCTTAATTACTTAAAAATAGACAAACTCTATAAAGATAAGGATTATAAAATAAAATTCTATATACAATAAATTGCTGTCTGAATACAGTGGCTACAGTTTGTACAGTATAAATAACGTTAAATCTTTAAAGTGGCTACAGTATCTTACGGTGATAAATAAATTTGTAGTGGGTAAAGTGACTGCTGGAAGTCTTATGTATTGCACATGGTCCCAGTATTGCACATGGTCCCAGTATTGCACAGGCAGCAGAGTTAGCAGTGTTCAACACAAGGTCAACAGTGCAGTGAAACGCTTAGGATGAGAAGAACCGCTGACTCGCTAATATTCAAGAAGTACTAATAGCTGCAATAAATAGTACTGCTGAAAAAGTGTTTGCAAATACAAGGGAAAAAAGTAAAAAATATAGTAAAAAAATATAATAAAATAAAATAAAATACAGATATAGATAAGATAAGATATCCTTTATTTGTCCCACAATGGGGAAATTTCAGTGTTGCAACGCACAGTAAAGAGAACAGCAAGAAACAGTAGCAGCAATAGAGTACAGTTAAGTTAAAAATAGACAAACACTATAAGGATCTAAAAAGATAAGGATTATAAAACTATGTATCATATAAATTGGTATCTTAAGACAATATATACAATAAATTGCAATCTAAAAACTATATATACAATAAATTACTATCTTACATTATTGCACATGGTCCCAGTATTGCACAGGCAGCAGAGTTAGCAGTGTTCATTGTAAAGTCTGACAGCAGCAGGAAGGAAAGACCTGCGGAACCTTCACACAGTGAGGGTGGATCAGTCACTGAAGCTGCTCTCCAGAGCAGACAGGGCCCTGAAGAGGGGGAGACTCCAGGTCCAGCATAGAAGTGAATCTGGCCAGGACCCTTCTGTCCCCCACCTCCTGCACCGAGTCCAAGGCACAGCCCAGGACAGAGCTATAATATAATAAATATAATATAATAATATAATATAATAAACAATGTCATAAAATATAATAACATATAAAGGTGCAGGCAGGATTAAATAAGGTGTAGGTAGAGTATTTCACAGATGAGTTCCATATTGCACATAATGGTATATTTATTTATTTATTTATTTATTTATTTATTTATTTATTTATTTATTTATTTATTTATTTATTTGTTTGTTTGTTTGTTTATTACAGGGACAGTGCGCATTAATAAACATTTCTGTCAACATGCCAGCGTCAGCCAGAAGGCGATTTTTCACCTGCAGTCCCCTGACGGGTGTTAAAAGTCACCCTAAAAGAGTAAAATTACAATTTACATAACAATATTACAATTACAGTACATTTAGTAAAAAGCAACATGTGGGCTAAAAGTACGTAAGCCACAAGAGACCACAGTCACACACAGTACATGAGCGCACACACAGGTGAGACGCAGCAGGCGCAGCGGGAGCAGGTATTAGTCGTAGTGTTGACAGCTCTGACTGTCAATGAACCAGTTTTTTTTTAAAGTGTGTCTTAAATGTGTTTACGTGATTAGATTTCTGATGGTGACGGGGGTAAGGCTCCACTCAGCAGGAGCTCCAACAGAAATAGCCTTTAGCCATTACCTGCCCTGCATCTGTATTAAATAATATTGTCCTATTGGCAAGGCGAGTTTATTTGTCCAGCACAGTTCGTACACAGTGTAATTCAAAGTGCTTTACAGAATAAGAAATACATTAAAATCACAATACAAACAAATCAAAACATAAATAATCATCGTAAAATTTTAAAATAGAGGTGGGACATTAAATTAGAGAGAATTAGAAGAGAAGAGTGCGGAATGGAGAATAAAAACCTTTCAGTCAAATGCAGCTAAACAGAACCGTTTTTATCCTGGATTTAAACAGAGTCAGAGTCAGAGTCTGTCTCACATGTTCAGACTGTTCCAGGTTTTAGCTGCATGAGTCTGAAACTCTGACTCCCCGAGGTTAGTCCTGACTCTGGGACCAGCAGGAGGCCAGGACTAAACCAGGACTAAACCAGGACTAAACCAGGACTAAACCAGGACTCCAGCAGGAGTCGGTCCCTGAGCTCCTCAGATGCAGACGGTTCATGAGGCTCTAACATGTCACACATGGACTTTGGTGCTCGGCCCTGGAGAGACTTGTGCAGGAGCAGAGCTGCTTTAAAGTCTGAGCCACAGGGGGCAGTGCAGAGACCTGAGACCAGGACCTATGTGCTCGGACTTCCTGGTTGGAGTCAGAATGCTGTGATGTGATTTATGTTTAGTATAAAAGGTGTAGGTGTCATGAGCCTCGGCTTCTGCCTATTCCTTTTTCAGACTTTGTGTAAAGACGACGACGATGATGATGATGATGATGACGATGATGATGATGATGATGATGATGATGATGATGATGATGATGACCCAGCACTATACATTAGAAAACAGTTCTGTAATTGGGCAAAGTGTAGATGCATCGACTGATCATCAGTTAATACAACTTCAGGCCTATAACTCAGGACGAGATGTCCAGGTTAAAATACCATTTTTACAGCTCGTATCACCTGTTCAGTCATTTTATTGTCACTGTCACAGTTCTGTTTAGAGCATGTAAAGCGTGTAGAGCATGTTTTCATGTCAAGTGTAATAGCCAAAGGTGCAAGTGCCCATGACTCATAAAAACGTGTTTTTTCTACGTTGCATTTGCTCTACAAAAGCCTGAGCCTGGGCCTGTCCTGGAGCTGAGAGAACAGTCCCCACGACCTCTGACGCCTCCCAGTATCTGTCCTGCCCCTTCCAAAGGAGTTCTGAAGTATGTACTGTGCTTAATAACTTACACTGGATTAATTACCACTGTTAATGTGTCATTTTGAGTCATCATTTGTGTCATTAAATGGATAATGGTTCATGTTTAATCCTAACTGTTCTCTGTCTGAGGCTTCCTGTGGCCCTTAGACTTTCTCAGTTTCTTACAACTGCTAAAGTTCAGAGCTGTGGCATTTCCTGTAGCTGACGAAGTCAGTACAGCTGACGTCATGGTAATAAGTCCTAAAATTGTCATTTTATCTGTTCAAGTATTAAGGTGTGTCAGAATACTAGAGAATATAGTGTATTTTCTTTTAGGCCTTTTTGAACTATGGCAAAGGGACGACCGATGCAAATGAGCTCTTATGAGCGAACTCGGGCACATTCACATTGTTTTGATGTTGTGCATTGTCCCTTTTCAAATAAGTAAACAAAATAAATACCATTGTTATTAATTTCCATATATTTTATTTGTAAAATATTGACCTTTTGAGTGAGGTGAACCTTTTCCTTTGCCCCGGAAATTCAGAGAGAGTGAGAAACAGCAGCCGCGAAGAAGGAGAAAGACGATAGAGAGAAATAAAGGAGAAAAGATGTCAAAATGCTACTTAACGACCGCTGGTGATGTATTGGCGAACACGGTAAATATATCGTATGTAATTTGTGTTTATTTAGAGGTCATTTATGCAAATCGGAGACATTTTGTGTTACACGTGATCATCAGGACGGAGCGTGAAGTCCTTTTAACTGCGAAGAAAATCAGGGGAGCTGCATTTTTACTTCAGAAAGTTTTCTCACCAAAGGAAAAGAGTCTCTGCTCTAAGAAGATCATTGAGCGTGGGTGGACGGCCTAAACATCTGACAATACGCTCGGCCTATTTCTGTCTTTGCTTATGGCGTGTTTGAATTTACAGGCCACAGACTGTATATGACATAATGCAAAGGACAGAATCTTCCTCCTGTGCGCACTACAGGAAGTCCTTGACATGGGGCAGCAAAGGGATGAGACAAACCACCTGCCGTGTTCTTTTCGTTCGCCCGTACGAGCAAACATTTTATCTTTTGTCTCCGTCTTGAGTCTTGCAGCAACAATTTTACGACAGAGGAGCAAAATGTCCACAAGATGGCAGCAGATTATTAAGAATGGTTCCATAAAACTGCGCCGTGCAAGAAATATGTAAGGACATGAGCTCATTAACACTCACACACACAAAAAACAACACAACTAAGAGATAAAAGCGAAACTTACATCCATCCATAGATAACATAAGCGAAGGGAAGAAGAGCGAATAAATAATAAAGTGTAATTTGATGTACAACATATTATTAAAGGAAACACAGCCGGTGTATTGTTCTGGTGTATTTTAATAACATCAACGCCTGGAATAACTGAATAAATACACAAAATGTGAGCGACTAACTGTAGTATTATTTTCAGCCGAGTCTCTGCTGATAAACTGGACACATTGCACCGTGGGCACTTGGACACAGGAGGAAAAAAACATAATGGAAGATGTCGAAAGTCTTGCCGGGGTGATGGAGAATCTGAATATGTGCGGAGCTGTCGATATGAGCCCGTCTGCAGAGAAATGCAAAACAAAAGGTCATTATGTAAATCCAGAAGACAACACATTCGCTAATACGATTTTGAAGAATATGCAAATCTGCCTCGAGCTGTTTATGATCCTAATGGTGTTGTCTAAGTGTTTTAAAAGTGCAGATAGACTGACGTCTCTCAGGAATAAGAAGGTAAAAATGTCCAATTTCAGTTTTAACTGTACACTGTGTAACTTCTCTGGTGGAGAGTCCGTCACCTGCTTGTTTCTAGGGATATATTTATATAGCTCAAAATACCAAAAAAAAAAACAGCCATTCTGACTGTGAGCGGGGTCGCCTCTCCACAGATCTGACCTTTAAAGTTGAACTCCGCCATGTTTGAAGCTAAAGTCCGTTTCTAGAGGTGGTGGAATTCTGTCAGAAGCCAAAAAACGGCACAGATCAGTGTTTCCTCGGTGGAGATCTCACTGTGGCAGTGAGTCTGTCAAGGCAACAAACTAGTGCAGTGATGGGGGCAAGTTCTGAACTTCCACGTAAAACGACATTTTGCTTCTGACTGAAGAAGCTGAACACCACTTTAACCCATCTGACAACAGCCACGAGTCTAACAAACAAAACGCTCTGCCTGGTTCACTCATTAGTGTCTGGAAACGTTAGAAAACAACTTTATAATCAGCCTTACACTTCCCTCTGCTGATTTCCCACTGCACAGGACAAAGCCCAAAAGACTCGATCGCTGATCTCGTTTCTAATACCATTTTTTTTATGAGTGAATTATATTAAAACACTAAAAAATACATTTCCCAACCCATTTTTTTCAACAACTTTCAGTTTCTATTGTTCTTCACCGTCGGTAGTCGATCTTCACTTGTTGCTTCTGGCGGCTCGAGCCGCTCGCCGCCGCTGGAGTCGACAATCGAGTCTTTTGGGCTTTGGCCTCCTTTCGACCTCCGCTAGCAACGGACTTTAGCTTCAAACATGCCGGAGTTCAACTTTTACTTGGTCTGGTTTGGTCTCCGTGAAGGTAGAAAGGTTTAAAGTCATACTGTGAAACATTCCAGACAACACAATATCATCTCTATGGAGAAAAGCGAAAAATATCACCACAGAAATAGAAAGAATAGAAAGAACTGCAATAGAAAACACTGTAATTGAATCTTCTTGTCATGTTGTGCAGGTGTAGAGTGAAGGCGGCTTTAGTGTCTGGTCGGCGTGTCGTTCAGGCTCTACATGACGTGTCTGTCATGGAAAATGGGTGAAATGCCCGGGATAATCTCACGGCTCACTGCCCCCAGAGGCTGCAGCGTGGAGGGGGGAGCGGGTACACGTGTCCCCCCCCCCGACTCCATCAGCAGATCAGTGTCAGGCCGCCACACTCCCTGCTCACACCCGGCCTTTCAAACTGATCTTATAATGATGCATGAACAAAACGCTGTCAGAACATGCAACGGCTACAGAGCTGTCCAACACGCAGGGTAATTGAGACACTGATCCTCGCCAGCTGAGCTCCTCTATTACGCAAAATTGACTCTTGTGAGCGTTTAGCCACGTTATAATGTTGCTACCTCCTCAAAAACAGACCTGGAGTCGTGTTTTGTTTCATTGACCCTTTGCACGGCAAAAAACAAAATCTACTCAGGCTAAAATGACTTGGATTAAGAAAGTTTTACCTTGATTTGAGTAAATTTCACTTGACCAGAAAAATAATCTGCCAGTGGAATTAGACTTTTTGTACTTAAAATATGAAAATACATCTGGCTACAACAACTTTTTGCGCTTAAAATGAGAAACAAAATCAAATGTTTCTTGGATTAAGAAAATGAATATTATTCCACTGACATAATTTTACTTGTCAAGTTGAATCGACTCAAATAAGGTCAAATGTTCTTAATTTAAGTCATTTTAATTTCCCTACATATTGTTTTTTTTCCAGTGTTTTATTAGTCTGTCTACATCTCCAAAGCTCAGAATGCTTCGTTTCACCTTGTGATGTCATGTAGTGGTAGTTTTCAGTTTTCAGCCGCTTCCTTTTACCTTTAGTTCGGTTGAGATTGGACATTCAAGGGCTGAAATTATCCAAGTGATTCTAGTGAAGGTGTACGGAGTGTAAAAACACAGTGGAGCACTTCCTGTATTACCACATGACATCACAAGTCATGTCGATATATCGTGATATATCCCGATACTGAAACAATGGATCAATAATTACTCCTTCTAATACTGTCAACTACAACTTGACGAGAACCGAATTGTAAGAAATATTATCCATGGCCTTTTTTAAAATCGTAAGAACAGTGAATGCAACTAATGAATTTTAGTGAAAAATATTATTTAAAAAATCGATTCAGATGAATTGATTCGAGAATTGTGCAATGAAGTGTCACGATATATCACTGAATCGATTTTTTTTTATACACCCCTAGTCACTTAAGTCATATTTTTTGCATAAATTTTGAAGCCTTTTGTGTGTAAATCTGACCCGGTTTTTATGTTTGATTCACAGTACGACAAAAGGAAGGGAAAAAAAACCTCCCGTGACCTCTTCTGCTCTCTCAAACGCTTTTCGCCACGGAGCTGTTGCTGCTCTGTATGGAATGTTTCACAGTGTGGCATTAAACCTTTCTATCTTCCAGGAGACCAAACCAGAAGAAGATCTGTGGTCCATCAGAATGTTTGTTTTTCTAGGTATTTTCGAGCGATAAAACCACCTGCAACTGAATAAATGTAATGTAATGAGCCGTTTAATGTCACACGGTGGAACATTCCAGGCAGAGAGCAGTGACGTCTCCATGGAAACAAGCAGCTTTCCCAAGTGGAGAGAAGGAAAACTTTTTAAAGTGTCAAGGTAGAATCCGCACTTCTCCACGGAGCCAGTATTTTTCCGGGGAAATTGCCTTTGTGGTTAAACCATTTGTGTTTCTGAAATTCTGGCCTTCAAGAACAAAAACACGTGTTCCCATTCAGCTATTCGTCAAAATGTCAAGTTTTAGGCAAGAAATTGAAAAAAAAATAAATAAATTTGAAAAGAGTGGCAAAAAAGGGACTTCAAGATGAAATGTATTCCATAAACGATTTTGAAAATGTCAGCTATTTGGTCATGAATGAGAAAATGATTTGAAAGAGAGGAGATTTGCAGCGCACTCACTTCTTCACCAATCCAACCATCTCAGCGCCAAAGAATTAATACCAGTATCGATATGGGTTTTGAGGATCTGCTGATGGGCCAATAGCGTGACGCTGTCCACCTGCAATTTTCTCAGTGAAAAGGTTCAAATTTCATAATAATTCAGCACATTTCTGTTGCACCTCTGACCTCCAGGGAATCAAATCATTTTTTTCAGAAATCATGAGTTTTTCTGCATGTTCATTGTACTTGAAGTGTTAAAATGTCATGTGGTGCGACTAATAACAGCAGGAATTCTGTGGCTGGAGTTTAATAACAGACAAAGTCGACTTGGGTGAACGGTTCTTTAGGCGTTTTTCTTCATTTGATGCATTTTACAGGGCAGTAGTTTGTTCATTAACCCTCGAAGACCTACGGTATCATATACGATAACGAGGAATATGTTTTCTATAACGGCGCAGAACTTTGTAAGTGTAAAAGACAGAAACGTCCTTTTCCCCTCTGAAAGTGCAGACATAGAGGTTTCCGTACATTTCTGCGGCTTTATCCTACGTCACACTCACGCTGTGTGATGACGTGAGCAAAACGAGTGTCCAACAGGAACTTTGTTTTCCCCAAACTCATGCGCTCCGTCCATTTTGATGGAGCCAAACTTTGCCAAAGAGTGAAGTGAGTCAAGATGGTCGACTCCTCTGACTGTGTGTGTTTATAACGAGGGAAAAAGTCGCTCTAAGTGGAGTTAATTCTCACACACATGGAAAATGACACATCTTGGTGTGTGTAATTGTGCATCTCTTTCTATTTTTATTTAAAGGTTTATTTCAGTCCAAATGAACAAATCCAAATGTAATTTCCACCCTGGAAATGCAGAAGTGCTGTGGCTCTGGCCCTGGACCTGACAGGAGCTGTTTCCAGGACTGGACCAGGAAAGTCATGGAGCCACTGCACTTTTTTTGTTTTTAGGGCAATAAGGAGATTTTTAATTTACTTACAGACTTGAGATTTTGCATTTTTGTAGCTAAAGCCCTAAATTAAGTATTTTTTATGTCCAAAAAGTTGTTTATACATGTTTGCTGTGGGTTTTTTATAAAAGTGTGAATATTATTTTCTGTTTTGTTTTGTTTTTTCATCTCTATTTCTGGTCCTGTAGCTTTTATCACAGCCTCATGACACAACTACAGCAGCAGATTGTGAAATAACAGGTTGGACTGAACAAAAGGAGGTAGAACACTTCATTAGGGGTAAAAGGGGCAGTTTTAAAAGCAAAATTAAGAAAAAAAATCCAGGCGAGGAGAAATGTACTAAAATTACCCTTCAGGAGTTAAACACAAGCAGGTGACTGTCATATTGGAGCAAAAGAAAATATCAATACGCATTAAAAATCGAAAGAAACGCAACAGTTTGTTTCTATACACGTCATATTACTCAGAACCCAACCATGTTTTAGAAAATAAAACTATTTTAAGGTTATTCTCGACATTTTACACTAAAAATGCTTCATATAAATGTTAAACAGAGATTTATGCACCTGACACTGTGAATATTTGAAAATTTTAATAGAATCTAATATTTTTCATGTTTTAAAATTTGCCTCGCCGCTATCTGTCAAATCTGTGCCCTGTTTTCACATAAACCTTTTGTTATCTTCACCATATTTTGGCTCTTTGTTATCAGACTGCAGTGCGTGAGCTGCTACGTCCACGTAATTTCCTTTGTGGATCGGGTTTGGTCTAAATTTAAAGAAGACCTGCTGTGCTTGTGTCTGCTATAAAGTTATAATCTGTGACACCCGTGGATCATTATGTTATGATTTTCGCATTTTAGATCTGATTAAGAAAATAAAACTGAAGAACAAAGGAAGTACGGCCACATGGCGCCTTGAAAATAAGAGATTAAAGAGGGGAAATGGTGCGGAGAAACAACTAAAACAATGGTTAAAAGCTCTAAAAAGCTGATTTTGCAGAACAGGTCTGGTGGGAGGGTCCGTCGCCTGCTTGTTTCCATGGAGATGTCTTTGCTCTGCCTGAAATGTTCCACAGTGTGACATTAAACAGCTCTACTTTACATTCATTAAATTTGGTGGTTTTACAACTCAAAAATATCTAGAAAAACAGGCGTTCTGATGGTGAGCGGGGTCGCCTCTCCACAGATCTGACCTGTAACTTGGTCTGGTTTGGTCTCCGTGAAGATAGAAAGGTTTAATGCCGTACTGTGAAACATTCCAGACGAAGCAAGGATATCTCCATGAAGAAAAGTACTTGACGGACCCTCCACCAAAAAAGTTACACCTTTAAGTAAGTAATATTTTATTATGAAATTAAATAAAATTATAAAATAAAACGTTGAAATACATGAAATTGGAAAAAAAAACATACCAACTTTATTTATAAAGCACTTTGAAAACTTTACAGCCGGCCAAAGTGCTGCACACAAAGAAAAGACAAGGACATTACAACACAATATACAATATAAACACAATACAACTACTAAAAATCATAGAAAACGAATGTATAAGATACTCAACAACAAGAAATGTGCACCTTACTTGTTGAAAGCCAGTGGAAAAAAGGTGCGTTTTCAGGTGGGATTTAAAAACACGTACAGTCTCCGCTCGTCTAATCTTTAATGACGACTGTTTCCAGAGCCGTGGGGCAGGAACAGAAAACGCCCGGTCCCCACGAAGCCCAAGTTCAGTGTTTGGGATGGCGCTGGAGCTGGTCTGCTGAGCTGAGAGTGCGAGAGGGGGGTAAGGGTGGATCAGGTCAGCAAGGTAAGAGGGCGCTAGGCCGTGCAAACACTTAAAGGTCAATAAAAGCATTTTAAAAGCGACTCTGAAACACACTGGGAGCTGATGGAGAGAGGCTAAAATAGGTGAGACGCTCTTGTGTTTCCGGGTACCAGTTGAAAGTCGACCTGCTGAGTTTTGGACCTGCTGCAAACGGCAAAGTGCATTTGATTGACAACAGCATAAAGCGCATTACAATAATCCAGTCTGGTGGTTACAAATGTAAGAGTTTGGAAATGTTCTGCTGACAAAATGGGCTTAATTTTGGCCAGTTGCCTTAGCTGGAAAAAAACTAGACTTTACAACAGCACTAATGTTTGCTGATCAAATTTTAGGTCAGGGTCCATTTTGACGCCTGAGTTTGAAACAACTGGCTTCACTAAATGATTCAGTGGACCCAGGCCCACAGGAGAAGAGTGATTTAAAGAGCTAGGGCCAAAAACCATAACTTCAGATTTTTCCTGATTAAGGTGCAGAAAGTTCAGTGACATCCAAGATTTTATGTCACTGATACAGTCTAAAAGTGGTCTGGCAGCCTGTGGATCCTGTTTCTGTAATAGCAGATAGGTGGCGATGGCATGTTTCCTCAGAATGGTGCCCAGAGGAAGCGTATAAAGGGAAAAAAGCAAAGGCCCTGGTCTTGATCCCTGGGGAACACCGTAATGCAGGGGGCAGAGGAAGAAACATAATTACCAAAACCAACAGAGAAATGTCTATCAGTCAGGTATGGCCTAAACTGGGCATGTCCAAATTATGGCCCGGAGCCCAAATGTGACCCTCAGATCAATGTTTTGGCCCTCAGGCTTCCAGGTGAATTGGCCCATACTACCGCAAGTCGTACTTTTTACTGCATGTTTTTGAAATCTACCTTGACCAAGCAAATTTAGTGTGTTCTTTTGAGGGTCTAAGCCTGAACAAAGCTCTGGTGGGTCATTTAAACCTGTCATAAATGCACAGATTTGAATTACTCTCTGTTCTGACCACCAGTCTATGACCCTGCATCGGCCCTCACACTGGTCTGTGTTTTAATATGTGGCCCTCAATGAAAAAAGTTTGGACACACCTGACCTAAACCATAGCAGGGCTGGACCACGAATCCACACCCAGTGCTCCAACCGGGGGAGGAGAATTTCATGGTCCACTGTGTCAAACGCAGCTGTCAGATCCAACGGAACAACAGAATCACCAGCACTGGTCGAAACAAATATAAGAAAAGGACTAGATCTTTAGATAGACCCTTTTAGTGTGAGTAAACAGTGATGACACTTGGCTTGGTTGCGCACATATTTTGGCAACAGAAGTACAGCAGAACCCAGCAGCTTGTCAAGCTGAAAGGATTGTCAAAAGAACACAAATCCTCAACAAGCCGACTTTGACAAATGGTGTCCAACTGCCAGATCCTTGAGCGATCAGTGAGTAAAACTTTAAAACTTTAGTCCGCCGGTAGAATATTGATTCTGACAAACACACACAGAACAAGCAGACATTTTGGTGCTGGAAATGTTTTTATCTGCATCTTCTTCTGTCCGTGTTCAGTCTGAATGAATCGGAATAAACGGGGAACAATGACACTTCCATTGCCAAAATGCACATCATAGTCTGTATATATGAGTCACTGAGTGTGACGCTCACATGAGGCTCCTGATGCCACAGTTACAGGAGCGAAATTGGAGCCAGGTTCCATATTTGGAAATCTGACCCCGAGTATCATAGCAACACAAGAGCCAATCACGAGTGAGGAGGTTAAATGTGCCGCCCTCCTCAGAGCGGTGATACTCTGCACCTGCACAGACCGCTGGATTTCAGTGATTCTTGAAAATAATAAGGAAACTTTTAGCTTTTATCATCAAATGTTAAATAGTAAGTTTAAGTCATTGATTTATGTTCTATGTTCTGTTACGTGCGAACAACAATAGAGTCGCAATTTAACCAAATTCACTTTACTTTATGCTAGTTAAGATTCTAGTAACGTTAGCTATTGTAATTGTTTGAGATATTTTGTCATTTTATTAAAAAAAAAAAGTCAGTCGGGGCAGGAAAGCGGGAAGGGAACTTACTTAGCAGCAAAATGCGCTCGCTGTCAATCAAAACTAGGCGGCAGCGACCTCGGGGAATGAAGGCGTCTGATTGGTCCGTTATTTATGTTCGTACTTTGATTTCGGAGCAAAACAGCGAAATGAATGTCAAGGCCACAGCAGCAGGTACAGACAGAGGGACGATAAGATCCCAATGTAAGTCAATGGGAAAAAGGGAGAGAAGGAGCCGGAAGAGCCTCCTGGAGCACTTCCTGTTTGGCATGCGGCGGCTAATGCTTTAGCTATGTCCGCTCATATATACAGCCTATGATGCACATGCAGCTTATTTTTTTTTATCACTCCCGCCCTAAAACGGGTCTATACGCACGTTCAAAGAGCCACATTTTGAGCAGCATAAACTCTTTGTCTCGTCCAGTCAAGTGAGCTCTTAATTACAGGTCTATCGGAGGAGAGGCTGCTGACAGTGCTGCCTCTGCTGGGGTCAGGGGTCGTCTCTCCTCCTGTAGCACCTCAGGGAGATGTCGGGGCCACTCTCTCTTTGACAAATGAGCCTTGTTAGGTGGCACTGTGTCACCCATGGGTGCCCCGCGCGCTGTCAGCCTCCATCTGTGCCGCATCCACCTGCAGCAGAGGAGCAGTGGAGGAGCATCAGTCTGGGTGACACTGTGGGCGAGAGCTGTTATTGGCTCTGTGCGGCTCCAGTCGCACTCGGGCCCATTCGTCCTCTGCTCTGCGCGGACAGTTTGCAGATAGTGGAAGACAGGCTTTTTAAAGTTGGGTTGGTTTCAAAGTTGGCTAATGTGGGATTGAGTTTAATGATTAAACACTGGGGGAGCCTGAACAGTCCTGGAAGCATGAAAGAGGCGATTAGAGCGCCCCCCGGAGACCCACGCACATGTGCCTTATTGCAGTGTCTCCTCCAGGTGGAAAACTCATCCCTCTTTGTGCCTATAGGATCAGGGGTTACAGAGTTTGATTCTGAAATTGTTATAAGGTTTAAGGCAGGGGTGTCTTTTATTGGCCTTCAGTTCTTTTGCTAAACTCGCCCAAACGATCATAAGAAGCACTTTTTACAGCAAATTTGATCTGGACAGATTTTAAAACTAAAAATCAGGTTATGCATCTTGTTTTCAGATTTATTAGCTACTTACTTGTTCTGAAACTGTTTAATTCTAGTCTAGCTGTAGTTTATTTTAAGATTTTAACAATCAGATCTGTCCACACAACTGAACTTAAACAGCGTCTTTTGCACATGAGCCGGGACTGCAGTATTTGTATATTTGCATATTTGTACATAGGTCTGTAAATAGATGTTAGTGCTGTGCATGTGGAAGTAATGAGAGTTTTATATTTGACCTGCACATTTCAATACTAACGCTGTATGAGTGTGTTTTATAGTGAGTAACGTATGTGACAGGGGCGGTTGTAGGTTTTTGTCGTGTTTTATGCAGTGGCGGATGTGGCCTTGGTCCAGCAGGGACTAAGGGTGGAAATTAGCGTTGGCTACAATCCTGCATATTTACAAGTCCATGTTTGTTTTTTACATTATCTTGTCTTTGAAAATGCACTGTCCCTTTACTAAATAAATACAAATACAAATAACTTGTCAATTAAAATGATCTCGCTGCATGGACAGATCATTTCACTACTTTTAAGTCATTTTCTGATAGATTTAAGTGTTTATATCTTACTGTATCTAGTAAGAACCTCTACCAGTAGAACCTCACGTTGCAGTGTGATACAGACTCTGCCTTATTAAAGCTCTGATGGCTCTGTCAGGACTATGTGAAATGCCCCTCGCTGTATTGATCACAGGTCTGTGGTCCTGTGCTACAAATACGTTTCAATACTACTAAAAAGTTTGGACCCCCTGGTATAAGGTATAAGGTAAATGGGTCAATGACGTATATGGATTTTCAACAGGCAAATTTTAAAACATGAAAAATATTTGTTTCTATTGAACTTTTTCAAATATTTCCAGTGTCAGGGGCATAAATCTAAGTTTAACATTTATATTAAGCATTTTTAGTGTAAAATGTCATGTGGTGCGACTGAGAATAACCTTGGTTGGGATATTAATCTAAATTCTGAAGTCAAACAAACTGTTGCGTTTCTTTAGATTTTTAATGCATACTGATATTTTCTTTTGCTCCAGTATGACAGTCGCCTGCTTGTGTTTAGTGAACAAACTACTGACCTGGAAAATTAAGAGAAATGAAGAAAAATGCCTAAAGAACCGTTCACCCAAGTCGACTTTGTCTGTTATTAAACTCCAGCCACAGAATTCCTGCTGTTATTAGTCCTACCACATGATGCACGGTCGCACCACATGACATTTTAACACTTTAAGGACAAAAAACATGCAGAATAACTCAGGATTTCTGAAAAAATGATTTGGTTCCCTGGAGGTCAGAGGTGCTACAGAAATGTGCTGAATTATTATGAAATTGGAACCCTTTTAAATTGCAGTTGGACAGCGTCATGTTATTATTAATAATAATAATAATGCATCAGTTTTATACAGCGCTTTTCAGGACACTCAAAGACGCTTTACAGAGCATTATTCATTCACTCCAGACCCGGTGGTGGTGCTGCTGTTGTAGCCACAGCCGCCCTGGGGCAGACTGACAGAAGCGAGGCTCCAATCTGCACCATCAGCCCCTCCAACCACCACCACTCACACACACCACTTTCATACTAGGCAATGTGGGTGGAGTGTCTTGCCTAAGGACACTACGACAGTTTTTATGACTGGCGCCCCCCTGTGGCACCTGGAATTCCCAGTGTCTCCATCCAAGTACTAACCAGGCCCTGCTGAGCTTCTGAGATCTGACGGGATCAGGCTTTGACGAGCCGGTGTGGCCGGTTATTGACCCATGTACTGTTTCCTATAGTCCCCTGAGAGAGGGAGATTCACTCTCCATATTTGACCCATCCAAACATGTGCTGCTGGGGCAGACTGTCAGGAGCAGCTACAGTGCTCAGGGACCCATGTCCAGGTCTGGATCTGGGCTTGGTCATGACTGCCAATGGTGCGTGTTTTGTTATTGTAATATGGTTTTGCACACATGAATTCTTGAGACTTTAATTGACATCGATGCTTTTGGTCACCTTGGTATTTCATGTGTGAGTCTGTATCTGGTAAAAACACATAAACTTTCATTTACAGCACTGTATTGTTGGAGCATTTTCTGCTGACTGCTAAACAGAGAAATGCCCAGAACAAGATTTAAAAATGTGCAGGAGAAATCTGAATTTGTGATGCAACAGACTGGGAGACATGGGAAACTCAGAACAAAACAACCTTGTCACCTTTATTTTTGATGAGAGAACAACAACATGACATGCTTAAAATCACGTGTCCTTTAAAAAAACAACCATGTAATAACAAGGGCCTTTTCACAGATCTGACCTGTAACTTTTACTGGTGCTGTCATCTTTAGTCTCTGTAGAGATACATTTCAGGCAAAGCAATAACATCCTCTCAGAGACAGGAATTTGGCAAACTCACGGAAAAAGTTTTATAGTTTAAACCAAGAAAACATTTTCAAACGAGGGCTGTGCTTTCTGCATTATCACCTGCTCCCATTCATCACTGCCATTTTGGACTTTTTGCATAATCTCTCCTCCTCACCTTTGTTTCCTGTGAGTTTTTAAATTTGGACACTGCTTTCATGGAGGAGATAACAGATATTTCTACTTAAAAAAAAAAATAGAGCAGTCTTCTTCAAACTTCCTCAAGACCTTGTGGTAACATGACTTTTAATGACACAAGAGAGACAACCTTTGAATGGCCATAAATGAATAAATAAAATGCATTATTAAATCCACTTTTTGGAGAAACTTCAGGCTCTCCACTCACATTGTGGGCTCATACCTCTGCGGCCGTGAGAAGTGTAAGTAGCTGAGGAGACACGAATGCATAATGAAACTAAGGCATGTTTCTGATTCTTTTTTGGTGCATATTTCTGCAGTGGAATGACCTGTCGACGCTGAGAGAATCCACCAGCAGATGTGCAGAGGAGAGAGGAGTTGGGCGCATTGATCACTCAGCTGTCTCCATTTGGTTTGCAAAGTAACAGAAAGAGAGACGGGGAGAGAGGAGGGGATGGGAAGACAGCGGGGCGGAGAGAGAGGATGGGAGAGAGGGAATGAGATAGGATAGGAAAGAAAGGCGAGACACTGGAGCTAAGACTCAGCTGCAGACCACTCCAGTTCAGGCCTGTGTATCGGAGTTAATGGTTAATTATATTCTCTATGATTGGGTTCAAATGAGACACTCCTGCAGCTGATGCAAAAGGCTGTGATCATATTCTCGTGGCATTGGCACAAAATGTGCTTAAACATGTCTTATGAGACAATGTGATGCAACTTTTTGAGATTCTTACAACATCAAAACATGTATAAACTGAGGTACCGTATAAACTGCAGTTGTTGCCTAAATCAGACGTCTGTCACCATCTGCATGAAGCAAAGATTCTTAGACTATGTTCAGACTGCAGGGCTTAACACTCAATTCAGATTTTTTTGTGAAATGCGTTTTTTTTGGCGAGGTCGTTCACATTTCCAATTAAATGCGACTTGTCTGTCATCTCCAGTGTGAACTTTAAACACCCCAAAAGTGCCCCACATGAGCACTGGAGACACGACGACATCACAGCAGTGAGCTCAGTGTTTACGGAAGTCGCCTAAACACGGACGCTGCATTGAGCACCTGGAGATTTTAAAGTTGCTGCCGTACGTCTCGCGGGAGGAAACACGTCTTCGGCCTGTTTCAGCAGCAAACGTGTCGGCGTTGGGCTCACAACAGGAGCTCGTTGCAGCACAATAACCAAAATCTCGCTTGTTGATGACGTGTGGGTCGGATGTCGGTCGGTTGAATGAGACGTGGCCGTTCAGACTGAAGTCGCGTGGCAAAAGATCGGATATGCATCGGTTTGAGGACCACAGATCCAAGTGGCCTGGGTCGCATTTTAAAAATCTGTGTCGTTCAGACTGTCGTTAAAAGATCAGATACAGGTCGCATAGGGGCAAAAAAATCAGATTCTGGTCGCTGCAGTCTGAACGGAGCCTTTTTACAAGATGCACATTGACTTCAGTACTAACAGTGATAACTCCAGACTGATACGTGCAGCTCTCTGAATGGAGTTCGACACATGAGTTTGTGAAATCACAAATACTGTGAGAATTCATCTTGCTGCACGAGGTTATAACAGGTCCCCCGGTTCAGTTTGCCATTTTAAAGCTGCACGTGAGGCCAAGAAAGTGAGTGGAAGCTGTGTGCTAAAGGTTTTGTGTAGTACCAGAGAATGAAAGTCAGTAACAGGTTAAATACTTCCTCCTTTCACAGTCTGAAAATCAGGTACTCCAGCTTTAAAGGTTCATTGTGTCACTTTTCTGGTAGAGGGCCCGCCAGTTACTTCTCTGCATGGAGGTGTTGTTGCTTGACCTCCAATATTCCAAAGTATGGCATTAAACTTCTCCAACAGTCTCCAACCAGGCCACTTTACAGGTGCGATCCGTGAAGCAATGACCCCACTCACAGTAAGAGTGCGTGTTTAAAAGAGGTACTTTTTTGCAATAAAAACACCCATAATAGAAAAAAAATGCACCTTACATAAGTTTAATACCATACTGAACATTGCAGGCAACGCATTAGCATCTCCATGGAAGCCGACCCCAACATGAAAGGTTATGCAAAAGTCTGTTTCATAAGTTAATTCTGCTTTTACTGCCCTTTTGTAAAACATACATTGTGTAACATCCAAAACTAATCCGCATTCCCTTCTAACAGATGGACCAAGAATACATTTTTAAGCTATGGAGCATTCCTTTCTTCTCCTGTACCTCCAGAAGAACATTATTATGCCTCAAAACGCTCCAAACTGCTGAGTACAACTTTTAATTTTATCAGTGAAACATTGCTTTTCCACCCAGTTTGCAGTATTTTTCCTCACATTTGATTTGGATGAGTAATAATTGTCTCCATTTATTATCTGAACTATACGCACGGGCGCTCTCCCCGCTATCTCTGCAGCGCCGTGCCAGGCTCTTCCCCAGCTTTAGCATGCATGCATTACGATATAATCATTGAATTAAGATAAGGTTACTTAAACACACAGTGGACGTATTAGACCTAAGAGAAGCACGTTTAACTGTTCTTCTTCTGTTTGCACTGGGAAGATCCAATTATGGTCCACGTCTGGTCAGTCTCATGATATGAAATTACATCAGCGCTATCAGCCAAGGTCAGCAGCAAAAGAGACTCAGGTGGAATAATCTCCGTTTGGCGCCAATATTTACCCAGAACGCCACTGTATCCAGGAGGTGTTCACTGTACTGTTCCCGAGCTGTGGAGTCCGTAGTATTACCTGAAGCCCGCCGCACTCTACCGGAGAATTCGCCCGATTTCGGCTGCGATTTCTTCTCCCCGAGTTCAGGGAGGCGTGACCCGGCTTTGTGTCTCCGTGTGCGATTCTGAAGCCGCTGCTCCTCATGTGTGGAGTCAGTGTCAGATCAGAACCACCGAACATCCAGAACGCTACGGTAACAGACGATAAAACGAAACGTCAGGGGCAGAGGAGCGACGGACACAGAGACGCAACAAACTCGGCAGAGAGCGAAAATAATGAGAAGACTTTATTCCTCACCTCTCGTAAAGTGGAACATTTAAAGTGCAGCGTCTCACCCACATTATCCATAGAAATTGTCCTCCGCAAATAATGACTCCAGTCCACAAAACCGCGCTGTTAATCCAGTTTGAAGCGTTCTTTAAAAGTAAAAAGCGAGACAGTCCCACACGTCTGTTTACATCCACACAGCGAACAGCTCGAGGCGAAGCTGCAAATTACCGACAGTGACTCTACTTCCTGTGGGCTTTATCTCCTCTTTTCTGCTTTAAAAATCCTGTATCTGAAGTTTTGCTCCACATTTCACAAATAATAATAACACAGTTTTGACTTGTGTCTAAACAGGAAGTGCAGAGTCTGATTTTCGAACACTTCAGAGTCTCAGAGCGAGTGGTTTTACTGTAGACAGGAAACAGCCGACGCCATCGTGCTCACAGCTTTATATCCTGTTTTACACAGACAGATCCTGATGCATCTTTGTGATCGGAGATTTTATGTCTCATAAGTTTCTCCTCGTGTCTGTGGTGTTTGCGCTTTTTGTCGTACGTTTAAAAATCGTTTCAGACCAAAAAATCCCGTAGTGCGCCGCGGACTTAAGTCAATGACTGTTGTGCAGTGGTGGAAGAAGTTCTCCATTTTGTTGGTTAAAGGAGCACCGCGTAACATTTCTAGTGGAAGGTCCGCCACGGGATGTCTCCGTGGAAATGCTATAGCTTTGACTAGAATGTTCCACAGTACAGATTAAACCTCAAGCAGGTTACAGCGCTTCTCTACGTCACAGGTCAGATCCGTGGAGAGTCGCTCCTATTCGAGAATTATTGTGTTTCTGAGCGATGGAAACGCACTTACTGAATAAATGCGAGATGGATATGTTTAAAGTTATACCATGGAACATTTCAGGCAAAGCAATAACATCTCCATGGAGACAAGCAGGTGACGGACCCTCCGCCAAACAAGCTGCGCAGTGCACCTTTAAGTAAAAGTACAGATACGGGAGGAGAAAAATACTCAAGTAAAAGTAAAAGTATCACGTAAAAACTCTACTTCAATAAAACTATTAAAGTATCTGCTTAAAATGCACTTAAAGAGTAAAAAGTAAAAGTATTTTGTGTAGATTTAGATTTTTTTAGCTTCAAATGTAGTGATTTCAATACAGATTTGTGCTGAATTTTGTTCAACAGAAGTAATTTAATCATTTTTCTCTCGCTCCCTTTATAGTGTCCATTTTTCTGTTCCATTTTCCATTTGTATATTTATATATTTATTCATTTACTTTTCATGCAGGTCTCAGACTGGAATAAAAAATACTTTCACTTTCACGGTTCAAAAAAGTAGTGGAGTAGAAAGTACAGATACCCGCTCTCAAATGTAGTAAAGTAAAAGTAAAAAGTATCCACTGTAAAATGTACTTATGTAAAGTACAGATACTTTTAATGTTTGACTTAAATACAGCACTTTACTACTTTTACTTGTTTACCTTCCACTACTGCTGGTGTGAAGTGCAAATGAGGCTAAAAGTATCTGCGATTCAATGGGAGAAAAAGGCGATAATTAAAATGGACTCTGCCTCTGCCTCTCTGTCCATTACGGAAGCAGAGTTTATACAAATGCACTGCTCGGCCTTGTGAACAAAAATACACCTGTTTTTATTATTATTCTGCCCAGCAAAACGTTTTATTAGCTGCCGATAGTAACACACAGATTTAACAGATTTGTTTTTGTGCCTGTACGAAAACTCACAGCTTCGTCCTGTCCTTCCGCGGGTCTCTTTGGATATGGTCACAATATTTTAAAAAGTTTGAAATAAATACCACCGATCTGACTGGGCGATCGCTTTTGGTTTGAGGTTCAGCGGAGGGTGTGTGGACCAGACTGATCCTGACCTGTATAAAGGCTCACAGAGAAAGCATTCAGGATTTCCAAGTTCTCACGTGGGCCAAGACCTTACATTAAAACTACCGTAAAATACCCAATAAGAGCTCAACAGACCAGGGGTTTATTTGAGGCCAGGCGGCAATTTGGGGCCGGCGATTAATTCCTTCCTCACGAAAATCTTTAAAAAAGCAAAACTTGGAAAATATAACCTGCCACACACGACTCCAAGACCCACTGCAAACAACTCATGGACCCGAAGTGTACAACTCATTGACCCGACGCCCACAACTCCTGGACCCGCAGCTTACAACTCATGGACCCGAAGCGTACAACTCATGGACCCGCCGCACACAACTCATAGACCCGCCGCACACAACTCATGGACCCGAAGCATACAACTCATGGACCCGAAGCGTACAACTCATGGACCCGCCGCACACAACTCATGGACCCGCAGCACACAACACATCGACCCGGAGCAGACAACTCATGGACCCGAAGTGTACAACTCATGGACCCGAAGCGTACAACTCATGGACCCGAAGCGTACAGCTCATGGACCCGAAGCGTACAACTCATGGACCCGAAGCGTACAGCTCATGGACCCGAAGTGTACAACTCATGGACCCGAAGCGTACAACTCATGGACCCGCCGCACACAACTCATAGACCCGCCGCACACAACTCATGGACCCGAAGCATACAACTCATGGACCCGAAGCGTACAACTCATGGACCCGAAGCGTACAACTCATGGACCCGCCACACACAACTCATGGACCCGAAGCGTACAACTCATGGACCCGAAGTGTACAACTCATGGACCCGAAGCGTACAACTCATGGACCCGCCACACACAACTCATGGACCCGAAGCGTACAACTCATGGACCCGCCGCACACAACTCATGGACCCGAAGCGTACAACTCATGGACCCGCCGCACACAACTCATGGACCCGCCGCACACAACTCATAGACCCGCCGCACACAACTCATGGACCCGAAGCGTACAACTCATGGACCCGAAGCGTACAGCTCATGGACCCGCCGCACACGACTCATGGACCCGAAGCGCACAACTCATGGACCCGCCGCACACAACTCATGGACCCGAAGCGTACAACTCATGGACCCACCGCACACAACTCATGGACCCACCGCACACAACTCATGGACCCGCCGCACACAACTCTTGGACCCGCCGCACACGACTCACGGACCCGCCGCACACGACTTATGGACCCGAAGCGTACAACTCATGGACCCGAAGCGTACAACTCATGGACCCGCCACACACAACTCATGGACCTGAAGCGTACAACTCATGGACCCGCCGCAAACAACTCATGGACCCGAAGCGCACAACTCATGGACCCGCCGCACACGACTCACGGAAGCTTGGCACACGACTCACGGACCCACTGCGCACGCCTCTGGGACCCGTCACACATGACTCTCGGAAATGTAAATACATTAAACTCTGCGTTATACACCTGCGCCTGTCGTTTAAAGGGGACCCTGTGGTTAACTCTTATTTGGTATTTTACGGTATGCTCGAACTGTTCCAGTTCTGTCCTTGATCGCTCAGTATTGATACTTTTTAAAGTGAGTTTTGATTCAGTTTAAGTATTGATTAGTCTCTTGGTATTGATTTTTTTTTTTTGGACAATGCTTCACCAGGAGCAATTGTCCGATCCATAGACTGTAAAAAAAAAAAAGTGGACTAAGTGAGCGTGACATCACCCACAGCGTTTAGTGCGGCTCAAATGAGGCTCGCGATGCTAACGGCTACAGGAGCGAATCTGGACGGACAAAATAGCGAGAAAAAAAATTCAGGATCCTGTGTCGCGGGTTCATATGAACATTTTAAGACCAAAATTTTGAGGCCACAGCAGCAGGTCCAGAGAGAGGAGAGAAGATCCCAGTGTGAGTCACTGGGAAAAAGGAGAGAAGGAGCCGGAAGAGCCTCCTGGAGCACTTCCTGTTTGGCTAACGGGTTAGCTTAGCCCACTCATATATACGGTCTGTGGCCTGATCACAAAACAGAACGAGACTCTGATTTGGGCTGCCAACTTCAGTGCTTAAATCCAGTTGGTTTAAAGCTAAACCCCAGCTCCTGCGGCCTATCCTGATCTCTGCACTTCCGGGAGGGAATTCTGCAGGTTCTGAGCTTTTACCTGAGGCCTTTCCATAAACTGAGGAAAAAGTGAGAAAAACAGGTTAAGATGCTGATACCTGTTTATTAATTAACGAATTAAAACTCTCCTACTTCAGAATCACTCCCATTTTTCAGAATTCTTTCAGTTTGAAGTGTTTGTTTTGATGGCTGTATATTTTCGACTTTTCTGAACAAAACAAGGCGTTCCTGTCTCGTGCTTGTTTATCCGCGTGTTAGCCGCGGTTAGCCTTCGTTAGCATACAGCTCCCACCGGTCTCAGTGGAGGCTCCAGAAATAATTGCCTCATTTATCCAGGCTTCGTCTTCATTTAAAATCAGTCCCTCGCATTAGCATGTAAACAGATGTGTGCTAACCTCTCTGCGCCATCACACACATGCACGCACACATGCACACACACATGCACACACGCACACACACAAACACGCACACAAACACACACACAGACGCACACACACGCATGCACAAACACGCACACAAACACACACACACACACAGACGCACACACACACGCACACACACACAAACACACACACACATGCACGCACACACACACACACACACACACAAACACACACACGCACACACACACACCCACACACAAACACACACACACACACACACCCACACACACGCACACACGCACACGCACACACACACACAGACACACCCACACACACACACACAAACACGCACACACACAAACACACACATGCACACACACACGTTGGTTTGCATGCTTCTCGGGCACATTGCATTGACTTCCATTCATTTCCTGGAGACAGATCCAAACATTATTCACAGTCACTACTTGCTTTATCTTAAACCCATCCTAAACCCAAACCCCCCATAAGAGACAGGTCCCGATCACGTGAGTGTGTGTGCAGATCTGAGGACCCCTAATGTGATAAATGCCCCCCGCACACACAGTGTTGTGGGGCGGGTTTGTCGTCTGCTCTAGTTTCAGTGGATGAGGGTTCAAATTGTCAATAAGAAATGAAAGACGCGGCAAGACAATGTCACATGAACGTAATGAACACATAAGATATACTTAATTACATCTTACACTTAGAGACCGAACAAGACCAAGTTACAGGTCGTATCTGTGGAGAGGGGACCCCGCTCACAGTCAGAATGCCGGTTTTTGAGCTCTAAAACCACCTGTAATTGAATAAATGTAAGGTAGAGCTGTTTAATGTCACACTGTGGAACGGACAAAGCAAAGCGAGGACATTTCCAGTGAAACAAGGATGCGACAGACTCACTACTGAAAAGTTACACAGGTCACCTTTAATCAACACGTGTTAGTGCAGCACGCTCATGTTCACCCTCAGTCCCACTGGCAGCTCCATGGTTAGATAGAAAACAGGGTGCGTTCAGTCCATACAAATGAGACATTAAAGGTGCACTGTGCAACTTTTCACCTACTTGCCTCCATCGAGATGTAACTGAGTTCCCTGGAATGTTCATATATATCACAAAAGGTATTAGGTTTACACACTGATGCAAGGCCACTGCAGTGAGCACAGAGGGGGAGACAAAGCGGCGCACTTCCTCCTCAACTGGTTTTAATAAATGACCATGTTACGTTTGTCAGGTCATAGTTCTGTCTGTGTGCCACTCCCATATATACCCACTACAACACTGCACATCACATAACATGAGCCATTACCCAAGTCCATGAATTCAATTTTCAATTCAATTTTATTTCTATAGCCCAGAATCACAACAAGAGTTGCCCCAATGGTAAAATTGTTCTCTTTACCTTAATAATATTCAGGGGGTTGATAATTAAAGAAGCACACATGTTGTGAACATGTTGTGAACATGTTGTGAACATGTTGTGAGCTTTTGACTTGTATTCTCCTCTGAACTGAACATGTGAAGCTTGGCGTTTAAGTGGGCCGTCTGTGCAGAGACCTGTGTGCTATTTTAAAATAACATGTGCAAACTCAACCTTATGGGATCTATAACATGTCAGTAAGTGATGTAATGTCTGAGTCTGGCTATAAGAGCACTTCTGCAGTGTGCAGGTTCAGAGATGGGGTTTAGGACCAGCTGATTCGAGGCCTGTACCTACTCAAACCAAGAATAAAGAGCTTCCTGTGGACTGCATTATGCCTTCTGAGTTCTTGTTCAAGAATCTCCAAAAATCCAGTGCCCACAGGGCTCAATCCAGACAGGTGAGTGGAGAGGGGCAGAGCTAAGGTCTGGTCAGCGTCTGCTCATAGGAGGAACATCTGGAACCTCTGAACCAGCTCCACTCCCAGGGGGAGCGGAAGAGAAGAAGAGAGAGACACTGATGAACAGCAGTGAACTGATTTGTCTGTGTAAAACATGAGGTTATGGGACAGAGATGAAGGAGAAGGAGCAGTTAGAATAAGAGGACAGAGGCTCAGGGCACCATACTTCCCCCAGCATCTAACTCCTGGAGCAGACTGACTCCAGCTGTGGATCATCATCGGGCAAGTAAATTACATTAGAAAACATTTTAAAAAGTGTTTAATTTCATATTCCTGATTCAGGCCACTAGGAGCCAGCGTTTTTAAGGAATAAATATAAAACTTTCTCTTTGTAGGAGCAGCCTGTATATACCTGTTGTGTTATGTGGACGTCTCCCTTTTGGATTGGCCAGTCAGGGGGCAGAGGGTTTATGTGGGAAAGGCAAACGGAGAGAACACGACCTGATCAACGTTGTCGTTTATCAAAAGCAGTTTGGGCTGTGCAGGCTTTGTCTCACTTTCAATGACATTAAACATATTCATCTGACATTTTCTCAAAAATATAATGATTCCTTCTGTGAATAAAGTTGACTCTGTAATGTAGCGCAGTGCTGTAACCTGCTTGTTACGCAGTGCACCTTTCTTCTTTTCTTGTTGAATTGTACATGTCCTTTGTCTGTCTGCACATTTTGTGTTTATTTTATATTTATTATTCATGTCTTTGTACATTTCATGTCTATGTGTGTGATACGTCTGTGTGTTTTGGTTTTAACTGCACATTTGGAGTTTTGGGGAAATCACAATTTGGATCCTGTGTAATGTCTGTTATATGGTTAATTTAACAATAAAGTTCACTTTGACTTTGACTATAAAAATCATTAAAATACAAAATGTCGTCATATTAGTGAAATTAGAACATATTAAAAGTGCACACAATACACAGCCAATAGGCAAAAAAGACAATAGACAAAAATGTTAAGATGTTAAAACTCGTACAGATTAGTCCAATAACATTAGAGCTGCAGCTAACAATTATTTAATATTTTATTTTATATGTTTTCTTTCTTTTTCTTTTTTTTTCCTTTACAAATAAAGTGTTTATAAAGCCATACCGGCTCATCAAAGCCTGATCCCGTCAGATCTCAGAAGCTCAGCAGGGCCGGGCCTGGTTAGTACTTGGATGGGAGACCACTGGGAATTCCAGGTGCCACAGGGGGGCGCCAGTCACAAAAACTGGCATTGTGTTCTTAGGCAAGGCACATCACCCACATTGCCTAGTATGAAAGTGGTGTGTGTGTGAGTGTTGGTGGTGGTCGGAGGGGCCGATGGTGCAGATTGGCAGCCTCGCTTCCGTCAGTCTGCCCCAGGGCAGCTGTGGCTACAATAGTAGTTTACCACCACTGGGTCTGGAGTGAATGAATAATGCTCTGTAAAGCGTCTTTGAGTGTCCAGAAAAGCGCTGTATAAAACTGATGCATTATTATTATTATAAAGTGTTTGTATATATATATATATTTTTTACTACCGGTATTCAGTCCCATAACAGAAACAAAAACAGGAAGCAGATACTTAGTGCCGCTGTCATTCACCGAGAGGAGCTGCCCTGGGGAAACAAGGCACCTGCTCTGTCTTTTATTAATGTTCATGAGGAAATAAAAAGACCAGGATCACGTAAAGTGGGTTAATACGGACATTTTAAGTCCAACATGTGTTTCGTCTCACGTTAAAGGTGCACTGTGTAACTTTTCCGGTGGAGGGTCTGTCGCCTGCTTTGTCTCCATGCAGACATAACTGTTTTAGGGAAATAAACGTGGTAATCACAGTGGAGACAGGCTAACGGTCAGATCTATGGAGAAGCGAGCCTCTAAATCAGGGGTGTCCAAACTTTTTTCATTGAGGGCCACATATTAAAACACAGACCAGCGTGAGGGCCGATCGAGGGTCATAGACGGGTGGTCAAAACAGTGAGTAATTCAAATCTGTGCATTTCTAACAGGTTTAAATGACCCTCCAGTCCTTTGTTCAGGGTTAGACACTCAATAGGACACACTAACTTTACCTGATCATGTTTGATTCTAAATTCATGCAGTATAAAGTACTACTTGTGGTAGTATGGGCCAATTCACCTGGAAACCTGAGGGCCAAAACAATTGGTCTGAGGGCCACATTTGGCCCCCGGGCCATAGTTTGGACATGCCTGGTCTAAATGGTAAGAATTCACTTTTTTGAGGTATTTATTTTTTAGCTATAAAAACCGGCACTGCACAAAACAAAATCTAGCCAAGTTAAAATGACCCGAATTAAGAAAGTTTTACCACGATTTGAGAAAAATGATCTGCCAGTGGAATTTTGTACTTAAAATATAAAAATACATCTTGCTGAAAAAGTTACCAGAACTAAAAATAATAACTGAGGCAATCGATTACCTCAATTATTTTAAGTTGATGAGCTTAAAAGTCACAATCTTCCAGAACTTCCAGAGCTACTTGTACCTTTTGATAGAAATAACAGGACTTTATTGATCTCAGCGTTTAATTACTTGATTCTTCTAAGTTGCACCTCATCTATGTAAGTTCCGCTCGCTTATACCCACTTATAGTTCCCTTTAATCCAAAAATATTGGTTGAAATTACTCAAAAAGAACATAACTAAGTTAGTAGGGCAATTTCTAAGACTTTGAGTATGGACAACCTCATCTATTTAATTACTCTGTACGTTTGGGTTTACAATGTACACTTAAAACAAGAAAAACAACAACTTTTTGTACTTAAAATAAGAAACTAAATCGAATGTTGCTTGAATTATGAGAAAAACACTTATTCCACTGGCAGATAATTTTACTTGTCAAGTTGAATCTACTCAAATAAAGTCAAATGTTCTTAATTTAAGTCATTTTAACTTCCCTAGATATGGTTTTTTTCCCAGTGTGTACCACATTTTTCGGACCATAAGTCGCTCTGGAGTATAAGTCGCACCAGCCAAAAAATGCGTCATGAAGAAGAAAAAAAAACATGTTGTTAGAATAAAATGCTTATAATGAGGTTATTAAAAAATGTACATCTAAGTTAAAAGGTGATCTCAAATTTGCACAGGATGAAAAGAGCCTTTGTTAACCTATCTCTGCTAAAACCAGATGTGTGACCTCTTGTGACCTCTTGCTTCGTGCCCAGCTCAGTCCCGATCGTAAATTTGTACTATCTGATCCAATGTAAAACAAAGTCATGATATACTTCACTATGTTATCTGTGGTAAGCTTAACGAGATTATGTATACGTTGATCAGGTTGCCTTTGTACTGACATGATAAATTGTTTGAACTGAATAAAGGTGTGCTGGAATCGGAGGGGCTTTGGAAGAGCAGCGTGGACGAGCCTAGAGAGCTGCACGCAGGCCATGCTCTCCCCGTGCAAGGCACGTAAAAAGAACTGACTCAGTGGTTTGATTTAATCTCAATTGGTAGGAGACTGGAGTTTAAATGTCACAAATACTGTCACTGGATTGTGATTGTATAAAAATTATGACACATGCATAAGTCGCACTTTTTGGGGGAAATTTATTCTATAAAATCAGAGACCAAGAACCGACATTTTATCTTGAAAGGCGAGTTATAGAAGTTATAGTAATAAAAACAACACGATAGAGAAGAATCTGTGTGTCATTCGTTCATTCGTTTTTCAATATAAAACCAAAAACAAGAAAAGAAGGAAAAAACAACTCGTTTCTTTATTATTTGTCTCCAAAACAAAAATGAAAACCAGATAACGATTTGTTTTTTTCATTTTTGATTCATATATAGGATTCATATATTTGGTCTATGGGCTGTCAGTGTGAAAAATGGAATATATAAGTCGCACCTGAGGATAAGTCGCAGGAACCACTCACTCTTCTAAGTATCTTGGAAAACTCATTGATTCGAAATTGAGCTTTGATGATAATTGTACTGCTGTGCGTAAAAGAGGCTCCAGCGCCTTCATTGTCTGAGCAAATTGTCCTTTAACTGTGTAGATAGAACCACGATGACACTGTTCTGTAAAACGTTTATGTTTAATCAATTTTAACTTTTTCGCTGGTCTCATGGTTTGGAAGCATCTCTCCCTGAATCAGTTGGTTAAATGGGCGAGTTTAAGGTGATTTTCCGTCCTCAGAACAGCCTGGACTTTCCGTACTCAGGACAGTTACAGCGGACGTCCCAGAATATTCCTCATGTGCAACATCTAAATTCAGAGTTTCAGCTGCTCCCCTGTGGTCAGAGGTTTTTAGTCCCAAGATCGAGAACAAATCGCTTTAAAAGGAGTTTCCTTCAAGCTGCTACTGTATTTATGAATAAATTGTAATTTATTTGTTTATCATGTTTTTGATATAGTTCATGCATTGTGATTTTTTAGCTCAGTCAGATGAATTCATTTACTTATGGAACAAAACCATTCTGCACTGGAGAACTGCAACATTTTTTTTTTGTATTTCTGTTTTTATTTGTGTTTTTTGCGCAGAAGTGGGACCAGCCTCTCAAATCTGCAAAACAAATTTACCTCCGGGTACAAATAAAGCGACCTAACCTAACCTAACCCTCAAAAAAAGTGCGACTTGTAGTCTGAAAAATACGGCAATTGGACAAATGCAAGGGAGATACAGTACGTGTAATGCCCTACTGTGGAACTTTACAGGCAAACAGCAAACCCTCGACTTTAGACGTTACACAGCGCAGCTTTGAGAAACGGTTTACCACCAGCGAGTGTCGAGAGCGAACAAATTAAATAAAATTGCTGTATACATCTGTTAAATACACAGACCTGTCGGTGGCTGCACAACACTGTCAGTTTGCCTGGACAGAAAAAACAAACATTACATTGAGTATTTTTGCAGCAACACCTGAAAATTCTGTGAAACCAATTTATTTTATGTCGAGGTCCAGAGGTGTAAAAGAGCTGCTGACATCATCCAGACATGTTTCATTAAAGGGCCCCTATTACACTCTTTTCTGATCTGTGTTATTATGTTGTTTCCTCATCACGAACATACCCGGAGTTGTGTTTTGTTTCATTTCCCAACTCTGCATATTTAGGCTGTCAGTCAAAATACAGGAAGTGCTCCACTGTGCTTTTAAACTCTGTGCACAATCGTTTGGTTAATTTCAGCCCTATACTGTCCAATCTCTACTGAACGAAAGGTAAAAGGAGCTGTTGAACCATCACAAGGTGGAACAGAGCATATGGAGCTTAGGAGGTGTGGACGGAGCAATAATAAACGTGTGAATGAAACAAAACACAACTCCAGGTCTGTTTTTGAGGAGGAAACAACTAGGGATGAAACAATAACCGAAATATGATGGTAACGTATCGTCAGAGGTCTCACAATAATATCGTGGAGCATCACAATATATCGAATCACAAGTCTCTTTGCTTAAATAAATAGTTCTGATGCAGAAATGGCTAAAAAAACAGAGGGAACTACATAGACCATGATTCTTTGCTCCGTTTCAGCGCAGACGACATGAAGAAATAACTGTTCTAAGCACTTTTATCTAAAGTTGAACTCGGGCACGTTTGAAGCTAAAGTCCGTTTCTAGAGGAGGTCGAATTCTGTCAGAAGCCAAAAAACGGCACAGATCAGTGTTTCCTCGGTGGAGATCTCACTGTGGCAGTGAGTCTGTCAAGGCAACAAACTAGTGTAGTGATGGGGGCAAGTTCTGAACTTCCACGTAAAACACCAATTTGCTTCACACAGAAGAAGCTTAACTCCACTTTAACCCATCTGACAACAGCCACGAGTCTAACAAACAAAACGCTCTGCCTGGTTCACTCATTAGTGTCTGGAAACGTTAGAAAACAACTTTATAATCACCTCACACTTCCCTCTGTTGATTTCCCACTGCACAGGCCAAAGCCCAAAAGACTCGATCGCCGATGTTGTTTCTAATCCCGTTTATTTATGAGTGAAATTACATTTTTTGAAAATGCTAAAAAAATACATTCCCAAACCATTTTCTTTCAACAACTTTCAGTTTCTATTGTTCTTCTTTCACGGGGGGCTAGTTGGACCCAAAAGCAGAAACACCAAGAACAATTGAAATTATTTATTTACAGAGAATGGGCTGGTAAATATTGGACTGGGGAGCCAGAAGGAGCAGGTAGGTCACGGGCTGGGGGGCCAGGAGGAGCAGGTTGGTATCAGGCTGGGAGGTCAGGAGGTGTGGAGTGGAGAAATGGTTCCAAGATGAGGAGCAGAAACAGGAGCAGGAAAAGATCCGGGGTTAACTGGAAACAGGAAAAAAAATCAATGAAGTTCAAAAAACCAATGGAGCAAGCAGAGAAGATATTCAAAAAGGTTGTGAGCCTGGAGTGTAAACTGACGAACTGGCAGGGAGTGTTGGAGTGAACCGGTTCTTGTAGCAGAGTTGATTGTAGATGGACCACAGGTGAGTGAATACAGGAGGGAGGGGGAGAATCCAGGAGGATCATGACATCTTCACTGTCAGTTGTCGATCTTCACTTGTTGCTTCTGGCGGCTCGAGCCTCTCGCTGCCGCTGGAGTCGACAATCGAGTCTTTTGGGCTTTGGGCTGTACAGTGGGGAATCAACAGAGGGAAGTGTGAGGCTGCTTATAAAGTTGTTTGCTAACGTTTCCAGACACTAACGAGTGAACCAGGCAGAGCGTTTTGTTTGTTAGACTCGTGGCTGTTGTAAGATGGGTTAAAGTGGTGTTAAGCTTCTTCTGTGTGAAGCAAATTGGCGTTTTACGTGGAACTTTCCCAATTCACTGCACCAGTTTGTTGCCTTGACAGACTCACTGCCACAGTGAGATCTCCACCGAGGAAACACTGATCTGTGCCGATATTTGGCCTCTGACAGAATTTGACCACCTCTAGAAATGGACTTTAGCTTCAAATGTGCTGGAGTTCCCCTTTAATTCTCTGGATTAAGTCTTGTGAAGGCATTTTTCGAGGAAAAAGTAGCATATTCACAGTTTTATGAGGCTCCACAAAATATTGCAATAAATATCGTACCGTGAGATGTATATGGTGAAAATATCGTACAGAGATTTGGACCAAATGACTGGTCAAAGCATTTTAGAGTCAGTCTTGTTATTATGTAGAATATCGTAATATCGTGAGCTTTCTCACAATATCGCAGTAAATATTGTACTGTGAAGTTCATACTGTGAAGATATCGTATCGTGAAACTTGAATATCGTTACGCCCTTAGGAACAACATTATAACATGGCTTAAAGCTCACAAGAGTCAAATACGAGTCAAATATCGGACGTTTGAATGATCAACACACACACTGGAAACACATCGACTATACTTTTCATTCACGCTTAGACGAACAGGCAGCTTTCCGAGCCGACTTAATTAGCAGCAGATTCGTTAGCTTCACTCCCATTTTGACCTTCACTTTAATAAAACAAAATTTGACATAAGCGAGTGCGTTGGATGATTTGATTTAACGCCACGGCAACGTTAATGGAGCGTTCGGAAGCTCATGGGCTGGTTTTGGTTCAAAGCTTCAGGACATGTTGGCGCATACGACAGGTTAGACGACATATTCCGCTAAAGCAGAGTTAAAGGTCCTAGATTACGCTAAATTTAGTCTTTTGAGCTTTAAGCCATGTTTAAGAATGTCACGACTTCATCAAAAACAGACAATTCACACATGTTTAACGCACAAACTCTGCATGTTTAGGCTGACTTCTCCTCCCAAACAGAAAACACTCCTCGTCATGTCATGCGGTAATATAGGAAGTTTTAATACTTTCAGCCCTGGAATTACCGATCTCTACTGAGCTAAAGGTAAAAGGAGCTGTTAACTTGAAAACTACCGCTTCACAAGGTAGAACAGAGCATTTTCACTGGGAAAGGTAAGTTAAAATGACTTAAATTGAGAACATTTTACTTTATTCGATTTGATTCAACTTGAAAAGTCAAATGATCTGCCAGTGGAATAAGTGTTTTTTTCTTAATTCAGGCAACGTTTGATTTAGTTTCTTATTTTAATTACAAAAGTATTCGCTGCCAGATCATTTTACTTGCCAAGTGAAATTTACTCAAATCGTGGTCAAACTTTCTAAACTGAACTTGACTAGATTTTGTTATTATCTTTGCAAATAAACAGAACAAAAAGCAAAATAATTCAAAATGTACTAGTAGTTCATTATGTATAGACCCTTTTGGGGCAGAAGTGATAAACAAAAAAAAGAAGCGGGTGCATTTTGGCAATGGAAGTGTAATTGTTCCCCGTTCATTCTGCTTCATTCAGACTGAACACGGACAGAAGACGACGGAGATGAAAACATTTCCAGCACCAAAATGTCTGCTTGTTCTGTGTGTGTTTGTCAGAATCGATATTCTACCGGCGGACTAAAGTTTTACAGTTTTACTCACTGATCGCTCAAGGATCTGGCAGTCGGACACCATTTGTCAAAGTCGCTTGTTGAGGAAATATTCACGATCTTTTGGCGATAATCCTTTGGCAGAGCTCGACAAGCTGCTGAGTTCTGCTGTACTTCTGTTACCAAAATGCACAACCGAGCCTACGTCACCACTGTTTACTCACACTAAAAGGTTCTATTGAGTTCTGTGTAACTTTTAGCCAAAAAAGACACCAAAACATGTTTATTTGTGTTTTTCCCCCCATTTTTAGATGTCATTAGCCTAATAGCGTCATTGCCTAAGTCGTTTTTTGGCTAAATTGTGACATCTGCCAAACTTTCCTCTCCTGCCACTACAGTACTGCATCACTGTTGTGTCTTTTTTTTTTTTGGAAACTTGTTCACACATCTTGTTGAACTTTCCCTTACAAAATAAATAATACATATATTAAAAGTGTTTTATCGTGTTTTCCGAAACGTGCAAATATGACTTAAGGCCGTCACACACTGCAGGAGAATTTGTGCTCCATTTTTCTTCTCCCCGAGTTCAGGAGGCGTGACCCGACTTTTTGTCTCCGTGTGCGATTCTGAAGCCGCTGCTCCTTGTGTGTGGAGTCAGTGTCAGATCAGAACCACCGAACATCAACAACGCGACGGAAACAGACGATAAAACAGAGTCAGGGGCAGAGGAGCGACGGACACAGAGACGCAACAAACAAACTGAGGACAGAGTGAAAATAAAGACTTTATTACTCACCTCTCGTAAAGTGGAACATTTAAAGTGCAGCGTCTCACCCACATTATCCATAGAAATTGTCCTCCGCAAATAATGACTCCAGTCCACAAAACTGCGCTATTCATCCAGTTTGAGGCGTTCTTTAAAAGTAAAAAGGTGAGAGAGTTCCTCACTTGTGTTTGTTTACGTCCACACAACACATGGATCAAGGTAAAGCTGCAGATTAGCGATACCGATTCTACTTCCTGTGGACTTTATCACCTCTTTTATGCTTTAAAAATCCTGTATCTGAAGTATTGCTCCACATTTCACAAATAATAATAACACAGTTTGGACTTGAGCTCTGATCGTTGAACACTTCAGAGTCTCAGAGCGAGTGGTTTTACTGTAGACAGGAAACAGCTGAGGCCATCACAGTTTTATATCCTGTGATCTGCAGACAAATCCTGCTGAAGTCTTTGTGATCAGAGATTTTAAGTCTCATAAGATTCTCCTCGTGTCTGTGGCGTTTGCGCTTTTTGTCGCACGTTTAAAAATCGTTTAAGACCGAAAAATCCCGTAGTGTGTAGCGGCCTTTAGGCAGCTATGCTATGTGGGTAATGATGTGTTTATTGCAGTTTAATTAAATTTGAACTAAATGAGTGTGTTGGATAATTTCATTTACTGTTATGGCAATGTCAATGGAGCGTTCAGGAGTGATGTCGTCCTAGCTGGAAGTGACTTGTCTGGCTGGATTGCAGAATGGGTTTATTTTCCAATGTTACGGCCATTTTGCGATAAGGCCACAAATCGAGACGAGCCATAGCGGCGATGGAGCCCAGCGTTTTGGTGTTAGTGGAGGAGGCGGCGGTGGCGATGGGCGGCTGCGTTCTCCGCTGTGTCCTCCTGCACAAGTGTGGCGGAGCAGATAAAGTGGAAATTGAAGTGACAATAGACGAGAGATAGAGCCACTGAAAAGGTGGAAGGTGCGTTGACTGGCCGCAGACGAGACGAGCGCCGGCTCATGTGGAGTAAACAAGCGCACGGACACACTGGGGGCTATAAGCTGACGCGATAGGAGGGGAGATAAACGGAAACAAGGGCGCTGTGAAGGACCGGGCAAAAATGTGAAAATGTTTTACTTAAAGGTGCATTGTGTAACCTTTCGTTGAGATGTAAGGCAAGGCAAGGCAGGTTTATTTGTACAGAACAATTCACACGCAAAGTAATTCAAAGTGCTTTACAGAAAAAGAAATAAGTTAAGATCACAATACAGACAAATCAAAACATAAATAATCATCATAAAATTAAAAAGAGAGACACATTAAATTAGAGAGAAGAGTGAGAAATAAAACCTTTCTGTCAGACGCAGCTGAACAGAACTGTTTTGAGTCTCGATTTAAACAGAGTCAGAGTCTGTCTCACATGTTCAGACTGTTCCAGGTTTTAGCTGCATGAGTCTGAAACTCTCCCCGAGTTTAGTCTTGACTCTGGGACCAGCAGGAGGCCGGGACTAAACCAGGACTAAACCAGGACTAAACCAGGACTAAACCAGGACTAAACCAGGACTAAACCAGGACTAAACCAGGACTCCAGCAGGAGGCCGGTCCCTGAGCTCCTCAGATGCAGATGGTTCATGTGGCACCGACATGTCACAGATGGACTTTGGAGAGACTTGTGCAGGAGCAGAGCTGCTTTAAAGTCTCTGAGCCACAGGGGGCAGTGCAGAGCAGAGTCCTGCACGGGTCCATTTTTGGAGGCCCACACCCGCCCGCACCCGTGCAGTAGAGCACCACACCTGTCATAAGATCAAAGTTAAAACCGCCCCCGGACCCATTAACACCTGTGCTCCAATAAATCACACACAAATTAGAAGCATTTGAACTGACACACTTTTTTTTAATGCATGTCTCAACGAACAACAACGAACAAACAATCGTCGGTCGCTGCTAAGCCTTAAATTAGTCATACACGATACACTTTTCTTTCCACTTTTCGTAGTCGCCTAATCACTGGTCAGGTAAACGTGTGGGCTAAACATTTTGCTCTACCTGAGCCCGAAATCGCACAATAACAATGAAATAAACAATGAAAAACAGTTTAACCCAAAATAAAAGTGTTAATTTTGTCTAACCTGGGTCACTGTGAGGGAACATATCGTCCTCACTCCAGGGTTCGGCTGCATTCCGTGTTTTTGGATCACAAATCCAGCAGAGGAAAAGTGTCTCACACCCGATGCACTGATTCACCGGACCGGCCCGTGTGGAATCACCACCACATCCATACCACAGCACACCCCCCCGTAAAACCTGCCCGTTTCAGCACCCGACCCGGTGCAGAGACCTGAGACCGGGACTTATGTGCTGGGACTTCCTGGTTCGAGTCAGGACCCGAGCTGCAGCGTTCTGGATGTTCTATCTTCATGGAGACCAAACCGGACCAAGTTACTGGTCAGATCTAAGGAGAGGCGACCCCCGCTCAGTCAGAAAGCCTGTTTTTTTTTTAGGTATTTCTGAGCGATACACCCAGCTGTACTTTAATAAATGTAAGACAGAGAGGTTTAATCTCATCTTAAATCTTCTCTTATTGTGGGCCAGTCCAGACAGAGCTACGTCATCTCCATAGAAACAAGCAGTTGATGGACCCCCAGCCAAAAAGTTACATAGTGCATCTTTATCAGTTAAGATCTTTATTGATTTTAAGATTTCACTTAAAACATAAGTAGCCATTTTGCAGGATTTAAACCGACTACATGAATATTAAATGTAGCTTTGCTTTTACAAACACAATTTGTATTTGTCGTGGCCGAGCACATCCTGTTGTATTTTGACGTGGCCCCTGCCCCTCGTGTCAACACAAACACTGGAGCCTTTCCGCTGAATTCAAATGATCTTTGCAAATAAAAACAACTCAAATCACAATAATTCATACTCCCTCGACCTCTAACCCTCGCTCCATAATTAAGTATTAAATCTAAATCATTCTTAATGAGCTATTAGTTCATTATCAGTTGAGTTCATGCTTTATTAAAGCCCCACTGCGTAATCTTTAGCCAAAAAAGACAAAAAAAAACGTGAATTTAGGTTAATCGTTTTAATTTATTTATTTTTTTTCCATTTTCACTAAACAAACATGTGTCCTTACTCTGACCTGGCTTGCATCTCCACAAACCTGATGCTCCTTTGGCTATAATTTTCCTCAATATGGCATAAAACTCTATCTATCTATCTATCTATCTGTCTATCTGTCTATCTGTCTGTCTGTCTGTCTATCTGTCTGTCTATCTGTCTGTCTATCTGTCTGTCTGTCTGTCTATCTGTCTGTCTATCTGTCTGTCTATCTGTCTGTCTATCTGTCTGTCTGTCTGTCTGTCTGTCTTCAAGGGCATGTTTCAAAATATAGTTTATTTTTTATTTCTGTTGGATTCATGCAGGTGACGTGCCCTCTCCTGAAAGTTACACAGTGTTGCTTTAAAGGGACAGTTTAGGTTTTTTGAATCTGTTCGTCTCCGTCAGCAGAGTCGCATTAACACCGACTCACCTCCCGACAGCGTCTGAGCCGAGTTCTTCCCCGGTTTCGGTGCTGATGAAAGTGTCCGGCAAGTTGGCTGGAGTCATGAAAATAAAGAGTTTTTCTTCTCAAAACAACATGTGTTCAAAAGAGTGAAACATTTGTGTCACGAATCCTGAACTCGAAAAAACTGACCTCATAATCTCTTGTATTAATCACATAATCACTGTTTTCTCTCATATGACTCTGCGCCTGTTTCACTGTTCTCTGCTCGGAAAGTTCACGACAACATGTGTGACTCTGACACCGACATGAAGACACGGCCTTTAGCTCAGAGCCAAGGGCAGATCTTTATGAACCCGAATATCCTGATGCCCAAATTCAGCAGATGGAGTCAGAACAGCAGAGAGAGAGAGGAGGGACAGAGGGACGAGAACCTGAAGAACCTGGAGTTTTGTTCTTCCACCTGGAGAATCACAAGTCCAAACCATTTTTATATATATTCTTATATAACTTATACAAGCTTATATACTTATCGCTGTTGCTCTCACATTCGCTCTTTCGTGTTGTGTCCAGGGCTCTACAGTTTTGCCCATTTCACTCGCATTTGTGAGTAAATATTTCGTCGTGTGAACGAGGAAAATAAAACAGTCGCACCAGTGCGAGTGCTTCTGCAGCACAATAAGAAGCTGCGCACAGACGTAACGTGACGAGTTAAACGTTCTAAATGTGTCAAACATTAGGGGCAAACTCACACTAGGACTGTGGAACCTGTCCAAGCCTGGATCACCCCTAAAGCGCCTCACGCTTGCCCAGCTCGAGCGCAACCGAAACGTGCCCGGGCACGACACCTCCGACCGCACACGACTCCAGAGTATGAACTCCGCGCGTGGCCGAGATCACTCATACGAACAAACTCCGCTTCAAAACACACCCACGCCCCCTTAAACGAGGAGCGGCACCGCAGCAGGACCCACACCTGTCCCACACTCACAGACACCCCCACACCGCTGGACTTCCTCCTCCGCTAAAGCGATGGTTTTGTCTTGGTCTTGTCTCGGACTCGAGCGCATTTGGACTCGGTCTCGTCACGGATTCAAGGTCTGAATACTGAGTGCATCATGTTTCATTACGGCCACTGCCTTCGGCAATAAACTTGTACCGGTGTGTGGGACCTGTGTGCTGGAGCCCGCACAGCCTCGTGTACCAGTGTGTATCACAGGGCAGGTTAAACATCCCACCTGTCCATCCGCCTCACATCAAATACGACAATATTAATTTTATGTCCTACGGCACAGAGCAGAGCTACAGCACAGAGCAGGTGATATGTGAGCTGAAGTTTGCCTAAGAAAATGCCAAATAAATCTGTTTGTCACAATGTGCGTTTGGTTTGGTAAATGTGCAGAGCCTAAATACCACTGTAAAACCTCTAAGAGAATGTAACTCCTGTTATGAATTTGAAAATACAGGTTTAAAAATCCTGCACACTTTTTACACTTTGAAGCAGTTTTGTGTAAAGTGCAGTGGAAGTTCTCTTACAGAAGAGGTTCTCAAACTGTGGGTGAAGGTCCAAAAAGGGCCACAGAGTGTTTCAGTGCAGTACAGTCTGTTTGGCTTATTTTAAGTCTAAATATTAATCAGATAAAATGAAGATATATTTATAAAAACATTGCGATCGTGCAGGAAAAGTACAGTCATAATTCTTTTTTTTGTATTAAATTTATTCAGTGTTGGTGTTGCTGTGCGCAATTTCTGCACTGTAACAATCATTGAAAACGAAAACCTACTTGTGGCCCCATTTTTTTTCCTGTGCTCCTAACATTTTTTACTTAGGGTCACATGTGCTCCTGAAAAAAAAGTTAGCGTAGAGCCTCTGAGCGCATAAACACCGCAGAACTACTGAAAAAAGCGTTGGATTCGTGCGCAGCTTCACCTGGCGGCAGCGCAGTGATACGACCAGAGAGGAAATAGTACCAAGCAATTACGAGGCTTTTTTCGAGTTCAGGATTCGTGACGCAAATGTTTCACTCTTTTGAACACATTATTTTGAGAAGAAAAACTCTTTATTTTCGTGACTCCAGCCAACCTGCCGGACACTTTCATCAGCACCGAAACCGGGGAAGAACTCGGCTCAGACGCTGTCGGGAGGTGAGTCGGTGTTGACGCGACTCTGCTGACGGAGACGAACAGATTCATGTAAAAAAACAAAAAACAAACTGTCCCTTTAATCTGAATGAAGGTGAAGTTATTCTAAAGTGATAATAACGTCTGCATTTATAAAGAGTCGCACATTCACTCGTGTCATGTCGTGTTTTCAGCTCATGTCAGAGCTGCAGTCCACAGTCCGATGGGTCCTGTCGTGTATCAGGTGATCCAGGCCCCCCCCCCACGTCCCTCCTCTGTCTCCCCACACTCGGGTCACTGTTCCTGGGGACATGTCCGACACCTGCCCCCGTGACAGGACCAGCCAGGACCAGCCAGGGCCCCAGAAAAGACTCGCCGGGTTCATGAGGCTGGCAGCTGGCGGAGCAGCGGGGAAATGGAAACGAACGCCTGTTATAGTTCATCTGGAGGCTACAGCGGAGAGAGAGAAAGAGAGGGGGATGGAGAGAGGAAGAGAGGGGGATGGAGACGAGAGAGAGGGGGGGATGGAGAGAGGAAGAGAGGGGGATGGAGAGAGGAAGAGAGGGGGATGGAGATGAGAGAGAGAGAGGGGGATGAGAGAGGAAGAGAGGGGGATGGAGAGAGGAAGAGAGGGGATAGAGACGAGAGAGAGAGGGGGATAGAGAGGGAGGAAGAGAGGGGGATAGAGAGGGAGGAAGAGAGGGGGTAGAGAAGAGAGAGAAAGAGAGGGAGATAGAAAAGAGAGAGAGATAGAGAGAGAGGAAGAGAGGGGATAAAGAGAGAGCGGGGGATAGAGAGGAAGAGAGAGGGGAAGAGAGGGGGATAGAGAAGAGAGAGAGAGGGGATAGAGACGAGAGAGAGGGATAGAGAGGGAGGAAGAGAGGGGGATAGAGAAGAGAGAGAAAGAGAGGGGGACAGAGAGAGGAAGAGAGGGGGATAGAGAGAGGAAGAGAGGGGATAGAGAAGAGAAAGAGAGGGGATGGAGAAGAGAAAGAGAGGGGATAGAGAAGAGAAAGAGAGGGGGATAGAGAGGGAGGAAGAGAGGGGGATAGAGAAGAGAGAGAAAGAGAGGGGGACAGAGAGAGGAAGAGTGGGGATAGAGAGAGGAAGAGAGGGGATAGAGAAGAGAAAGAGAGGGGATAGAGAAGAGAAAGAGAGGGGATAGAGAAGAGAAAGAGAGGGGTAGAGAAGAGAAAGAGAGGGGGATAGAGAGAGGAAGAGAGGGGATAGAGAAGAGAGAGAAAGAGAGGGGAACAGAGAGAGGAAGAGAGGGGATAGAGAGAGGAAGAGAGGGGATAGAGAAGAGAAAGAGAGGGGATAGAGAAAAGAAAGAGAGGGGATAGAGAAGAGAAAGAGAGGGGATAGAGAGAGGAAGAGAGGGGATAGAGAAGAGAGAGAAAGAGAGGGGGACAGAGAGAGGAAGAGAGGGGGATAGAGAGAGGAAGAGAGGGGATAGAGAAAAGAAAGAGAGGGGATAGAGAAGAGAAAGAGAGGGGATAGAGAAGAGAAAGAGAGGGGTAGAGAAGAGAAAGAGAGGGGATAGAGAAGAGAAAGAGAGGGGATAGAGAAGAGAAAGAGAGAGAGAGGGATAGAGAGAGGAAGAGAGGGGGATAGAGAGAGGAAGAGAGGGGATAGAGAAGAGAAAGAGAGGGGGATAGAGATGAGAGAGAGAGAGGGATAGAGAAGAGAAGAGAGAGAGGGATAGAGAGAGGAAGAGGGGGGGTAGAGAAGAGAAAGAGAGGGGGATAGAGATGAGAGAGAGAGGGGGATAGAGAAGAGAAGAGAGAGAGAGGGATAGAGAGAGGAAGAGAGGGGATAGAGAGGGAGGAAGAGAGGGGGATAGAGAGGGAGGAAGAGAGGGAGATAGAGAAGAGAGAGAAAGAGAGGGAGATAGAGAAGAGAGAGAGATAGAGAGAGAGGAAGAGAGGGGGATAAAGAGAGAGCGGGGGATAGAGAGGAAGAGAGGGGGGAAGAGAGGGGGATAGAGAAGAGAGGGATAGAGAGAGAGAGGGGGATAGAGAAGAGAGAGGGATGAGAGGGGGATAGAGAGAGAGAGGGGAAGAGAGGGGGATAGAGAAGAGAGAGGGATGGAGAAAGAGAGAGGAAGAGAGGGGATAGAGAGAGGAAGAGAGGGGGATAAAGAGAGAGAGGGGGATAGAGGGGAAGAGAGGGGGATAGATAAGAGAGAGGGATGGAGAAAGAGAGGGGGATAGAGAGAGGAAGAGTGAGGGACAGAGAAGAGAGAAAAAGAGAGGGGGATAGAGAGAGAGAGATAGAGGAAGAGAGGGGGATAAAGAGAGAGGGGGGATAGAGGGATAGAGAGGAAGAGAGAGGGGAAGAGAGGGGGATAGAGAAGAGAGAGGGATGGAGAAAGAGAGGGGGATAGAGAGAGAGGAAGAGAGGGGCAGAGAAGAGAGAGGGAGAGAAAGGAAGAGGGAATAGAGAAGGATGGAGAGAGAGAGGAGGGGAGGGAGAGAGATAGAAAGAAAGACAGAAAGAGAGGGGGAGCGAGAATCAAAGAGGGAGAACAGATTAGGGAGAGGGGGAGAGTGGGCGAGAGAGAGAGGGATGGAGAGAAAGAGGAGGGGTCGAGGTGTGGGAAAGAGAGAGGAAGAAAAAAACAGCGGGGAAAAAGGCTGGCGAGAAGAGAACACAAAGAAAACAAGACAGAGAAAAAGATGAACTGAGAAAGTGGTGGAGGGAGGGGAAAGAAAGAGGGGAAGAGACGGAGAGAAAGAGCCAAACGAGCCTCTTTGCACCTGTAACATTCTGCATATGTAAATCGTATGGAAAAAAATCTCCTTCATTTTCCCGTCGAGAGCAGGACTTCCATTTGCCGACGACATGACAGCGCACACACACACACACACACCCACACACACACACACACACACACACACACACACACTGTACACACACACACACACACACACACACACACACACACACACACACACACACACACACACACACACACACTGTACACACACATACAAATATATACGGCACAAACGCACATATATCCACACTCAGAGCCGGGATGATTGGACCTGGTGTCAGACAGGACCTCTGCCTCTTCTGGGTCACCACCGAAAATTGCACCGGCGCAGAGTTTGTGATTTGAATATTGATTCGACGGGAGTTTTAAACTTTCTTTCCTGGCACAACTTCCACTATTTATGCAGGTTTTGGGCTGACGCGCGTTATCCCGACGCTCCGCCGAGACGGGCAGGTGCCGATAGCGGGTCGCTGCAGGTCGGGTCTGCGGAGAGGCGACCCCCGCGCTCGGGGGGGAAAAAAAAGATGCAGTGTGAAAGTGTGTTTTGGGGGGAACGAAAAGACGTGTAGTGGAATATGAGCAGGATGAATACTGTGTGTGTGTTTACCCCGCGCACAGATACAGGCCATATTTAAAATGTGCCGAGAGTTTTTACCTACAGCGGAAAGAGAGGAAGAGAGAGAGGAAGAGAGGGAGGAAGAGAGGGAGGAAGAGAGGGGGAGAGAAGAGAGGGGGCAAGTGAGGGGGATAGAGAGGGGGGAATAAAGAAGAGAGAGGGATAGAGAGAGAGAGGAGGATAGAGAAGAGAGAGGGATAGAGAGAAGAGAGAGGGATAGAGGGGGATAAAGAAGAGAGAGAGATTGAGAGAGAGAGGGAATAAAGAAGAGAGAGGGATTGAGAGAGAGAGGAGGATAGAGAAGAAAGAGGGATAGAAAGAAAGAGGAGGAGAGAGAGAGAGAGAGATTGAGAGAGAGAGGGAATAAAGAAGAGAGAGGGATTGAGAGAGAGGGAATAAAGAAGAGAGAGGGATTGAGAGAGAGGGAATAAAGAAGAGAGAGGGATTGAGAAAAGAGAGAGGGATAGACAGAGGGGGGATAAAGAAGAGAGAGGGATTGAGAGAGGGAGAAGAGAGAGGGATAAGCAGATAGAGAAGAGTGAGGGGGATAGAGAAAAGAGAGAGGGATAGAGAAAAGAGAGAGGGATAGGGAGAGAGGAGGATAGAGAAGAGAGGGATAGAGAAAAGGGAGAGGGATAGAGTGAGAGAGTAGGATAGAGAGAGAGAGAGGGATAGAGAGAGGGATGGAGAGAGAGAGGGATAGAGAAGAGAGAGGAGGAAGAGAAGAGAGGGATAGGGAGAGAGGAGGAGAGAGAAGAGAGGGGGATAGAGGGAGGAGGAGAGAGAAGAGAGAGGGATAGATAGAGAGAGAGAGAGAGGGATAGAGAAAAGAGAGAGGGATAGAGAGAGGGAGAAAGAAGAGAGGATAGAGAGAGAGGAAGAGATAGAAAAGAAAATATCAAGTTGTTTTCTAACGTTTCCAGACACTAATGAGTGAACCAGGCAGAGCGTTTTGTTTGTTAGACTCGTGGCTGTTGTCAGATGGGTTAAAGTGGTGTTAAGCTTCTTCAGTGTGAAGCAAATTGGTGTTTTATGTGGAAGTTCAGAACTTGCCCCCATCACTACACTAGTTTGTTGCCTTGACAGACTCACTGCCACAGTGAGATCTCCACCGAGGAAACACTGATCTGTGCCGTTTTTTGGCTCCTGACAGAATTCCACCACCTCTAGAAACGGACTTTAGCTTCAAACGTGCCGGAGTTCAACTTTAAAACAATGACAAATCATCAAATTACGAGCCTTTATCTGTTTCAAATCACAAGCAAGTGACGGACCCCTATCGGAAAAGCGACACAGTGCAGCTTTAATGTGTGACTGTGAGTGCATTATAATATCAGCCCAGTTGTGTTTTGTTTCAACGGCTTAGAAAAAAACTTTATTGATCCACAAAGTAAATTATTTGAGCACCGGAGCTCACACATCATATATATAATACAATATAATAACAAAGAGCAACAATATAAACGCTAATAATACATTAGAAAAGAAGCAGCAAAAATAGCAAGAGGCCGGTGTCAAATAAGGTATAATTATGTAAATGTATAAGTACGGGTGAAAATAAAATACAGAGATGCAGTAATACAAATATATGTGTGTATATAAGTGTAAACAAGAATAACTTCTGCCGCTCTCTCGGGCGCTCAGGTCAGTGTTTCATTCACACGTTTGAGAAACCCTTTATTATTAGTCTGTCTACATCTCCAAAGCTGAAAATTCTCCGTTCCACTCAAGTTAACAGCTTCCCTTTTACCTTTTGCTCAGTAGAGATGGGCAGTCCTCGGTCTGAAATGATCCGAATGAGTCTAGTGAAGGCGTATGGAGGTTAAAAACACAACGGAGCACTTCCTGTATGACCACATGAGACAAGAACTCAGCCTGAACATGCAGGATTCGACTGTTGAACATTTGTGAATGAATCAAAACGCAACTCCAGGTGTGTTTGTGATGAGAAAACAACATTATAACATAGACTAAACGTGTGAATGAGTTAAAAAAAAAACACAACTCCAGGTACCGTATATTTTGGACCATAAGGCGCGCTGGATTATAAGGCGCTAGATCAGTGAACGGGTATTTTTTAAAATACATAAAGCGCATTAAGCAAGACTGAGACCTTCCACGATCCATTGGCAGATCGTGGCGTAACTCGTCCGCCGTTGCCTCTCTGTTCTGGCGAATTTGTGTTCAGCTTCTGTCGTCCAACGCTCCCGCACAGCTCGAGATTTAACTTCGAACGACCGGGTGACGCCGATATCTAGCGGTTGGGGTTCTTTGGCTCATCCACCCGGAATGATCCCAAGCACCGGATTAGTTTGCTTCACGGATGGATGATACACACACAAAACATTTTATGTACGACTGGACTCATTCGAGAGTTTGCGGATGTTTGTTTTGCGTTCAGCTGCGACCAAATATGCACGGATTTCCCAAATATGCACAGGTTTCCCAAATATGCACGGATTTCTGTCCTATGTGTGCAAGTACTTCTGACAACTTTCGTGCTCCATGCGACAATCCATCAAGCGGTGCGGCTTCGTAGCTTACAAAAGTACTAAAACATTTTTGACAGATTTTTGAGCGCCGTGTGCCACATAAAATGGTTTGAGGTCATTAAGCACAACCAGAATGAATACATAGCATAAATCGCACCGTCTTATAAGGTGCCCTGTGGTCTGAAAAATACGGTGTGTTTTTATGAGGCGACATCTTTGTGGTTAAATGGTTAAAAGTTGACATAAAAGTTGAGTTTGCGTTCTTCCTCTAACCATTCAAAACCAAACACATCTGTATTTTCAGAGTCTATTTTCTTTAGGATAAACCCTCAGAGGAGCAGTCAAATTAGGGCCGCCGCTTTCCTCCTCTGTCCTGATCCCCCCTCCTGTCACTCACTGCTGCAGCACGTCTCTCTCTGAATTCAAAAGCATTCGGTGTAAATAAACTTGCAAAATGGCCAAATCCATTCACCCCTGTAAATGTTTATAAAGGCTATTCAGACTGTGCAAAATCTGAAATGGAATATAGAGCGAGAGAGAGATCTGAACGGGCCCACAAAAACACCAACATGCAGCAGTAAATATGAGGTGTGTTTGGGGAGCACGGGTGAGAGTAACGTTACTTCAAAATAATATTAATCAAGTAGAAGTACAAAGGTCTAAGAATTTACTCAAGTAAGAGTAAATATGTGTGTGTGAAAACTTCCTCACACAGTTTAAAAACAGTATTTACAGTGAAATAACCAAAATGTTTTACAACAAAAAATAACAGGTTGAGTTCAGTTCAGGAGCCCTGATGTTCTGCTCTGCCCTCAGGCTCCTCCCACTGAGCAACATATAAAATCATTTCAGGAATAAACTATTTCAATAAACTTTTGTGGCATATTCATTCCACAAACCGTAATAATGTACCACCAAAATAAAGGCATAATAATGCCAAAAACCTGGTTACGTAATTCGCATCACATGATCAGCAAAACGGCGCGAACAGCGCCTATTTCAACCACCGGGAAACAGTGGCTCGGTTTGGCCGAAGCGCGCACGGCGGAGGAGGGACGCAGCGGCAGCGCACAGGTGAGAGCTCAGGTCTGGAGTAACGCGCGAGTGGCGCTTTTGGCGAATGAGTTTTACCAGAGAGGAGGAAAGGCGTTATTAGCGCATACGGTGCGTGTGGAGGAAACAGCGGGAGAAGCGGGAGTGAGCGCGTGCGTGCGGCGTGAGCGCGCGTGCGGGCGCAGACAGCGCGGCCCGCGGTTACATTTAGGGGGAAAACTAACTAGAACTAGTCCGTAAATGTAACTGAGTACTCCCCACCTCTTTGGCTAGTTTCAGAAAAGTGCACTTATCTGTTGGTAGTGAAGCTTCATGAAGCACTGGAGCCTTTCATCCATTTGGTTCACTCCAGCTCAAAGCTTCTTGAAGCTTCATTTGCTCGAGTAGGAGGACATCTGGTGGACGCAAAAATATCACTTGGCATGAATATGAAGTGTGGCATTCTGCAGAAAGCCTGAGAATAAAAGTGAAATAAAGAAGGATGCAAAACATGTATATTATTATGTATATAGTGATGGCAGTTGGAAAATTATTATTTGGAAGTGATGAAAATGGAAATAACACAATGATTGTGATTATGGTTTAGGGAACACATTGTTTTTTTATTTAAAACCAACAGTTTCTCCACTGTGGCAGGTCTTGGTCTGAGGCGATTTCTTTTTTTGACAATATTTCTCCTGCTTTGGAAAACACCAGGGCACAGATGAGGCTGGCTCTATTCTCTCATGACTCTCTCTCCAAACTCTCTCCAAATTATCTCTAACTCCAGCCAAACTGTCTCCAAACTCACTGACCGCGACTCTCCATCAAACACCCACATTCTGGAGCCTGAGGGGTTTAAATCGCTGTCAAAACTCGGGGCAAAATCTAAACCACTTCCTGAATAGTGGTTCCCTAAATGAAGCAAACCTCGATATGCGCAACGGGGAAACGCCCCTCCCCCACTCGGCACACGGTTCGAAGCCTCGATACGGAACATCACATCACTACCTGTTGGAGTAAAAATGTTATTTAAGGTATTTTTGGAGAGGGAACCCACAAGGGAATAAATGCTTGACAGATGTGTCTAATGCCATACTGTGGGACATAAGCAATAACATCTACATGTATGAGCATGCATGGGACCCCCACTACCCATGGATATGCATACCTAGACTCTTCTACTGTATACCATTCAATATTTCAATCTCCATGGATACAAGCACCTGGAAGGCAACGTAATGCGTCAGATCTGTGGGGAGGTGAACCCATGCACAGTTACAAAACTATGTTTCAAGGATGTCGAAACAATGGGAACACTGGCTATTGAACAAATGCAAAACTCATCTGTTTAATGTGATACTGTGGAACATTCCAAGCAAAGCAATAACATCTCCATGGAGACAAGCGCATGACTGCCTCCCCACTAGAAAAGTTGCATAATGTATCTTTAAAGCGGAACTCCGGCACGTTCGAAGCTAGAGGTGGTGAATTCAGTCAGAAGCCAAAAAACGGCACAGATCAGTGTTTCCTCGGTGGAGATCTCACTGTGGCAGTGAGTCTGTCAAGGCAACAAACTAGTGTAGTGATGGGGGCAAGTTCTGAACTTCCACATAAAACACCAATTTGCTTCAGACTGAAGAAGCTTAACTCCACTTTAACCCATCTGACAACAGCCACGAGTCTAACAAACAAAACGCTCTGCCTGGTTCACTCATTAGTGTCTGGAAACATTAGAAAACAACTTTATAAGCACCTCACACTTCCCTCTGCTGATTTCCCACTGCACAGGCCAAAGCCCAAAGACTCGATCACTGATGTTGTTTCTAATCCCATTTTTTAATGAGTGAATTATATTTTTTGAAAAACGCTTAAAATACATTCCCGAACCGTTTTCTTTCAACAACTTTCAGTTTCTCTTCTTCTTCACAGTAGTCTTCAGTAGTCGATCTTCACTTGTTGCTTCTGGCGCTCGAGCCTCTTGCTGCCGCTGGAGTCGACAGTTGAGTCTTTTGGGCTTTGGCCTGTGCAGTGGGAAATCAAGTAAGGCTAAGTCTGCTTATAAAGTTGTTTTCTAACGTTTCCAGACACTAATGAGTGAACCAGGCAGAGCGTTTTGTTTGTTAGACTCGTGGCTGTTGTCAGATGGGTTAGAAAGTGGTGTTAAGCCTCTCGCCCAATTCACTACGCCCGTCTGTTGCCTTCACTGTCACAGCGAGATCTCCACCGAGGAAACACTGATCTGTGCCGTTTTTTGGCTTCTGACAGAATTCGACCACCTCTAGCGACGGACTTTAGCTTCAAACGTGCCGGAGTTCCCCTTTAACACCATGGATACTGTGATGTTAACATGAAGACTCACTCCACTGAAGCACGTGTGGTCGCCTTAAGGCCCAGAATCGTTCTTTATTCCACCGTTTCCCATAATATCCGATGCAGGTCCAAACTGAAGCATGTAAGACATACACACAATCGATATTATACTGGGATATTGATTTGTGTTGTATGGGGCTTATCACAGCAGGAGTGGTCGACACAACACGATTCGCCCTACACTGAAATAAACATTATCTTTCAGAGGGGCCAGAGGTGAACATCTGCCTTCTTAATCCACCTCCTTCAAACCCATATAGAAGTGTTATTGACGATTCCCACTCCGCATATGATATACTATAGATTTATTCAACGTTCCACGATACAGTTGATGTTAAAGGTTGTATGTGTATTTCAAAATGGACTCTTGTGAGCTTTAAGGCCATGTTATAATGTTGTTACCTCGTCAAAAACATACCCAGAGTTGTGTTCTTTTCACTCACACGTGTTTGATTAACGCTGGTTAATTTGTCTCCAAAGCTCAAAACGCTCTGTCCCACCTCGCAGTGTCGTGAAGTGGTAGTTTTCAAATTAACACCAGCTTTTTATCTTTAGTTCAGTAGCGACAGGCAATTCCGGGGCCGAAATCATCCAAATGATTCTAGCGAGGGTGTTTGGAGTTTATCACGAGGTGGATAAGAGTGTTTTCGGTTTGAGAGAAGAACTCGGCCCGAAATCTGCAGGGTTTGTGCATTAAACATGTGTGAATGAAACAAAACAAAACCCCGGGTGTGTTTTTGATAAGATTATAACGTGGCTTAGAGCTCACAGGAATCGATTTCGCGTAATATAGGAGCTTTGAAGACAGGAAGGCAAACCTCTAAGCAAACATGCAAAGTGTCAAAAGCCTATATAATCTCACAGGCCATCGCAGTGCGCCAAAGTCCTTGACAAGCGCCATTGAATTTCCCCTGTTCTCACAATCCTTTCAATTGACTTATTGTGGCACTTTGAAATGATCTAAGCACGGACTTTTGAGAGAACCGTAAAGACCGAAAAGATGTCCAATGCTCGGACCCAAACTGGACATAACCTTGTATTCAAAGCAGCGATGGCCACTGTAACCTGCTGACCTGATTCATCAGCCGGTTTCGCTTCGTGGAAACCGTCTGACCTCGCAGCGTTAGGATTCGTTCGCTCGACGGTAGGCGGGGACTTTTTTTTATTTATTTAACCAATCGCTGCCGTTTGGTGGTGACGTCTGTAATGCGCCGGACGCTCATTGGTGTCCAAGTAAAACCTGCACGACAGCAAATCCCGTAGGAAGAAGAGCAGTAATGACTTTCCCCTTCATAAAGTTCACCAAACGTTCTCTTCGATCCGGCTTTAAATCCTCGATGTCGGGAATCGTTGCCAACGCAAAAATGTTTGGCTTCGTCCACATCCATCTCGACCGTTTTGTTTACCGCTGTGCTGAACCACAAAAGGACCCGGAGGCGCTGGAGTTTGGCGTCACGGCTTCGCACCGCGACTTCGCCGAGTGTTTTCTGATTTCCTGACGTAGTTGCTGGAGAGAAATGAAATTGAGCGCCGGCCTGACTGACTATCCACCAGCGATAGAGAAAAGGCTATTGAAACTCTGCAGTGACATCGTGCTGGGGGTGCTTTGCATGTATGTGTATGGTGAAATGTCCTGAAGTTACCATGGTGACACACTGCGCACGTTAGCAAACACAGCCAAAACAGAATTTCAGGAAACTGTGATCAAAACGAGCGTTCATGGTCCTGTTTAGGTGTTAAGTCTTTAATTTAAGCTGTATTTTAATACAATCTAATAATACAAATAAAGAACTGACTTGGCAGTTATAAGCAACAGTTTTTCAGGGAGTCACGCTCGCCTTTTTGTTGAAAATCACCTAAACGGGACCATGAACGCTCGTATTGATCACAAGCTCCTGAAATCGTGTTGTTTAAATCCCTTTTTTTTTTTATCTCCGTGGTGACTTTCCACCATAGAAATGCATGTAGAACACCCACAATGTGAAGCATCAGTCATGCAATTTCAATTTACAACGTGAAGAAAAAAAACACTTACCACAGATGTAACAGTAACCGAAATATGGTGATATTGTATCGTCCAAAGTCTCACAATATCGTGGACTCACGATCACAATAGAGGGAACTACGTAGACCATGATCCTTTGCTCCGTTTCAGTGCAGACTACATGGAGAAATAACTTTTAGAAGTGCTTTTAAATATTCGTTTTTAAGTATTGTCAAGGTATTTTAGAGTATCATATTCATAGTTTTGTTGTCCTCCAAAAAATGACGCAACCGTGAGATGCATATCGTGAAAATATCGTACAGAGAGAGTTAGATACCGTTACATTCCGAACATTTACACATTTGCACTAAAATAGAAACAGTATAAATGAATGTTTGCTGGAAATTACAGTAAAGCAGATTCAAATTCTTGTTTTCATGTTTTATTTATGAAAATCTGCGTTACAATGAACCCTAAATATTTCAGCTCATTCTGTGGGTCCTCGAAAGACTCTGAGTGAAACACGTGAACTCATGTCAGATATTTTGCTTCATTAGCGTCGTATCACTCCAGGTCTCGAGTCAGGATCTTGGTCTGGACTCAAACCACAGCTGGAGGACAGAGCTCGTGAAGTCCGTCCAAGAACTGAACACACGCTGATTTGCTCCAAAATGGTGTCGGCCAATAATGTACAAACCTGACCTGGTGAATCCAGCCAGAAATCAGTCCGGTCTCCACGGCCTCTGTCACGTCACGTCATCGTCAGAATCAGTGATCAATTTTTGATTAATCATGAATGTTTTTATATTAAAATTATCATCATTATTATTACTGTTACTAATCTGCATAAATAAACTCAACTTTACAACATATAAAGCATCACCACTGCAGAGCCTCATCAGTGTGAGATCAGAATGTGTTTAAAGCAGCTTTAAACATTTGTTTACGTTCTACCTTAAAACCACATGACTCATTTGCATAAAAAGCAGCTCTTTCCTTGTGCTGATGCTTCAGGTTCTGTTGGACTAAAGGACTCGACTCAGTGAATATGAGTGTTCTCTCTGTGACAGAGGATGTTCTGAGTCTGTTCTGTGCGTGTGTTGTGTTGCAGATGTTCCTGTTTTCAGAGATCAGACGTGTGCAGGTTTAGTGCAGCTCTTTATTTAATCTTTTTTCACTTTATTTCTGTTGGTCGCGTTATTTCTTTTGGCTCCTGTTGTGATGAAAAGACTGAAAAGTGTTTGTCTTCTGGACTCATGTGCACTCGACTGTTGCAGTAACCGGGACACTGCGTGTACCTGCACCATGATGAAACCGGGACACTCAAAAACCCGATCATACCCGGGACACTGATGTGCAGGTAAACACACTCTGAGGGATATAGGGATCTCCAAGGAGCCAGAGCCGAGACGTGGGACTGTGAGGCTCCAGTGTTTGTGCTGTGAGACGCAGCCTCGACTCCTGACGCTACAGCAACCTACATTAGGACTAAAAATGAACGTGATCGACGAAATTCTTAACGATGAATTATCCGTTATTCGACTCATCATGTCCATTCCTACTGACCAAGCAGATTTGTTTTTGTCGCTGATAGTGTTTTTATCATGTTTTTTATCACTGGTCACCGTCATTTACAAACAAAACCACGTTTATCTCACCTCGGATCATCAGAGTTTAGTGCATCGCTCATTGATTTGTTTGTCAGCCTTATATATGATATGTTTTTCTTTTCTTTTTTCCCAGTACTGACCATGAGTGTCTCTGATTGGCCAATCCACCTGTCAATCATCCCCATCTGAAAATGAGGAGATTCACCAGGGACCAGACTCAACTTTGTAAAGTAAGTGAGTATTTTAAGTACAAACTACAAATGTGGAGTGGATCTGACACATTTGGCAGGATCCTCTCTGTCTGAGCAGCATTTTGACTATTTTTATTTGTATTTTGTGTTATTGTATAAAAAGTAATAAACGTATAAATAAAAAAGTGCTCAGGTGCATGTTGGGTGGTCGATTTAAGGTCAGTTTCTCTGCGCTCTTCTCTCCCTCCCTCTCTCCTTCTCTCTCTCCTTCTCTCCCTTTTTCTCTCCCTCTCTTTCCCTCTCCCCCTCTTTCCCATTGTCTCTCTGTCTCTCTCCCTTTCTCACCCTCTCCCTCCCACTCTCTCCTCCTCCCTCCCTCTCGTTCCCTCTGTCTCTCCCTTTCTACCTTTGGCTCACTCTCTCCCTCTCTTTCCCTGTCTCTTCCTCTCTGCCTCTCTCACCCTTTCCCTCCTCCTTTCTCGCTACTTCAATCTGCTTCTCCCCCTTACCGTTCTCTCCCTCTTCCTCCCCCTCTCTTTCCCTCTCTCCCTCTTTCTCTCCCTCTCTTTCCCTCTGTTTCTCCTTTTCTACCTTTCTCTCACTCTCCTTCCCACTCTCTCCCTCTGTCCCTCCCTCTCTACCTTTGTCTCCCTCTCTCCCCCTCTCTTTACCCCCCCTCTCCCTCTCTTACCCTCTGTCTCTCCCTTTCTACCTTTCTCACCCTCTCCTTCCTACTCTCTCCTCCCTCTGTCTCTCCCTTTGTCTCCCCCTCTCTCTTCCCTTCTCTTCCTCTTTCCTCTCTTTTTGCTTCTCTTCCTCTCTTCCCCTCTCCTCCCTTCTCTTCCCTTCTCTTTCCTCTCTCCCCCTCTCCTCCCTTCTCTTCCTCTCTCTTCCCTTCTCTTTCCTCTCTCCCCCTCTCCTCCCTTCTCTCCCCCTCTCTCCCCCTCTCTCTTCCTCTCGCTCCTCCTCTCCTCTCTTCTCTCCCCCTCTCTCTTCCTCTCTCTCCCCCTCTCTCTCTCCTCTCTCTCTCTCTCTTCTCTTTCTCTCCCCTCTCTCTTCCTCTCTCTCCCCCTCACTTCCCTTCTCTTCCCCCTCTCTTCTCTTCTCTTCCCCCTATCTTCTCTTCCTCTCTCCCCCTCTTTTCCCTTCTCTTCCTCTTTCTCCCCCTCTCCTCCCTTCTCTCCCTCTCCTCCCTTCTCTCCCTCTCCTCCCTTCTCTCCCCTCTCCTCCCTTCTCTCCCCTCTTTTCCTTCTCTTTCTTCTCTCCCTCTCCTCCCTTCTCTCCCCTCTCTTCCCTTCTCTTCCTCTCTTTCCCTCTCTTCCCTCTCCCCTCCCTTCTCTTCCTCTCTCCCCCTCTCTTCCCTTCTCTTCCTCTCTCTCCCTCTTTGCCCTTCTCTTCCTCTCTCTCCCTCTCCTCTCCCCTTCTCTTCCTCTCTCTCTCCCCTTCTCTTCCCCTCTCTCCCCCTCTCTCTTCCTCTCTCTCCCCCTCTCTTCTCTCCCTCTCCCCTTCTCTTCCCTTCTCTTCCTCTCTCTCCCTCTCCCCTTCTCTTCCTCTCTCTCTCCCCTTCTCTTCCCCTCTCTCCCCCTCTCTCTTCCTCTCTCCCTCTCTCTCCCCCTCTCTTCTCTCTCTCCTCTCTCCTCTCTTCTCTTCCTCTCTCTCCCTCTCCTCTCTTCTCTCTTCCTCTCTCTCCCCCTCTCTCCCCTTCTCTTCCTTTCTCTTCCTCTCCCCCCTCTCCTCTCTTCTATCTTCCTCTCTCTCCCCTCTCTCCCCTTCTCTTCCTCTCTCTCCCTCTCTTCCTTCTCTTCCTCTCTCCCTCTCATCTCTTCTCTTCCTCTCTCCCTCTCATCTCTTCTCTTCCTCTCTCCCCTCTCTTCTCTTTCCCTCTCTCCCTCTCCTCTCTTCCTCTCTCTCCCTCTCTTCTTCCCTTCTCTTTCTTCTCTCCCCCTCTCTTCCCTTCTCTTCCTCTCTCTCCCTCTCTTCCCTTCTCTTCCTCTCTCTCCCTCTCCTCTCCCCTTCTCTTCCTCTCTCTCCCCCTCTCTCCCCTTCTCTTCCTCTCTCTCCCTCTCTTTCTCTCTCTCCCTTCTCTTCCTCTCTCCTCTCTCCTCTCCTCTTCTCTTCCCTTCTCTTCCTCTCTCTCCCTCTCCTCTCTTCTCTCTTCCTCTCTCTCCCCTCTCTCTCTCTTCTCTTCCTCTCTCTCCCCTCTCTCCCCTTCTCTTCCTCTCTTCCTTCTCTTCCTCTCTCCCTCTCCTCTCTTCTCTCTTCCTCTCTCTCCCCTCTCTCCCCTTCTCTTCCTCTCTCTCCTCTCTCTCTCTTCTCTCTTCCTCTCTCTCCCCCTCTCTCCCTTCTCTTCCTCTCTCTCCCTCTCCTCTCTTCTCTCTTCCTCTCTCTCTCCCTCTCTCCCTTCTCTTCCTCTCTCTCCCTCTCTTCCTTCTCTTCCTCTCTCCCTCTCATCTCTTCTCTTCCTCTCTCCCCTCTCTCCCCTTCTCTTCCTCTCTCTCTCTCTCTTCTCTCTCTCTCCCTTCTCTTCCTCTCTCCCTCTCCCCTTCTCTTCCCTTCTCTTCCTCTCTCTCCCTCTCCTCTCTTCTCTCTTCCTCTCTCTCCCCTCTCTCCTCTCTTCTCTTCCTCTCTCTCCCCTCTCTCCCTTCTCTTCCTCTCTCCCTCTCTTCCTTCTCTTCCTCTCTCCCTCTCCTCTCTTCTCTCTTCCTCTCTCTCCCCTTCTCTTCCTCTCTCTCCCTCTCCTCTCTTCTCTCTTCCTCTCTCTCCCCTCTCTCCCCTTCTCTTCCTTTCTCTTCCTCTCCCCCTCTCCTCTCTTCTATCTTCCTCTCTCTCCCCCTCTCTCCCCTTCTCTTCCTCTCTCTCCCTCTCTTCCTTCTCTTCCTCTCTCCCTCTCATCTCTTCTCTTCCTCTCTCCCTCTCATCTCTTCTCTTCCTCTCTCCCCTCTCTTCTCTTTCCCTCTCTCCCTCTCCTCTCTTCCTCTCTCTCCCTCTCTTCTTCCCTTCTCTTTCTTCTCTCCCCCTCTTCCCTTCTCTTCCTCTCTCTCCCTCTCTTCCCTTCTCTTCCTCTCTCTCCCTCTCTTCCCTTCTCTTCCCTTCTCTTCCTCTCTCTCCCCCTCTCTCCCCTTCTCTTCCTCTCTCTCCCTCTCTTTCTCTCTCTCCCTTCTCTTCCTCTCTCTCCCTCTCCTCTCCCCTTCTCTTCCCTTCTCTTCCTCTCTCTCTCTCCTCTCTTCTCTCTTCCTCTCTCTCCCCCTCTCCTCTCTTCTCTTCCTCTCTCTCCCCTCTCTCCCCTTCTCTTCCTCTCTTCCTTCTCTTCCTCTCTCCCTCTCCTCTCTTCTCTCTTCCTCTCTCTCCCCCTCTCTCCCTTCTCTTCCTCTCTCTCCCTCTCCTCTCTTCTCTCTTCCTCTCTCCCCCCTCTCTCCCCTTCTCTTCCTCTCTCTCCCTCTCCTCTCTTCTCTCTTCCTCTCTCTCCCCCTCTCTCCCTTCTCTTCCTCTCTCTCCCTCTCTTCCTTCTCTTCCTCTCTCCCTCTCATCTCTTCTCTTCCTCTCTCCCCCTCTCTCCCCTTCTCTTCCTCTCTCTCCCTCTCTTCCTCTCTCTCCCTTCTCTTCCTCTCTCCCTCTCCCCTTCTCTTCCCTTCTCTTCCTCTCTCTCCCTCTCCTCTCTTCTCTCTTCCTCTCTCTCCCCCTCTCTCTCTCTTCTCTTCCTCTCTCTCCCCCTCTCTCCCCTTCTCTTCCTCTCTCCCTCTCTTCCTTCTCTTCCTCTCTCCCTCTCCTCTCTTCTCTCTTCCTCTCTATCCCCTTCTCTTCCTCTCTCTCCCTCTCTCTCTCTTCTCTCTTCCTCTCTCTCCCCCTCTCTCCCCTTCTCTTCCTTTCTCTTCCTCTCCCCCCTCTCCTCTCTTCTATCTTCCTCTCTCTCCCCCTCTCTCCCCTTCTCTTCCTCTCTCTCCCTCTCTTCCTTCTCTTCCTCTCTCCCTCTCATCTCTTCTCTTCCTCTCTCCCTCTCATCTCTTCTCTTCCTCTCTCCCCTCTCTCTTCTCTTTCCCTCTCTCCCTCTCCTCTCTTCCTCTCTCTCCCTCTCTTCTTCCCTTCTCTTTCTTCTCTCCCCTCTCTTCCCTTCTCTTCCTCTCTCTCCCTCTCTTCCCTTCTCTCCCTCTCTCTCCTCTCCTCTCCCCTTCTCTTCCTCTCTCTCCCCCTCTCTCCCCTTCTCTTCCTCTCTCTCTCCTCTCTTTCTCTCTCTCCCTTCTCTTCCTCTCTCCCTCTCCTCTCCCCTTCTCTTCCCTTCTCTTCCTCTCTCTCCCTCTCCTCTCTTCTCTCTCTCTCTCTCTCTCCCCTCTCCTCTCTTCTCTTCCTCTCTCTCCCCCTCTCTCCCCTTCTCTTCCTCTCTTCCTCTCTCCCTCTCCTCTCTTCTCTCTTCCTCTCTCTCCCCCTCTCTCCCTTCTCTTCCTCTCTCTCCCTCTCCTCTCTTCTCTCTTCCTCTCTCTCCCCCTCTCTCCCCTTCTCTTCCTCTCTCTCCCTCTCCTCTCTTCTCTCTACCTCTCTCTCCCCCTCTCTCCCCTTCTCTTCCTCTCTCTCCCTCTCTTCCTTCTCTTCCTCTCTCCCTCTCATCTCTTCTCTTCCTCTCTCCCCTCTCTCTCCCTTCTCTTCCTCTCTCTCCCTCTCCTCTCTTCTCTCTTCCTCTCTCTCCCCTTCTCTTCCTTTCTCTCTCTCTCCTCTCTTCCTCTCTCCCTCCCTCTCCCCCTCTCCTCTCTTCTCTTCCTCTCTCTCCCTCTCCTCTCTTCTCTCTTCCTCTCTCTCCCTCTCCTCTCTTCCTCTCTCCCTCCCTCTCCCCCTCTCCTCTCTTCTCTTCCTCTCTCTCCCTCTCCTCTCTTCCTCTCTCTCCCTCTCCTCTCTTCTCTTTCCCTCTCTCCCTCTCCTCTCTTCCTCTCTCCCTCTCTTCTCTTCCTCTCTCTCCCTCTCTCTTCTCTTCCTCTCTCTCCCTCTCCTCTCTTCTCTTCCTCTCTCTCCCTCTCCTCTCTTCTCTCTTCCTCTCTCTCCCTCTCCTCTCTTCTCTTCCTCTCTCTCCCTCTCCTCTCTTCTCTTCCTCTCTCTCCCTCTCCTCTCTTCTCTCTTCCTCTCTCCCTCCCTCTCCCCCTCTCCTCTCTTCTCTTTCCCTCTCTCCCTCTCCTCTCTTCTCTCTGATAACATAAATATACTGTATCGGTCCCATTGTTCCTTTGCAGTGATGTTACGTTGGGGTTTTTCTTCATGTTCGATTGAAGCTCATTTTCTGGGCTCTTCTCTCTCTTCTCCCTCTTCGCTCTTGAGCTTCAGACAGAGTAGTGCTTTCGGTTAGCGTCACCCCCCAGAGAATGTTGGTGACATCAGCTAAAAGTATTAATACACTGAAAAAGACCTAAACCCAAGCTCTGATTCAGTACAGTTCACTTTGAATTACTTTGTGTACGAAAAATGCTTTACAAATAAACTTTACCTTCCAAACGTGAGAGACGAGAGGGCGATGGTTTAACATAAGAATAAAAGTGATAATCATGATAATAAAGTGTATTTATTAGGCGCGTTTCTGAACACTTAAAGGTGAACTCCGGCACGTTTGAAGCTAAAGTCCGTTGTTAGAGGAGGTCGAATTCTGTCAGAAGCCAAAAAACGACACAGATCAGTGTTTCCTCGGTGGAGATCTCACTGTGGCAGTGAGTCTGTCAAGGCAACAAACTAGTGTAGTGATGGGGGCAAGTTCTGAACTTCCACATAAAACGCCAATTTGCTTCAGACTGAAGGAGCTTAACACCACTTTAACCCATCTGACAGCAGCCACGAGTCTAACAAACAAAACGCTCTGCCTGGTTCACTCATTAGTGTCTGGAAACGTTAGAAAACAACTTTACAAACAGCCTTAGCATTAGCTTGTTGATTTCCCACTGCACAGGCCAAAGCCCAAAAGACTCGATTGTCGACTCCAGCGGCGGCGAGAGGCTCGAGCCACCAGAAGCAACAAGTGAAGATCGACAACTGACGGTGAAGAACAATAGAAACTGAAAGTGAAAATGGTTTGGGAATGTATTTTTATGAGCGTTTTCAAAAAAATATACTTCACTGGTAAATAAATGGGATTAGAAACGACATCGGCGATTGAGTCTTTTGGGCTTTGGCCTGTGCAGTGGGAAATCACCAGAGCTAATGCTAAAGCTGCTTATAATGTTGTTTTCTAACGTTTCCAGACACTAATGAGTGAACCAGGCAGAGCGTTTGGTTTGTTAGACTCGTGGCTGTTGTCAGATGGGTTAAAGTGGTGTTAAGCTTCTTCAGTGTGAAGCAAATTGGTGTTTTACGTGGAAGTTCAGAACTTGCCCCCATCACTACACTAGTTTGTTGCCTTGACAGACTCACTGCCACAGTGAGATCTCCACCGAGGAAACACTGATCTGTGCCGTTTTTTGGCTTCTGACAGAATTCCACCTCCTCTAGAAACGGACTTTAGCTTCAAACGTGCCGGAGTTCAACTTTAAGCATCTTGTAAACGGGACCCTTGTCAGTATGATTCGGTCGTGTATGAAGAATTGTGCAGGGAAAAGCGTGTTTGTCTGATAAACCCGATGGTCCAAAAGTGGGATGTCGTTTAGAAAAGAGAAACTACAAAACGCACCTTGTTAATAATCGGGGTTTTTCTTGCATTGGGTTTTGAGGAGATCCAGACGGAAACTCTTATCTGTAAAATAAATCATATTTACGTTTACTAGAATAGTCAATAAATAATCTCGCATCTGCCCACCTGTGAGGTATCTGGGGAAAATCAGCACTACTGAAAAAGGTGAGCTTCAGGGTTCAGGATCTTAAACCACATTAGAAAAGAAAAAAAATGTATTTACATAACTGCACACTGTATCTATCCAGCATAAGACGGGCAGGTTTGAACAGATTTAGACTCTGGCTGTCGTTCCCATCTCTGCAAGAAGCTCACGGTCATGGGCTTGTTGTCTGTGTTTAGTTTAGTTTTGCTGCAAAATGACCGAATAAACTACATTTTTACGTTCATGTAATTTACTGGGCCACGCGCGCGCCCCCTTCGCGTACAATGGGGGGGTCCCAGCGGTGGAAAGGGGGCGTGGCTCCTCAAAGACAGTCCCTCCTCTCCTCTCTCCTCTCTCCTCTCGCTCTCCTCGCCACTTCACCGTAGCTCAGCGTACCGCGAGCATCTCTCCTCCTCCTCCTCTCCTCTCCGCACTCGCTCCTCTCTACGGGACCTTACTGCACGATCCACCACGCGTGCGGACCGGAGGAAAGACACGTGGATATTTCTGTATTTTTTTGGTCTGGACCTTCCCCCCCTTCCCTCTTCCTCGTTGCATCATGTCCGCGCGTTGGACTCGCTGGACTACCGCTCCGGGGGCTCCGTTTGGATCCGTGCGTAATTGGACTCGCCGCGCGTTTCTCCGGCTGCTGTTTGTGCCACTTCTCCTGACGCGCTCCGCCGGCGTGCGCGCACACTCCGGGGCAGGTGAGTGAGCGCGTGCGAAGGGCGGGGGGCGGGGGGGCAATAGGGGCAGAGCGGGGCAAGTCGCGGAGGGTGCGCGGGGGATTTGTTGCTCCGAGTGGCCCCTCAGCGCGTTGTGGAGTCAAGTTTAGGGCAAGCGGAATATTCAGTCACAGCTCGTTCACAGAGTGGCTGAAAACGAACGAAACCCGAGTTGTAATATTGAAATAAAAAAATGGGAATACAGTTAATTCTACCTGTTTATTCATCATCATTAATCATCAGTGCATCTCTGCTATCAACAATTTTATTGTAAGCGCTGTAACATCCATTTTCTCCAAGCTATTTTAACATTATCGGCAGCAAATTGTCAAAACTTTGCATATTTTTTAAAGGGAAAACAGTTAATTCTCCCTGTGTACGTTTCAATACATCTCAGCTATAAATAATGTTCTTATAAGGACTTAAATAACTATTTACAGTGAGCTATGGTCATATTATTGCAATTTTTTAATGGGAATATAATTAATTCTACACGTCTATCTCAACTATATTAAAAAAATGTTATTCAAACGACTTTAACGACTATTTTCTCCAAGCAGCTGTGTGTTATTCTGTTATTATAGCTGCACATTTGAAAAACTTTGCATTTTTTTTAAAGTTCCTTTTAATGTCTTGTCAAGTTATGAAGTTGCGTATCTGTTGTGTAGTTTTCAATAGACTAGACTTAATAATATTGCAGTTTGCAGGAAATAAGTCGTTGGGCAGAGGAGCCGAAAATGTACTCGAGTGATTTACTGTAACGTCATTACTCGAGAAGAAGTGTGAAGTTTTAGCTCTGTGAGTTTCTGAAGACTGGAGGTTGAAACTGCTCATTATTTTGTGTCAAATGTGCTTCTGTAATCAGGATGGTGTAGGAACTTCTGTGTGGACCAGGACTAGACCAGGACTAGACCAGGACTAGACCAGGACGAGACCAGGACTAGACCAGGACTAGACCAGGACTAGACCAGGACTAGACCAGGACTAGACCAGGACTGAAAAAGGACAAAACCAGGACGAGACCAGGACTGAAAAAGGATGAAACCAGAATTAGACCGGGATTAAACCAGGACTAGACCAGGACTGAACAAGGACTAGATCCGGAGTAAACCAAGACAAAACTAGGACTAGACCAGGACTGAACCAGGACAAAACCACAACTAGACCCGGGCTGAACCAGGACTAGACCAGGACTGAACCAGGACCAGACCAGGACTGAAACAGGACCAGACCAGGATGAAACAGGACTAAACCAGAACTTAGACCATAACTACACCAGGAGTAAACCAGGACTAGACCAGGACTGAACCAGGACTAGACCATGACTAAACTAGAACTAGACCAGGACTAAACCAGGACTAAACCAGGACTGAACCAGGACTAGACCAGGATAAAATGGGACTAAACCAGAACTAGACCAAGACTAGACCAAGACTGAACCAGGATTAAACCAGGACTAAACACGGGCTAGAGCCGGAGTAGACCAGGACTAAACAAGAACTAGACCTGGAGGAGACCAAGACTAGGCCAGGACTAGGCCAGGACTAAACCAGGACTAAACCAGGACTGAACCAGGACTGAACCAGGACTAAACCAAGACTAAACCAGGACTAAACCAAGACTAAACCAGGACTAAACCAAGACTGAACCAAGACTGAACCAGGATTAAACGTATCCGTCTAAACTGTACATTATTTTGCACGTGATGACAACCAAAAGAATATCGTGTAGATGAAAAATAGTAAATTATGGGAAGGAATAAAATAAGATTTGCTTCTTTCTACCGCTTTTTTTGAACTTTGAATATTTTTGACCCATTTTTTTTCTTTCTTCGTTTCATTAAATGTCTGTTTTGAATGTCTAAGTCTCGGGCATTTGGGGAAACTACTGTTCATGCTGTTCACGTCCATAGAATAACTGTGAAAGTTTCCGGATGTAATGTCTCCTTTTCTAATTTGAAGTTAATATTATTGTAAATCCAAAATATTAACGGTCCTATGTGACGCAGAATTGACTCCTGTGAGATTTTAGCCGCGTTATGACGTCGTTACCTCCTCAAGAACAGACCTGGAGTTGTGTTTTGTTTCATTCGTGAGACAGTTTCCAAGTTAACGGCTCCTTTTACCTTTAGTTCGGAAGAAAGTGGCGATACCGGGGCTCCCTCTTTAAATATAGTATCAAACTGTGACAGAAAAGAAATTATAACACAACACGACTCGCAGGACGTCGTCGGCTGAGAAAGTTTTGTAATTGTATACATGCGATTTCAATGCCGTCTTTCAAGATACTAAAAGTGCGTTAAATTGCATTATCGATTCAGTTCTCAGTCACACTTGCCGTACTGAATCTGGGTTTAATTATCGGCTTAACTCCAATTGGAAATCGCGCCAATGGAGGGAGAGAAGGCGACGTTAAAGGGCCCATGTTACGCTGTTTTCTGACCCGTTATTTTATTTCCTCACCACAAACAGACCCGGAGTCGTGTTTTGTTTCGTTCACACGTGTTTAACACACAAACCTGCAGATTTAGAGTTCTTCTCTCAAACAGAAAACACTCTGTTCCCCCCAGTGACGTCATGTGGTGAGACAGGATGTGCTCCACTTGTCACGTTTGAGCTTTTTTTTCTTGAATAAAAGTAATTTAATTCTGAGTAAAAATGAATTCAGCTTTAAAAAGACCATGTAAACTCTTAATTCCTATTGAAAATGATTATTCAGGATTAAACGGGTGGGGAGTCCCTGCCTCAAGTGGAGGAGTTCAGTGTCTCGGGGTCTTGTTCTCAGTGAGGGGAGGATGGAGCGTGAGGTGAAGCTCTGGATTCACCTCAGTCTATGTTCCAAATGGATGGATGGAATTAAACTCATTCTGAAGTGAGTGGGTGGTTTATTTTCCGATTTTAAAGCCAAATTAATTTATTCCTCGATCATGTAAATGTTTATTCTGCTTAAAGATAATCCCGGTTGTTCATGCTCGTTGGGTCGCCCTTCTGATGCGATCCGGACCACTGCTGCACAGCTTTCGCATGCGCAGTGGGAAATCAACAAGCTAATGCTAAGGCTGATTGTTTTATAACGTTTCCAGACACTAATGAGTGAACCAGGCAGAGCGTTTTGTTTGTTAGACTCGTGGCTGTTGTCAGATGGGTTAAAGTGGTGTTAAGCTTCTTCAGTGTGAAGCAAATTGGTGTTTTACGTGGAAGTTCAGAACTTGCCCCCATCACTACACTAGTTTGTTGTCTTGACAGACTCACTGCCACAGTGAGATCTCCACCGAGGAAACACTGATCTGTGCCGTTTTTTTGCTTCTGACAGAATTCGACCTCCTCTAGTGACGGACTTTAGCTTCAAACGTGCCGGAGTTCAACTTTAAGTCAAGCTACAAAACACCCAGACCGTCTTTGAACGGTTTTAGGTTTACACTTGTGACCGGTCATGATCCCAGCTGGTGGCATAATAGTGAAAGTGCAGTATAGTCGTAGCTGTCCTGGTGCTGAAGGATGAAACGTGGCTGCCAATCTGCACCAATGAATGTTTAGAAGTGGGAGATAAATTGAAAAAACGGATAATAATACAATGTTTGTTTTAGTGAAAAGTGTTATTTCTGCACTTGTGTGGTTCATTTTACAGTCCAATCATTTTTTTGTATGATATTTGAACCTTACTCAAGAGATTGTATGAATTTTGTAAAGGAATAAAAAAACAAAACAATCATTAAGCTGTTCCTTTTTGCTATATTGATATTGGCCTCCCTCACTCTTTCTTTCAACGTTTTAAAGTTGTTTTAAACACGTCCAGAAGAACTGCCAAAAAGACTGAAATACGAACGGACAAACTCACATTTCAGATCTTGTTTGTGCAGATAAACTAAACTACAGGGTGAGCAGTTTTGTTGTGTTTTGATGTTTGTGGGGAAAATGATGATACTTCAGAAATCTCAGGCTTTGCCATTTGCCAGTTGTGTTCTTTGAAACTGTGATTAATCTCGCAGCCCCACTGCTGTGTAGATGTGCGAAGTGCTTTAAGTCTCCAGAGGGTTTTAATCATCATGGTCCACGCTGAGGACTGTTACGAGAACACACTGAAAAGTCTGTATGTTGTGTTGGAAACGAGCTCCTCTTTAACGTGAAGGGCTGAGACTGATCCGGTGTTCCCAGTTTGTGCAGTACCGGTATTGATTTCTTCAGGTTTGCTGCTGACATAAGACATCGATGTTGTAGATTTACTCGTAGATCACGGCTGTAAGAGGCAAGGACAGTTTTAAGTGTTGTACTTTCCAAATATTATGACTAAAGTCAGATGTTAAAGGAAGGCGATAAACCTGCTCTCACAAAGTTGTCAAAAAGTTACAGGAAGAGCTTTATGGTCGCGTTAAATGAGCTCAGGGTCCAACTAGTGCGCGCTGTTATTGTGTCCTTGGGCAACGCATTTCGCCCACCTCGTCTTTGCAGGAGCAGTTTCTTTGCAGATAACAGTTTTTAACCAAGTCGGGCCTGAGTTATTTATTTAAATGTTCATCCTGCGTGGAAATAAAATGAAATGATTGATGGTGGTGAGGTCCATGGTGCAGATTGGCACTGTCGCTTCTGTCAGATGCCCCGGGGCGGCAGTGGTACCTTCACTGAGTGATAGAAAAGTGCATGAATGTAAATGCATTTAGGTCTCTGGGGCGCAATACGACACAAATGCATTATTCATAATATTATTTTACTTTATTTTGGTGTAGCTCAGTTCGTGAATTTGTTCCTTAAAGCTGCATGACCAGGGCTGTAATGATATCCAAGTCTCACAATACGATATTTATTTGTTTATTTCATTCATAAAGTATAAAAAGACATTCACAGTGTCACAATATCAAACATACAAGAAACGAATGAAAAGGAGCAGAAAGAAGAAGAATCTCATGCCGTCTGCCCCCTTTTCCCGACACATTAACACTGATAATTGCTTTCAAATCAGCACATTTCACTCCAGTCACAATTATTAAATCAATCGCAAACCGAAATCTTCACTTTTATGCACAACAACGTACCGTAGTTTTCTTTTATTGCGATATCGTGGGAAAGCTCGTGATACGGTGGGGAGGCTCACGATTAGGACCCGACTGATGTGGATTTTGTTGCGGCCGATATGATACCGATATATTTATGTAAAAATTCACTGTAAATCTTCAATTGTTTATGAAACTTAGGTTTGGCTCTATTGGATTTTCAATTGGGTTTATTTAGGCGACATTTATTGTTACCTTTTATCTTTTATCTTTATGTCTTAGTTAAAGAGTCACTCGCCCTGATGGTGTTTTTGTACGATATTCTGGCCAGTAAAGAAAGTGCTGTAAATAAACTACCGCTATTAGCCTTTAGCGGTAAATACGCATGTGCCGCGGTAATTAATGATCTGTTAAATGCTGATAATTCACACTTCTATTCACAGCTCATTTCCATATCAGTGTGTGTCCAGTAACATATATACGGCCTCTATAGTCACTTTACAGTCGCGAACAGAAGAGAAAACAGCCTGTTTATGTGTGCGAGCTACAGCAGCTAATCGCTAACCAATGAGAAAGAACCAAAACGAGCTTCAAACCGACACATTTCAACACTCAGCCTCACACAGGCTCCTCTCAGATCAGCACTAAGAACTGTCCTTTTAATCCAGACTCACACTGAGCGTCCAGAATAGGAAGAGAATCTCAGTGTTGTGCAGGTGGATCTACGGCTGTGGCTGTAAACAAATGCACATGGCGATGCGTTCAGGGGCAGTATGGACACAGACAAATGACTCTGCAGATAAATCCTGATGCGGAGCCACAGATCAGGACATTTATCTGTCTGTAAATTGGATTAAATGGGCAGAATATCGAGAGTCTGACTATCGGCCCATATCGGCAAGATTCTGGCCGATAGCCGATATGTTTTCAACAGCCCATATCGGCCGATAATATTCACCAACCGATATATCGGCCGGCCCTACTCACAATATTACGATATTCTACATAATAACAAGACTGACATTATAAAACGCTTTGACCAGTCATTTGGTGCAACATTTATTGTCATTAGGGACGGAACGAAATCCTAATCTCTCTGTACGATATTTTCACCATAAACATCTCACGAGTCGATATTTATTGCGATATTTTGTGGAATCTGCTACTTTTTCCTCTAAAAATGCTTCACAGACTTAATCCACAGAATGAAGATGTAAAAGTGCTTAGAACAGTTATTTCTTCATGTCGTCTGCACTGAAACGGAGCAAAGGATCATGGTCTATGTAGTTCCCTCTGATTTTTTTTAGCTATTTCTGCATCAGAACTGTTCATTTAAGCAAAGAGACTCGTGATTCGATATATTGTGATGCTCCACGATGTTATTGTGAGACCTTTGACGATACGATATCACCAGATTTACGTTATTGTTACATCCCCATGCACGACACACCTGATTTTCAAACTGTGTTCACTCTGAGGCGATGAAGTGTCGGAGTCGGTTGTATCAAGTTAAGAAGCTTTCCTTACGTATTTTTAAACCCAGTCATAAAATTCTTAACTTCCTTGAATCATTGACAAATGACACAATCACACACGATCTTCAAAACATTTCTAATCGTCATTTCTGTCATTCCGTGTGATTTGCATGGACTGTATGATAAACTGTGCTTTCATTCCCTCATCTGTGGACATCCGTACGTGATTAAAAGAGCACAACTTTATAGGAGATGGGCCTCGCAAGTGGACAAACATTACGGCTCATTTCATGAAAGATAAATTAGAAACGGGTAAAGCTAAAATTATGCAAAAAAGAAAAGAAGCAAAACAAAGTATGAGTGAAGTTTGGACGAGCTGTTCTACCAGACGCATCTACCACATAATCTGCCCGACTCTCATAGACACTGGACAAATACGACCGCCACGAAAAATACACCCCGTCGCCTGTTTGTTTCTATGGAGATGTCACTGCGCCGCCTGGAATGTTCCACAGTGTGACATTACACAGCTCTACCTCACATTTATTCAATTACAGGCGGTTTTGCAGCATCCGCTTTGGTCTCCGTGAAGATAGAAAGGTTTAATACCATGCAGCGAAACATTCCGGACGAAGCAAGAACATCTTCATGGAGAAAAGCATTTGACGGAGCCTCCAGCAGAAAAGTTACACAATGCGCCTTTAATATTGGCGCGAAACGCAGTTGTGTGGATTCCCGTTGCAAAACGGCGATCTGAAAGTACGTGAAAATGGGACAGATTTATTTAAGAAGCAGTCATATACAGCGTAAAGGTACACTGTGTAACTTTTCGAGTGGAGGGTCTGCCATCTGCTTGTCTCCATGGCGATGTTACTGCTGTTGGATGCCTGTGATGCTCCTTAGTATGGCATTAAACAAATATATCTTACATTTATTCAATTATGGGTGTTTTTATGTGGATCAAAACAACTACAAAAACACTTCTCCACAGATCTGACCTGTAACTTGGCCTTGCGATGTGGCTGCTCGTCTCCATGGTGATAGCTCAACTAAATGCCCTACTGTAGAACATTCCAGGAGCCGAGCAGGTGGCCAGACCCTCTAACAGAAAAGTTACGCAGTGCACCTTTAAGCTGCGTTTTCTCAACATCGGAGTTTGACGGTAATGAGGAAAAAAAAAAAAAAACCCCGTCTGCAAACAAAAACGTTCCCGATCGGATACGTAAGGAATTAACTGACACTGGCTCCTCTCCTCAGCGTCTTTCGGGAGTTGCTTTTGTCGCAGACCAAGGTCCCAACATCTTGAAACACACATTTGAGGAGAGAAACGCGTCCTTGGTGTATACCGGTGACTAAATTTAGAAGCGCAAAGCCTTGTTAACTTACCTGAAGAAGTTTGGCAGCGCACTCAGACTTCTCCACGCTGTTCTGCAAGAGTGTGAGAGGCTGGAGTGATAACAAGAACCGCGTACGGAGGTGGAGAGTGTCTGTTGATCTTCAGAAATGCACTTAACAAGCTACCGACTTTACAGCTGCAACTGAATTTAGTTTTTCTTTTGTTTAATACACTCAAAGCCGCCATGTGCAAAATCACTTTTCTGCACGCCAGGTTCACTGCAAGAACTAAAATCTAACTGAGATTTGGGTTGGGCGGTATCCAAATTTTGATATGGTTAAACCTCAGCATTTTACCGGTGTACGATATACGGTGTTACTGTGACTAATTAAGATGTATTTTGTAGCTGCACCTAAACCGTTCAGAAACAGAGTCGCAGCTTTATATGTGAAGATGAGGCACAAGTTCTGATCAAACCAAACTTCCCCAGTGCGTTTCTCCCTCCATTTAATGATCTGGGACTCGCCAAGACAAGAAAAGTGCAGAAGAGGCAAATTCAGAGTAAAAAGTAAAAGGCGACAGTCCAGGGCCTGTGATATTTCCACTGCAGCATGTTGTATCTGACAGACCCGCGCTCTCGCCACTCGGAGAAGTTCCCGTCTCCTCCGTGAAAGTCTGACTTCGCCCTCGAGCGGGAACTTTCTCCTCTTCAGCCTCGTCCCCTCTCGACTCTCGGCTTCAATAAAATGTCTCCGTGAACCAACTTTTGGGCTCAACGTCACACACGAAGCGTCAGTCGGTTTATTTCTTCTTCCTCGCTGCGTGAGGATGGAAATCTCCGAGCGGAACCACGTTTGAAGAGGAGGGAGAGCGGAGGGGAGGAAGTCGGAGCTGTTCCCAGTGTCTGAAGCGACTGTGGTGGATCTGGCCTGACGCAGGGTCGTAGCTCCTCAACATTTGCGTCTCTCCCCTGAAGCCAAAACGCTCCTAATATTATATCAGGTCCTTATGCGCTGCAGATTTTTTTAATGACGGTAATGAAACTGAAACCGTTGCTGCTTTTTGATACCTCAGGGTATTACCGCCCGACCCTGACCCTCTCAATTTAGTTGAGATGATGTGAACTGAGAAAACTGTATCTCACTTGACAAATAAAATGATCTACCGATGCAACAAGACGTTTTGTAGTTAAAATATGAAAATACATCTTGCTACTCCTAAAGAAGCATTGTGTAACTTTACTGCTGGAGGGTCTGTCAAATGCTTTTCTCCATGGAGATGTCATTGCTCTGTCTGGAATGTTCCACAGTGTGGTATTAAACCTTTCTGTCTTCATGGAGCGCAAAACCAGACCAGGTTACAGCTCAGATCTGTGGAGAGGCGACGCGACCCCCGCTCAGTCAGAATCTCTGTTTTTCTAGGTATTTTTGAGCTATACAACCACCTATTATTGAATAAATGTCAAGCAGATGTGTTTAATGTCAGACTGTGGAACATTCCAGGCAGAGCAATGACATCGAAAATAAACAGACGACAGACCCCGAACCAAAAAGTTACATAGTGCACCTTTAAGAAAAACTACTTTTTGCTCCAGCCAAACAAGTGAATTGCAGTCCATTAAATTCTTCAAGTCCTTCAAATCACAGTGCATATTTTCACGTTGAGGTGGTGGGTCAAAGACAAACTGACCTGTGCATTCCTAGTGTTCTCCTGCATGATTTTTTTACTTGATTTTTGGGCTCATTTTCAGATACAAATCAGTCAAACTTTTCATAGAGCCCTTTACGACAATCAGTGTGGCCAAAGTGCTTCACGTTAAAATCAACACAATATAAAAACATAGAAAACATTAACCCCCGAAGACCTGAGGGCAATTTTAGTACATTTTTCCCTCACCTGGATTTTTTTCTTAATTTTGCTTTTAAAACTGCCCCTTTTACCCCTAATGAAGTGTTCTACCTCCTTTTGTTCAGTCCAACCTGTTATTTCACAATCTGCTGCTGTAGTTGTGTCATGAGGCTGTGATAAAAGCTACAGGACCAGAAACAGAGATGGAAAAAAAAAACTGAAAATAAAATTCACACTCTTTTATACAAAACACACAGCAAACATGTAGAAACAACTTTTTGGACATAAAAAATGCTTAATTTAGGGCCTTAGCTACAAAAATGCAAAATCTCAAGTCTGTAAGTAAATTAAAAATCTCCTTATTGCCCTAAAAACTAAAAAAAAGTGCAGTGGCTCCATGACTTTCCTGGTCCAGTCCTGGAAACAGCTCCTGTCAGGTCCAGGGCCAGAGCCACAGCACTTCTGCATTTCCAGGGTGGAAATTACATTTGGATTTGTTCATTTGGACTGAAATAAACCTTTAAATAAAAATAGAAAGAGATGCACAATTACACACACCAAGATGTGTCATTTTCCATGTGTGTGAGAATTAACTCCACTTAGAGCGACTTTTTCCCTCGTTATAAACACACACAGTCAGAGGAGTCGACCATCTTGACTCACTTCACTCTTTGGCAAAGTTTGGCTCGATCAAAATGGACGGAGCGCATGAGTTTGGGGAAAACAAAGTTCCTGTTGGACACTCGTTTTGCTCCCGTCATCACACAGCGTGAGTGTGACGTAGGATAAAGCCGCAGAAATGTACGGAAACCTCTATGTCTGCACTTTCAGAGGGGAAAAGGACGTTTCTGTCTTTTACCGTTACAAAGTTCTGCGCAGTTATAGAAAACATATTCCTCTATATCATGTACGATGTCGTAGGTCCTCGAGGGTTAAAGGTGCATTGTGTAACTATTGCTTTGTCTGGAATGTTTCACAGTGCGGCATTAAACCTTCCTATCTTCATGGAGACCAAACCAGATCAAGTTACAGGTCAGATCAGTGAAGAGACGACCCCCCCCACACAGTCAGAATGTTGTTTTTCTAGGTATTTTTGAGCTATAAAACCACCTGTAATTGAATAAATGTGAAGGAGACGTGTTGAATGTCACGCTGTGGAACATTCCAGGCAGAGCAATAACCAAAAAATGTACACAGTGTACCTTTAAACAATGAAACAAACTGTGCAGATATATGAAAAAAACAAAACAATGAAGCAGCGTCCCAAAGAGAGTTGCGCATTGATGAACGTTGCACAGACTGAGCTGGACAGCGTGGAACAGCCCGAGTTGGTCACAAAGTGCTTCTTCTGCGGCGCACTTTATGGAGAAAACAGAATGTGCTCATTTAAACAGAAAAGTCGGGTAAGGCGTCTTAAATGTGAGAATTAACTGTTTTTGTTAGTTCATTAGTCGCAACAGCCTGTAACAATAGTCTGCAGCTTGCACCACAAACAGCTTTTCTTTGACTTTTCTTTCTTTTGTCATTCGTGCTTTTGTACTTCACTGTTTGTTTGCGTGGTGGTTGCACCTTAGTTTTTGGACAAGTACTTAATTAATCCACAAAAGGCAAAATTCAGGTGCATGGCTTCGATTTAGACTTTATTGATCCACAAGGGAAATTACTCGGACACAGTAGCTCACACATCACAATATATTGCAATAACAAAGAGTAAAAAAATATTTTAAATATGGCAATGAATTTCTAAATAAATGGCAATAAAAGTGGGATATACAGAGGTACATTCATATCGTTCTCCACACAACTGTACAAGAACAGATAATACTCCCTACTTCTTATTTATGGCCATCTGTGTTAGTTCTAGGGCTGCAGCTATGGATTATTACAGTAATCAATTATTCTGTTGATTATTTTGTTCGAATAATCGAGTAATCGTTTGTTATTGTCGCGTCTACTTTGCACATGTTAAGTCCACTCCACCTGCACTGACAGATCCACGTGTTTTGGACATGAAAAACGAAATTATCACTGGGCTCAGGTTGACTCACCTCACGGTTTCTTTTCCACTTGATGTAATGTACGGTTCTGTTTACATGTTGTAGCATCAGTGTGGAGAAGGTGACTTTTAAAATGTAATCCCCTACAGATTACAGATTACATTCCCCAAAATGTAGTTTGTGACGTAATCAATTAAATTACTTAAAGTGAGTAATGTAATCTGAATACTTTGGATTACTTGATATTGTCATGATTTTTAAAACTACATGAATGTAGCAGCCAACTCCTGCAAATTCTTGTTTGGTTTTAGACCTGGATTAGTCCTGGTTTAGATCTGGTTTAGTCCTGGTTTTAGACCTGGTTTAGACCTGGTTTAGACCTGGTTTAGTCCTGGTGTGAGTTCTGGCGCGGTCCACGGAGTGTACGCGACAAGACACAATCCACGCGCAGAGTGCGCCGCGTATGGGAGATGCGGAGCGCGCGGCCTACCGAAAATGCGGGGTGCGCGGCAAACCGGAGCGTACCGCGCACGAGGAGGTTCTGCTCTTATTACACATCCATAGGCGCCGCGCTGTTGTGTGTACAGTGAAGTGCAGTGGTCGTGTGGAAACTTTACCTCTACCACAAAAGGTTCCGGCCATCGCCGAGCGTATGAAAATAAAACGAAGCATCGAGGCAAAAAAATAATAATCGATGCATTTTTCTAATCGATTTAATCGATTAACTCGATGAATCGTTTCAGCCCTAGTTAGTTCCTCCTTTTTGTTTCTGTGTTGTAATAGCAGTGTACTGGTTTTTATAGATATAATCCAAAACATATACAGAAGACCGTTGTGTTCATGACGCTATGCACAAAAAACAAAACATTTAACATTCTTAGTGTCTTTAAAACAGAGGTAGAACGTAGTCATACTCTCACATACTTTCTCTTCCGTTTATGTCTACATGCTTTACCAGATAACACATGTAATACTTCGGAGCGATGTAAGTACACTGCACTTTCATTAGGCGCCATTGTCGCAGAAATCCAGAACTGTAGCTTCCATTCTGATGATAACCCCCGTCACCAAACTTCTTAACAACGAATATGAAGAAAATCAGAACTGGGGCAGTCAAAAAGCAGGATGAGGAGTATAAGTTGCCGATGCTGCGTAGTAGGGTAAAGTATCCCTCGTTAGACCTCAGAACTTTGTATCCTGCAGCTACGATAATATGCTGTGGCCGATATGATGCCGATGAAACGCGTCGTATTTAGACAGTAGATCGGCCTAACGGCATTTTTGTGTGACATTCTAGCCAGTGAAGAAAGTGCTGTAAGTAAACTACCGCTATTAGCTTTTAGCGGTAAATTTGTGTGCGCCGTGGTAATGAATGATCTGCTAAATGCCGATAATCGCACTTCTATTCACAGCTCATTTACATATCAATGCGTGTCCAGTAACATATATACGGCCATTATAGCCAGTCGCTAATAAAAGAGGAACCCAATTACCTCTAACCAATGAGAAAGAACCAAAACGAGCTTCAAAACCGACACATTTCAACACTCGGCGTCGCACAGGCTCCTCTCAGATCACAAGTCAGCACTAAGAACTGTCCTTTTAATCCAGACTCAAACCAATCTTCCATAAAAAGAATATAATCATCATATATTTTATTGTATGAATGGTTTTAATGTATGTGTGAAGCAGCTGATCATCACAATGAATTTCCTTCGGGATTAATAAAGTTCTATCTATCTATCTATCTATCTATCTATAATCTCAGTGTTGCGCACGTGGACCTGTGGCTGCGGGTGTAAACAAACGGCCTATGGCTGTAAACAAAACGCACGCGGGGGTGCGTTCAGGGGCAGTACGGCATCACAGACACAGACAAATGACTCCTCAGATGAATCCTGACACGGCGCCACATATGAGGACATTTATCTGTCTGTAAATTGGAGTAAATGGGCAGAATATAGAGAATCTGAGCAAGATTTATGCCGAGGGCCGATATGTTTCCAAGTACCCATATCGGGCCCTAATGATAACCTCTCATGGGCTGGCCTGGTGGAGGAAGTAAAAATCGGAAGATAAAGTTAATGCACGATCATGGACCAGCCAAGACCTTCTACTGGCCATGCAAAGACGATTCTCGTTGGATACGTGATTCAGACGCACTCTGATAAACGCTCCTTTCTTGAAATCATCTTTGACAAGAAACTACAACATTTCGCATAATGACCTGTCCTGAATTTCTAACCACTGTTTGAACCGGCCTGCAGATGAGGAGTAAATATCCTTATTTCATAAAGCGAAGACAGTTGTGAAATTTTCAGTGCCTTTTGGTCCTGTGTGATTGACAATTTTTCTTCGAGTAAATCCACTTGGGCTACAGCCGTATACACTGAATGAATATTTGGCACGTCTTGCGATGGGGTAAGACAACTTCTAGGTACATTTTGTGTGAAAATAAAAAAGAAAACCCCTCCAGATTTTTTATATGTTGTAGCAGACATATAGCGCTACGTTTTTTCTACTAGTGTCACTGAAGTCGGGCGTGTCCCTTATTGTCGATTTCAAGGTCAAAATATAAGTCAAAAGGTCATTAATCTAAAAAATACTCAAATGCAAAAATAAATCCTTGAGAAGATTTGGATTCCTTATGATTTCCCCTTTCCAGAGATACCTTGGTTTTTGATATCGGACGAGTAGTTGCCGAGTAAATGCTCTCCGCTCTAAGTCACTCCCCCTTCAGAGCGCTATCGCGACACAATCGGCGCTAATGAAACCACTGCACATCTTATCAGGTTCGTCAAGAGGCTGCGCAGAGTTTTGTCTCGTGTTTTTGCATATTTATGGAGAATTGGGTGACGTAGGCTTGTGGGCGGAGCGTAGAATCGCAGAATCGTACGGCGAACAGGAAGTGGAGTTCGAATAGGGCCATGGAGAGATCGCTAGATGACTCGAGCATGCACGGATGATGTCTAAAACCTCTTCTGGCCCAAGAGAAAGTGCATGGAGAGCGTAGTGTCGCCTTATTAACATATTTTTGCTTGTGCATTCGTATCTTGTCTTGTTTGCGTAGTGTATTTGCACCAAAAAAAGTGAGATCAGCCTTTGCCTTTCTATAAACTGCTTTGGACGAATGATAGAACAAGTATAAAATGTGCCCTTTCCATATAGTAGTTCTAGTGCGTTGTCTTTTCTTCCCCTGCCTGATGCCACACTGACATAACACAAACTGAAGAGCTCTTGTCAGCGCCACGATCGGAGCCTGTTATTCCGCCCCTACACCAAACCGAGCTCCGCGCTGCCTTCAAGGACCTTCCCTCGGCGTGACCTCAGAGCTGTGCCGGCGGTGCGTTCGAGTGCCTGCTCATCCTGTGACTTCTGAGTGACTTTTGGGGCTGTGATGAGCTTGCAGTCGGGGGCGAGTGTGGGAGATTTGACTTGTCCTCTGGGGGATAAGGGCCTGTCCTGCTCCGGAGCTCAATCCCACGAGCTGCTGTCTCCAATTTTAGCTCGTGCCCCTCACAAACGGGCTCAGCGAGCAGAGATGGAGGGACACGAAAACAAGAGAGGAGTTAGAAGCGAAGTGGAGGACAGTGTCTGCAAACTTTTGGAATACAAAGAAGATGGTGTGGAGGAATGTGAGAAATGCTCCATTCTAGTCTTGTCAAAAGTAATAAAAAACATTTTTTGGACTATAAGGTGCACTTCAAATCCTTTAATTTTCTCAAAAATCCACATTGTGCCTTATGTATTAATTCTGGTTGTGCTTACTGACCTCGAACCGATTTTATGTAGTCCAAAGTGCTCAAAAATTTGTCAGAAAGTTTTAGTATGACTTTGGTAAGTTACGAAGCCGCACCGCTGGATGGATTGTTGTCGCGTTACGGCGGCCGCAGTCAGGAGCCTCGCAGAGTAACACGTTCTGTGCTTCAGCATCATATTATGGTGCGTGTATGATGAGGACACCAAAATGGCCCCTGTTCAGAGACATGTTGACTCACACGCCCAAGTGAAGCAAACTGATTCGGTGCTGCCGTCATTCTGAGCAACCAAAGAACTCCAACCTCTAGATATCGGTGTCAACAGGTCGTTCAAAGTTAAATCTCGAGCTGTGTGGGAGCGTTGGACGACAGAAGGTGAACGCACATTCACCAAGACAGAGGCAACGCCGGGCGAGTTACACCACGATCTGCCGGTGGATCGAGGACGCCCGGGCTCAGGTCTCAGTCTCACTTAATGCACTTTATAATCCAGTGGACCTTAAGTATGAAAATAGACCCGTTCACTGATATTTGATATTGCGCCTTATAATCCGGTGTGATTTATAGTCCGAAAAATACGGTACGTTTTTCTCATTCTCAGTATATGGACATGGCCATGCCTCATGTGAAAGCTCCAAGAATTCCCTCCCTGAGCTGCAGAGGCTGCACTAGCACTGTTACATGATTGGCTGTAGGTGCTGGGGTCTAGGTAGAGACATTCAGATCAGAGAGAGGCATTTTAGGATTAAACCAACTGGATTTCAGCGTTAAAACTGGCAATAGAAATGAGAGACTCATGTGAGACTCTGCTTTCTGCTTGGATAATCGTCTTGAGAACAAAACAACAAATTATAACATAAATAAATTGTGCATCGAGTCCAATGCTTTTGTGACTAAAGATAAACCAATTAATTTAGTGTCAGACAATATTTGATTTAAACACGTCTACCTTGTACCCGGAGACCATTAGGTTATGTTTACAGAATTTAAAATAAGTATTTTATGTACCGTTCCTTAAACATTTGAGGTGAAAATATATGAATTATATGATGAATTACAGAAGAATCCGATGCGTTTCAGAACACGTTTGCAGAGCTGTTGGTAATCCTGTGCTTTTATTGTGCAGCCGACGACCCGAGAACATTCCACCTTTAAGTGGCCCGCGGAGAATGTTAATTACCCGCTATGTTCAGGCTCAGAGTTGAGAGTTCAAAGACGACTTGTTTATTTGCGTTTATGGATATGTTTTGTGAGTGAGATTCAAGATGACATCTCACACGTACAGATACTACAAACACTCACTACATTTATAAAGAGCTCAAAAATGTGCTCCGGAAAAGTGGACTCGCACCTGTACAACGAGAGAAAACGCTTTTGGTCCCTGAACCGTTGTTTTAAAACCACTCGACTGACACTTTATTTTAAGGAGTGTAGTGTTTGTGACTGTAGAACCTACTTTAAAGGCCCTGTAAACATCTTTTCCATGTAATTGAGCGAAATTAGTCTCGCCCCGGTGCAGATCTACTGTATAAGCAGCTCTCGAGGTCAACATATGTCTGCTGAGTTTGATTAATCATAACGAGGAGGTGCGTTTTTGCATGCTAGTTTGTTTGTGCGGTTATTTTCGCTCCGCTCCGTCCTCTGAAAATTGTGAAAAGCACTTTTAAACTCATGGTGAATAATGGAGTAAGTGAGGAAACCGCGAAAATCAGGTACGGCACCGTTAACTTTTATCGTTTTAGTTTTAATCTACTTTTATTTTACTCTAAAAATGGTCTTTGTCTTAGCCACTCTTAAAACCTCTCACTCTTGGTTTCGTGAGTACGTTTCTAATATTTGATTTTTTTATTGAGAAGCTGATGTCCAAGGGCGTTCGCTCTGCACACAGATGTGAATACTGGATTTTATTCATTAAAGACTTTCTATGCGTTGAGTCTTTTTAATCCGAAGCGATCCTGGACGGTGCATCTTTCTAGTTGGATTTTTACAATCATATTTTAAACTCTCTTTGTGCCATTGAAACAGGCGAAGAGCAGAAAGTGCAGAAACATGAGACTGCGGTACTTTTGGACAAGACAAAAGCAACAGGCCACTTTAAACGGCCCATATTACACCATTTTCTGATCTACGTCATGATGTCGTTTCCTCATCACAAACAGACCCGGAGTTGTGTTTATTTATTTTTTTGCTTAATTCACACACGTTTAACACACAAACTCTGCGTGTTTAGGCTGAGCGCTTCTCCCAAACACACTAAAAACACTCTGTTCCACCTCGTGATACAGGGCCGACTGTGTTTTTCAACTCCACACATCTTCACTAGAATCATTTGGATCATTTCAGCCCTGGAATTATCAATCTCTACTGAGCGAAAGGCAAAGGTCTTCCCTCATTTCTCTCATTTCTCTCATTTAACGACTCTCTCTCGTTTGAGTATTATGATGATTGTGTTTCGGTTTGTTTGTAGTGCGATTTTAATGTATTTCTTATTCTGTAAAACACTTTGAATTGCTTTGTGCTGTACAGATAAACTTGCAGTTACCTTGAAAACTACCGCTTCATGACATCACAAGGGCATTTCTCATGTGTAATTTTCTAACTAATTGGCGTTAATGACGAGTTATGTTTGACCACTTAACATTTTCAAGTGAATAACACACATTTACGAAAACTGTTTTTAGAGTTTGTGTCATGCGGTGCTGGTTGTGAATGGCTGGTGGCCCTGTGTGCTGTGCCACTGGACCATATGGATAATCCGGACTTGACCAGGTGGAACAGAGCGTTTTGAGCTTTGGAGATGTGGACAGACTAATAAAAGGTCGGGACTACGGATGGAAATTAGCACCTGTGCTAAATCCGGCGTATTTACACCGATATGTGTGATTTCATACAAATTGCATGTTCATGAATATGCACTGTCCCATCCAAATAAACTAATGAATGAATGAAATGAAGGTTACTCAAACATTTGTGAATGAAATGAAACACAACTGCGGGTATGTTTTTTTTGTTTTTGTTTTTAGAAAACAAAAAGTATGAAACAAAGTGGTAAACAGTCTCTGCCCTTCCCAACCTCCCACCAAACAATACATATTATACATATACTTTATACATAGACATAGAAATACATATATACATACATATACTGTATTTCCCATGCACTATATAAACAGAAGCGTGTATTTATAAAAACATATCCATATATATGTTTACATATAAATAAATAAATAGTTACACTCTTAATAATGAAATGTTACTATAAACAGTTATATAGAATATCAAATATTAATCAGCTGGTCCTAATACCTTTTCATATAAGTACTAATGCATATATATATATATGTATGTACATAGACATGCACATGAATACGCTTTTGTCTGTTGAGTTAGTTTTTCCAAAGGTAGAAATTCTGACGTCGTAAATCGCCTAAAGGCCGTCACACACCACAGGAGAATTTGCCCGATTTTGGCTGCGATTTCTTCTCACCGAGTTCAGGAGGTGTGACCCGACTTTTTGTCTCCGTGTGCGATTTCCTCATGTGTGGAGTCAGTGTCAGATCAGAACCACCGAACATCAACGACGCGACGGAAACAGACGATAAAACAGAGTCAGGGGCAGAGGAGCGACGGACACAGAGACGCAACAAACAAACTCGGGGTAGAGCGAAAATAAAGACTTTATTCCTCACCTGATGTAAAGTGGAACATTTAAAGTGCAGCGTCTGATCCACATTATCCATAGAAACTGTCCTCCGCAAATAATGACATCCAGCCCAAAAAACCGCGCTGTTAATTCATTTTGAAGAGTTTTTTGAAAGTAAAAAGGTGAAAGTTGTTCCTCGCGTGTGTTTTGTTTACGTCCACAGAGCGTAAAGCTGCAGATCAGCCACAGTGACTCTACTTCCTGTGGACTTTATCTCCTCTTTTATGCTTTAAAAATCCTGTATCTGAAGTTTTGCTCCACATTTCACATATAATAATCACACAGTTTTGACTTGTGTCTAAACTGGAAGTGCAGAGTCTGATCTTTGAACACTTCAGAGTCTCAGAGCGACTGGTTTTACTGTAGACAGGAAACAGCTGAGGCCATCGCGCTCACAGCTTTATATCCTGTGGTCCACACACTGATCCTGCTGCAGTCTGGGAGATCGGAGATTTTTAGTCTCATAAGTTTCTCCTCGTGTCTGTGGTGTTTGCGCATTTTGTCGCACGTTTAAACATCGTTTAAGACCGAAACATCCTCTAGTGTTGGAGGTAAATCATCTTTCCAGAGTAGTAGTAAACATTTATTTGCAAAATGTGTTATAGTAATCAGTATTCTACATTTCCTTCTGTCTAAATGAAGGTATTTCCGGGTATGTTTTGATGAGGTAATAACATGATAACAACTAAAACCTCACAAGAGTCAATTTTGCACAATATTAGACCAAGGTTTTTAATAGTCTGATCATAATTAATTAATTTAGACACGGTTTGGTCCTTGTTAAGATTATGGTGTGTCCGTCATGCTTTAGAGTCGTGGCATTACCTCTACACACGTGCTGCCTGTGTCCAGTAAAAGGGAATGTATGAGTTTCCAGTTTTCTAGCTTGTAACAGTGGCGTTAACTTTGATTTCGTGAAATTAGCTGTGCACTTTTTTCCCTGGGAATATCTATTTTTGGTTGCCTGAACAGCCAGTCCCTTCTATGTTCTAGTCAAATCCAGAAGCGACCGATACTGTACCAAAGAGTGTGAAAAAAACGCCCGTCCGAACTTGAGACAATCCAACCGCAGCTGCTTATTTATATCACGTGTCCCTCAAGTACGTCTTTAAACGTCTCGTAACATTCAGAACAAAATATGTAAATACTTTCTTTTACCTGAGATAAGTCATAGGTTGGTGCTTCCGTTGTTAAATCTGAGAAAACCCGCGCTGTTTGTCAGTCCTTTTTGTTGTCTTTGACGCTAGCGTGACCGTGCTTCTCTCTGATTGGTTAATCCAGCCGTCAATCACTTCCTCTGAAGCCGGGGAGACAGAACACGGCTCCAGATCCACTCATCTTTGTGTTATTTTGTCAAAGCGTGTGGTTTCGGCTTCTCAGGTAATTGGAGCTGTAATAGAAATCGCAAAATTCCTCCATAACACGACCACTCTACCACCTGTCGCCCAAACCCAAATTACAGTTTTGTCTGATCTCTGTTGTCCGTGTCTATTTTTGCCTTGTCATTGGCTCCTGTGTCTGCTGCTGCCGCTGCCCCGTGCTGTGTACAATCCAATGAGCTCGGGGGGTAATTAAAGGATCCCTGTAACGTGTTTCTGTAAATAGCCCCTGAGTCCTGAGCCCGGAGCACATCGCTAACCAGGCTGCAACGAGTCGCTCTCATGCAGAAGAGACTCGTGCGATCGATGTCGGGGCGGGCGGACGGGCGGACGGGCGGATGGAGCGGAGAGCAGCACGGTTTAAGGGCTACGCTGTGGTTTAGTATCTTGAGTATTCTGAAATGACAAAGCAGAAGTTCAGACATTTTAATCCATGTAATAATAATGATCTTCTTCCCGCAAACAGACCTGGAGTTGTGTTTTGTTTCATGCGCACAAACCCTGCGTGTTTAGGCTTTGAGTTCTTCTCTCAAACTGAAAACACTCCGTTTTACCTTGTGATGTCATGCGGTGAAAAGAGGAAGTGCTCCTCTGTGTTTTTAAACTCCACGCACCTTCACTAGAATCATTTGGATTAGTTCAGCCCTGGAACTGCCGATCTCTACTGAGCTAAAGGTAAAAGGTCGGTGTTAACTCCAAAACTACCGCTTCATGACACAGCGCTCGGAGACCAGAGAGTAGTTTTACCATTAAAGTAAAGCTAAGAATAACTAGCATGCCAACACACTTCCTGATTGTCGGAAAATAGAACAGCAGAGATATTTTGACCTGAGAACAATGGGGCAAGAAAAAATTTGCTCAAATACATGGAAAAATGAGCACAGGGCTTTTCTGTTAAAGCTGCTAACATGAAATCTACCACTACATGACATCACAAGGTGGAATGGAGGATTTTGAGCTTTGGAGATGTAGACAAACTAATAATAGAGTTACTCAAACGTGTGTGAATGAAACAAGACACAACTCCAGGTCTGTTTTTGATAAAGGAACAACATAATGTTCTTTTTCACCAGATGAAGCAGAAGTTTTTCAATTCCAAAGCTGAAATTATCCAGTGAAGCAGCGTGGAGTTTAAAAACACAGTGGAGCTCTTCCTGTATCACCGTATGACATCACAAGGTGGAACAGAGTGTTCTAAATCTGCAGGGTTTGTGTGAATGTTACAGTAGAATGTTGTTACCTCATTATGGAGACAAGGAGATGACGCACCTTCCACTAGAACAGGTACAGACTGCACTTTTAAAGCTGCATTGTGTAACTTTTCTGGTTGAGGGTCTGTCACCTGCTTGGTTTCTACGGATACGTCATTGCTCTGCCTAGAAAGTTCCACAGTGGGACATTAAACAGTTCTACCCCTCTTCAATTAATGGTGATTTTATCGCTCAAAAATACCTAGAAAAACGCGTTCTGACTGTGAGCGGCGTCGCCTCTCCACGGATCTGACCTGTAACTTTGTCTGGTTTGGTCTTCACGAAGCTAGAAAGGTTTAATGCCACACTGTGAGACATTCCGGACGAAGGGGTAGATGACGATTTTACACAAATTTCAGACAAAGCAACAACATCTCCATGGAGAAAAGCATTTGGCGGAAAAAGTAACACAGTTTACCCTTAAAACCATAAATAAAGTCACTTAAATTTCTAAAAATATGTTCACGTTTTTAGTTTGGAGCATTGTTTTAATCACCCGTGCCCGTGTTTGGTGAGCACCTTCGTATCTCGGCCTCTCTGAGTTTAATTGATCCCAAATTGCCCAGTCCATACATAAATGTTGACACTATTGACGCCTGCTGCTCTCCAGGGTGCTGACTTACAAATAGATACTAGACGTAGCAGCCCTAAAGGTAAACCGCCTCATTTAGACTGCGGTACAGATTCACTGTGCAACTTTTCAGGGAATGTTGAGTGGAATTAAGCGTGTCCATCTTACATTACTATCCAGCACCTAAAAAACATGCTTTCTTACTGTGAGAGACTCGCCCCTCCGTAGATCTGACTGCAGCTTGGCTTTGTGGCGTCGCCTGCTTGTTTCCAAGATAACTTTAATGCCATACTTTGGAAAATTTCAGGCAAACCTATAACATTTAGCTAGAAAATGTACCTGGGGCATTTTTGTTTCATGAAATAAAGTAACATTTGTCTTGCCTCAGTATAATTATATTTGATACGCAGGATCATGAGGCTCATTACAAAGCGTTTTATCATCTGCGAATCAGGAAGTAATGCTGTAGAAGTTGTGAAAAGCGCTTATCCATCACAGTATATCGAATGACAAGTCTCTTTGCTTAAATGAATAGTTATGATGCAGAAATAGCTAAAAAAAACAAAAAACAGGGGGAACTACATAGACCATGATCCTTTGCTCTGTTTCACTGTAGACGACATGAAGAAATAACTGTTTTAAGCACTTTTACATCTTCATTCTTTGGATTAAGTCTTGTGAAGGCGTTTTTAGAGGAAAAAGTTGCAGATTCTCAGTATCGTACCATGAGATGTTTATGGTGAAAATATGGTACAGAGAGATTTGGACATCGTTACATCCCTAATGACAATAAAACATTTTATAATGTCAGTCTTGTTATTATGTAGAATATCGTAACCATATTGTGAGCTTTCCCACGATATCGCAATAAATTTTGTACTGCAGTGTTTCCCACACATTGACTATTGTCTGGCGCTGCACCACACATTGATGCCCAAGAGCCACAGATTGATATTGATCCCGCCTCTCTTTTTTTTTTCTTTTTCAATGCGATTCTGTCGTTCTCACTCACACGCAGAGAGAGAGAGCACGCACATACACGTCAGACGCAGCTACACTTATAAAACACCTGCACTATTTGCCCTCCAGACCAGAGTCTCTGTCCGAGCCAGGACCGCGGCCGTGGCTGTGGACCTGAAACCACCCGCATCTCCGTGGACGGGACCGCGAGCAGAGCAGGTGTCCGTAAACTGCTGTCCGAGCTCCGCACTTCGCGTCACGGAGCTCAGACACCGGTCCGTTCGCTTCTCTAGGCGGGCAAACCTCCAGGCTCATCCCAACACTCAGCCTGGCGCTGTCCGGGGTCCTGGCCCGGGCTGCCCCACGAGCCATAAATGGGCCAGAATCCAAGGAGGTCCCTTAAGATCGGGCACTGGAGTTATTTTTCAGAAAGCCTTGTAAAATGAGGCGTTCATACAGTGCTACTTGGTCTGTGGGAAACACTGTACTGTGAGGTTCATACTGTGATGATATCGTATCATGAGACTTGGCTCTCGTTACGTCCCTACATTTCACGTGTTGTTTTTGCCTGAGCTGAAGCCGGTTTATCAGCGTTATTTCACTCCGGACCGTTCTCACATCAGGCGGTCCTTTAAAACTCCACCCTCCTCCTATGCTAGGCTGGAGGGCAAGACTGTAGCTTAAAAATGTTCCTCTGCTGGAATGAGGTGATTTAAATTTTGGCCCTGGCTCCCTGCTTCATATGCGAATGCCTCTTCTCTCATCACAATTTATTACTTTCCGATGGGCTGCTGGTTTGCGCTGAAAGAACATAAAACTCGGGGAATAAAAAATCAATTTGGTTGGTGTGTGTCTCGCAAACGTCGCCGTCCTCTCTGGTGCACAAACCATCTCAAGCCGCGGAATAGGAAGTGGATGGATCGCGATGTCTTTTTTAGTGCGTTATGAAAATGCGTTTAGTCAAAGTGGAGGCCATGAAGAGCTCCTGATTAAGTCAAGGTTGCATAAAAGAGGCGTTTAAAGGAGGAGCAGGCGCCGGGCGGGATTTATGGAGGAGAGGATAAGTGGCTGAATGATAAAAGAGACACAGTCCGCGAGCTTTGTGACCCGAGAGGTGTAGTGTTTGCCCAAGGCTGATAGAAGAGGAGAAGAAAGAGGGAGAGGAGAGGGAGAGGACGAGGAGAGGGAAAGGAAGAGGAGAGGGAGAGGAAGAGGAGAGAGGGGAGATGGAGAGGGGAAAGGAGAGAGGAAGAGGCAAGAGTGAAGATGGAGAGGAGAGAGCAAGAGGAGAGATGGAGAGGAGAGAGGGAGAGAAGAGAGGGAGAGGAGAGAGGGAGATGAAGAGGGGAGATGGGAGATGGAGAGGAGAGAGGGCAAATGGAGAGCAGAGGAGGATAGAGGAGAGATGGAGAGGAGTGAGGGAGAGGAGAGAGGAAGAGTGAAGGTGGAGAGGAGAGAGGGAGAGGAGAGAGGGAAAATGGAGAGCAGAGGAGGAGAGATGGAGAGGAAGAGGAGAGAGGGAAGATAGAGAGGAGTGAGGGAGAGGAGAGAGGGAGAGGAGAGAGGGAGAGGAGAGAGAAGACAAGAGACCAGAGAGGTGCAGTATTTGCTCAAGGTTGATAGAAGAGAAGAGAGCAGAGAGCAGAGGAGACACCAGACAGCGTTGGGCGGTATCCAAATTTTGATACGGTTAAACCTTCTCAGCATTTTACCGGAGTTTATTAAGTCAGAATTATTTTGTAGCTGCACCTTAAACCCTTCAGAAACAGAGTCGCAGCTTTATATTTGAAGATGAGGCACAAGTTCTGATCAAACCAAACTCTGCGGCGCGTTCGATCGCATCAGCATCAGCACACGAGCCGTTTTTATCAGCGCTTATACTGTATGCAAATGAGCTGTATGCAAATGAGCCGTGTGGTTATAAGGTTTTTTTCTGTAAAACGTAAACAAACAGTAGAATAGTTAGAAAGTTTCAGACGCAAACACGTTTTGATGCAGACCCATAAATTGGGCTTTACGTCTCCTCCGTGAAAGTCTGACTTCGCCCTCGGGAACTTTCTCCTCTTCAGCCTCGTCCCCTCTCGACTCTCGGCTTCAATAAAACGTCTCCGTCACAAACTTTTGGGCTCAACGTCGCACAGGACGCGTCAGTCGCGTTTTTTTCTTCTTCCTCTCTGCGTGTGGATGGAAATCTCCGAGTGGAACCACGTTTGAAGAGGAGGGGAGGAAGTGGTTTTAGGTCTTTATGCAGATTTTTTTAAAATGACGGCAATGAAACCGATACCGTTGCTACTTTTTGATACCGCGGGACACCGTGTTACCGTATTACCGCCCAACGCTAGAGACCAGAGAAGTGTAGTATTTGCCCAAGGCTGATAGAAGAGGAGAGAGGAGAGGAGAAAGGGAAGAGGGCGCAGATGGAGAGAAGAGAGAGGGAAGAAAGTTGGAGAGAGAAGAGGGGGAAAGGAGAGAGGGAGAGATTAGAGGAGAGACCCGAGAGGTGTAGTGTTTGCCCTGGGCTGAGAGAAGAAGAGAGGAGGGAAGAGAGAAAGAGGGGGAGAAGATGAGAGACCAACGAGTGTTGTTTGCCCAAGGCTGACAGAAGAGGAGAGGGGGTAAGGGAGAGAGATAAAAGAGGCAGGAGAGAGATGGAGAGTAAAGGAGAGCAGGGAGAGAGCGAGTGTCATTATTTTCGATCAGACGTTTTTGTGCCAAGAGCGCCGCCGGTTTGTGCTGAGGCGGTGACTCTGCCGCTCCACAAGTCTCAGTCTGAGGCCAAAGCTCTGATCACGCTCTTACTTAGACCTGGAGAGAGAGAGAGAGCTGTGTGTTTATTTACTGTCAGGAAACATCTACCTGCTGCGCTCATTGTGGGTGCTTTTTTAGGTTTTTTATTCTTAGTGCACAGTTGAATTAAGAGTTAGATAACCAGGCTCACAGCGGACTGTAATGCCTCTCACTGAAACTGATCGGAGAAAGCCGGAGCATTCAAACATGTACTCCATGCTGATCAGTCGAAGTATGGCAACAGCGCAGCAAGACGAAACAAAAACAGACATCAAATGCACAAAGCTCTTCCCTCTGCACATTTTTCGCAAACTAAACCGTCCGTATTTCTGCTAAAACAGGCGGAAGTACGTCTAAGTCTGTTCAGACCTCCAACCTGTAGCTCAGGAGCTGCCAGTTGTCGGAGTGTAACGATATCCAAGTGTCACGATACGATCTCGTCACAGTATGAACCTCATCATTGTATCACTGCGATATGGTGTGGAGGCTCACGATATTATGATATTCTACATAATAAGACTGAAATTATAAAACGCTTTGACCAGTCATTTGGTGCAACATTTATTGTCATTAGGGATGGAACGAAATCCAAATCTCTCTGTACGACATTTTCACCATAAACATCTCACCGAACCAGATTTATTGGCTTACAAAACTGTGAATCAGCTGCTTTTACCTCTAAAAATGCCTTTACAAGACTTAATCCAAAGAATGAAGATGTAAAAGTGCTTAGAACAGTTATTTCTTCATGTCGTCTGCACTGAAACGGAGCAAAGGATCATGGTCTATGTAGTTCCCTCTTTTTTTTTTTTTTAGCTATTTCTGCATCAGAACTGTTCATTTAAGCAAAAGATTTGTGATTCGATATATTGTGATAGTCCATGATATAATTGTGAGACATTTGACGATACGATATCACCAGATTTGGGTTATTGTTGTTATGTCCCTAACCAGTCGCTCTCTACCCACTTTCAAGTAGCTCGTCAAGGGATTTGGGAATTATATCATTGTGCTGAATAAGAGAAATGTGATTAATCACAAGCCTGTCACCGTTGTAAATGTATTATTTTGAAGCCCAACCTTGTGCACACACAAATGGACAGTGGTTTATGTTTCGTAGGCGTCTAAATGTATCCAAAGGCTCGCCCTCTTTCTTAAAATCGTCTCAGTTTCTTGTGGGCGCTAAAATGAGTAGCTCTTTGGCATTTTTGTTTTGTAACGGTAGCTCACCGGAGGAAAAAGGTTCCACTTTTGGCTTCTGCCCAGTTGTTGTGCCGTGATTGGTCGATGGTTTGAGCCACTGGTTGCCGGTCGTGCTCGGAGCAGCGACGCCTGGTCCAGATGTGTTCATGTGACTTTGTGAACCGAAAAATTTTGTGAGAATTCATCTTGCTGTCCAAGGTTAAATGTCCTATATTCCATGAAATTGACTCTTGTGAGCTTGAAGCCCTGTCAGAATATCGTTACCTCCCCACAAACAGACCTGGAGTTGTTTTATTTCATTCACATGATTGAGTGATCCTTTATTATTAGTCTGTCTACATCTCCAAAGCTCAACATGCTTTGGTCCAATTTGTATGAATTAGTAGTTTTTAAGTTACCAGCTGCGATTAGTTCAGCAGAGATCGGCACTTCCAGGGTTGAAATCATCCAAATGATGCTAACGAACATGTTTGGAGTTTAACAAAAGCAGTGGAGCACTTCCTGTATTATCACATCACAAGGAATGTTTTCAGTCTGAGAGCCTAAATCTGCAGGTTTGTGCGTTAAACATGAGTGAATGAAACAAAACACAACCTCAGGTCTGTTTTTGATGAGGAAAACACCATTATAACATTGGAAATGATGTGGGCGCTCGTGGTTGAGCAGTTGTGGCTACAGTAGTTTTCCCCCACTGACTGTGAGGGATGAATGCCGGGCTGCTGCAGTGCTGTGAGAGCCTTGTCCGCCTGTGTGTAGACCAGTACAAACGGGGTCATTATGTTTATTATGAAGCTCATTTCACTCCGTAAACGTTTGAAGAGTCAGAGCGCCCGGCCCTCGTCCCTTTAGAAGAGTTCTGCAGACTGTGGAGCGGCGCAGGGACTCATGTTTCACAGCTCGTATTGTGAGGTTCGGTCTGTGGACAGGTCCGGTGAAAGCCCAGCGCACACTACGGTCCCTGTCTGCTTTATACTCCGGCCTTCAGACGGTCGGAGACAAAAGAGACGCTCACAAAGGCTCAGACGGGAGGCCGAGGAGGAAACTGTACTCCAGCCTCATTGTGTCCCAGAGACCGGAGAGAGAACAGAGAGAAGGAGGAGAGGAGGAGGGAGAGGGGCAGAAATACACCGAGGAAAGGTGAGGAGGAGTTAATGAACTTCTCTTAGTCTGAGCTGAGTCCCCATGTGGAACAGCGAGAAGATGCTTACCACAGTTTTAAAAGTTTCAGTGTTTTCATGCACGGACTCTTCTGTTAGGCTGTCGGGGTCTAACATAAAGGCAGAAAAACCTTGTGCCGTGGTCCGTTCTGTTATCAGGTTCTTGCTTCAGACCAAGAGTTCATTTTCCTCAGAGTGATTACGTGATGTCGCCGTGTCCGCTCAGCTGATTTATACAGGTTTTGGCGCTGTTTTCCTACCGGTGGAGGCAGGGGGACGGCGCCATCTGCAGTCCGACTTCCTCAGGACAGTATCTCGGTGTGTGAGAGTAAAAAACGCCCCCTCGTCCAGGTTCATTGTCTCTTTAACCCAGCGACGATGTTTGTTGTCCTCTGTCCTCTCATGCACTGTAGGTGTAAAAGTTGTGTGAGTGAGTGTTGGTGGTGGTCGGAGGGACCGTTGGCGCCGCTTGGCTTGGCAGCCGCGCTCCGTCAGTCTGCCCCAGGGTAACTGTGGCTACAACAGTAGTTTACCACCACCGGGTCTGGAGTGAATGAAGAATGCTCTGTAAAATGCTGTGTAAAGCACTTTGGGGACATGTGTCTGTGTCAAGCGCTATATAAATAAACCTTACCTACCTGTCCCGGTGATGTTCGCTTCGTCCTGGTCCAGAATGTGCTTCTCTCTTTTGCAGTGGTCGGAAATGGCTGATTTGAGTTGGTCTGCGTCGTGTTTTGTCGCTCGTGTGTTCCCAGTTTTCCCAGCAGTCAGTGGCCAGAGTGGAGCTTTGCTGTAACATGCTAATGCACACTTCCTGTTTATGGGAAAATAAAATGCTTTAGAATTATTTTGACCTCGAGAGCTCTTCATACAATGCGCAAACGCGTGGAAAAAAAATCCAGGAAAAGGCCATTAATTTTCATTCTTGTTAAAAACGTTGTTGTTTTTCCGTTGGCAGTGGTCCTGTTTCGTATGCATGTACAAATATGGGACAAATTACTGTTTAATGTTTTCTACAGACACGCGGTATTTTAGTGATGGAACATTAAAGCTGATGTACAGCCCTTTTTTCCCTCATAAATTCGTAGAATATATTGAAAAAGCAGTAGTTTGTGACAAAATTCAGACCGCGACAGGCTGTCTTCATCTAAATATAAAACACATTAGCTGTACAAAGAGCGCTGTGAGCCACCATGACACTCTGGGGTGAGAGCGGAGTGGCTGTTCTTTGTGATCTGCCCTGTTTATCGACGGCTGTGCACATACTGTACCGTAGTGTCCTTTTACAGATCATTTATCCAGGGATGCACCGATACTTAGTTTAGTTTAGTTTATTAGTTTATTTGACAGGGACAATGCACATAAAAACATTGACCTAGACAAAAGAGGTAATATGTTTGTGCCAGGTTATAGCAAATAGGCTAATTTCCACCTGCAGTCCCTGGACAGGTTGATATAAAATGGCAGATACGCCAAAAAAATAACTTACAAAATGGTAACTCAGTCCTAAAGATAAGATCAGACACATTCATACATCACAACCACACGCACTATATACATATATACATTTCATATTTCTGTATTCACACAGTTCATTAGTGTGTGCATGTTTGAGTGGATAAAAGCCATCGTTTGGTCAGACGTGCAAACATTCCATAACTTGTGCATGAGACTATTTCAGATGGCAGTGTGTTCCAGAGGCTTATGGCTTTGTACGAAAAAGAGGACTGACCAAACGAGGTTCTAAACTTTGGAACAGTGCACTGTCCTCGGGCTGTGGAGCGTGTGGCTCGGGAGCTGATCCTGGTATTGGCCCGATACTTCCATAACGTACTCGTACTCGTTAAACATTTGCCAATACCACTTTTACACGACACATTCCGCAGTATCCCGGTTTCAGTTTCCCGAATAATCCAGTATCCCGGTTATGAGAAACCAGAGCGACATGAATAAAGCGACTGTAGCGACATCAGTGAAAGAGCCGCTGCACTCGTACGATCTGAAAAGTTTAACATGAACCAACTCCGACGCGACAAACACACAGAACAGACTCGGCACCAGCAGAACCTCCTCTGTCACGGGAAGAACACTCATATTCCACTGAGGCGTGTCCTTTAGTCAGACAGAAGCTGAACCGCATCATCTCCTTTTATACTGTATGCAAATGAGCCGTGCAGTTTTCAGTTTCGTTTATGTAAATTGTAATCAAATGTGCACAAAGCTGCAGTAAAAACACATTATAATCAAGCTTCAAAACATTTATTGTCAAATTTTTATATTCACATTCTCAATCAAAGCTAAATTTAATAATAATAATAATAATAATAATAATAATAAAATGAAAGAAAAGTTCAGAGTTCTTATGGAGACCGCCCCGTGTGCACAGAGGGAATATCAGGGTTGTTTGGATATTTTCCGGGTTTATACTTTTTGCATTTGCGCATTTGTAAGATTGGTAAAGTATCAGTATCTGTATCGGTATCGGCAAGTACAGAAATAATTGTACTCGTACTCCTATCTGTTTTTGAAAAAGTGGCATCAGTGCGTCCCGACATTTATCCCAGATTTAAAAGAAAAGCCCTGTACTCATTTTTCCATGTATCTGAGCAAAATTTAACTTGCTGTTCTATTTTCCGACAATCAGGAAGTGTGTGTTGGCATGCTAGTTATTCCTAGCTTTACTTTAATGGTAAAACTACTCTCTGGTCTCCGAGCGCTGTGTCATGAAGCGGTAGTTTTGGAGTTAACGCCGACTTTTTACCTTTAGCTCAGTAGAGATCGGCAGTTCCAGGGCTGAAACAATCCAAATGATTCTAGTGAAGGTGGGTGGAGTTTAAAAACACAGAGGAGCACTTCCTGTATTACCACATGACGTCACAAGGTGGAACAAAATGTGTAAGAACCGAAATACGCAGGGTTTGTGTGTTAAACATGTGAATGAAACAAACCACAACTCCAGTCACTGTTTGTGATGAGGAAACAACATTAGAACAGATCAGAAAACACAAAAAAAATATAATTCTGTTCTGAACGTCATGGGATTATTGTAGTGGTAAAACTCATTTTGACATGTTCTTGAACATATTTACTGTTATAATGATCTGGCTCAGCTTCAGTCGGTGCTTTTCCATCGAAACTGGCCTTTCCCAGGTCCATCCCTCAGTGTCCAGTCCTCCCTCATTATTTATGTCGTGATGTACATCCCTTTGTATCTGCCCCACGCTCTCTCTCTTTCTCCTTCTCCTGATCTACTCTCTTCCATCTCGGCTTTTTCTTTTCTTGCAAGAGAATAAACCCCAAAAAGACAATTATTTGACTCAAGTTCTTTATTTCGTTCTCACCTAAATATTTCCACAACTTTACACATATGTACAGTTGTGTTCAGAAGTTTACATGTCCTGACAGAATCTGATTGATTTCTTGTCCGTCTTTCAGAGAATATGAATAAAAACACAAAAACTTTTCTTTCACTCATGGTCAGTGTTTGGGTGAAGCCGTTTATTATCAAACTCCTGTGTTTCCTCTTTTTAAATCATAATGACACAGAAACTACACAAATAACCCAGTGAAGCTGGAGTCTTCTGTGATAGTTGTGGATGTGTTATTTTCTCTGATGGTAAAGCTGCTCATTCTTCTGGGCAAAAGGCTCCAGTTCCTGTAAATTCTTGGGCTCTTGTCTGAACTGCAGCTTGAATCTGCCCAGAGGCTCAGTGATACTGAGGTCAGAAGAGACGAACACTCCAGAACCTTCACTTTATTCTGCTGGAGCCAGTGACAGCTCCACTTTGTGTTCTGGATCATTATCGTGTTGAATATCCAGGTACGTCCCCTGTGCAGCTTCTGGACCAAGAACTCAAAAATTCTGTATGGAAACTTATGAGCACAGCTGCATATAAAACAATGGCGTACTTTCTTCTGTGAACTGTCGGGCTGTAGGACCCAGAAGCCGGTGCCGGTGCCGGTGCCTTGGCCTGAGCGAGGGGAGGCAGTGAGGGGTGAAATGAGAGAAGAGGGAGCTCTGAACCGGAGCCCCACTCCTCCTGATGTAGCGTCTTATTTATCCTGTCTCCTCCTCACGCCAGTCAATAAACTCACCTCATCACAGGCATAAAGGCTTTTCACTTTGGGTTTGTTTGTCACTTGACTTTTATTAGTTTTTGAAGACATTTTAAGGGCCTGTATGAGGCTGTTTCCGGACCTCTGTTATGGTATTCACATTCCTGGAGTTAACATGAGCCCTGCATATTTAGGCGGACCACTTCTCTCAAACTGGAAACACTCTGTTCCACCTTGTGATGTCGTATGGTGATACGGGAAGCGCTCCACTGTGTTTTTAAAGACATCCGCACACTAGAATCATTTGGATGATTTCAGCCCTGGAAATGCCAGTCTCTACAGAACTAAAGGTAAAACGTCGCTGTTCACGTGAAAACGAAACGACCACCACATGACATCACAAGGTGCAACTGAGCATTTTGAGCTTTAGAGATGTAGACAGACTAACAGTAAAGGATAAAACAAAAAACAACTCCAGGTATGTTTTTTTTTTTTTTTACTTTATTAACATTTTCAGTACAGAACAACACAACACATACGATAAAAAAATCAATTAAATTAACAAAAATGAATCGGTAAATTCAAATTCTATGACTTGCATAACAAAAACATGTGTAAATAAAGTAGTTCAATAATAATACTAAAAAAATAATAACCTCAATCTCTCAATATGCAACACACCATTCACTCTCCAGGTTTGTTTTTGAGGAGCTAACGGCATTTTAATATCTTAAAATTCACAAGAGTCAATTTTGCGCAACATTTCACCTTTTAAGCCGCACACAGTATATAATTTTTTAGCTGAAAATGGATAAAAATGAAAGAATAGTATTTTTTGCTTTTGTTTCTTTTATTTATACTTTGTGAAAGCATTCGTAATTACTCTGAGTGCACTTGCATTTCCGCAGTCCTGACTCTAATTTGATCTGGAGGGGGAAATGTTGTTCGTTTGGTTGATTTTGTCAGAAACGAACAGCTTTAAAGGTGCACTGTGTAACTTTTCTGGTGTGTGGTGGACGTTTTTAAAAGCTTCATTTAAGTTTGTATTGGCGAATATCACAAGGGTTATTTCAGATTATTGATGAAATACTGCAGCCGGTGACACTAATAGGACTTAAAGAAGAGTCGTCAAAAGTATCGAAAATCAGATGATATTCGATACTAGAACTACGATCGAAACTACCGTAAAATACCAAATAAGAACCGGGGCGTTTATTTGTTTCGATCACTTAACAGACCAGGCGTTTATTTGAGACCAGGCGGCAATTTGGGGCGATTAATTCCTTCCTCACAAAAATCTTTCTCAGCAAAACTGGGAAAATCTGCTACTCAGATTCTTTTAACCAGTGCGACTTTCTACACAGACGTAGGCGAGTTCATTTGAAACGTTACAACAAAATATCTACGGCGCGACGAGTTTCCCACATTTGAAAGCGACTCCTGAATTACAGAAAGTCGTTAAAACCCTCCCGGGATGTGCAGAAATTTCATTAGCGAGTTAAAACAGACGACAGACGCAGCGAGTGTGGAGCAGCAGAGCGAGAACGTTCATCCACCGCATCAGCGCAAGGTTTTTATCAGCGCTTATAGTTTATGCAAATTATCCATGTGGTTTTAAGATTTTCTGTAGAGACGCCGCGAGCATCAGTCCTGCGTCCTGTTGTTGCAGCTCGACTTCTGTCTCCCAGCTCGAACATTAGACTCGCCGTTTATTTTGAGCTGGCGCTTATTTATCAAAATATACACCTGCACCCGGCGTTTAAAGGGAACCCGGCTCTTATTTGGTATTTTGAGCAGGTGTCGATACTAAAAAAGGCACATTCAGGACAGAAATAGACCTACCTGGACCACTGAGGGATTACGCAGATAGAAATTAACATGAAGTAATGTTGAAAATCACATTGTTTTGTCTAAATAAAGAGTCTTTTTTAACCCTCGAAGACCTACGACATCTTACACGATACCGAGGAATATGTTTCTATAACTGCGCAGAACTTTCTAACGGTAAAAGACAGAAACGTCCTTTTCCCCTCTGAAAGTGCAGACATAGAGGTTTCTGTACATTTCTGCGGCTTTATCCTACGTCACACTCACGCTGTGTGATGACGTGAGCAAAACGAGTGTCCAACAGGAACTTTGTTTTCCCCAAACTCATGCGCTCCGTCCATTTTGATCGAGCCAAACTTTGCCAAAGAGTGAAGTGAGTCAAGATGGTCGACTCCTCTGACTGTGTGTGTTTATAACGAGGGAAAAAGTCGCTCTAAGTGGAGTTAATTCTCACACACATGGAAAATGACACATCTTGGTGTGTGTAATTGTGCATCTCTTTCTATTTTTATTTAAAGGTTTATTTCAGTCCAAATGAACAAATCCAAATGTAATTTCCACCAGGGAAATGCAGAAGTGCTGTGGCTCTGGCCCTGGACCTGACAGGAGCTGTTTCCAGGACTGGACCAGGAAAGTCATGGAGCGATTACACTTTTTTTTGTTTTTAGGGCAATAAGGAGATTTTTAATTTACTTACAGACTTGATATTTTGCATTTTTGTAGCTAAGGCCCTAAATTAAGCATTTTTTATGTCCAAAAAGTTTCTACATGTTTGCTGTGGGTTTTGTATAAAAGAGTGTGAATTTTATTTTCTTTTTTTTTCATCTCTATTTCTGGTCCTGTAGCTTTTCTCACAGCCTCATGACACAACTACAGCAGCAGATTGTGAAATAACAGGTTGGACTGAAAAAAAAAACGGATGTATAACACTTCATTATAGGGTAAAAGGGGCAGTTTTAAAAGCACATTTAAGAAAAAAATTCAGGCGAGGAGAAATGTACTAAAACTGCCCTCAGGTCTTCAGGGGTTAATATCATTGTGGTATAATTATCAGTATTGAATGTCCGGTCTATTCCTTCGTATTGAAGTTTGAAATTTTAGTATCGTGACAACACTACCTGCCACAACAGCAGACCAAATCTCGGATATATAAACAATTTTAATAAAACATAATGGCCCATCTCTCACGTCACTTCACTAGAGTCACTTTTACCTCGTTTACATCATTTCTGACTCTGAACCACCACAGCCTCTGACTCATGTTACAGGAAAAATATGTAGGAAGCTCGTATCAGTTTGAATATATAGATCTATTTTTTTGGTGGACTTTTTTCTCAGCGTGTCAATCCCGGCGCTGCCATTAAAGCCTGAAGTGAAAAAACACAGAGTCCTTGAGTTCATTATTCACCTCAGCACAGACACAGCCCACTCACACCAGGCAACGCACATACAATACAATTCATTATAGAGAATTTCATTTTGTTCTCAAGGTTATCCGTCCAGAAGCTTCAGACTGGTCAGTAATGATGTTATAAATGAAAAGAAACCAATTTGAAGTGTTGATACTGGAAAAAATGGCCAAAAATATGCTAAAAGTTGGACCTCTCTTGAATAGCTTTAGAGAGGCCATCAGAGCCGTCCAAACCATTATTTGTGCAACTTAAAGTGATGAAAATGTGGGATATTGTTGACTTAAGTCTGTACAAAGCAAAGTGCAATGTGTTACCTGCAAGTATTCAAAGACTGAAATGAGGACAAGCCGCTACGATTTAAAAGGAACCTACATGTTTAAAAAAAAAAAAAAATCCAGATTCAGAACCAAGGTTACGGAGCGAAGCGTCGCTGTGAAAGGAGCTCAGTTATGGAATAGTGAAAGATTCGAGTCCAATAACGGCATTTTAAAAAACACACACAAAATCCAGTGCAATGTGTACGTATGAAAACGAAAATTACGTTGTTGTACATAAAAGTGAAGATTTCTGTTTGCAGTGGATTAATAATTGCGACTGAAATGAAATGTGCCGATTTGAAATGTTTCACAGCGATTATCAGTGTTGTTGTGTTTCGAAAAGGGAAAAGGGGGCAGATAACATGAGATTCTTCTTCTCTCGGCTCCTTTTCAGTCATTTCTTGTATGTTTGATATTGTGGCACTGTTAATGTCTTTTCATACTTTATGAATGAAACAAACACATAAAAATAAACTATCGGAAAGGACTATTATATGATGACAGTGTGAAGTTTGTAATATTAAATGTGATGTCAAAATCTGTAGTGAAGTGTTTTGCACAATGACACCTCGGTCTGAAGGTTCATAATACGCTATTTTTTTGGGGCTGTAACGATATCCAAGTCTCACGATACAATATTTATTGCGATATCGTGGGAAAACTCACGATATTATTCTACTTAACCCCTGAAGACCTAAGGGAAATTTTAGTACATTTCTCCTCGCCTGGAATTTTTTCTTAATTTTGCTTCTTAATGAAGTGTTCTACCTCCTTTTGTTCAGTCCAACCTGTTATTTCACAATCTGCTGCTGTAGTTGTGTCATGAGGCTGTGAGAAAAGCTACAGGACCAGAAATAGAGATGAAAAAACATAAAACAAAAATTAAAATTCACACTCTTTTATACAAAACCCACAGCAAACATGTAGAAACAACTTTTTGGACATAAAAATTACTTAATTTAGGGTCTTAGCTACAAAAATGCAAAATCTCAAGTCTGTAAGTAAATTAAAAATCTCCTTATTGCCCTAAAAACAAAAAAAGTGCAGTGGCTCCATGACTTTCCTGGTCCAGACCTGGTAACAGCTCCTGTCAGGTCCAGGGCCAGAGCCACAGCACTTCTGCATTTCCAGGGTGGAAATTACATTTGGATTTGTTCATTTGGACTGAAATAAACCTTTAAATAAAAATAAAAAGAGATGCACAATTACACACACCAAGATGTGTCATTTTCCATGTGTGTGAGAATTAACTCCACTTAGAGCGACTTTTTCCCTCGTTATAAACACACACAGTCAGAGGAGTCGACCATCTTGACTCACTTCACTCTTTGGCAAAGTTTGGCTCCATCAAAATGGACGGAGCGCATGAGTTTGGGGAAAACAAAGTTCCTGTTGGACACTCGTTTTGCTCCCGTCATCACACAGCGTGAGTGTGACGTAGGATAAAGCCGCAGAAATGTACGGAAACCTCTATGTCTGCACTTTCAGAGGGGAAAAGGACGTTTCTGTCTTTTACACTTACAAAGTTCTGCGGTTATAGAAACATATTCCTCATTATCGTATACGATAACGTAGGTCTTCGAGGGTTAATAACAAGACTGACATTATAAAACCTTTTATGGCTGGCGATCCATCATCTTCTTGTTGCTATGGAGATGTCACTGTTCTTCCTGGAATAATAATAATAACACTACTAATTAAGACGTATTTTGTAGCTGCACCTAAACTGTTCAGAAACAGAGTCGCAGCTTTATATTTGAAGATGAGGCACAAGTTCTGATCAAACCAAACTTCACCAGTGCGTTTCTCCCTCCATTTAATGATCTGGGACACGACGAGACAAGAAAAGTGCAGAAGAGGCAGATTCAGAGTAAAAAGTAAAAGGCGACAGTCCAGGGCCTGTGATATTTCCACTGCAGCATGTTGTATCTGACAGACCTGCGCTCTCTGCACTCGGAGAAGTTCCCGTCTCCTCCGTGAAAGTCTGACTTCGCCCTCGAGCAGGAACTTTCTCCTCTTTTCGATACCTCGGGATACCATATATACCGTATTACCGCCCAACCCTACAACACAGAAAAGCTTTTGACAGTCCCCCCACCAGAAAAGTTACACAATGCACCTTTAAATTGTCCAGCGTACGGCGTTGAACTAACCTGCCTCGCATTTATATAACTGCAGACGTTGACGTGCTCAGCAATACCTTACAAAAACATCCATTTTTACCGTGAGTGGGTCGCCTCTCCGCAGACCTCACCCGTAAATTTGGCTTGCGAGTCTCCACGGAGATTCAGAAGGTTTGGGCCGTACTGCGGGACATTCTCGGCGCATCTCCACGAGCGCAGGCAACGTGACGGACCCTCCACCAAACCAGTTACTCAGTGCAACTTTAACTGAGCCAAATCAGAGGAAAAAAACGAGCATCTTTTTTTTGTTTTTATGTATTTTTTTTACGTCCTTTTGAAATTATAATATCAGTGTCGTTCTATACGGAAATACTCGGAAGGGAAACAAAAGCGAGCGGCATGACGCTGTGTGAAACAATTATCAGATCAACCGTAAGTGACACATGAAAGCGTTTGGGATTTGAATGCGTCTGTTTCACGTCACATTATAAAGAGGGAGAGAGCTGAGGATACGGCCACAAATCAATAAGAGGATTAATTATGCTTTCATAAAACGCCACTGCTTTGTTTTTCCATCACCGCCTAAACTCCCTTTGTGCCGAAAGGGAAGCGTATAGAATTGTATGCAATAATAAAAGCACTTTAATAACAGGATCATGAAGATAACGCACTCGGAGCTGTTGTCTGGTGATTATAAAACTATACTTATTTAATTGAAAGGATGAAGTGCGGCTGTGTTCTGCTTCCAACTTTTTGTCGGACGCCATAAAAATTATCTGTGAGCAGCGATACCAACTCCAGTTCTTTATAGACTTAGACTTTAACTTTATTTATCCACAAGGGAAATTATTTGGACACAGCAGACGTCACAGTACATTATAATAACTAAAGGTGTCCCGATCACGATGTTTTGCCTTCCGATCCAATTCGATTTTTTTAAGGAGTGCTCTTTCCGATATCGATCCGATACCTTTTATTTTAGCGACAGTAGCGCCGTCTCTGTAATGTAGTGTTGTGAAGGAAGTTCGTGCCTTGGTTCCAAAAAGTCCATTAGACGACGAAGGCCTGTGTTTTCCACCACAGACAGCGGTTGGTCGTCTAAAGCAATGAATTCGACAATCCTCTGCTTATTTTCTTGAACTTGTCGCCATTTTGAGGCTTTTCTCTTCTTTGAAATGCCTCCGCCAGTGTTTTCTGCTGTGGTTTTGCCCCTTGCACTTGTAAATCTCAAACTCGTCCGGATGATTCTTTTGTAAGTCACAAATCAAATTGGTAGTGGAAGCCCAACAGTCTTGACTGCTGCTGTCTGCGCTCTGATTGGTCAGAAACGCCGTTCTGACCAATCAGAGCGCGAGCTGCTGAGCGGAGCTAGCGCGGGCTCAGAGCGGGGCTAGGCTAACTCTAACAAAGCTGATTTTTAGGAGCTTTGACGATTACATTTTTTTTAAAAAGTTCACATTGTAAATATACAGAAGAATCCCCACAAAATCTGACCTTTCTGAAAGCTGTGGACGCCCTGTCAGCCGAACACGGGCCGTTTGATGTCTCAAAAAATGCATTGTGCTTCTATGGGAGATTTTTTCTTGGGCTGCAACCATAGACTGTATAAAAGAAGTGGACTAAGTGAGCGTGACGTCACCCATAGCGTTTAGCGCCGCTCAAATGAGGCTCGTGATGCTAACGGCTACAGGGGCAAATCTGGACCCAGGCTCTATGTTATGAATAGGGTTTTTTTGACGGACAAAATAGCAGGATCATGTAGAGCAGGTTCATACAAACATTTTAAGACCAAAAATGACGAGGCTCACAGCAACAGGTACAGAGAGAGGGGCGATCAGATGCCAATGTAAGTCAATGGGAAAAAGGGAGAGAAGGAGCCGGAAGAGCCTCCTAGCGCACTTCCTATTTGGCACGCGGCGGCTAACGGGATAGCTTAGCCCACTCATATATACGGTCTATGGCTGCAACTGCAGTATCTCGTTCGGCCACACGTGAGTCTGTGGTCATGGACAGAGGGCGTGTGCCTTATCCAGATCTTATTATACATCATTGAGTCCCACACAGCGACATGGCTCCGTTTTAACTTACGGCTGCTGTAAAGCGCGTCGGTGCTCCAAAAACATGTGAAACTGGATCAGTCCGATCACGTGGCTGAATCCGATACTGTCCGATACTCATAAAAGAGCCGGATTGGGAGCTGATACCGATACTGAATATCGGATTGGCACATCCCTAATAATAACAAAGAGCTACAGTATAAATGATAATTATTAATGATATTTCTAAATTATTTGTTATTACTAGGACGATACGAGACACACCACGAGATTGGGTCCACGAGAATGAGACGAGATGAGATTTTGACAGCATTTGTAATAAATAAGAAGTGCAATCCATTTCGCAATTTTAGCTTCACGATTTATATTTACTTTGTGTGATACTTTAGGGGTCATTGTAGGCCTGCTTTTTTGGAAGTACAGCTTCTCAAACTGTAGAACTCCCCCCGATCTTAAGTCTTTTTTGTCTAAGCCAAAATAAATTCAGGGGGGAAAATCTCACGAGATACTTTTTCTCATGTGTGCTCAATCTTGTCCCAACCCAGTTATTACCATATATGTTTTTGCTGTTGTTGTTATGATATATTGTGATGTGTGAGCTACTGTCTCCAAATCTTTTCCCTTGTGGCTCAATAAAGTTTGTCTGAGTCAATTTTTTTTAGTTATCCCTTTCTGCTGTAGACTTCAGGATGATAATAATAATCATAATAATCCATTTTATTTATAAAGTGCTTTTCAGGAGACTCAAAGACGCTTTACAGAACAGATATTAAAAGAGTCAAAAGAGCGAGAAGCAAACAGTGCAGTAAAGATAAGAACAGCGAATCATATTGACAAAAGTTAAACAGTAAAAGCTTTTCAGTCAGTGCAGTCACGGTGTGGTTGAGGGTGGGGGCGGCGGTGGAGAAGGCTCTGTCTCCCAAAGGTTCAGAGGTCAGTCCTACAGGGGAGGGACGGGAGGTTCAATCAATCCATCAAACTTTATTTATAGAGCGCTTTTCATACAAAAAATGCAACACAAAGCTCGGTTGGCGCTGGAGGAGGAGAGAGAACGGGATGGAGACCTTTAAAGTGATGAGGAATGATGAGACATTAGTACCATCGTCAGAGTGATTAACAGTTAAAAACTAAATATTCTTTTGAATGGGAAAACCTGCTCAAAATGCCGCATATAACAGGAAGCTGAAACCCATAAGTAGTGTTGGAATATTTTTGAATCAACACTAAATGTACTACTGGAATTTATGGACTATAAGATGATACTTTTTTGTCACACTTTGAACCTTAAACAACGATGCGGCAACCGCCGTATTTTTCGGACTATAAATCGCTCTTTTTTTGAGGGTTTGGGTGCGACTTATACTCAGGTGCGACTTATCTGTTACATTTTTCACACTGACAGTCCATAGACCTAATATATGAATCGTATATATGAATCAGAAATGAAAAAACAAATCATTATCCGGTTTTCATTTTGGTTTTAGAGACAAATAATAAAGAAAAGAGTTGTTTTTTCATTTTTGTTTGGTTCTATATTGAAGAACAAATGAACAAATGATACATGAAGTCTTCTCTATTGGGTTGTTTTTATTACTATAACTCCTATAACTCGCCTTTCAAGATGAAATGTTGGTTCTTGGTCTCTGATTTTATAAAATAAATTTCCCCCTCTTAGAGCCTTCTGTTCGGGCCTCTATTATGCCTCCTCATTTTTGACATTTTGTCCTTATTTCGGATCCTCGACCGCCAAAGTTGCATCACCACAAATCCCCGTCCGTATTGCACCTGCGATACTGCGATAGCAAACAGCTCTGCACACGTATGATCTCTGAAAACATGAACCATCTGCAACACGACATATGCACAGAACAGACTCACCATGAGCAGAACATCCTCTGTCACAGGGAGAACACTCATATTCCACTGAGTCGTGTCCTTTAGTTCCACAGAAGCTGAAGCACCAGCACAAGGAAAGAGCTGCTTTTTTCAAGCGTTTTACAGTTTATGCAAATGAGCCGTGTGGTTTTAAGTTTAGTGTCTGTAAGACATAAACAAATGTGCCAAAACTGCATTAAACACATTCTGATCTCACACTGATGTGGCTCTGTAGTGATTATGGTTTATATGCTGTAAAGTTCTGTTTATTTATGCAGATTAGTAATAGTGATAATAATTATGATCTTTTTAATATAAAAACATGAATGATTACTCAATAATCGATCGTTAATTCTCCTGACAATCGATTAAGAACGTTTAATCAAATGCCCGTCCCTAATAGCAATGTTTGAAACTGTTTGTGTTAAGCAAATGCAAAAAGGAAGAATCCTTCAGACATGCTCGGTGCTCAGAGCATCGTTTTGCCAGAGCACCAAAGGAGAATCCTGTGCCTTCTGTGCCACTTTTGGGCCTAAGTGTCCTAATTTTCAGAGTCGTGGCGGTGGTCACCCTAGTCAGTGGCTCAGTGGTTTGAGCAGTGGTCCCCTAACCTGACGGTCCGAGCTTGATTCCCGCTTGGACCAAGTTCTGTCACTGCATCCTTAAGCAATACACTTCAGTATGTCTTAGGGCAGCTGTGGCTACTATAGCAACTTACTGTATCACTACCGCCCATTGTGGGGTGAATGAATCCTGATTATAGTGCAGTGCTTTGGGACACTTCGACAATCATTATAATAGGCTCTATTCACATATCCATCATTCACGCTTACTGGAAAACGTTTAAAGCATGAGGATGACAACTTCTTGTGTAGTTCCCGACACTGGGCACGTGATAAAACCGTGGATTCAGCAGCAGCGTCTTCACAACCTGCCGACACTTTCCCTGCGGGACGGGACTCTAATCGCATCAATGTCACTTACAGGCAGCTGGTCGTCACTGTTGATCTGCCGAACATAATGGAACGCTAGTTAGACAAATTATAATAAATGAATAGGCAATTTATAAAATGAAAAAACAAAACAAACAAAGAATACAATGACATCTAGATGAAGAAAACCAGGCCATTTTCTCAGTTTTTCCAAATTTAGTTAGAGTTACTATCGCCAACAGAACTCACCATGTTTCCAAACGTCCTCAGGTTTTGTGACGTAAGTGTGAATAGAGTCCAAAAACTCGTGTGAATCAACAAAATTCGGGCCAGCATCTTGGGTTTGGGCGGGAGCCAAAGGGAAAATGCCTCAACACACCCAAACAAACATGCCAACACTGAGGAAATGTAATGATTTGGGAAAGATATCTGTGCTTTTGTCTGAACTGAAGTTAGCAAAGGTTTGAATGAACCGAGTGAACTGACAAAATACAAGAATCACATTTCAGAACATGTACAGATCTAAAATCCAGGGGTGGCATTTTATGTGCAAAATAAGACAGGACGCTTTGTTGTTTGTGGAGGAAATAATTGTAGTAAATTGCAGTTTTTGCGATTTGCTGATTAAAGTGCAAGATCTCACAAGACAAAATTGCCCCAAGATTGTGCACCCAGTAAAAATGATCTTGTAGAATGTTTTCCTCATGTTTTTATGTTTAGATTGAAAAAAATAGAGTACCAGCAAGTTAAATTTGTTGAGAATGTGTAGTCCCAAAAAGCAGAGCAACAGTGACAGCAGAAATATTAAAGAAAGTAAATAAAAATGGTCAGGCTAAAACTGGAAACTGAATTGAACTGAACTGAAGTGTATTTAAAATCTCATCTGGTGCTGGTGGTGCAGTGTCCACGGGCTCCAGCGCACAGGTCCCGCACACTGATACAAGTTTATTGGCGACAGCAGCGGCTGTAATGAAATATGATGAACTCAGTATTGAGACATCGAGTCCGTGACGTGACCGAGTCCAAATGCGCTCGAGTCCGAGACAAGACCGAGACAAAGCTCTCGCTTTAGGGAGGGAAGTCCAGTTTGTGGGGGTGTCTGTGAGTGTGGGACAGGTGTGGGTCCTGCTGCGGTGTCGCTCCTCGTTTAAGGGGGCGTGGGTGTGTTTTGAAGCGGAGTTTGTTCGTATGAGTGATATCGCCCCACACAGAGCTCGTATGCTGGAGTCGTGCGCGGTCGGAGGTGTTGTGCGGTTCGGTTGCGCTCGCGCTGGGCGTGTCGCGCTTTAGGGGCTCCAGGCCTGGGCACGATTCTGAAGTCCTAGTGTGAGTTTGCCCCTAATGTTTGATACATGTAGAACGTTTAACTCGTCACATTGCGTCTGTGCGCAGCTCCTTATTGTGCTGCAGAAGCACTCGCACAGGTGCGACTGTTTTATTTTCCTCGTTCGCACGACGAAATATTTGCTGGCAAATGCGAGTGAAATGGGCGAAACTGTAGAGCCCTGCCCCTAATGTCCATGGCACAGGATCTCGTGCCACAAGATCGTGCACACAGGAAAAAAATAACTTGTGAGAGTTTTTTCCCCAAGTATTTACATTTGGATTGGACAAAAAAGGGCTGTGGGTTGGTGAGTTACATCTCTTACAGTTCCAAAAAGCAGTAGTAGTAGAATAGAAACAAACATATCAAATCAGATAAATAAGAAATTGTGAGCAAAAGTGAATTCATATGTTAGGAATTATGTCAAAATCCCGTCTCCTCTTGTGGAAATTGTGTCTTGTCCCGTCCTCTATGATCTCCAATTCGCCCAATCATCTTGCCGTATTCATCCTTTCCTCCTTGTCGCGACCTGGCTTCTCCTCAAACTTTAAACATTATAACTTTGTGGAAACTCTTGCTGAAAATGCCTGATCCATCCTCTTTAAAACCACGGGGTTGCTTTAATCCTATTTTTCATCCAAGGGTGGTGGATAAATTAAACCATAAATAAATCAGAAGGTCTTAAGGATAATCTAGTCCTTACCCCATCCGTCTAACTCCAGGTCTTGTCACCTTGGTGTCTTTTTAGATAACCATAAAACGCATTTGCATGTGTTTTGTAAGTCAACAAGGCTGTATTAAAAGTTTGTGGAGATGACCTACGACCTCCGGCTTCCTCCTCGCTGAGATGCTGTGTTCTGTCTTGACCTTGGCGGGGGGTTTGCAGTTTTTAATGGCGCTCTCCTCTCTCCATGCGCTCTGTGGGAAAGAGGGATGAATTGTTTTAGCCTTCAGAACTTTATCTGGCTCTAAATCTGGTGTGAAATCTGTCCCCGGCTCCTGTAACGGCCCTCACGCAGGGCTAAGGGTTTTTAGATAGCAGAGGTGAGGATAGTGAGGAGTTATGGGGAAGTTTTGAACAAAGTTTTATTGTAATTTGTTAATTTTTTTATTGTAATTTTTGCTCATTGCTAATGGTGCACTGCGTAACCTTTCTAGTGGAGGGGCTCATCAATCCAACACCAATACTTGACATTGTTGCACTCACTACTAGGGTTAAACCTTCTCGGCATTTTACCGGGTTATACGGTGTTACTGTGACTAAGTAAGAATGATTTTGTAGCTGCACCTAAACCTTTCAGAAACAGAAGAGCAGCTTTATATTTGAAGATGAGGCACAAGTTCTGATCAAACCAAACTTCACCAGCGCGTATCTCCCTCCATTTAATGATCTGGGACTCGCCGAGACCAGAAAAGTGCAGAAGAGGCAGATTCAGAGTAAAAAGTAAAAGGCGACAGTCCAGGGCCTGTGATATTTCCACTGCAGCATGTTGTATCTGACAGACCTGCGCTCTCGCCACTCGGAGAAGTTCCCGTCTCCTCCGTGAAAGTCTGACTTCGCCCTCGGGAACTTTCTCCTCTTCAGCCTCGTCCCCTCTCGACTCTCGGCTTCAATAAAACGTCTCCGTCACAAACTTTTCGGCTCAACGTCACGAAGCGTCAGTCAGGTTTTTTTCTTCTTCCTCGCTGCGTGTGGATGGAAATCTCCGAGCGGAACCACGTCTGAAGAGGAGGGAGAGCGGAGGGGAGGAAGTCGGCGCTGTTCCCCGTGTCTGAAGCGACTGTGGTGAATCTGGCCTGACGCAGGGTCGTAGCTCCTCAACATTTGTGTCTCTCCCCTGTGATTCGACCTGAAGCCAAAATGCTGCCGATGCAGCTTTTTGCTTGCTTGCAACTTGACTTTCCATCTTGTCTTGATCTCCCTTATAAGCTGTCACATGACAAAACAATGTCTTCTCCCCACGCAGTTAAAAGAAAAATTATAGACTACTACGAACATCTGTACCAAAAACTGAGCCAACAGGACGTCAGTAAAAGGTGGCACACTTTATCACAAGTTTTAATGTTCTACATAAGAATGCGTTACTTTGTAAATGATGTGGACTGAGGAGTGTCTGGAGAGAGCGTGATGTTCTGGAGAGAATGAATTGAATGACTTTTGAGAACTGTTGTGATGCTCCGGTCATTATAAAGACATTCTCTTTGTATGTTTGATTTTATGAACTATAACATCAACCTGCCCAGGGACGACAGGTGGAAATTAGCACTTGCGCTACAACCTGGTAACATGCATCTCTTCTGTCCCTGTCTAATAAACTAAACTAAACTAAATAGAAACTTGAACAACACAGATAAGTTTGCTTGTTTATAATCTCTCCCAGCCTCCCTGTACTTATGCTCCACATATTAGAACATGAGAACAGTTCAAACACTATATTCCACGTACGATGACTTTGTTCTCTTTGATACTTTATCTCTGTGTCCTTGCACAACGCGGAGCAAAAATCGCTTTTGGTCTTCATTTTGCACAGATCGACACAGACGTTCACAGGGACAGTCTGGAGTTCTAATAGTTTTTCCTCGGGTCTGTGGAGTGGGTCAGACTGTTTTTAGTGGCAGGACGACTGTGGCCATTGACCTGCACTAGCCCAGCACCAGCACCTCTGCAAATACAAGGACTGGAGGAAGATTTAAACAAGTGGCTCCACTCGACTCCAACACTCTGGCTCAGTAGGAAATGAGGTCTTATGTCCAAAATTCTGAACTGTCCCCGAAATGTGCAGCAATGGACTCCAGTTTTGGTGCAGATGCTTAAAATATCAGTTGGAACAAGGCAAAAAGCGAAGTGAATAAAAATAATGAGGGCCAAAGTATATGTCAAATGTATAATGAACCTGATAATGAGTGAAGCGCGTTTACTTTTTTTTTATTGCATCACTTTCTACCACCGTGAGGATAAAAGCAGCAGTGAGGCCTGTAAAAAGACTCGGAGACTCTTTGGAGCACACGGCTCATTATGCAGAGTAAACAAATCTGAATTAGCGCTGTTGTTGGCGACACTCTCCATAGCGTATTTGAGTTATTCTGCCAAGTTCAGCGTTGGCACAAAAGGCTAAATGAAGGTATCATAGAGGTAACACAAGTGCCTTTTTGTCATCATCAGTGTGTTTTAAGTGTCTGCAGACGTTAACGGTGGCTGCTCGCATCTACGGGTCCTCACACAGTAAAATGCGGAGTGGTATCGGATCTGTGATTTGATTTGAGTACTTGCCGATGCAATAAATTTCTTTCTTTCATAGCATTTATTCATTAGGTGTTCGTTCAGGTGTTTCTACTGCTCAAAAATACAATCGTTCCTGTGAATAGGGGCGACTCTCCACAGATCTGAATTGTAATGTAGTGCTGCTGTAGTGTTGTTACCTGCTTGCCCGTCTTCATGATATTTAGATTTAATCTATACTGTGGAACATTCTAGACAAAGCAACAACCATGGAGACGAGCAGGTAGCGGCAGTTTCTATTGTTAGTTGATTTAAAGCGGACCTGTTAGCTGTTCGTTGTTGTTTCCCCTTCTCATTTACCGTAGTTTTCGTACTATAAGTTTGATGGTTTGGGAGGTCCTGTGATTTGTACTGCGACTTTATATGAAATATATAATTTCACATCTAAACAAGACATAGCCCTTACTGGAAAATGTAAACATGGGCAAGGTCCAAACCCGAGGCACCGACTGAATATATTAAACGTCCTTTATCAGAGGAGCCAATGTGTTTCCACCAGCAGGATATAAGTTCACATGTTGGTTATTTTCACACTGAGGCCACGAGAGGGCGCTCTAGGCCTGTGTACCAGTATCTGCTCCGCCTCATGCTCTGCCTCCTGCACCACTGTCACTTCACCAACTGCAGCACCTTGGACTTATTTGCTCAGTTAAATCCAGGTGGCGATTTTCTTTTTGGCCAAGCAGTGAATCCACTGACTCTTGTCCTTTAGTCTGACAGAAGCTTCACTGCATCAGCACCAGCTGTTTTTATCACTATCTGCAAATGAGCCATGCAGCTTTAAGTTTCATTTCTGTAAAACATAAACAAATGTGTGCAAAGGTGCAGTGTATAGATTGAGCAGAGAACCGGAAACGTATGTAAAGCGGAGGTACAGAGGATCAACCGAGCAGCAGGAATAAAGTTTGGAGTGAGCGAGAAACTTGTGTTTGACCAAAGAAAAGAAAAGTGGAGGAAACTCGAACTGTAATGAAGAAAACAAAAAAGCTCATTGTGGACTAAAAAGTGGATTTATCTGGAGTCATGCACATAATCATGTACTTAATAAGCATTTCACATAAAACTATGTCATTTTGGACTTAAAATGTTCTTATGAACCCGCGACACATGATCCTGATTTTTAAATTTTTTTTGCTATTTTGTCCATCAAAAAAATCCTGTTATTCGTTCCTGTAACCGTGGCATCAGGAGCCTCATCTGAGCAGCGCTAAACACTGTGGGTGACGTCACACTCACTTAGTTTACTTATACATACATATATATACACGCTCTATGGTTCAGAGTCACAGAAGTGATATAGTCGGGGTCATTCTCATACAAATTTTGCAAAAACATTTACGGCGACATCACCTCCCGTTGGGCACCGCAGTTTTCTAAGGCAGGAGTCAGCGCGCTGGGTTCAGAGTCATATACAGTAGGTAATATAGGATTCGGCAGCGTTGCATCGTCGTCATTTTTGTACAAATTTGGAGAAAATCATTTGCGGCGACATCAGCTCCCAGTGGGCACCGTGTTTTTCCTCACGCAGAAGTCAGCGCACTGGGTTCATAGAAGTGACATGTAGGATTAAGCAGAGTTGTGTAGTGGTCATTCTAGTACAAATTTTGCAGAAACATTTGGGGCGTCGTCAGCTCCCGTCGGGCGCCACAGGCTGGTGTCACGGGGCTGTGATGGGTTCGGGTCTCTGCAGACTCGCTGTAGCACAGATGCAATTACTGCCGGATTAGTGCAGGTCGTGCACATTACGAGCTCCTGGTTTGTTTGTGTTTTCAGAGCTGCGCTAGTTTTATGAGCCTTAAAGGTGCACTGCATAACTTTCGGCTGCTTGTTTCTATGGATACGCCATTGCTCTGCCTGGAATGTTCCACAGTGTGACATTAAACAGCTCTACCTTACATTTATTAAAGCACAGGTGGGTTTTTAGCTCAGAAAAACGGGCGTTCTGACTCTCCGCAGATCTAAACCGTAACTTGGTCTGGTTTGGTCTCCATGACAGTATAATGCCATACTGTGGAACATTCCAGACAAAGCAATTACGTCTCCATGGAGAAAAGCTTTTTGACAGATCCTCCACTAGAAAAGTTACACAGTGCACCTTTAACTTCACAGAGGAGTGAGTGCTGCAGCTTTTGCGGTTAAGGAGCACTGTGTAACTTTCCTGAGTGTCCTGTCTCCATGGAGATGTTATTGCCTTGCCTGGAATGTTCTACAGTGTAACATTAAAGGTGCATTGCGTAACTTTTCTGGTGGAGGGTCAGTCAGATGGTTTTCTCTACTGAGATGTTATTGCTTTGTCTCGAGCGTTTCACAGTGCGGCATTAAACCTTTCTATCTCCATGGAGACCAAACCAGACCAAGTTACAGGTCAGTTCTGCGGAGAGGCGACGCCGCTCACAGTCAGGACGCCTGTTTTTTGAGGTATTTTTGGGCTATAAAACCACTTGGAAATGGAATAAATGTAAAGTTGAGCTGTTTAAAGTCACACCGTGGAACATTCCAGGCAGGGAAATGACATCTCCGTAGAAACAAGCAGGTGACGGACCCCCAGCCAAACAAAAAGTTACACAGTCCACCTTTAAGTGGGATCTGCCTCTCCGAAGTTTACATGCAACTTTGCCTGGTAGAGTCGTCTCCTTGTCTCCACGGAGAAGTTTAATGCCATACTGCGGAACATTCTAGACAAAACAATCGCATTTCTGTTATGACAAGCATGCCAGCAGAGCCTCAGTTAGAAAAGTTACACAGTGCATTTTTAAATAACAGTAAAAGTAATTAAAAACTTTGTACTTGTGGGGTCAACACCGCTAAATTTGGATTCTCTGATAACTTTGCGCTCACTTCTTTACATAATTACTTGTGAAAGAGAAAGTAAACGTTTGGTCGTGCATTATGAATCTTATTTAAGTTTATGTTTTTATTTTTTAACCCAAATGTATTCATCCTTCTATTTGAGTAAAAGCTATATTTCTGCCTCTGAGTGATGGAAAGTCATGGACGCCTTTCGGAATACATTACGTGACTTTGCTTCTGACTTGACTAAAATGTTTTGTATTTCAACTTCTCCATTTTGCCTGATTAGTTGAAAGTCTTGGAAATTAAAATGGAGGAGGCACTGCGGGGGTCTAAAAGCGCTCCGGGGAACGCAGAGAGGAGCGGAATAATTTCTCGAGGATTGTTTCTTGAGAGTGGGAGAGTGGGAGAGCGCTGGAAAGTGCTGTGTCCATTTTCCCCGCGATGATTTTCCAAATGCAAATCGGGAACGCTCGTAATGAGGACTGACTGTACGTTTGTATGTTTCCTCTGGTGTCTATTAAAGAGAAATGATGCAAACTCCAGCAAGACAAGACCCAACCAAATTTCAGAGACCTAAGAACTTTGTCAAATCTGTGCATAGTTCTGTTCTTTTTACAGATGGCATCACTACATTCTACAGGCCAATATTATTTAAAGTTGAACTCGGGCACGTTTGAAGCTAAAGTCCGTTTCTAGAGGAGGTCGAATTCTGTCAGAAGCCAAAAAACGGCACAGATCAGTGTTTCCTCGGTGGAGATCTCACTGTGGCAGTGAGTCTGACGGGGCAACAAACTAGTGAAGTTCTGAACTTCCACCTAAAACGGCAGTTTGCACAGAAGAGGCTTAACACCACTTTAACCCATCTGACAACATAGTCACAAGTCTAACAAACAAAACGCTGTGCCTGGTTCACTCATTAGTGTCTGGAAACAACTTTATAAGTAGCCTTAGCCTTACCTCTGTTGATTTCCCACTGCACAGGCAAAAGCCCAAAAGACTCGATCGCCGATATCGTTTCTAATCCCATTTATTTACAAGTGAATTATATTTTTTGAAAAACGCTTAAAAAAATCCATTCCCAAACCATTTTCTTTCAACAACTTTCAGTTTCTATTGTTCTTCACTGTTAGTTGTCGATTCTCACTTGTTGCTTCTGGCGGCTCGAGCCTCTCGCTGCCGCTGGAGTCGACCGTCGACCGAAATCAACAGAGGGAAGTGTGAGGTGCTTATAAAGTTGTTTTCTAACGTTTCCAGACACTAATGAGTGAACCAGGCAGAGCGTTTGGTTTGTTAGACTCGTGACTGTTGTCAGATGGGTTAAAGTGGTGTTAAGCTTCTTCAGTGTGAAGCAAATTGGCGTTTTACGTGGAAGTTCAGAACTTGCCCCCATCACTACACTAGTTTGTTTCCTTGACAGACTCAGTGCCACAGTGAGATCTCCGCCGAGGAAACACTGATCTGTGCCGTTTTTTTGGCTTCTGACAAAATTCCACCACCTCTAGAAACGGACTTTAGCTTCAAACATGCAGGAGTTCAACTTTAAGTACAGATGGAGGGCACGGACTTGGACCTGAAATGATCAGGTTCAACATATTTGTGAATTAACCTTTTGGATATTTCAGGGTAAAGTACAGTGTAATCAATGGGGAGAATTGTCTCTTTCCCCCATCTGAAGTTTGACATGACCGTCTAGGATGCAACTTTTCTGGTGGAGGTCAGTCAAATGCTTTTCCCCGTGGAGATGTTATTGCTTTGTCTGGAATGATTCACAGTACGGTATTAAACCTTTCTATTTTCATGTAAACAAAACCAGACGAAGTTGCAGGTCAGATCTGTGGAGAGTGGGGCTGTGCCAAAAATCAAAAGTTTGATAGATTGTGATCTCTACTTGTGGCCCATGCCTCCTTGTCCAAGCCTGATCCCGTCAGATCTCAGAAGCTCAGCAGGGCCTGGTTAGGACTTGGATGGGAGACCACTGAGAAAATCAGGTGCCACAGGGGGCGCCAGTCACAAAAAACTACTGTTGTGTCCTTGAGCAAGGCACTTCGGAGCGGTCGGAGGGGCGACGGCGCAGATTGGCAGCCTCGTTTCCGTCAGTACAATAGCACCACCGCATGTGGAGCCCTGTAAAGCGTCTTTGAGTGTCCAGAAAACCACTATATAAAACTGACGCATTATTATTATTATAATTTAGTCGATCTTGATGATAAGGCATGGCAGCCAATTATGTGTAGGTGAAAGCGCTGGTGCTGACGAGGATTTATGCTCCTGTTTAGGAAAAAGAAGCCTGAGCCACAGCGCGACCCTTTGTCTCCTGTTCACAGGTTTTTACTTAAATCTGCATAATTTGGCCAAAAGTCCAGTGTCTCTCTCCCTCTGCCTCTGTTTGTGTGGTGCCGGTTCAGCCTCAGCTCTTCACCTTTTCTCCTCTTTCTGTCCTCTAGTGCTTCTCATCTTTATAATCCAAGTTATGGAAAGTAAACAACTGTTTTCTCACCGTTTATGAGTGAACCGCAAGACCTCATTTATGGAGCGAACATCGCACGTGTTTCCGTTGATGGCTGTAGCACTTGTGTACATGTGTATCTGCTGCTAACAGTGTGTGTGTGCATTTGCTTTGGGTTTAATATATGGTACAAACTCTTTAAAATGTTGATTTCTCCAGAATTATTGGCCCTGTTAACACAAAATATAAGCTGTAGTGATCCTGACATCCCGTTCTTTATGCTTGAAGTCCACAAGTCGTATGTCTTTGATAAGATGGGAGAAAATCTAATTGAAAATCTTTTTTTTTTTCCCATATCACCCAGCCCTAGTGGAGAGGCGACCCCGCTCACAGTCAGAATGCCTGTTTTTCGAGGTATTTTTGAGCCATAAAACCACCTGTATTTCAATAGATGTAAAGTAGAGCTGTTTAATGTCACACAAAGCAGTGACATAAAAAAACAAGCAGGTGACGGACCTCCAACCAAAAAGTTACACAGAGCACCTTTAATCAGCAATATATCACGCGTCAGAATTGGTTATCGTGGCGGGTCTGCTTATTCGCCCACTTTTAGTCGACCGATCATTCGTCAGGTCTTTTGTCAACCGAGAGTCCCTTTAGTCGACTCCAGCCCGGGTTTGCGGGTTCGGAAGAGTTCATTATGTTGGATTACCTCCGTGCACCACTGATTGCGTCATCTCAGCGGAGGTCGTTATCTGCGCTTGCTGCAGGCTGAACCGGGCGCCGTCCCGTTCAGCGGTACAGCAGTTTCCTTCTGCACACTGCAAAAAGTCAGATCTAGTCGAGTTAAAATGACTTAAATTAAGAAAGTTTCATCATGATTTGAGTTAATTTATCTATCAGTGGAGTAAGACTTTTTGTACTTATATAAGGTGCACGATGCAGACTGCAGGGTTTAAAGCTCATTTTGGATATTTTTTATGAAATCCGATTTTTTTTGCCAGCTCGTTTTCCGGTTAAATGCGACTTGTCTGTGATCTCCAGTGTGAACTTTAAACGCTCCAAAACTGTCCCACGTGAACACTGGAGACACGACGGCGTCCCAAACGGCGAGCGCAGTGTTTACGAAAGTCGCCTAAACATGGACGCGCTGCACTGAGCTCCTGGAGATTTCAAAGTTGGAAGCAAGAACCTGTACAGTTTCTTTGTTTTAAGAAAGAGATTGAGAAGGAGAAGGTTTTTGGCCATGGCGTTTTGTGGGGCAGTGGCGGCAACGTCCGTAGAAAGAAACGATAGGTCGGATGTGGGTCGGATGAATGCGCCCTGGTCGTTCAGGCTGAAGTCGCACGTCAAAACATCGGGATCTGTATCAGTTTTAGAAGCACATATCCAAGTGGCCTGGGTCACATTTAAAAAGAAAACAGATCTGTGTCGTTCAGACTGTCATGAAAACATCAGATACAGAAATCGGAGAAATCGGGTCACTTAAGGCTGTAATCTGAAAGTACACTGGAAAAAACAATATCTAGGTAAGTTAAAAAGACTTGATCTGCCAGTGGAATAAGTAACTTTCTTAATTCAAGCAACTTTCGATTTTGTTTCTTATTTTAAGTGCAAAAAAGTTGTTGTTTTTCTCATTTTAAGTACATGTATTTTCACATTTTAAGTACAAAAAGTCAAATCATTTTACTTGTCAAGTGAAATTTACTCAAATCCTGGTAAAACTTTCTTAATTCAAGTCATCTTAACTTAGCGAGATTTGGTTGTTTGCAATTTAGCCCATCTAGTTTTTGGTTGGGTGTTCGTCACCTTCTTATTTCTATGGATTTGTCGTCGCTCTGCCTGGAATATGCCACAGTGTGACATTAAACAGCTCTACCTTACATTTGCATTCAATTTAGGGCTGCAGCTATTGATTATTACAGTAATCGATTATTCTGTCGATTATTTTGTTTGAATAATCGAGTAATCGTTTGTTATTGTCGTGTCTTTGCACATGTTAAGTCCACTCCACCTGCACTGACAGATCCACGTGTTTTGGACATGAAAAACTTAATTATCACTGGGCTCAGGTTGACTCACCTCACGGTTTCTTTTCCACTTGATGTAATGTACGGTTCTGTTTACATGTTGTAGCATCAGTGTGGAGAAGGTGACTTTTAAAATGTAATCCCCTACAGATTACAGATTACATTCCCCAAAATGTAGTTTGTGACATAATCAATTAAATTATTTAAAGTGAGTAATGTAATCTGAATACTTTGGATTACTTGATATTGTCATGATTTTTAAAACTACATAAATGTAGCAACCAACTCCTGCAAATTCTTGTTTGGTTTTAGACCTGGATTAGTCCTGGTTTAGACCTGCTTTAGACCTGGTTTAGACCTGGTTTAGACCTGGTTTTAGTCGTGGTGTTAGTCCTGGTTTAGAGGCACAGGAGGAAGCGCGGTCCACGCAGCGTATGCGACAAGACACGATCCACGTGCAGAGTGCTCGGCGTACGGAGATGAGGTTCTGCTCTTATTACACATCCATAGGCGCCGCGCTGTTGTGTGTACAGTGAAGTGCAGTGGTCGTGCGGAAACTTTACCTCTACCACAAAAGGTTCCGGCCATCGCCGAGCGTATGAAAATAAAACGAAGCATCGAGGCAAAAAAAAGATAATCGATGCATTTTTCTAATCGATTAACTCGATGAGTCGTTTCAGCCCTAATTCAATTACAGGTGGTTTCACAGCTCGAAAATACCTAGAAAAGCAGAAACAAAATCGAATGTTGCTTGAATTCAGAAAAACTCTCTTATCCCATTGGCAGATCGTTTTACTTGGCAGCTTGAATCTGCTCAAATCAAGTCGAACGCTCTATTTAATCGGCCATTTTTAGCTTAGCTGTTAGCCTAGATGTTGCTTTTGCAGTGCAGCAGGAGCTCATTATGGAGTGAGTGTACAGGACTGTCCCTCTCTCAGATGGATGCCTCCTCTCTGTATTCCCAGCCCCACACAGACCTGCCAACACCAGGCTAAATGCCCTGGCAGACGGACAGACTGCTGCGGCTGTGTCCAAGCGTTTGCAGTAAGAAAATAAAAAAAGACTGTATCAAATCGAAGCAATGGTTAAAGGCCCTGCACTCGATTTTCTCCCCTGTTTTTCAGCAGAATGAGTCTTGCCCCAGTGCAGATGTACAGTATAGGCCGCTCTTGAAGGTCCTATATTGCACAAAATTGACTCTTGTGAGCTTTAAATCACGTTATAATCCCGTTACCTCGTCGAAAACATAGCTGGAGTTGTGTTTTGTTTCATTCACACCCTTTATTATTGGTCTGTTTACATCTCCAAAGCTCTAAATGCTCAGTTCCGCCTTGTGATGTGATGAAAATGTCGGTTTCAACAGCTCCTTTTACATTTCGTTCAGCAGAAATGGCCAATTCCGGGGCTAAAATGATCCAAATGATTCTAGTGAAGGTGTATGTAGTTTAAAAACACAGTGGAGCACTTCTTGTTTTTCTGCGCTGCAAAAAGCTTGGACGAAATTGAAGATATAAAGACTTAAATCTATCAGCTAAGTTTTAGACCAGTTTATGATTTGTGTTCATGGCCTGATAAGTTCTCAGATGCCAAAATCTACATAAAACGCTTTAAATTCTGCTAAATTCTCGATAAACGAACTCAAAACAACTTTGAGGTTAGTATGAATGGCCTGATAATAAATTCAAAGATGCAAAACTCTGGACATAAGTGCTTGAAATCAGTCTCACGTGATCGTAGTTCACAGTTTGTCGTCTTGTATGAAGCGAATCTGGATCCCTGAATCTGAAGCGTTGCAGGGGAAACTCTGGGAAATGGATTGTCGCTTCTTTTAAACATTTATTGCCTAAATTGACATTTTTCTGACTAGTTCAGTCATGGGAGAAATATATGTGACAATTTTTAAGATGATACAACCAGTTCAGAACTAGTAAGTAGATAATAAATCTGAAAACACGAGGAATAACCTGATATAGAAAAAAGAGAAATGATTCCAATAAACGATAATATCGACATTTTGAGACCATTTTCAACTAATATAACGACAATGGAATAAAAATGCATTTACGTTCTTTTAAAGATCGTTAAACTTTACTTTCTAAAGAACATTTAAGACGGTAACTGCAAGACAACCAAAAACAATAGGCCTAAGTAAAATAGATAACAGATGTTTTAATAAATAAAATAAGGAGAGTTCGAGAGAAACCGTTTGACACCGAGTCTTTTGTTGGTGGAGAGAACAAGAGGAATGAGAAAAACAAACGAGCTGCAAATAGAAGTTATCGAGCTTGTTAAAAGTGATTGTAGGATTAATTGATTTATTGACTATCGTTACAGGCCTAGGTATATGTTTTACAATCTTGACCAGAGAAATTTGCAGTGTGTTTGAGAGAAGAACTAAGATCTAAAACAGGAGCGTCAAACTCATTTTGGTCCGGGGGCCGTATACAACCAACTTTGATTCCAAAGGAAAACTCATGGCAAATATACCCCAAAAATAGCAATGAGTCCAAATATTTGTGCAGAGAAACGCAAATCTATTACAGAAATCTTTTTTATTTGATTTTATTTTACAAAATATTATAATATTATGCTAGGTCAGGTTGCTTTCACAGTAGCATCACTGACCTCTTGGCCCCTGGGTGAAAACAGACGGCTGTTTCTTCAGTTTCAGCAATAATTCGTTTATCTTCTGTCTTCTCAATTCTCTGTTCAAGTTATTGTATTTTTCGCTGTGTCTCTTAGTGGTGTTTAAGATCATATTCCTTGAGCGCCGCCACTTGTTGCAAACACACTGAGCACAGGTTTCCCATTCACCTCCGTGAACAAATAAGAATTAGTCCATTTTTCTTGGAAAATCCTGCACTCAGCTCCACTTTTCTCATTTTTGACATTTTGCTGATGAGGGTCACGGTCAACAGTCAAAACGATCGTCCTTTAAGAGCGTTTGGAAAGAGGCAGGTCTTCATTTGTCTGGTGGAGGCACCACGCACAGAAGCACTGGAGATGCTGCTATGCTAAGATGCTCAGAAAATTACCAGAAAAATCTGAAATTTTTTAATATCTTAATAGAAAATCAGCCGAGGGCCAGATTAAAGGTCTTGGAGGGCCGGATCTGGCCCCCGGGCCGCATGTTTGACACATGTGGTATAGAGCCTAAATATGCAGAGTTTGTGTGTTAAACATGTGTGAATGAAAGAAAACACAACACCAGGTACAGTGTGTTTGTGATGAGGAAACAACATCAGAACAGATCAGAAAATAACGTCATATGGACCCGTTGAGGTCGAGATAAGTTTGCAGCGTCCGGTCTGCATCTGATTAGAACGGGTTTTATTATCTGTTAGAGTTATCGCTGCAAAAAAGGCCTGTCAAAAAATAAACATTTTGAGGTAAAAATGCCCTATTTTATGTGAAATTTTCTGCCAGTGCAGGAAGAAATTTTCACTTACCAAGTTTTTTTAAAACAAGACAAAATATGAATCTTGTTCTAAGCAGAAAACACGAGTTTCAAGTATTTATGGCAAGATTTTTCCCCTTATTGGTTTGAGAAGGAAGTTAAAGAGGCTTAACCTGGACTGAGTTAATATAAAAAGTGCTTAGAATAAGTTGTCATATGTAGATAAGATAAATCAGGATGGAATATCTTGAAACAAGTCAAAAAATCTCATCTTGAAATTGATCTTTTAAGATGAATCTGCTTAATTCAAGTCAGTTTAACTATGCTAGAAAATCCTTTTTTGTAGTGAACTGTTCTGGTCTCTGAGTGTTGTGAAAAGCTTTTATAAACTCATCGTGGTGAATAATGAGGATGCTCTGAATGCATAAGGGAAATGAGGAATGACTTTGGACCTCTTAAAACTGTTTATAATGAACTAATTCTGTTTTTCGGGTTTTTAAGACGGCAAAAATGAGGGATTTCATCTTTAAATCCACATAGTTGACTTGTATCCTGCAGTTTTAGTCTCTCTAGTGCTCACATCTCTATTTCTTCACATCATTTGGTTTGCAGTGTTGTGGTTGGTAGAATCCTACAGTCTGAAGGTGGGTTGATGGTTCAAATCCCGCTAATGATATAACTGGAGTTGATAAAGTGAATCCTGTGGCGTAATTTTCTGCTCAGCTGTCAGTTTGCAGATTTGTTTCTTCTCTGTCAATATAAATAAAGAAGTGAAACACTTTTTTCCAGGATAGCTTCAGCGCGGTGCCATTTTTCAACCCCAGAGACGTTTTATGACATGTTTGTGGACTCCTGACACATCATAGGTCAACTTTTCAGGTTCACATATGGAGATACTATTGCTTTCCCTGTAATGTTCCACAATATGGTATTAAGCTTAAACACGGTGCATTTATTGAATTGTGGGTGTTTTTAATTGCTCAGAAATGCTTTTAAAAACATTCTGAGTCGGGCTGTAACAATATCCAAGTCTCACGATACGATATTGTCACGGTATGAATCTCACGCTACGATATTTATTGCGAAATCGTGGGAAAGATCACGACGATATGATATTCTACATAATAACAAGACTGACATTATAAAATACTTTGACCAGTCATTTGGTGCAACATTTATTGTCATTAGGGATGGAACGAAATCCAAATTTCTCTGTACGATATTTTCACCATAAACATCTCACCGTACGATATGTATTGCAATATTTTATTTATTTTGGAGGCTCACAAAACTGTGACTCGGCTACTTTTTCCTCTTCACAAGACTTAATCCACAGAATGAAGATGTAAAAGTGCTTAGAACAGTTATTTCTTCATGTCGTCTGCACTGAAACGGAGCAAAGGATCATGGTCTGTGTAGTTCCCTCTGGTATTTTTGCTACTGTATTTTTCACCAGCCAAAAAATGCTTAATGAAGAAGGAAAAAAACACGTATAAGTCGCACTTTTTTGGGGAAATTTATTTTTTTAAATCAAGAACCAACATTTCATCTTGAAAAGCAGGTTATAGAAGTTACAGTAATAAAACAACCGAATAGAGAAGAATCCGTGTGTCATTTGTTCGTTTGTTTTTCCATATAGAACCAAAAATAAGAAAACGAAAAAACTGCTCTTTTCTTTATTATTTGTCTCTGAAACCAAAATGAAAACAGATAACTATTTTTCTCTTCATTTTTGATTCATATATACGATTTCAGATATTTGGTCTTTGGGCTGTCAGTGTGAAAAATGTAATATATAAGTCGCACCTGAGTATAAGTCCAAACCATGAAAAAAAAGTGCAACTTATAGTCTGAGAAATACGGTATTTCTGCATCATAACTATTCATTTAAGCAGAGACTTGTGATTATATTGCGATGGTCCACGATATTATTGTGAGACCTTTGATGATACGATATCACCATATTTTGGTTATTGTTACATCCCTAATTCTGAGTGACGCTATTTTCTGGTCTTGTTATGATGTCGTTTCCTCATCACAAACAGACCTGGAGTTGTGTTTTGTTTCATTCACACACGTTTAACACACAAACCTGCAGATTTTAGAGGTCTTAATGAATCAAAACACAACCCCAGGTATGATTTTGAGGAAGTAACAACATTATAACATGCCTTAAAGCTCACAAGAGTCAATTTTGCGTAATATGGGACCCTTAAAAAAACTACAGTCCGTCACCATTTCCTGACCATGTCCATTCAAATAGTGATTTTGATCCGACCGCGATGAGCCCTGCAGCCGCGATCCTAACTCACCGTCTCTTGATGTGACCGGGCTTTGATTTCAGTATCAGACAGACTCATTATGATCAGAGTCCCCACTGTGATCACCCCGCACCGGCGCCCCTCAAAGCAGGCTCAGGGCACTTTATATCACACCTATGACTTCATGGCTTTGGAACTCAGTAAGCAACGATTGGGTCTGGAGGAAAATTTCACAAAGCTGATAATGGTTCAAGGTGGAGTTGGGATCACGTTTTTGAGTCAATTCAGAGATCTGCTTGAATGTATTACCAGGACGAAATAGGGAAAAGACAGACGGCTTATAATCAATGGGGAAATACTATAGGTTTATGAAAGTGCTTTTTACTACTGTAGAACTCCGTGAAGTTGGCCCCCATCAAACTCAAACCTACACAAAAACTATGTCAATCGTTTGTGCTGCAAAAAGTTTTGTTTGTGCTACTTTAGTTTGGAGAAATAATGATTATTTTACAGGTCAAACTGGGGTCAGCCCCACAGGAAGCTTCAAAATGCTCTAAAACGTCCAAAATGGAGTCAATAGTTTGTGCTCCGTTTATGCTGTTTTGTGCTGCAAGAAATTTTATTTGTGCAATTTTGGTTCTTTAGATATTTGCAGTTTTGCCGATAAACGATCTGAGGCTGTGGAAAAGTCTGTATTATTATATAAAATATGAATTAAAAGCAAATTACTAAAGACGGTTGCAGACTTTTCCACTGCCTCAGGTCGTTTATCTTCACTAGTTTTGTGGAGTTTGTCGCCGTCAGATGAGCAGAAATGACGTCCTATTATTACCACAGAAATAATAATGAATCATTTTAGAAATAAACTCACACAAATGAAAATTGTCACAGCACAAAGGAAATACAAACGTTTCTATAATTTCCTTCCTGTTTTGAGCTCCATTTAACATTCTGAGGTTCTGGACGACGTCATCGGCCGAAAATAAAACTCCAAATATCTTAAGAACCAGAATCACACAAACTAAACATTTTGCAGCACAAACGACTGACTCCATTTTGGACATTTTAGTGCATTTTTAAGCTTCCTGGGGGCTGACCCCAATATAAAAGAATCGTTAATTTCTCCAAAACTAAAGAAGCACAAACAATTGACATAGTTTTTGTGTAGGTTTGTGTTTGATGGGAGCCGCTTCACGCAGGTTTACAGTCGTCCATCTCAATAAGAGAATACCGTGGGTCCCTCATTAATCCGTGAAGCAGTCTCAGCTTTATTTTTTACAGTTATTATAATTGTTTTAAGGCTGTAAAACCGCTCACCACACACTTTATACACTTTTCTCAGACAGATTTCGCGATCTAAACTAAGGAGCGTGTGCCGCCTTCGATTACGCAGAACAGCCATTCAGGGCATAGAACTCAATGCACGTTCATATATTGTAAAAAAAAAAAAGTTTGCAAAATTACACAAAAAAATGTGCGAAACAGCGAAAGGTGAACCGTCTTATCAATCAATCAATCAAACTTTATTTAGAGAGCGCTTTTCATACAAAAAAATGCAACACAAAGAGCTTTACAGTGCTTGAAAAAGAACAATCCCACATTTCTCACATTTACCTCCACCCCCCACAAAGCCAAACAGGTGAGTCTAACTGTGACATAACTATATTTATTTACTACTAACTGAAACGGGAAACTACGGGATTACTGCATGTGACATACTACAGTATCTTTCATAGCTCTTTCTCTATACTAACTATAATAACTATACCCAGTGTGTGAAATACCCGTCAGTATTCGGCCACATCTCCGAACTGTTGAGCAATACAGATCTACATTTCCAATATGCAAAAGCCTATGCAAAGTTCTATATTACAATGGAAGCAAAGGAGTGAATAAATGTTAAGTATCGACACGGTTTTCAAGACAATAACTGGGGACAGTTATTGCCATTAATCTCATGAATGTTACAGTTAACTTGCAATTAGTCACAAAATAATCGCACATTTTTGTCCCCTTGAATCATCATTTTAATGCTCTTTATTCACATAGAAAAGTGGATAGGCTTTGTGCAGATGTTTTATTTATTTATGTATTTTTATTGCAAATCAGAACAATGGTCAGTGAGACTTTGTGCTCTGCATCAGTGTGAGTGAAGTGTCTCTTCTGTCTTCAGAACAGTCACATAACGGGTGAAATAATGAGCTGTGACCTGAGGTGGTTTTCAGGACTGAGGGACGTCCAGTGATCTGCAGTGAGTCTGTGTTTTTCGCCCCAACTCCTGCTGTACCTCGACCTCGCACTGGGACTTTTGGGCCGTGTGGTGCTCGGATGCGGTTGCCTGGAGCTCTGCGTCCGCACCTTTCGGGCTGTGGACAGGGTGTCATTGCACGGCGCTGTTTGCGGGTCGCGCGGTGGAGCTGGTGGTTTGCTGGGGAGGGTGAGGTTCCGCTGCGTGGTGGGGCGGGTGTGGGTCCTGCTGCGATGTGATGCTCCCCTGTGGGTTTGTGGATGTGGCAGATGCGCCGTTTGTTTTGAAGCGGACTTTGTTTGGTGTTTTCCTCGTTCGGGGGCATCGGTGCGGATGTGCCGCGCTTTGGCCCACCTCCTCCGAACGGGAGATCCCAGTTCCCAGTTTCGTACAAATTGTTTTCCTTCCTGTTTACAACCAGATCGTGTAGTTTTTCCTAACGTTACAGCCTCGAAATTATGCTTTTCAGGCTTTTTAAAAGGGGGTGTGATGAGTTAATCAGGGGGGTCCGGCCCTCCTGCACCCCCCCATATTTTGCACACTGACTATACCGAACTACTACAGAGATAAAAGACAAAAAAGAAAACAGAGGAAGCACTTAACAAAACACAGTACACATAATGACCAAAAAGTGTGGGATGAGGGTGGGCAGGAGAGGAGAGAAAAATGCGACCGCCTTCGTCGAGAGCCAAAGAGAGTGAGGGACGACTGTACTGTGAAATATTTTTTGTTATTTTGCTGATTAAGGTGTGATGCCATGACTTTTCAGTATTCAGCTTTTTCACAATAGGCTCTGTTCACGCTTACGTCACAAACCAGGAAGACGTTTGGAAACATGTGACGACGACGTCCGGTGTAGTTCCCGACACTGGGCCCGACCGACTGTGATCAAACCCACGGCAGTAAATGTGATCGTCGGTAAAGTGAAAACTGCAGACGGTATGTGCTGTTTGGAATCATCTGGAATTCGGCGCCTTCGTCTCTTCTAATCGCATGTTCCCAGTGCGCTCGGAGTCGTGCGTCTGTGGGGAAATGGTGAAAACTGAGGTCTGGTTGGAATTGTCGATGAGCCGAACGTAACGGAACGCTGCGGTGACATGGAGATGAAGTAAACTGGGACATTTTCCTCATTTTTTCCTACATTTTGTCAGACTTTTTTGTGAGCAGAGCCCGCCGGAAGTTGTCGTCGCAGGTTTCCAAACGTCTTCCTGGTTCACGACGTAAGCGTGAATAGGGCCTATGTGCTAGAATCCGGCGTGCACTGCAGGAGAATTTGCCCGATTTTGGCTGCGACTTGTCAGATCGTAACCACCAAGCATCGCCAACGCTTAGGGTGACCAGATTTTCAAATTAAAAAAACTGGGACCGCCCTGGTTTGTGGTGATTGGTAATAATAAAACTGTAAAACAAGCGCGTAATTAACCCTTTCAAATCTCGTGTCATCGGAATGTTTAAAATTCTGGAGTGGAGGCAAAATGAAGCTAACAATAGATTTACAATGACTAACGGACGAGCAGACCTAAATGCTCATGGTTTTATGGCATTAAAACAAAAAATATGCAACAATTTTGAATTTTCTAGGTATAAATTTTACTTACTTTGCTTCTCGGTTAAGAAGGATAGAAAAAAATACAGTTTTCTAACCTTAAAATCATAATGGGGTTTCACAAGTTTCAAGTATAATTTATGATGAAATGTGTAATATATCTGTAGATGAAGTGAAAAGCCGTTGTGGGCTTTGGATTTGCCCATTGAAAACCTTTGTAAAAATGCTCAATATCGAACATAAACGCTTGTCCAATAATGTAAAACACTATTGTAAATGTTTTTCAACTGTGCTCTGATCTCACTCGCGTGTGTCTGAGTGGTTTTCATTTCCCAAATTGTCTGTGATTTTTCATAATTTATGATATTCTGAAATTAATCCTAGTTTCCCCCTGAAAATCACATCATGGTCCACTTCACTTTTGCTTACGTCCGCCTCCATTCCAGGATTTAGGATGTTTTTGTTTACAATTTTTCACAGGGTCTATTAAGGAAAATTGTTCTGCACTCTGCTCTAATGTGAGTCAGCATAGTCACAGTTTCATTGTGTTTTGGTCATTTTTAAGCAGCTTTTCTGTATTTTACCCAAACAAATGACAATATAAGCCTCTCTTTACTGTTTTCAGGGTTCAGATTGGTCTAAGATAGGGTCACATGGGACATTTCTTACATAAAACTTGAACAAATCGCTGGTTTTGGATAAATCTGCTGGGACAGGGGACACAGGGCTCCAAACTGGGACCGTCCCGGGTAAACGGGGACGTCTGGTCAGCCAAGCAACTCCACAGAAACAGCCGATAAAACGGAGCGTCAGGGGCAGAGGAGCGACGGACACAGAAGCGCAAAAGTTGTAAATTTAAACCGCAGCATCTCGTCCACATTGTTCAGAGTATTTGTCAATCGCGCCCTCTGAAATCAGGGAGACGGGACACGGCTCCAGATCCACTCGTCTTTGTAAAGTTTTGGTAAAGCCTGTGGTTCCGGCTCGTCAGGTCATGTTTGCCGTGTGCGTCTGCATCGGATTGTCGCTGTTCAAACTCACTCTGGTCTCCGGAAGTTGCGCGAAACTCATCGTGGTGAATAATTAGGATGCGCAGAATGCATAAGGTCAGTGAGGAATAACATTGGACCACTGTTTCATATGAACTACTTCTGTTTTTCGTGTTTTTAAGACAGGCTCAGCTCCTTTAAGATTTGTCGTTATAGTGAGAGATGAGTTCTGAAGATGGATTCAGCATTTACAGTCACTGTTTTGCGCAGTTTATTTATCGCTGCAGTAAAGCACGGCCAATGGTCTGAGCCTGTACTTAGACGTAATCGATGAGGCTAAGAGAAAAATGCTCTTTAAAAAATATGGATCTTTTGTCTTTTGCTTAAGCACAATAAAATAATAAAAGAAAAGGAAAATGTACATAAAATATACATACACTGCAAATTTCTCTGATCTGGCCAAGGTTTTAAAACTTGTAACAGGTTATTGAACTTGTTTTCAGGTTTATTATCGACTTGCTGGTTCTGAGACGGACTCGTTCTAGTCCAGAGGTCGTTTATTTAAAGTGAACTTGTCAAGTAAAACGATCTGCAGCAAGATAATTTCACTACTTTTAAATCAATGGATGTAATCAGGGCAGTTCTGTGTGATTTCACGTAGTACTTGAAATTAGGATCCGACCAATATATCGGTGGGCCGATACGGACACTTGGAAACATATCGGCCTAAATCTCGCCGATATGGGCCGATATTACACGTGGACATGTTTTACCTTGTTCTAAAGCTCAGACTCTCTATATTCTGCCCATTTAATCCAATTTACAGACAGATAAATGTCCTGATCTGTGGCACCGCATCAGGATTTATCTGCAGAGTCATTTGTCTGGGTCAGTGAAACTCTACTGTCCCTGAACCCATCACCATGTGCACTTGTTTACACTCACAGCCTCAGATCCACCTGCACAACACTAACACTGAGATTCTCTTCTTTTTGCGGCCGCTCAGTGTGAGTCTGGATTAAAGGACAGTTCTTAGTGCTGATCTGAGAGGAGCCTGTGTGAGGCTGAGTGTTGAAATGTGTCGGTTTTGAAGCTCGTTTTGGTTCTTTCTCATTGGTTAGCGATTAGCCGCTGTAGCTCGCACACATAAACAGGCTGTTTTCTCTTCTGTTAGCGACTGTAAAGTGACTATAGTGGCCGTATATATGTTACTGGACACGCACTGATATGGAAATGAGCTGTGAATAGAGGTGTGAATTATCCGCATTTAGCAGATCATTAATTACTGCGGCGCACACGCATTTACCGCTAAAGGCTAACAACGGTAGTTTGCTTACAGCACTTTCTTTACTGGCTAAAATATCATGCAAAAATGCCATTAGGCCGACCGACTGTCTTTAAATATGACGTAAAGAGGCAGAAGAACAATAAATGTCGCCTAAATAAACCCGTAAAAGTTTTATAAACAATTGAAGATTTACAGTGAATTTTTACGTCATAAATATATCATTGTTTATATCGGCAGCTTCAACTCCCACGATATCGGTATCATATCGGCTGCAACAAAATCCATATCGGTCGGGCCTCAGACTCTCAGCAGACACTCGGATCATGATCAGAAAGTTGCAAATTTACACAAAAAATTCTGAAAAATGACAAGGAAAAGTTGATAAAATGCTTTTATCTACTGGGCAGCTCTCGATGTAAACAACACTGGTCGAGCGGTGAGACCCACAGGTCGCTGGTGTGATTCCAGCTTCCACAGATGCTGTTGTTGTGTCCATGGGCAAGACACTTAACCCACCTCAGCCCCAGTGTCTGCGTACACTGGAGTGTGAGTGTGTGAATGGGTGAGTGGTTCCTTGTTGTAAAGCGCTTTTGAGTAACTTGAATGTGGAAAAGCGCTGCGTAAGAATGTGACCGTTCCCCATTGTTCCGCTGGCAGATCATTTTACTTGTCAAGTGAAATTTACTCAAATCATGATAACACTTTCTTAACCTCCTGAGACCCGAGCTTTTGTCTGCTGTGCATTTTTCATTTCTTCTTGCTATTTGGGATAAGTAGGACCTACTGAGTAAGTCTTCTGTATGACACCATTGGTTAAAAAATGTAAAAACACTAAAATGTTTAAATAAATTACAAAAAACAAACAAACAGCAATTAGCCCAAATGTGACGTAGGTCGACCGTGAGCGGGTTGGGGTTCAGTGAGTGAGGTTAAAAACACACAAAAAGGCCTGAAAATGTGGTCCACAGTTTTAATTTTTTCTGGTTTTCAATCGTTACAAAAAAAAGTAGAGGTGCAAAAAGTGGAGACAGGCAGCAGTTTCCCTATAGCAGCAGAAACGTCCAGCAATTTATAACTGTAAACTCATCTAAATATTCCCAAGTTTACCTAACAACATGTACAATCAATAATATAACATAGTCCCAATGTCTTCAAACGAGGACATGACATTTCCTGAGGCTCTCGTCTGCTGTGGTCAATAAAATGTGTCAAATTTTAATGCCAAATGAAGAGACATTAAGATACATGAAGAGACATTATTGTACATAAATACATTGGTTTTATTCATACATTTTGCATCTAAACTTTACCATGCAGTTTTTTTTTACTTTCGGGAGCTGCTGTAGAGGTTTTTAGTTGATTACAGGTGAAAGTTTAAAATAATTGAAAATCATGGTGCTAAGAGGCAAACATGTAATGTCCTCGTGTGGGGCCACAGGGTCTCAAGAGGTTAATTCAAGTCATCTTAACTTGTTTTTCTTCCTTTTATTCATTAACACGATTCTTTAACACAAATAAAAAATAGACGTTTCTTAAGATCTTTGGGTCCTCCTGCTTTATACATAAGTCACAGTTTTCTCATTTTTCTACAATAGTCTGGACTTTGAGAAGTGACACGAACCTTTTGAACGTCTTTGAGGATGTGACTGGTTGTAATTGGTCAAATCTTCTCTGTAATTGTCTGTCATCACAAAGTCATTTCTGAGCGTCACGTAATTTACTTCAGAGACGCGATCATTTTCTCGAGCCTCTGTGATCAGCAGCGTAAATGTCAAGGATTCTCCCCTTTGTATCTGACGGCTTTTTCACTCCATTTCTCTTTGTCTTTAAAGTCGTATATTACGCAAAATTGAGTCTTACGAGTCTTGCGCCATGTTCATAATCAAAAACATACCCGGAGCTGTGTTTTGTTTCATTCCCACATTTATCCTGCATTATTAGTCTGTCCACATCTCCAGAGCTCAAAATGCTCTTTTCCACCTTGTGATGACATGAAGTGGAGGTTTTAGTTAACGGTCACATTTTTATACAGCGCTTTTCCACCCTCAAGGCACAAAACGCTTTACAACAAGGAACCACTCACCCATTCACACTCACCCATTCACACAACCAGTGATGTTTGCTCTAACAACTGAGCGACTGTCGCCCGGCTGAGCTGTTACCGCTCGTTTTCAAGTGAACAGCTCCGTTTACCTTTAGTTCGGTAGAGATGGTCAGTTCCAGGGCTGAAATGATCCAGATGATCCAAGTGAAGGTGTGTGGGGTTTAAAAACGCAGTGGAGCATTTCATCTGCTAACCTGCGTGAAGTTGGCCCCCATCAAACTCAGACGCACACAAAAACTATGTCAATCGTTTGTGCTGCAAAAAGTTTAATTTGTGCTGCTTTAGTTTTGGAGAAATTAACGATTCTTTTACAGGTCAAACTGGGGTCAGACCCACAGGAAGCTTCAAAATGCACGAAAACACCCAAAATGGAGTCAATCGTTTGTGTTTCATTTGTGCTGTTTTGTGCTGCAAAATGTTTGGTTTGTGCGATTCTGGTTCTTAAGATATTTGCAGTTTTATTTTCGGCCGATGACGTCGTCCAGAACCTCAAAATGTGAAACAGAGCTCAAAACAGGCAGAAAATTATAAAATATTTGTATTTGGTTTGTGCTGTGACAATTTTCATTTGTGTGAGTTTATTTCTAAAATTATTCATTATTATTTCTGTGGTAATTATTGGACGTCATTTCTGCTCAGCTCAGGCTGCGGAAAAGTCTGTTTCAGTCTTTAGTCATTTGCTTTTGATTTATATTTTCTATAATAACACAGACTTTTCCACAGCCTCAGGTCGTTTCTCTTCACTAGTTTTGTGGAGTTTGTCTCCGTCAGCTGAGCAGAAATGACGTCCTATAATTACCACAGAAATAATAATGAATTTTAGAAATAAACTCACACAAATGAAAATTGTCACAGCACAAAACAGCACAAACCAAATACAAATGTTTTCGATAATTTTCAGCTGTTTTGAGGCTGTTTCACATTTGCTGGACGACATCGGCCGGAAATAAAACTCCAAATATCTTAAGAACCAGAATCACATAAATAAAACTTTTTGGAGCACAAACGATTGACAGAGTTTTTTGTAGGTTTGAGTTTGTTGGGGCCGACTTCACTTCTGTAACCACATGACATCACGAGGTGTTTTCTGTTTGAGAAAAGAACTGATAAAAAGGTGTCTCTGTAGCGTTTCTTTCTGTTCGGCGGATCAGCCGCTGCCTGAGAGAGACACTGATCCCGGAGTCACTCAGGTCAAACCTTTGGCAGGTCGTGAAGACGCTGCTGCTAAATCTGCGGGTTTATCACGTGCACAGTGTCGGTAACTGGACCGGAAGTCGTTATTCGCATGTTTCCAAATGGCGGCGCAGTGGCTGAGTGGTTAGCAATTATGCTTCAAATTAGCACTCACACTCGCACTCAGGCCCAAATGAGTTCTGTGATGAAGACCAGCTTTTTTCAGTCGAGACAACCGGCCAAAGTGAAACCGATTTTATCTCATCACAACTTTAAATTTTTAATCCATGCTTTTATTACCCCTGGTTTAGATTACTGTAATTCATTTTACACTGGACTGAGTGAAAACCTCACTCCCCCACCCCCCCTCCACCGTCCTTCAGGCTCTTCACTGGCTCCTGTGCACTTTTGCACTGATTTTAAAATTCCTCACACTCCCTCTCGTCCCTCTCGTCCCTCACACTCCCTCTCGTCCCTCTCGTCCCTCTCGTCCCTCACACTCCCTCTCGTCCCTCTCGTCCCTCTCACTCCCTCTCGTCCCTCACACTCCCTCTCGTCCCTCTCGTCCCTCTCACTCCCTCTCGTCCCTCACACTCCCTCTCGTCCCTCTCGTCCCTCTCGTCCCTCACACTCCCTCTCGTCCCTCTCGTCCCTCACACTCCCTCTCGTCCCTCACACTCCCTCTCGTCCCTCTCGTCCCTCACACTCCCTCTCGTCCCTCACACTCCCTCTCGTCCCTCTCGTCCCTCACACTCCCTCTCGTCCCTCTCGTCCCTCTCGTCCCTCTCGTCCCTCTCACTCCCACTTGTCCCTTTTAAAAACTCACTTTTTCTCTTTGGCTTTTAACAGTTTCAGGGTTGACTTCTTACCAGTATTTGTACTGTATGATATTTTACCTGTAGCTGTCACTGTATTTGTTGCTGTCTGTTTGTGTGCAGCACTTTGGTCGTTTGGTCTTCGGTTGTTTTTAAAGTGCTCTCGATATAAAGTTGAGTTGAGCTTCAGTTTTGATCCCCGGGCTTTTCTGTGGAGTTTGCATGTTCTCTGTGTGTCTGGGCGGGTTTCCTCCTGGCACCGCGGTTTCCCTCATCAACCCAAAACACACGCACCTTAGGTCATTGACTCCAGGAAGAACAGTTAATGGAGGTCAAATAAATCCAAATACAAAATCCGAATGTCCGGTAAGCGTGAATGGAGCCTGTTAGATGAAGATTTGGTATTTAGGTGTGTACAGTGACAATTTGTTCAGATGGAATGTACAATGTTGATTTTCTTTGTTCCAAACTGTCCCAGAGGCTCCACTTCTTAAGGAGACGGAGGCCGTGAGCATAAAAATCATGACCTGTTTGTATGATGCTGTTTTGGAGAGTCTGATCTGCCACAGTTCGGTCGCCTGGTTCGACTCTTTAACTGTTCAACTTGGGAAACTGGTAAATAAGGCCATGAAGGTGATTGGCAGGAAAGCGTTTCCTTCTCTACAGGACGTTTTTTCAAAATTCTGTGCTTGTTCAGACCAGAGGGACTGTGGGAAACCCTCTCACCTGCTGCAGGGTGAATATAAAATCCTCCATCAGGCGACGCTAAAGATTTAAACTTTCATTTGTGCCACTTCTGCTGCACTGAACAAATCTGCACCACAAACACTTAGTCACTTTATTTAATGGTGCAATAACGGCAAAAATCATTGTGCAATAGAGCTAGTGCAATAATTATCTGTGCAATAGGGTCAAGTGTAACTGTGTTTTCTAAGCTGCAGGCGGCGCCCAAAACAAATTTCCCCAATTTCAATAAGTTTATCTTATTTTTTTGGTGTTTCTATGTAAAAAAATTCATGAATTGAATCTGTCTAAATAAATAAATAAATAAAACATTTCCTCGTGATTTTTTCTGCATAAATAGTTGTTTTTGCATGACATACACAGAGATACGGAAGAGTTTTCAGAGCTTTGTACTTTTTACTCAACTCATGTTTCTTTAGACAACTACGGCCTTAAAGGAGCATTGTGTAACTTTTCCGATGAAGGGTCCATCAAATGAGACCAAACCGGACCAAGTCGCCGGTATTTTTGAGCTCTAAAACCGCCTGTAATCAAATGCACGTAAGGTAGAGCTGTTTAATGTCACACTGTGGGATATTCCGGGCAGAGCGACGACGTATCCGTAGAAACGAGCAGGTTACACAGTGCACCTTTAAGTCCAGGTTTGGTTCTGTGATCAGTGGCAGTTTAATACTTTCAGGCGCCAAGGTTTTTACGACAGATGAAATGAGGCGATGAAATATAAGCAGCAGTTTGTGTCAAAGCACTGAGCTGCTGCGATTCTGCGATTCTGTTCACGCTGCACATTTTAATCATATCCACAAACATTTGAGAGAAAATTGAAATATGAACTGACAAACTAATCCAAGAGGTATTTCAGAAAATGTTAGTGGAGGTTTTTCTGCAGGGCTAGAGTTACGCACGGAGGAGTTTATCTTTTATTTGTTCGTCGTGGCTTTTACGATTTGAGAATTGCGACTTTTCGATTTGTTTTTCTTTTACGGTTCGATTCTGTAATTCGAAAGAACTGACGGAAAGACTGAAACGTGATCTGACAAACGAAGACAAGAGTCACATTTCAGAGCTTTAGGTTTATTAACGGTAAAGGGTCACACGTTTATACGGTTCACAACACATTCACACACCAAAGTGCAGATCGAAACTACAGGGTCCGAAGATTTTATACAGAATAAAACCGAATATTTTGTTGTTTGTAGCGGAAAATACGGTATTTCAAAAAATGCTCTTTGTAAATTTGAAAATTGCACCCATTTAAATCACAAAAATCCACTTAAAGGTCTTATATTATATAAAATTGACTCTTGTGACTTTTAAACTATGTTATGATGTTGTTGCCTCCTCAAAAACAGACGTTGTTTGTTCCATTCACACACGTTTGAGAAACCCTTTATTTTTACTCTGTCTGCATCTCCAAAGCTCAAAATGCTCTGTTCCACTTTGTGATGTCATGAAGCAGTGGTTGTGAACATTTTACCCTTTTACCCTTTTTTTTAACCATATTTTTCAGACTATGAGGCGCACTTCAAATCCTTTAATTTTCACAAAAATCGACAGTGCGCCTTATGTGTTAATTCTGGCTGTGCTTACCGACCTCGAACCGATTTTACGCGGGACACGGCGCTCAGAAATCTGTCAAAATGTTTCAGTGCGACTTTGTTAAGTTACGAAGCCGCGCCGCTGGATTGTTGACGCGTTACAGCGACCGTCGTCAGGAGTAACACGTACTGTGCTTCAACATTGTATTATGGCGCGTGTGAGGAGAGAGACGTGTGGACTCGTCACAGGCCTCCACTCCCACACTGGCGTCTAATTGTCGGAGTGGCGGTTTGTCCATTTGTTATCAGACGTCCTGCACTACGACATTTTTTCCCCCCCGTGGCCATTTCGACATGTAATTATTAAGCTTGGACTGCGCTCTTTTCAGGACCACATTTTCACCGACTGGTGGTGTAGGGACGCGGTACTGCAGCCGGAGGAGGCGCGGCCTGGTTTAATCCTGGTTAAATCCTGTTATAGTCCTGTTTTAGACCTGGTTTTAGTCCTGTTATAGACCTGGTTTAGTCCTGGTGTAAATCTGGTTTAGTCCTGTTATAGACCTGGTTTAGTCCTGGTGTAAATCTGGTTTAGACCTAGTTTGAGTCCTGATTTTAGTCCTGGTTTAGTTTTAGACATGGTTTAGTCCTGGTTTTAGTCCTGTTTTAGACCTGGTTTTAGTCCTGTTTTAGACCTGGTTCAGTCCTGGTTTAGATCTGGTTTAGTCCTGGTTTAGTCCTGCTTTAGACCTGGTTTAGTCCTGGTTTAGTCTTGATTTAGTCCAGATTTAGTCTTGATTTAGACCCGGTTTTAGTTCTGGTATAGACCTGGTTTAGTCCTGATTTAGTCCTGATTTAGACCTGGTTTTAGTCCTGGTATAGACCTGGTTTAGTCCTGGTTTAGACCTGGTTTAGTCCTGGTTTAGTCCTGCTTTAGACCTGGTTTAGTCCTGGTTTAGTCCTGGTTTAGTCCTGATTTAGTACTGATTTAGACCTGGTTTAGTCCTGGTATAGACCTGGTTTAGTCCTGGTTTAGTCCTGATTTAGTCCTGATTTAAACCTGGTTTAGTCCTGGTTTAGTCCTGGTTTAGTCCTGGTTTAGTACTGATTTATACATGGTTTAGTCCTGGTTTAGATCTGGTTTAGACCTGGTTTAGTCCTGGTTTAGACCTGGTTTAGTCCTGGTTTAGTCTTGATTTAGTCCAGATTTAGTCCTGATTTAGACCTGGTTTTAGTACTGGTATAGACCTGGTTTAGTCCTGATTTAGTCCTGATTTAGACCTGGTTTAGTCCTGATTTAGTCCTGATTTAGACCTGGTTTAGTCTTGATTTAGTCCAGATTTAGTCCTGATTTAGACCTGGTTTTAGTCCTGGTTTAGTCCTGGTTTAGTCCTGATTTAGTCCTGATTTAGTCCTGATTTAAACCTGGTTTAGTCCTGGTTTAGTCCTGGTTTAGTCCTGGTTTAGTCCTGGTTTAGTCCTGATTTAGTCCTGGTTTAGTCCTGGTTTAGTCTTGATTTAGTCCAGATTTAGTCCTGATTTAGACCTGGTTTTAGTCCTGGTATAGACCTGGTTTAGTCCTGGTTTAGTACTGATTTAGACCTGGTTTAGGCCTGGTTTTAGTCCTGGTATAGACTTGGTTCAGTCCTGGTTTAGTCCTGGTTTAGTCCTGATTTAGTCCTGATTTAGTCCTGATTTAAACCTGGTTTAGTCCTGGTTTAGTCCTGATTTAGACCTGGTTTAGTCCTGATTTAGACCTGGTTTAGTCCTGGTTTAGTCCTGGTTTAGTCCTGGTTTAGTCCTGATTTAGTCCTGATTTAAACCTGGTTTAGTCCTGGTTTAGTCCTGGTTTAGTCCTGGTTTAGTCCTGGTTTAGACCCGGTTTTAGTCCTGGTATAGACCTGGTTTAGTCCTGGTTTAGTCCTGATTTAGTACTGATTTAGACCAGGTTTTAGTCCTGGTATAGACCTGGTTTAGACCTGGTTTAGTCCTGTTTTAGACCTGCTTTAGTCCTGTTTTAGTCCTGATTTAGACCTGGTTTAGTCCTGTTTTAGTCCTGTTTTAGACCTGTTTTAGTCCTGATTTAGTCCTGTTTTAGACCTGGTTTTAGTCCTGGTTTAGTCCTGGTTTAGTCCTGGTTTAGTCCTGGTTTAGTCCTGGTTTAGTCCTGGTTTAGTCCTGGTTTAGTCCTGATTTAGTCCTGGTTTAGTCCTGGTTTAGTCCTGGTTTAGTCCTGGTTTAGTCCTGATTTAGTCCTGATTTAAACCTGGTTTAGTCCTGGTTTAGTCCTGGTTTAGTCCTGGTTTAGTCCTGGTTTAGTCCTGGTTTAGACCTGGTTTTAATGTTCACTGATATTGTTCCTTATAACCCGGTGCACTTTATAGTCCAAAAATTCCGGTAGTAAAAATGGACAATTCCAGAGCTGAAATCATCCAAACGATTCTAGTGAAGGTGTATGGAGTTCAAAAACACAGTGGAGCACTTCCTGTATTCCGTTTTTGTTGTGTGAGATGAACCTAAATATGCAGCGTTTGTGTTTTAAACGTGTGAATGAAACAAAAACACAGCTCCAGGTCCGTTTTTTTGACGATGAAACAACATTACAACGTAGATCAGGAAGTAGCTTTGACTTTCCACTGCTCTGCTCACACATTTCAGCACCACACTTATGTTTCCATAATCACACTTATGTTTCCATAATCTTTTGTGTTCGTTTGTGTTTCCAGAGGTGTGTGACAGCCCCCTGGTGGCCGCTCTGCCCTCCTCGTCCTTCAGAAGCTCCTCTCAGCTCAGCCCCAGCCATGGCCCGGTGTTCGCCAAGGTCAACCGCAGAGAAGGTCAGGCCCTTTTACCGTTTTTTTTAAACCTTTTCACCTCTCGACAACTCGACCCGTGACTGTCTCTCATCAAGTTCCTTCTTTTTCACCGCTGTTAGCGACTGTTAAAGCTGTAAATCTCACGTTCTTATCTCTCTCATTTCGAAAACATGTCGGAAAAGCGTCAAATATTTACACGTCGCGAAAGCCGAGAGTGTTGCCGAGCTGTTAGGTGCTGTTAGGTTAGTGTTAAATGTAAAAATAAACTGCTCTTGTGCCGCTCTGGTGACAGGCGCACGACGGGACGTTTTACGGTCGAGGTTCTGGCGCACACTTGTCTCCATGGAGATGACATTACTGACTTATGGAGATGACTTGACTTATTATAATGACGAAATAATGACTAAAGTCTTTATTTAAAGGTGCATTGTGTAACTTTTCTGGTGGAGGGTCCTTCCAATGCTTTTCTCAGTCGCCTCCATCAAACTCAACCAACACAAAAACTATATGTCTAAATATTTGCAGTTTTATTTTCGCCAGATGACGTCGTCCAGCTCCTTAAAAATGTGAAACAGCCTCAAAACAGGCAGAAAATCGTAGAAAACGTTTGTATTTGGTTTGTGCTGTGACCGTTTCAAAATTATTCATTATTATTTCTGCGGTAATTATAGGACGTCATTTCCTCTCCGCTAACGGCGGCAAACTCCACAAAACTAGTGACGAGAAACGATCTGCGGCTGCGGAAAAGTCTGTGTTATTATAGAAAATATGAATCAAGAGCAAATTACTAAAGACAGTTACAGACTTTTCTGCAGCCGGAGATCGTTTATCGCCACTCGTTTTGATGATTTCAGACCTGGACTTGCTGATCTCTGCTGAGCAAACGGTAAAAGGAGCCGTTCTCGGAAACTTTGAGCTTCGGAGATGTGGACATACTAATAATAAAGAGTGACTCAAACCTGCGGAAATGAAGCAAAACACAACTCCAGGTCTGTGTTTGTGACGATAACAACAGTCGGACATGGTTTAAAGCTCATGAGAGTCCATTTTGTGTAATGTAGGATCTTCACACGAATCCCCAGACAAAGTGAAATCTCCTCTTGAGCGGGTTTCGTCTGCTCTGCGCCTGGTGGGACTTGGCACAGTGGACGTGAGGCCCAAACACATTTGAATATGAATATGGACCATTCACAGCTATACAAAACACCCCCCCGCTGTGTAATGTATTCACCCCGAGAACGCGCAAACTTCTGCTATGACCACGACCACTCCCAGCCTCTATGGTCAACAAAACTTGCGCGTTTAATCCGCATTACCTTATTTCCACACTTAAATAGGAGGGAGTCTGTATTTAAATCTGTATAAATTGTCTTTGGCTGTCGCTGGTTTCGAGCAGAGTTCAGAATTTGAGGAAGAATTTGACAGTTTTTTTTGTGCGGCTCTGATTAAAATCCTGGTTGGTTTATATTCATGAAATCAAAGCTGAAATCCATTTGTGTTTTGATTTTGAAACGGGAAAAAATCGAATTGAAAATGAAGACAAAAGATTCATTAATTTTTATTATAGTTTGCCCGGATTTATTAGAGACGACAGTTCGAACCGCCGCCTTGCGAAAACTTTATAATAACTTTCTACACCTTATTTCCATGAGGCTTTTTCTTAAGGCTTGACATGTGAGCTTTAAGTCATGTTATAATGCCTCAAAAACATCCCCGCACTTGTGTTTTGGTTCATTCACACATGTTCAAGTAATCCTTTATTAGTCGTCCACATCTCCAAAGCTCAAAATGCTCCGTTCCACCTTGTGATGTAATGAAGCGATAGTTTTCAAGTCTCCTTTCACATTTTGTTCAGTAGAGATGGGTAAGTCCAGGGCTGAAATCGTCCAAATGATGCTCGTGAAGGTGTGTGGAGTTTACAAACACAGTGGAGCACTTCCTGTATTGCCACATGCGGTGTTTCCCGCAGCGGTTTATAGTTAGTGCGGCCGCCTTGACAACAACTACCCTCCTCTCCAAACCACGTGAATCCTCGCAAAAAGTCTATGGCTGTTGCGCCCCTCGACGAACACATTTTTTGCGGGAAACATCGCCACAAGAACAGAGCATTTTCTGACTGAGAGACGAACTCTGTCTAAATACGAAGTGTTGGTGCGTTAAACGTGTGAATTGGGGTTGGGCGATATCCAAATTTTGATACCGTTAAACCTTCTCAGCATTTCACCGGGGTTTACGGAGCTTTATATTTGAAGATGAGGCACAAGTTCTGATCAAACCAAACTTCACCAGCGCGTTTCTCCCTCCATTTAATGATCTGGGACTCGCCGAGACCAGAAAAGTGCAGAAGAGGCAGATTCAGAGTAAAAGTAAAAGGCGACAGTCCAGGGCCTGTGATATTTCCACTGCAGCATGTTGTATCTGACAGACCTGCGCTCTCGCCACTCAGAGAAGTTCCCGTCTCCTCCGTGAAAGTCTGACTTCGCCCTCGAGCGGGAACTTTCTCCTCTTCAGCACCTCGTCCCCTCTCGACTCTCGGCTTCAATAAAACGTCTCCGTCACAAACTTTTGGGCTCAACGTCGCACACGAAGCGTCAGTCAGGTTTTTTTCTTCTTCCTCGCTGCGTGTGGATGGAAATCTCCGAGCGGAGCCACGTTTGAAGAGGAGGGAGAGCGGAGGGGAGGAAGTCGGCGCTGTGGTTTTAGGTCTTTATGCATATTTTAGGACTGAGGGAACACAGGGCTGAGGGAACATAGGGCCCATTCCCGTGATGCGATGAGGAGAATATAACACAAATCAGAAAATAGCGTACCCTTAAACTCCGTGTACTCTCTCTGCGTCTCCGCGTAATAAAGGATGATTGAACGCTTTCACGGAGCGCGGTCAAACCAGCGTCGTGCCGTTTCCTCATTGTAATTTAGGGCTGTGAGTATCCGCTTTAATTGAATTGCTCCGAGAGACTTTGTTAGATTTCCGTCTTATTTGAAGGTTGACTGCCCATATTACCCCGGACTCATCAGACGCCGTAACATTAGCGCTGAAAGGGCTCATTTTAAAGGCGTTGGGGAGACGAGATGTACAAAGTTATGACGTCTGATTATTTCTGCTGGTTTGGGCTCAACGTGGCGCTGCTCGAATCGACTCATTGGAGCTGTTTGATTGGCCTATTAAAGCGCAGGGTCCATTAACAATATGCATTCCATTTTGGTTAATAATGTGCTGTACTGTTCGAACTTCTACTGCGACTGCTGCTACTCTCACTTCTATTGTTACGACTATTTTATAACTTCTACTTCTACCAGTTACACGAGTACTTCTACTTCTACCACTCCTGATACAACTCCATTTTCTGATCACTGTTATAATGTCGTTTCCTCATCACAAACATACCCGGAGTCGTGATTTTCCTGCACATTTAGGCTGAGTTCATCTCTCTGCTCCAGCTTGTAATGTCACGTGGTCATACAGGAAGCGCTCCACTGTGTTTTTAAACACCGTAAACCTTCGCTAGAATCATTTGGATGATTCCAGCCTTGGAATGACCGATATCTACTGAACAAAAGCTAAAAAAAAAAAAAGGTGTCACAAGGTGGAACAGAGCATTTTGAGCTACTGATGGAGGTGTTTTTGAGGAGGTGACAACATTCTAACACGGCTTAAAGCTCACAAGAGTCACATTTGCATAATATAGTACATTTTTTATTCGAATAGACTCTAAATAGATGGATTTAAGAGTGTTTCCCAGAGACATTTGTGGAGGTTTTTGTCTGTGGATGAGCCTGCGGCGAGAGGAGTCTTGGGTCTGGTTTGGGGAGTGAAGCGTAGTAAAGAAGTTTCATCGGAGAACAAAAGACTGCAGTATTTTCTCCAGTCACATTGTGAGCGGGAGAATATGGAGGATCATTTATAACAAGCTGCGAGAAACTGCCACTGACTGCACTTCAGGTGGGGTCATTAGGCACTGTGCAAACTGGGAGAAGCAAGTGGGTTTGTATCTGGAGTTTACAATGTGTTTCGCCATTAGAAGATGAAAATAACACATATCACACTTGTTTTTACAGAGGGAGTATTATGCAAATCTTTTTTTTTTTTTGCTTTCTACCATGTTTTAATGTTGGTCCCTCCTCAAAAACATCCCTGACGAGTTTTTAGATGTCCTCCGTGCATGTTTGAGTAATTTAGCGCTCTCTTCTCGGCACTATTCCGCATGACAATTCTTCATAAATGTACAAAAACATGATACAAAACTGTGCACAGCAACTTGACAAACCCGATGCGATGTGCAGTAGTTTCGTTAGCTGGAAGTGTACGCACTGTGTTGTAATAACGCTCTGAAGGGGGAGTGACTTGGCATGGAGAGCAAAGCGAGGGGAGACTCTGAGCATCAAAAACAAAAGGGAAACTTATAAAACATGGTAATACGTTGTTTTTTCGGCGAATATAGGATTTTCCCGACAACAATGGTAACACGGTGATCTGAATGTGTTATGCATGAGCAGTAAAGGTGCAACGATATCGTCACGGTACGATATTTAATGTGATATAGTGCGGGAAACCTCACGATACGGTGGGGAGGCTGGCGATATGACGATATTCTACATAACAACAAGACTGACGTTATAAAACGCTTTGACCAGTCATTTGGTGCAACATTTATTGTCATTAGGGATGGAACAAAATCCAAATCTCCCTGTACGATATTTTCACCATAAACATCTCACCGAACCAGATTTATTGCGATATTTTGTGGTGAATTTGCGACTTTTTCCTCTAAAAATGCTTCACAAGACTTAATCCAAAGAATGAAGATGTAAAAGTGCTTAGAACAGTTATTTCTTCATGTCGTCTGCACTGAAACGGAGCAAAGGATCATGGTCTATGTAGTTCCCTCTGTTTTTTTTTTTAGCTATTTCTGCATCAGAACTGTTCATTTAAGCAAAGAGACTCGGGATTCGATATATTGTGATGCTCCACGATATTATTGTGAGACCTGTGACGATACGATAGCACCAGATTTCGGTTATTGTTACATCCCTGATATTCAGTCGTTCAAGTGCATTACAGTGGCTCTTTGCACATTTGACACAAACGCAAACAAAAACAAGCAGCATACACATCACAAATAGACACAGGTTTATAATTTAGTATCAGTTCATCATTAGGATTATATTTAGACACTTTGCATTGATATCACGCTGGGGGTGACACAATGCACACAGCAAACACTGTCCAAAAAGTGATAAGAGCTCTTTCTGGGCTATTGGAATTAGACTAATATCTAATTTGAGCTCCAGACAGAGCGGTGCCCACAGTTAGCTTCACACTTCCAGAGAATCTTGAGGACTTGAGCTGCAAAAACAGTATGAATAAAGATTCTACTGGCAGTGACGTACGATTAAACAGTGGAGTTTTTGGGGACTCTTTTCTCGCGCTCCTGTCTACATTAGCATACACGGCGCAGGTTTGTAGTCAGGATTGGGGTTTTTCTTCTGTGGCGGCGCCTGAAGCGGGGGAAGGACAAACGGGAGCGTGTCTGTTTTGGAGCAGAGCGTTTTTATCTGAGCACAATGGGAAAACTGAAGCTGCTCTATGGAATCACAGCCAAAACATCAAACCAGAGCTCACGCCGGGCTTCTCCAAAACAGACACACGACACTACTTTATATTTGGGTTTGTTAAGTTGAAAGAAATATTGTAGGCGTTAGCTGTGAGCGGTTTGAATATGAACTACCAAGAGTGTACTGTGCTGTTTGAGAAAACCCTGGAAATGGCGCTCATTAAGGGTTTGCCAAAGTTTGAGCTGCGTGTGTCTTCACGGACGGTAGCTCTAAAAAGGCAGATCGAAGTCTCCTACCTGCTTGTCTCCATGAAGATGTTCATACTTTTCCTGACATTAAATGACCCGTCTTGAATCTACGTATTTTAGGTTATGTAATCTTTATATTGCTGAAGAAGTACCTTGAATAACGCTCGTTCTTACCTCTACTGACCCTGACCTGGACCTCGGCCTGGTTACATCACCTGCTTGTTTCCATGGAGTGAGACAATCCAATCCACTTTATTTATACAGCACATTTCATAAACTGAAAGCGTTTTCAAAGTGCTGCACAAAACCATCATTTAAAATAAACAAATAACCACAGAAACTGTTTAAAATAAGCAAGTAATCAAATGCCCTACCAGAGTGCATACAGATAAATATACCATAAAATAATAAAACAATAAAAGATAGAAACACTAAAAAAAATGAAATTAATAAAAAATAAATACTCTAAGAACAATAAAATAATAAAAAACCCTAGAATACAATAAAAGACACAGAGGACCACACAACTCACGCGGTGTTAAAAGCCAGAGAATAAAAGTGGGTCTTAAGACGAGACTTAAAACACTCCACAGGGGGCGCTGCTCGGACGTGGGGGGGGCAGGGCGTTCCATAGTTTAGGACCAACCACAGAAAAAGCCCTGTCCCCTCTGGATTTAAGACTGGTCTTAGGCACCACGAGCTGGAGCTGCTCTCTGACCTCAGAGCGCCGGAGTGTAGATTTGGATGAGGTCCGAGATGTAATCCGGGGCCAGTCCATTCAAAGCTTTAAAAACAAACAATAAAATTTTTAAATCAATTCTAAAATGAACAGGAAGCCAGTGCAAAGACGCAAGAATTGGGGTGATGTGCTCACGTTTTTTTGATTCCTGTTAAAAGACAAGTGCAATGCCACAGTATTTGTCCACTGACCCACAGGTTGACGGTGCGATTCCAGCTCCAAACAGATAAATAGTAAATGGTCACATTTTTATACAGCGCTTTTCCACCTTCAAGGCACCCGTTCACACGCACATTCATGCACCAGTGTACGCAGACACTGGGGGCGAGGCAGGTTAAGTGTTCTGCCCAAGGACACGACGACGGCTTCACCTGTGAGAGCGGGAATCGCACCGCCAACCTGCGGATCAGTGGATTTGACCCCTCAACCAATGATGTTTATGTGGAGAGCAGGATTCAAACGGATCAGTGGACCAACACTTAACCCGCCTCACCCAAGTGTCTGTGTACACCGGTTTATGAATGTGTGAATGGATGAGTGGTAGAAGTGTAACGATATCCGAGTCTCAGATATCGTCACGGTACGATATTTACTGCGATATCGTGGGAAAGCTCACGATATTACGATATTCTACATAATAACGAGACTGACTCTAAAACGCTTTGCCCAGTCATTTAGTGCAACGTTTATTGTCATTCGGGATGGAACGAAATCCAAATCTCTCTGTACGATATTTTTACCATAAACATCTCACCAAACCAGATTTATTGGCTTACAAAACTGTGAATCTGCTCCTTCTTCCTCTAAAAACACCTTCACAAGGCATAATCCAAAGAATGAAGATTTAAAAGTGCTCAGAACAGTTATTTCTTCATGTCGTCTGCACTGAAACGGAGCAAAGGATCATGGTCTATGTAGTTCCCTCTGGTTTTTTAGCTATTTGTAAGTTGTCCATACATTAATAACATCTCGCCTGGACTACTGTAATTCTCTTTATGTTGGCCTCGACCAGTCCTCGGTCCGCAGACTACAGCTGGTCCAAAATGCGGCTGCTCACAGGGACGAGACGTCAGGACCACATCACTCCTGTCCTGTCCTCCCGACACTGGTTACCTGTTGTTTTCAGAATTCAGTTTAAGATTTTACTGTTTGTTCATAAGTCTCTGCACAATCTAGCACCTTCCTACTTGTCTGAGATGATTGTTTTGCACACTGCGGGCAGAGCTCTGAGGTCTAGGTTAAAGACTAGAGGAGACAGAGCTTTTTCGGTGGCTGGTCCTAATGCTCTTCCTCTGAACATAAGAGCTGCTGCCTCTATTGGAATTCATAAGTCAATGTTAAAGACTCATCTTTTTGGACTGGCTTTTAATTCAAGCTGAGTTGGACATTTTATGATTTATGATTTAAATACTATGATCTCAAAGTTTTCTTTTAATCAGTATTAAAGTGTTTTTGTCTTGTATTTGGTTTTTCCCTTGTACAGCACTTTGGGGCAGTGTATCTGTTTGTAAATGTGCTTTATAAATAAATTTGACTTTGACCCTTGACCTATTTCTGCACCAGAACTGTTCATTTAAGCGAAGAGACTTGTGATTCGATGTGTATTGTGATGCTCCACACTAACGACCTTTGACAAGAGGATATCATGATTTTTTTGTTGTTACATCCCTCGTGAGTGCTTCCTTGATGTAAAGTGCTCTGAGTGCTGTGAAGATGGAAAAGTGCTGTATAAAAAACATTTACCATCTCCATGGAGACGGGTGGCAGACACTTCACCAGAAAAGTTGCATCGTGGCCCATTAACTCTTATTCTTCTGTCCACATATGTCGTGTAGACTTTATTGTTCTTTTAGGGACCGTGCATTGGACCCATTAGCAATCGTCTGGATCAGTGAACAGCTAGTGCCTTCAGAAAGTGGGGACCATAGACTGTAAATAGACACAGCTAACCTGCCGCTGTGTTTCAAATAGGAAGTGAAAATGGGGACGCTTCTGGTTCCATCAGGTCTGTTTCCCTTCTCTCTATAACCGCTGCTGTCAGCCTCCTGATTTGTGTGTTCGTATAACCCGCTCTACATGATCCCGGTGCTTTTATTTCGCTATTTTGTCCGGAAATAAATGCCTCATATGGAACTCTCCTATAACTGCTGGCCTGGTGAGTTTCATTTGACTAGAACCAAAAGCTATGGGTGACGTCACACTCCCTTAGTCTATAGCACCATATTTAGAGCTTGGCCCACCTAAAGTAGTACTAATGTCACCTGCTTGTCCATGGAGAATTTTAACACCAAACTGTGGAACATTCCAAGTAAAGCAATAACCATAGACTGTATATATATATGAGAGGACAGAGCTAAAGCCTTATCTGCTGCGTGCCAAACAGGAAGTGCTCCAGGAGGCTCTTCTGGCTCCTTGTCTCCCTTTTTCCCATTGACTTACATTATGATCTTATCGTCCTCTCTCTGGACCTGCTGCACTGAGCCTCGTCATTCTGGTCTTAAAATGTTCGTATGAACCTGCTCTGCAGGATCCTGAATTTCTCATTTCGTTATCTTGTTCCTAAATCAAGGTATGAACAGAAATAACGGACCAATCAGATGCCTTCATTCCCTGAGGTCCCTCCCCCTAGCATTAGCAACAGGTTTGATTGACGGCTAGTTTCGCTGCCAAGTAAGTTCCCTTCCCGCTTTACTGCCCCGAATGACTATTTTTGAAATAAAATTACAAAATATCTCAAACAGTTACAATAGCTAACGTCCTCCTCCTCTCCCGGCTCCTCCTCCACCTGGGTAGCTGTGGCCATACCGAACTGGCCCACGGGCCTGGACATCTATAGCCTGTCCGTCCATGGGAGTGGATCTCTCCTTCACTGTAGTTCTCCCCGAGGTTTCTTCTTTTTCCAGAAAACAGCTCCATAGGGACTTACAGCTGAAATATTCTAACACAGGAGGGTTTGATCTTTCAGTCACTTCATATTTTACGTTGATAGACCCAGGAATGACACAGATATTCACTTTTAAGTAATTTAGAATAGTTTTTGACTTCATATCGGCTTGAATCAAATGTGCTCGTATACGCACATGCGACGTGATTCTCAATATGCGCGATCTTTTTCTCAGACTCCAGAGGCCTTTGAGACTTTTCTACATAATAAAACAGTTTGAGTGTCCAGAAAAGGATGGGAGAGCTCTGTGTGTCTGTTAAGGTGTGAAAAAATGCTGTCAACAAAGAATGCTTTCAAAAATACAACATAAGGCAAAGCTCACACCAAATATTGATTCGATTTAGATTTCTCTTTTGTTCATTCACTGCATTTTGTTGATTGATGAAAATAAATGATTCACACTTCCATTTTTGAAGGCATTCCTAATTTACAGCAAAAACATGTGAAACTGGAGCTGTCCGATCACGTGGCTGAATCTGATACTGTCCGATACTCATAAAAGAGCCGGATCGGGAGCCGATTGGGGCGTCCCTAATCCTTCGTAAATATAAGTATGTCGTCTGCCCTTCGTACCCTCCATGTTCCCAGTGCAATGACGGACCCAACCGCTCTGGCTCCAGCTCTACGACAGAGCTTTGGACTTATATTAGCGCCGTACATCATCTTAAGGTACATCTGAGATATAGACCGAGCTACAGATTTACTAAGACAATAAAAGGCGTGTGGGGAGAGCTGTCTGCTGGAGTGGGCTTTCGGAGCAGTTCTGGCCCTGGCTGCGGCTCTCCAATACAAAAGAATCATATTTTTTCCTCCATTGCTCCGCAGTTTTATTGCATTGCCAAAGCTGAGGCACGTCAGGGAGAGTGGGACTTCAGCTGTTTGTGCAGGAGGAGTGCAGGCACACGTTCCTGGGATCGGGCTTCCTTTTATGCACTGCCATTTTGAGGACCATTGAGGCTGACCGTTCAGAAGATATTATGTTTTGTTCGGAATTGTTAATCACTTTGGCGGCGGTCCAGACTTTTCATCGTTCTGGGCCCGTGGATATATAAGCTGGAAGCAGGTTGGAAAAGGCCAGTCGCTGCAAAAAAAATGCATTGTGTTTCTGCTGGGGCCATTTTAATACATAAAGTTGCCTATATATAAAGTCATGAGTGAAGTGTCGTGAATAAGAATTTGCTAATCTACAAATTTCACTGTTATTTTGACTGTATTAAGGGACGGTACCTGATTCTTTTCATGCAAGAAAGTTATTTTTATCTTGCCCCAGTACAAATATATTGTAAAAGGAGCCTCGGATGCTATTTTCTGTCTGTAAGGAAGTGTTTTTTTGTGTGTGGTGCGCTGTTAGCATGCTAGTTGTTACTAACATAATGCAGAATTCCACTCTAGGCCCTAAAAGTTATGAAACACTTACTTACTCTTCATTGCCGTGAATAATTAGGATGCTATGGAAATTGGAAACCGCAAACTGTTTAAATTGAATCAGGAACTTCATGTTAGCATGCCAGTTGCTGTTAGCTTTACCGCCATGACGAAACTCCGTCCCACTCCACCGCTGTGGTGAAAAGCACTTATGAACCCGGTGCGCTGAATACTTAGGTTATAGCTCCAAAAAATACCAAGAAAACAGTGTTCTTATTGCCTCTCCACAGATCTGACCTGTGACTTGGTTTGGTTTGGTCTCCATGATGGTAAAAAGTTTAATGTCATACTGTGAAACATTCCAAACAAAGCAATACATCTGCAAAGAGAAAATTTCATGGAATCTGTGCCAGAAAAGTTACACAATGCACCTGAAAAATACTAATAAACTCATGGTGGAATAATTAGGAAGCTCTGAATGCAAAAGGTAAGTGAGGAGGAACTTTGGATCACTGAAAACCAAAAAGAAATAGGTCGGAAACCGCACAATCTGAAACCTGGGTCACATTCAGTCACTATTTATTTGACATGACTGAGCTTCTATAGGCGAGTGCATTGTTTGCCGAATAGACCTTCCAGTTAATGCTTTTCTGTGATAAAATATCTGTGGAAATGTCTGGCACATTCTCCACCAGCTTCATAAATCTGTCCCATCACCAGAACGTCAACCAACAAAGGATAAACATTCTTCATTTTTCAAGAATCTATCTACAACTATCAAGGTAAGAAAGACGAAAGCTGAAAGGCGAACAACAATGAGCATTAGTGAAACTACTGAGCGAAACTAATGTGAACTATGAATAAAACAGAAGTAAAACAAAGGAGAAGTTCAATTTGGCAACTGGACAAGAGTTTTTGGAAGGCGTTTTGCCGCTCATCCGAGCTGCTTCTACAGTTCTGGCCAGAAGCAGCTTGGATGAGCGGCGAAACGTTTTCAACCACAAACTCTCAACCACAAATTGAACTTCTTCTTTGCCGTGGATTTGACCTGGAGGACTGAGGGATTTTATACACAAAACATAAGCAACTTGTTCACTCAGGCTGATTCTACAATTAAAATAAAAAATCGATTTCACGACGTAGATATTAGCATAGACGGAGAGATTTGTGCCGTTTAAATGCATAGATATAATCTGTGAACATCTGTTGCGTTCAAACTGCTCGTCGTCGTGTTGTGGATTTTTAAATCTGAGAAGAATAACAAGAGCTCCTCCAGCGGGGCAAAATACGCCCGTACTTTGAATTATTGTATATAGAATTAAGTTAGAATTTGTCAAACCTAGCAACAGAACTTAAAGACACTACAAAGCTTTGAAGTGTCCACAGACGGATAGACGGACGGACGGACCATAATATGTCCCGTCTTATTACAACGGGCGTATAAAAACTGGAGAAAAGTTGTCTTAAATCAAAGAGTCTGGATTTTTATCAAAGCAATTGTGCCACAATTACAGAGAAAATGAAAAACGAAACCTTCTGTCCCTCACGCGAGGTCCGTCTCTCCCTAATCCTGAAAACAAAAAACAGCTTCTTATACAGTCGACAAACCTCATAACATCAACATGAGGTAGAACATACTACAGTATATCTGAACAACCTCCAAACAGAGACGACGTGTCTGGTTCAGCTGAGCATCGATCAGATTTGCCCTCAAGGATCTCACTATAATAAATGATGAGAATGAACAAAGCAACAGCTCGTCGTTTTAACGATACTGGATAAAGATACAAAATTATGCGGTTTTTAAAAAATGTTTTAAGAAATTGCTTTTTGAAAAGGCTAATAGTTGAATGTAACATATTTTGAGTGTTTGGTGTGTGTTTTGATGATGTAACTCAAACTTAGTGTTTTGATTGATTGTTTTGATGGTGCTTAAAATGTCTTGTATTTGAGATTGGACCCCAGGAAGACGAGTCTCTGCTTCTGTAGAGACTAATGGGGATCCTTAAATAAACAAATAAACAAATAAACAAATAAAGACAGAGCAGTGACCTGCTTTGAGATTCCCCAGGAACAGCAGGTTACACCACCACATGTGGCAGAAATACAGAAATGCTTTAGCAGTTGTTAATTTACAGTTCTCTAAACCCATAAAATACATTCTTTATCTTAAATAGATCACAACAGAAAACAAAGTAAAAGATTTCCAACACAGTCGTTCTCCTTTAAGCTTTTGTCTTGCTTCCCTTCATCGTTGTGGATCAATTCTTCCTGGACAGAATATGTTCTTTGTCGACCTTGTTGGTGGAAGATTTGGTGATGGGGCGGATTTATGAAGCTGGTGGAAAATACGTGATTCTCTTCCACATGTATTTTACCAAAGAAAATCATTAACCGGATGTGACGTTTACTGACATCACGGCACTTCTGCCCGTTGGGAAAAAGGTCGATAAAGTATATATTTTTTATTTATCTAAACTTTAAGGCACCTCACTCCATTTTTCCATGTATTTGAGTGCAATTTGTTCCTCCCCACTACAGATATTTTGTGTGCCGCCTCCATCTAAAAGCATTTTATTATCCGATGCTATAGTAAAAGCACGTTAGCATGCTAGTTGTTGAAAGCTTTACGGTTCAGCATAACTCCGTCCCACTGCTCGGTGTTGTGAACAGCACTTATAAGCTCATCACGGTGAATAATTAGGATGGATCTGATTGTGTAAAATAACTGAGGAACAACTTTGGACCACTGCGAACCATTTAAAAGGAACTCGTTCTGTTTTTCACGTTTTTAAGGTCGCAAAAATGCAGGATTGAAACTTTCGGTTGCAGATATCTGACCTAAATCTTTCCTGTTTATTCTCACCTGATCAATGTTGCCACACGAAGAATAAATATGAGGATTGGTTTAATACAGATGTGCGCACTTCCTGGAGCCTGCCGCGCTCTAATTCAGGCTTATGGATTTTCTCCGGGCTGAACCTTAATATAGAAGACAAAAGCCCAGATCGAAGGCAATTTTGGGGGAGGAAACTGTAAATGGAAGGAGTTTATGGATAGTTAGTGTCTATGGGAAACACCACAAGTATTTTCTTCTGTAACTTTCTGAGGAAGAATACAGACGGAGGTTTATAACAAGCTGCAAAGGGACTGTCAGCAGCCTCAAATGAGCTTAGCAGCATCTAGGTCGAGTGATTTGATGTGTTACAAATTAAAGGGCCCATATTTTCTGATGTTATAATGTCATTTCCTCACCACAAACAGACCTGGAGTTGTGTTTGGTTTCATTCACACATGTTTTACACACAAATCCTTCATATTTAGGCTGAGTTCTTGTCTCAAATGGGAATTATTCTGGTTGTATTGTAATGTCATGCGGTGATACAAGAAGTGCTCCACTGTGTTTTTACTAGAGATGTAACAATAACCGAAATCTGGTGATCTCGTATCGTCAAAGGTCTCACAATAATATCGTGGACCATCACAACATATCGAATCCCAAGTCTCTTTGCTTAAATGAACAGTTCTGCTGCAGAAATAGCTAAAAAAGCAGAGGGAACTACGTAGACCATGATCCTTTTCTCCGTTTCGGTGCAGACGACATGAAGAAATAACTGTTCTAAGCACTTTCACATCTTCATTCTTTGGATTAAGTCTTTAAGTCTATGCGTTTTTAGAGGAAAAAGTTGCATATTCACAGTTTTGTAAGCCAATAAATCTGGTTCGGTGAGATGTTTATGGTGAAAATATCGTACAGAGAGATTTGGATTTCGTTCCATCCCTAATGACAATAAATGTTGCACCAAATGACTGGTCAAAGCGTTTTATAATGTCTCTTTTCAGCTTTTCATATCGTGATACTTGGATATGGGTACGTCCCTGGTTTTTACTAAGGGTAAAAAGTAGTGGTTATCTTTAAAACTGTCACGTCATGACATCACAAGGTGGAACGGAGCATTTTCATCTTTGGAGATGTAGATTCGCGATTCAAGATTGTTTATTTGTCATACGCAGGTTCAACACAAGGTCTACAGTGCAGTGAAACGCAGAGGAGGAGAAGAATCGTTGACTCGCTCATATATTCGAGAAGTACTAATAGCTGCAATAAATAGTACTGTTAAAAATAGACAGATTAATAAAGGATTACTCAAACGTGGGAGTGAAACGAAACGACTCCAGGTATATTTTTGAGGAGGTAAGATCATAATAACATATCTTAAGGCTCACGAGAGTCAATTTTATGTAATGCAAGATTTTTAAACATGTTTAAACCTGAAGAGCCGGTGTGGAGGCAGTAATTCATTTAAAATTACTCTGCGTAACTCGGTGGTTCTGCTGTTCTCCGTGGAGACGCTATTACTTTTGCTATTACTTTTCTGGAATGGCGTTAAAATGTTCTTTCTCCGTGCCAGCACAAGACGACACCACTAGGCCAAGTTACAGCTCAGATCTGTGGAAAGACGACCCCCACTCACAGCAACAATGCATGATTTACAAGTCTTTTTTTTAAGCAATGAAATATGTAAAAAAAAAAAAAAAAGCGATCCCATATTGTGGAACATCTCCATGGAGACCTGCAGGTGGAAGATCCTCCACCAGAAAAATGACATAGTGCGCCTTTAATCCACCTGAAAGTTAACAGATCGAAACCTGATCCCTGAACCCAAACACGGCCTTACATCCTCGGACAAGACTCTTCCCTTTGTCTTTATAGAAACAAAAGCACTTTTTTCCTTTTCTTTTTAATGTAAACAAGGCATTATAATCGCACACAGCACCACAGAACATTGCCAGATATAAAATATACACTTTTATTTTATACCATCACAGGGATAAACTTTTAAAAGTGGCATTTAACAAGATAAAAATGTTGCTCTGTTGCTTTAATAAGGGAATAAACAAGATTCAGTTTGTTATCGGCCCCTTAATAGCGCAGATTTGTTTAATAGGCAATTATCTGTATCCTCTGAGCTACAGTTGGCCAAAACTTTAATGACTATAGTTTTAGCTGCAGCCCAGTGATTTCCGTATCAGTGGATTCTCACATTTTTCACACGCAGTTAACAAGCATCCACCACTAATAACAGACATGGGTTTTGAATGTGTTGTAAACTCTCTTTTGGCTTTCTTACTTGTACAATTCTGAATCCCAGTTTTTTTTTGTTTTTGTTTTTTGTGCTGCTGCTGTGACATTTACATTTATACGTGATTGAGTTCTGTTCATTTTGTATTCGTCGTCACTGTTATTTCCAGCTTATATTCGTCTGTTCGAAAACTGATGCGGAAAGTGTTGGAAAACGTGCATTCGACGTGAAGAAACAACTGTTCTGAGCACTTTGAAACCTTCATTCTTTGGCATTTTTAGGGGGAAAAGTAGCAGATTCACAGTTTTGTGAGCCTCCAAAATAAATAAAATATTACAATAAATATCGTACGGTGAGATGTTTATGGTGAAATTATCGTACAGAGAGATTTGGATTTCGTTCCATCCCTAATGACAATAAATGTTGCACCAAATGACTGGGCGAAGCGTTTTATAATGTCTCCCCACCATATCGTGAGCTTTCCCACGATATCGCAATAAATATTGTACCGTGAGGTTCATACCGTGACGATATCATATTGTGAGACTTGGATATGGTTACGCCCATAGCTAAGTGTATTCCCAATCTGATTCTTCATGGGATTTCACCGCATTTGTCCTGATTTTAATTCAGTTGATCTGATAATATTGACTTCTTTTTTTATTGTAGAATGAGTTTTATTTTATTAAAATGCATTTTGCTTCATTAATAAAACTCGTAAAAAAATGAAAGTTGCGGTGCTCTGGGGGCAGTTTGCAGCGCTCCGAGGTGGCCAAGGATCCACAGGTGCATCCTGGGTAAAAGAGCCAAGCGGGGGAGTCGGGCGTGGAGGGCGCGAGGACTTCGGGGGCATCGGGACACCACTTGGCGGAGCTCTGGTGATGTGGGTCTGTCCAAGATGGTTCAGAAATGGAGGATCCTGGCACTTGGGAAACAGCCAGAGTGTTTTCGGTTTGCGAGAAGAACTCAGCCTAAATATGTAAGGTTTGTGTGTTAAACATGTATGAAACAAAACACAACTGCAGACTAGGTTTGGGCGGTAATACCGTATCCCGAGGTATCAAAAAGTTGCAACGGTATCAGTTTCATTACCGTCATTTAAAAAATCTGCAGCACGTAAGGATCTAATATGATATTCGGAACGTTTTGGCTTTAATGACAGGGGAGAAACACCAAATGTCTCCGGAACTGCGACCCTGCGTCAGGCCAGAGATCCCACCACAGTCGCTTCAGACACGGGGAACAGCGCCGACTTCCTCCCCTCCGCTCTCCCTCCTCTTCAAACGTCGTTACGCTCGGAGATTTCCATCCACACGCAGCGAGGAAGAAGAAAAAAACCTGACTGACGCTTCGTGTGCGACGTTGAGCCCAAAAGTTTGTGATGGAGACGTTTTATTGAAGCCGAGAGTCGAGAGGGGACGAGGCTGAAGAGGAGAAAGTTCCCGCTCGAGGGCGAAGTCAGACTTTCACGGAGGAGACGGGAACTTCTCCGAGTGGCGAGAGCGCGGGTCTGTCAGATACAACATGCTGCAGTGGGAAATATCACACGTCCTCGACTGTCGCCTTTTACTTTTTACTCTGAATCTGCCTTTTCTGCACTTTTCTCGTCTCGGCGAGTCCCAGATCATTAAATGGAGGGAGAAACGCGCTGGTGAAGTTTGGTTTGATCAGAACTTGTGCCTCATCTTCAAATATAAAGCTGTGACTCTGTTTCTGAACGGTTTAGGTGCAGCTACAAAATAATTCTTACCCTATACCCTGGTAAAATGCTGAGGAGGTTTAACAGTATCAAAATTTGGATACTGCTCAACCCTGCTCCGGGTCTGTAACATTACAACATAGATCAGAAAATAGAGTAAAATGGGCTCTTTAACGCAGACCCAAGATAATTACCAAGGGGACATGGACAATGACACCTCCGTTAACCTGAAAATGTAAACCAGGCTACATAAATGGAGCAGTCCTGACCCTTATAAATGCAGAATGAGATCGCAGAATGAGATCACCGAACGCGCTTTTTTTCTTCTGTGGTCAATATGACAAGAACGAGCGCAGCGGAGTCTTAAAACGCGACATAAACCCAGCCCGAAGTCAAGAGGTCCCCCGTAAACACGCTCGCCCGATCAATAACTGATTTTATATTTGACCTTTTCCCCACTAGCCCCTCCCACTGCTCCCCCGGCCCCGCCCCCTCGCCGCAGTCCGTCCCTCTGAGGCGATCACAGAGCTTTGATAAAATGCAGCGCCGCTATAATTACGTTCTTTTTAATGGGCAATTATGAGCACGGAGAAGCGCCGGTCGTTTCCGCGTTAAATGTGGTCATTAACATTTAGATAGAAATGTTAAACTGTGATTCACATGTGCGGATGAGGCAGACCGGAGCTGTGTTAATGTTTTCCCGGCGAAGTCTGCGTCATTATAGCGGCTTTGGGGTTCCGGTTTTGGGAAGTCGTAAATAGTTGTGATGCAGAAATCGCTCAAAAACAGAGGGAACTACATAGACCTTGATATTAAAATGCGTCAAAAGAACTATAAAATACAAATAAATGTCGAAATTGACACGGTCTCGCCCTTTAAAGGTCTCCGTCTTGTCTTTGTGCTAGTATTTGTCTGACTTTGTGTGTGTGACACTCAGTTTCTGTTACTTTAGTTTTGTTTTGTGTCTTTTTTCAATCACTCGATTCTGTTTATGTGGTTTTATCTGATGTTATTTTGAGACACTCGTGATTTAGTTTTGTTTTATTTGTCCCTTAGTTTTTTTTGTATAAACCTACGTGACTGTTTTTTTTTCAACTTTATTATCGCTCCAGAGGGAAATTGTTGTGCAGCAGTGTCAGACGTACAGTAGACATACAATACAGTTCAATAATACAGTTCAATAATACAGTAATCACAGTTTAAGATTAGCTCAACAATACAGACAAACATTCCCTTAAAAATAGGCTAAAAAGAACAGGTCTGTAACTGCATTTCTCCACGACTGATCCAAGCTATAAGCGCATTCATCCTGGTTATGGCTTCGGAAATAAAAGCCGTCCGAGCTCTGAGTTCTGATCCGGGGCATTTTCAGACGACGTCCAGAAGGAAGGAGGTTAAACTAAAAAGAGCGGATGATGATTTTTGGCACAAAACTCGTTATACGTTACTTCTAGGGACGGGCATTCGATTATATTGTCTTAATCGATCGTCGGGAAAATTAACGATCGATTAATCATTAACATTTTATATTAAAATTATCATAATTATTACTATTACTAATCAGCATAAATAAACTCAACTTTACAACATTTAAACCATCACCACATGGTTCATTTGCATAAACAGAAAGTGGAAAAAAAGCAGCTCTTTCCCTGTGCGATGATGTGTTCAGTTGTTGGACTAAAGGACTCGACTCAGTGAATATGAGTGTTCTCCCTGTGACAGAGGATGTGATGAGGCTGTGAGTCTGTTCTGTGCGTGTGTCGCGTTGGAGATGCTGCGTAAACATGTGAAACTGGGACACTCAAAAAAAAAAAAAACATCATACCCGGGAGGTAAACACACTCTGAGGAATATAGTGATCTCCGCGGAGCCAGAGCCGAGACGTGGAACTGTTCAGTTTGTCGATTAAAATGAACGTGATCGACGAAATTCTTAATGATCAATAATCAATTAATCGACTAATCCTGCCCTAGTTACTTCTGTTATTTTGTTTCATAGTTTAGGCTATTTTATGTACATATTTTAGCATGTTTTGTTAATTTACCCTTTTACATTCCTGCTAATTAAATTATTACTTACTTTATTCCATTTTCCACCTTGGTTTTTGTTACTTCCTTGACCCTAGGAGACCCGAGTTGACCCTGAATTGTGCATTTATCCAATTACAGGTGGTTTTGTTGCTCAAAAATACAGAAAAAACAGGCGTTCTGACTGTGAGCGGGGTCGCCTCTCCACAGATCTGACCTGTAACTTGGTCTGGTTTGGTCACCATGAAGATAGGAAGGTTTAATACCGCACTGTGAAACATTCCCGACAGAGAGAAAGCATCTAACATCGCGGAGAAAAGCTTTTGACAGACACTACCCCAGAAACAGACTCGCGCTCTCCTCTTCCTCCTCCTTTTCCGGCTGTTTTGAACTCCTCGGGTTTCCGTCTCTCTTCTCTCTCGGCCTCATTTAACGCCGACAACAGTTCACATTATTCCCTGTTTTTTAAAGTGGACCTGACCACACAGACAGGCTCACGTACGGCACCATTATCGACGCTTCCTCCGCTGAAGCCCTCTGCCCGTCCGCTCCCACTCACAGCAGCGACCTCACTTCACCCGTGTCCAAGCGATTCCCCGTGCGGTTCCCCGTGCGGTTCCCCGTGCGGTTCCCCGTGCGATTCCCCGTGCGATTCCCCTGCGATTCCCTGTGCGATTCCCCGTGCGATTCCCCCTGCGATTCCCCCTGCGATTCCCCCTGCGATTCCCCCTGCGATTCCCCGTGCTGTTCCCCCTGCGATTCCCCGTGCGATTCCCCGTGCGATTCCCCGTGCGGTTCCCCGTGCGATTCCCCTGCGATTCCCCCGTGCGGTTCCCCGTGCGGTTCCCCGTGCGATTCCCCGTGCGGTTCCCCGTGCGGTTCCCCGTGCGATTCCCCGTGCGATTCCCCGTGCGGTTCCCCGTGCGATTCCCCCTCCGATTCCCCGTGCGGTTCCCCGTGCGATTCCCCCTGCGATTCCCCGTGCGGTTCCCCGTGCGGTTCCCCGTGCGGTTCCCCGTGCGGTTCCCCGTGCGGTTCCCCGTGCGGTTCCCCGTGCAGAAAAGTCCACGTCTTCTCCGTCACCACGTTCTGCTTACGACGTCTCGTATAAACTACAGCTGAGACGTGTTTTTATTACTACATTACTAGTTTCTATTGAACTTTTTCAAATATTCACAGTGTCAGGTGCATAAATCTGTGTTTAACATTTATATTAAGCATTTTTAGTGTAAAATGTCATGTGAGAAGAGAGAATAACCTTAAAATAGTTTTATTTTCTAAAACACGGTTGGGATATTAATCTAAGTTCTGAGTAATATGAAGTGTATAGAAACAAACTGTTGGTATTTCTTTTTATTTGTAATGCTGTAATGATTAGGGCTGTCAGCGTTAACGCGTTAATCATGACTAAATTAATGCAATAAATAACACTTTTTTTAAAATCTTGATTAGAGTTCGCCAGCCTTTTGTCCCTTCTAAAAATGCATTTTTTTTTACTTGCTGTTAAATTTGGTCGACTTTTCGTCCCTTCCGTATGCAGCTCCTCTGCTGTTTCGCTTTCGAACTTCAGAGCGCCGTGTTCCAGTAAACTCACCGCCGTGATGGAGAAACAAACGCTTCTGGACTTCTGAACGGTTTATTTGACTTTAAAAATCTTCCAGACGCTACAGTTTACAAGTCAAGAGTTAAATGCAGCCTGTGTCAGCAGAGTTTCAGCACCAGCGAGAACCAGCGACGTCTTGTCTAAGTTACACCTCCAAGCCAAGAACCTCAGATCCGACAAACTACCAGACCTGTGGATAATCCCACGTCAAAGAAAATAACTACAGCGATTGAGTGATTGTAAGAATTGCTTTACATTATGGCTTTAAAACTGTCTTGAAATGCAAAATAACACAATTTTAAACATACAATTCAATATGCGATTAATCACGACCTAATATTGATATTTTCTTTTGATGTCCAATAAGACAGTCGCCTGCTTGACTCCACGCAGGCCAAGTTAAGGTCAGATCTGTGGAGAAATAAGGCTCGCTTACAGTGAGAATGCACGTCTTTGCGGTAGTTTTGAGAAGTGAAAACACCTGCAATTGAATAAATACAATATATATTTGTTTAATGCCGTACTGTGGAACATCCCAGGCACAGCAGAAAAGTCACAGAGCGCACCTTAAGTCATTTTAACTTACTCAGAAGTTGCTTTTTGCCTGAAGCCCTCCGCCCGTCAGCTCAAACGCGGCACAGGGTTCAGCTCGTGTCAGTCTCGTTCTCCGCGGACGCGACCGAAGTGCGAACGTGTCAAACGCTTTAACTCCAGGTTATGTTAAACTACACTGACCTCTCTTCATCTCCTGGGCCCCAAATGATCTCCCACACACACAGCAGGGTGATTTCTGGAGCCTCTTTCACTGGTTACAGGCTCAGAACAGTTGTAATCACACATACTGTTTGCTCCCATTCATTTTAATAGTCCCCACGCCTTCCTATCTCCATGGAGACCAAACCAGACCGAGTCGCAGGTCAGATCTGTGGAGAGGCGACCCCCACCGCTCACAGTCAGAACGCCTGTTTTTCTACGATTTTTTTTGAGCTATAAAACCACCTGTAATTGAATAAATGTACGGTAGAGCTGATTAATGTCACACTGTGGAACATTTGAGACAGAGCAGTGACGTATCCATAGAAACAACACTGTAACAACAACAAAAAAAAGTTATTTTTACGGTAAAATACCGGCACCTGTGAGTACCAGAACTCGACCGTTAAATTACAGTAAAACATTTCCTTCATTTACAGCAGGGGTGTGAAACTCATTTTGGTCCGGGGGCCGTATGCAGCCTACTTTGATCCCAAAAGGGCCGGATCAGAAAACTCAGTTCTCTCTTCAAGTTATTGTATTTTTCTCCGTGTCTCGTAGTGGTGTTTAAGATTATATTCCTCGAGCAACGCCACTTGTTCCAAACACACTGAGCACAGATTTCCCATTCACCTCTGTCAACAAATAAGAATTAGACTATTTTTCTTGGGAAATCCTGAACTCAGCATCTGCTTTTCTCATTTTTTGACATTTTGCTGATGAGGGTCACGGTCGACAGTCAAAACGATCGTCCTTTAAGAGCGTTCGGAAAGAGGAAAGTCTTCATTTGTGCTGCTCTGGTGGGAGTCGCAACGCACAGAAACGCCGGAGACGCTGCTATGCTAAACGGTGCAGAAAATTAACAGAAAAATCAGAAAATTTTAAGTATTTTAATAGAAAAATCAGCCGAGGGGCAGATTAAAGGTCTTGGAGGGCCGGATCTGGCCCCTGGGCCGCATGTTTGACACATGTGATTTACAGCAAAACATTGCATTGATGCTGTTAATTGCACAGTTAAATAATGTGCTTATTACAACATCGTACAGTATTACCTTTAAAAATAACAACTTCCCATGTAAATTTCCAGGTGAAACTTTTTGCCGTTAAAGGGATAGTTTGGGTTTTTTGACATGAATCTGTTCGTCTCCGTCAGCAGCGTCGCATCAACTCTGACTCACCTCCCGACAGCGTCTGAGCCGAGTTCTTCCCCGGTTTCGGTGCTGATGAAAGTGTCCGGCAAGTTGGCTGGAGTCATGAAAATAAAGTGTTTTTCTTCTCAAAACAACATGTGTTCAAAAGAGTGAAACATTTGTGTCACAAAACATGAACGGGGGAAAAGTCAGAGCTCATAATCACTTGGTGCTATTTTCTTTCAGGATACATATCATTCCGCGCTGCTGCTGGTCTATGGTGACGCCGCGCACGAATCCAACACTTTTTTTTTCAGTAGTTCGGCGTTATTTACGTGCTCAGACTTTTGACTGACACGACACCAGAGAGCTAAAGTGAGAGCTACAGCGATAAGTAAGAAAGAATATATATAAAAATGGTTTGGACTTGTGATTCTCCAGGTGGAAGAACAAAACTCCAGGTTCTTCAGGTTCTCGTCCCTCTGTCCCTCCTCTCTCTCTCTGCTGTTCTGACTCCATCTGCTGAATTTGGGCTTCAGGATATTCGGGTTCATAAAGATCTGCCCTTGGCTCTGAGCTAAAGGCCGTGTCTTCATGTCGGTGTCAGAGTCACACATGTTGTCGGGAACTTTCCGAGCAGGAAACACAGTGAAACAGGCGCAGCGCCACCTGGAGGCAGCAGTGATACGACCGGAGAGAAAATAGTACCAAGTGATTATGAGCTCTGACTTTTGTGACGCAAATGTTTCACTCTTTTGAACACATGTCGTTTTGAGAAGAAAAACACTTCATTTTCGTGACTCCAGCCAACTTGCCGGACACTTTCATCAGCACCGAAACCGGGGAAGAACTCGTCTCAGACGCTGTCGGGAGGTGAGTCAGTGCTGATGCGACTCTGCTGACGGAGATGAACAGATTCATGTCTAAAAACCTAAACTGTCCCTTTAATTTTAGGATAAATGCTCTTTTTCGACTTAACAGTATCTCCCCATTAATTTTACTCTTTTTGTTTTGTTTTCTACATATTACAACCATAAATATTAAAATTATGTCATGTTTTTTGATTTACAGTAATTTACAGTGATTTACTGTACATACTATTAGTAGATAGTACATACTACTATCTACAGTGATACACTATTTTAGATTTTCCGGCCTTCGACTGTTGTGATTTGACAGTTTTTTACCATAATTTCTGCACTCTTCTTTTACGGTGAAGCAGGTAACGGACCACCAGCCGAAAGTTACACAGTGCAGCTTTAAAATTAACGCCTTGGTTTTCACGTTTTTAAGAAGGTAAAGTCAGATGCAGCTCCATTAATTATTCCCTGTAAACCCACAGGGGGCTGGTCCTGCACCGAGCCTCATGGATCAGTATGTACACGTTGATCTGTGTTTATGTTAATGAAGACGGGAGCGCTGCAGGTCCAGAGTGGAGGAAGACGGAGCTTATTGGGAGAGACAGTCCGAGAAGGTCTGGACATGAGCGGAGAGAGTGAATATATGAGCGTGAACGTGGGGATTAGACATGTGAGAGGCCTGGAGAGGAGCAGGAAAAAACACTGAAAAATATCCCCCAAAAACACGTATGGGAAAATGACAAAGCAGTAATTCAACATGTCAAATGGACAAATGTTTATTTTGGTCGCACTGGAAAAAAACAATATCTGATTAAGCTAAAATGACTTTAAGAACAAATTAAGAACATTTAATTTTGAGTAGATTCATCTTGACAAGTGAAAATATCTGGAATAAGTGTTTTTTGCTTAATTCAAGCAACATTCGATTTAGTTTCTTATTTATAAGTGCAAAAAGTTGTTGTTTTTCTTATTTTAAGTGTAGCAAGATGTAGTTTCATATTTTAAGTACAAAAAGTCTTATTCCACTGACGGATCATTTTACTTTTCAAGTGAAATTTACTCAAATCATAGTCAAAGTTGCTTAATTCAAGTCATCTTAACTTGATTAGATTTGGTTTTTAGTGGTGCAAATATGTTCCACAGCTCATTGAAGCTGCTTCTTCAGTTCTGGACAGACACTGGTGGACACTGCCTTATATCTGCCTGAAGGGAGGAGCTAACTACACTGAAACTACTCTGAAACTAACACACCTACTTTTTACAGCTTTTGTTTGTTCGCCTGAATTTATATAGATTCAGTTCACCTTTATTCCGGACTCATGGTCCATTTTTAAAAACAAACGAGGACCATACAAAACAAACATTTATATTTTTTAAAAGAGCCGCACCAGTGTCTCCACAGACTGGACTGAGATCTTATTGCACTGAATGTCATATTTGTGAGTGACGTTATTATTTCATTGCCAGATTTGTTCAGCCTGCAGATAAAACTGTACATTAAAGTTCTTAATAGAGCCTGCAGAATGTTCACTCGTGTAGTAACAAACATCTCAGCTGCACTCGTCCATCGTGGCCTCCTCAAAACCACCCGCTAAGCGTCACTGTGGCACCTGTGGCCTTTGCAAACAGCTTTTTGTAATTAACCCAGAGGTGGGCCGTGTACAACTGTGTACAGTGATGTATAGATGTATATAAGACATGTTCTTTGGAAATTTTGCCTTTAAGTAGATGATAAATTAAGTTGAGATTATTAATTTGACTATAGCAAAAAAAATAATAATAGAAATTTGTGTATGCTGCAAATTTGCGACAACTGGAAACAAGTGTTTGCCAAAGGTTCTTAGGAAGATACTGCACATGCACTAACCGACACTGGGAGAAATGCAGCCGCGATCTCAGTTTATCCATCCATCCATCTTCTTCCGCTTATCCGGGGCCGGGTCGCGGGGGCAGCAGTCTAAGCAGGGGCTCCCAAGCTTCCTTCTCCCCAGCCACTTCCTCCAGCTCCTCCGGACGGACCCGAGGCATTCACAGGCCAGCCGAGAGACATAGTCCCTCCTGCGTGTCCGGGGTCTGCCCGGGGGCCTCCTACCGGTGGGACATGCCCGGAACACCTCCCGTGGGCGGCGTCCTGGAGGCATCCGGACCAGAGGCCCGACCCACCTCAGCTGGCTCCTCTCGACGTGGAGGAGCAGCGACTCTACTCCGAGCTCCTCCCGTGTGACCGAGCTCCGAGATGTGATCGGTCACATCTCAGTTTATATCTTGATCCAAACGGTTTGTGGCATATTTGTGACACTCGGCGTTAAGGAGATATTAGCAGAATCACTCAGGCTCATGGTGGCTGCGTTCACACCTCTGGACCTGACCTGGCTGTTGTTTTCCTTGTTTAGATTTAAGATTTAGGTATTTCTCCTTTGCCATGGATTCTACCCGGACGACTGAGGGATTTTATTTCATGTACATCAAAATGTTGTAAATTTGCATCTGATTGAGCTAAATTTGAGCATCGAGTACAAATAAAAGTGAAACCACAAAAAATAGTCCATTGAAGGTACATTTTGTAACTTTCTCCATGGAAACAGGAAGTTAAAACCATACTTCGGAACATTTTCTGCGAAGATACACAAGTTAAGTCATCCTGTAGAATATTATAGCCAAAAGAGACGGCAGGACGAGGCTCATTTCTAGCCCAAGTCGGGTTAGTGGCGATGCAAGCCCACTCATATTAATTATGCATTATCCAAAAAGAAAAAAAAATGCCTTTTTAAAATCCATTTTTTGGCTCAAATTGTACATTTTTTGCATTTAAAATAAAATAATGAGAACTTCGCACATTAGTTGCTTGAAACGGGTGCGTTGGAGGAGAAGGAGCAGCCCCAGAACATAGAGGAAAAAAAATCCCACACACCGTCTTACTTGCAAATTGTGAGATTTCTACATAATAATTATATAAATCTCACAATTTGTAAGTGAGACGTGTGTGGGATTTTTTTTTTCCCTCTATGTTCTGGTGGATTTAAAATACGAAATAAAGCAAACATGCTTTCTTTCAAATACGGGTGTGAAGTGTTATTTCTGGCCAATTTTGCGGTACATTCAGTTTTTGTAATATTTAAGCCTCGGCAAAGACAAATTTGAGCACTTCTGGTGTTCTGTTATAATAATAATAATAATACATTTTATTTATAGGGCGCCTTTCTGGGCACTCAAGGTCGCCTCACAACAAGTTTATACATTATAACAGTAAAAGCAACAGTTAAAATCTACATTAAAATCAGGCATATGAAAGGACAGTGCAGTTGTGGTTATAATGAACAGGCCAGTTTGAACAGATGAGTTTTGAGGTTGGATTTGAAGTGTGTGAGAGCGTCTGTGTGGCGGAGGGCAGGAGGGAGAGTGTTCCAGAGCCGGGGAGCAGCGGCTGAACGCCCTGCTCCCCGGTGTCACAAGACGGACAGAGGGGACAGAGAGCTGGAGAGAGGAGGAGGAGCGAAGAGAGCGAACGGGTGTGGCAATGTGGAGGAGGTCAGAGAGATATGGAGGTGTGAGGCTGTGGACGGCTTTGAATGTGTGGAGCAGGATTTTGTATTGAATGCGGTGTGTGATGTGGAGCCAGTGGAGCTGTTGTAAGACGGGTGTGATGTGGTTGGTGGAAGGTGTGTGTGTGATGATGCGAGCAGCAGAGTTCTGAACCAGTTGAAGTTTATGGAGAGTTTTTTGTGGGAGACCAAACAGAAGTGAATTGCAATAATCTAGACGGGAAGTGACGAGGCTGTGTATGAGTACGGCAGTGGACTGTGGAGTGAGGGAGGGTCGGAGTCGACGGATATTGCGGAGGTGGAAGTAGGCGGAGCGAGTGATGCTGTTTATGTGGGAGGCGGAGGAGAGGGTGCTATCGAGGATGACACCCAGACTCTTGACCTGAGCGGAGGGAGAGATGGAGGAGCCATCAATGGGAATGGAGAAATGATTCATCTTGCTTATGGTGGATTTGGTGCCTACAAGGAGAAGTTCAGTTTTATTGCTGTTGAGTTTGAGAAAGTTTGAGGTGAACCATGATTATAGTCGAAAATCGCCATGGCGACACAGAAAAGTGACACAGTGCACCTTTAGAGTTGGAATGTTGCCTGTAAATCCCCCGTTACCCCTTCCTTGTCCAACAGCTCCAAGGTAATGCTGCCCTATCACTGTAAAGCTGCTTCCTCCACAGTCTGATGCCCTCCCACACACTTCACACACACACAGCACACACCGGAGACACACACATCGCACACACATCGCACACACATCACACACACATCACACACACATCACACCAGAGCCACAGACCAGAGCCACAGCTACGCTCAGCCGCTCAAGCACTAAATTAAAGATCTTTAACACTAAGTCCACTCGATGCACTTCTACTATTACACCTTATACAACAGGGACCACTAAAGACCCTGGTCACTGAGGCTAAGCACGGCCAGAACTCTTTAAAGAGGCACTAAGTAACTTTTCTTACAGGTCCTATATCACGCAAAATTGACCCTCGTGAGAGTGAAGCCGCGCTATTAAGTGGTCACCTCATTAGACTTAGACAAACATATTGAAATCGTTTGGACATAGTCACTCACACGTCACGTATAATATAATAACAAAGAGTAAAAATATAAATGGTAATCATAAATTCTAAATAAGCAGCAAAAAAGAGCAAGAGAAAGGTGTGAAATAAGTCATAATTATATAAATGTGTATGTACAAGTCAAAATAAAAGAGGAAAATACGTATTAAAATATAAAATCTCAGCTACAAACAAGAGGCCATAGGAAAACAGTGCAACAATGATATGATTATTGTACTACATTGCAGTTGTAGGGAGTATTATCTGTTACATAAGGGTGAGTTGTTGTACAGTTGTATGGAGTGTGGTGTGAATGTCAGTGCTGTTTGAGCTGAGAACAAGAACACACTCAGACCATAGTCCGTATATCTGAGTGGACTAAGTGAGTGTGTCGTCTCCACAGCGTCAGCGTCGCTCACATGAGGCTCGCAATGCCACAGTTACAGGAGCGAAATTGGAGCCAGGTCCATATTTGGAAATCCGACCACAAGTATCATAGCAACACAAGAGCCAATCATGAGTGAATCATGAATAATAAGGAACATTTTAGCTTTTATCATCAAACTTGAAATAGTAAGTTTAAGTCATTGATTTATGTTCTGTGTTCTGTTACGTACCAACAACAAGGAGCTGTCAATCAAACCTGTTGCTAACGCTAGGGGGAGGGACCTCGGGGAATGACGGCGTCTGATTGGTCCGTTGTTTATGTTCATATCTTGATTTAGGAACAAAATAGTGAAATGAAAAGTTCAGGATCCTGTGTCGCGGGTTCATACGAACAATTTAAGACCAAAATGACGAGACTCAGAGCAGCAGTTACGAAGAGAGGGACGAGAAGATCCCAATGTGAGTCAATGGGAAAAAGGGAGAGAAGGAGCAGGAAGAGCCTCCTGGAGCACTTCCTGTTTGGCACCCGGCGGCTAACGGGTTAGCTTAGTCCACTCATATATACGGTCTATGATTCAGACTTGTGTTTTTTTTCCATTCGCACATGTTTGAGTAATCCTTTATTATTAGTCCATCTATATTTCCAAATCACAGAATGCTCTGTTCCACCTTGTGATGTCATGTAGTGGTAGTTTTCAAGTTAACATCTTCCTTTTTACCTTTTGTATAGTACAAATGGGCAATTCCAAGGCAGAAATCAGACAAATCATCCCAGTGAAGGTGTGTGGAGTTTAAAAACACATTGAAGCACTTCCTGTATTACCACACGACATCAGAAAGTGTTTTCTGAACTCAGCCTAAATCTGCAGGTTTATGTGTTAAACATGTGTGAATGAAACAAAACACAACTCCAGGTCTGTTGGTGAAGAGGAAACGTTATAATATAGATCAGAAATAATACAGGCTCGGGATGTAACAATAACCGAAATCTGGTGACATCGTATCGTCACAGGTCTCACAATAATATCGTGGAGCATCACAATATATCGAATCCCGAGTCTCTTTGCTTAAATGAACAGTTCTGATGCAGAAATGGCTAAAAAAAACAGAGGGAACTACATAGACCATGATCCTTTGCTCCGTTTCAGTGCAGACGACATGAAGAAATAACTGTTCTAAGCACTTTTACGTCTTCACTCTTTGGATTAAGTCTTGTGAAGCATTTTTAGAGGAAAAAGGAGCAGATTCACAGTTTTAGTAGCAATAAATCTAGTACGGTGAGATGTTTATGGTGAAAATATTGTACAGAGAGACTTGGATATCGTTACACCCCTAACACAGGCCCTTTAATGACACATGTACAGGCTCAGTGTCACACATGAGCAGCAGAGTGGCAGCTCCTCTCTGGCTTTATCTCTGTCTTCACTGTTCTCCGTGAGCTTCCCTTGTGTCGCTGTAACAGGAGAACGTACGGGAACCCGAGACTGTTCAGAGGCAAACGACAACACTAAAGCCTTGTTCACCCTCCTCACAGCCGTTCACACAGACTCTCACCGTCAGCTCAACAGTTCCTTCACCTGTGCTGCTTTGATCCACCTACACGGTTCAAAACAGTGTTGTGGGATAATTAGCTGGATCATTTGTGTTTGCTGACCGAGCATTTGATTTAGGTTATAAGAGTCAACAGCAGAAAGGAGAAGGCGGGGAGCGTTTAATCCGCGTTTTTCCAATATAAACTCACTTTTTACCGTATCATATCATGGCCAAAGTGCAGAATAGACAAGGACATTTGCAGTACAACACCATACAAACACAATACAACTGCCGTATTTTTCGGACTATAAAGTGCCCTAGATATCAATGAACGAGTCTATTTTCATACATAAAGTGCATCAGGTTATAAGACTGACACCTTAATCCCGGGCATCTACGATCCATTGGCAGATCGTGGTGTAACTCGCCCGCCGTTGCCTCTCTGTCTTGGTGAAGGTGCGTTCGCCTTCTGTCGTCCAACGCTCCGACGCAGCTCGCGGTTTAACTTTGAGCGACCTGTTGACACGTATATCTAGCGGATGGAGTTTTTTTAGGTGAATCCACCCGGAATGATCGTAAGCACCGAATTAGTTTGCTTCACTTGGGCGTGTGACTCAACATGTCTCTGAACAGGGTCATTTTGGGCTCCTTATGAACACACCGTAATATGATGTACGTATTACTCCGCGAGGCTCCTGACTACGGTCGTCGTAACGCTCCAACAATCCATCCAGCGGTGCGGCTTCGGCTAGCTTACCAAAGTCGTACTGAAACATTTTGACAGATTTTTGAGCATCAGCATCGTGTCCCACATAAAATCGATTCGAGGTCAGTAAGCACAATCAGAATTAATACGTAAGGCGCATCGGATTAAAGGATTTTAAGTGCGCTTTATAGTCCCTCATCGGGATCCCTGGCAGGAGCATCCAAAAGCTCCAGTATGTCCAAAACAGCGCCGCCAGGGTCCTGATGAGGGTGCGTAAACACGAGCACATCACCCCCATTCTTCACTCCCTGCACTGGCTCCCCGTTCACTTCCGTATTCAATACAAAGTCCTTCTGCTCACCCACTTACTGCGGCCCCCACTTACCTCACTGAACTGCTCACACCTCCACTAAGACCCGGTCAGGCCATCAGCACCGTCTGGTCATGCCCAGGACACGGCTCAAGACCGTGGGCGACAGGGCCTCCTCAGTGGCTGCTCCCCGTCTGTGGAACGCCCTCCCAGACCACCTCAGGGCTCCACAGACGGTGGATGCTTTTAAAAGAGGACTACAGACCTTTTTACCCTGGCCTACAGCTAAATACCTGCTATTGTTTTATTGCTTTTATATTGATTTTTAATTGTCTTCTGTTTTTAAAGTCTTTTTGCACTGTAGCACTTTGAGATTTGGTGTCAAATGTAAAGTGCGTTATAAATAAAATGTATTATTATTAAATATGTAGAAAAAAACAATAAGATACTCAACAACAAGAAACATACACCTCATTTGTTGAACGTCAGTGAAAAAAGGTGGGTTTTTAGGCTGGATTTAAAAACAGATTCAGTCTAATCTCTAATGGCGACTGTTTCCAGAGCCGTGGGGCAGGAACAGAAAACACCCGGTCCCCACGAAGCCCAAGTTTACCTCACTGCCCAAGTGTGAGGTAAGAGGGCGCTAGGCCGTGCAAACACTTAAAGGTGAATAAAAGATTTTTTAAATCAGCTCTAAAACACACTGGGAGCCGATGGAGAGAGGCTCAAATAGGTGAGACGCTTTTGTGTTTCCAGGTCGAAGTTAAAAGTCGACCTGCTGAGTTTTGGACCCGCCGCAAACGGCAAAGTGCATTTTGACCGACACCAACATAAAGCGCGTTCCAATAATCCAGCGGCGGTCACACGTGCACGTATGACAGTTTGGAAATGTTCTGCCGACAAAATGAGCTTTTTCCCCTCACACTTTTCTCCATAAATAGTAGTTTTTGCATGAGCCCTGCGGGTGTAAGTCTTCTGAGTGCAGTTTGAGTCAGATATAGAGGGACAGTTTTTTTTTTACTCGACCAGTGCCCTTCGAAGGACGTGTCCAAGGATTTCTGCAGTCGACTACAGCCATTGTGATAATATAATTTCACTTCTTGTTGTGAAGCTCTTTGTGACTCCCTCGTCTGTGAAAGGTGCTATATAAATAGACTTTGCTTGCTAATGCTAAGTCCTCTCCAGAGTCTTGTCCAAGTTGTCCCGAAAATATTCTCTTTTAGTCTGCATTTATATTTGACAAAGAGCTGCGGTTTCAAAAAGTAGGTTTACACTTGCCAAAATAGAAAAAAAAACATGTCAGACCAAACCTGCAAATGAGATTATGATTATGTGAACATCTCGTTTTGTCTCGATCTTGTCTCAAATTTGTTTTCTTGTACATTGTCTTGTCTGAGAGCGTCTCACCGCGTCATTCATCAATAAAACCAGAAAACCGATTCAAAGAACTCCTCTAAAGTGCACGACAGGTTCTGATGATTCTCTAATTTTGACTTCGTCTGGTGGATAATACCTGTTGTAAATAGAAATTAAAGCCGCAAGCGGCATCGCACGGACCTAGTGGACCGCACTTCGCACTCGGCCGACCTGGCTCTCCCTCCGGACGCCGCTGACGGGCCACTAGTGTCTGTGTTTTCGCGACTTTGTGCCGTACCTGCCACTGAACACCTAAATGACGAGAGCTTTACCCACCGCCTCGTCGCTGAGCGCAAAGACAGTTGACAATAAACTCTGTGGACTCTGGACGTATTAATTCAATTCAGTTCAATTCAATTTATTTTGTAGCGCCCAAAATCACAACAACAGTTGCCTCTAAGGGCGTTCCAAGATTTGGATGAGTAAAACATACACACAGACATATCAAAACAGGAAAAAACAACATTCATGTAAAGCAGCAAATGAAACATTGTCCAGTCATCCCCTGTCCTTCGACCCTCCTTCTCAGCAAGGAAAAACTCCAAAAACCCAAAGAAGAAACCTCGGGGAGAACTACAGTGAAGGAGAGATCCACTCCCATGGACGGACAGGCTATAGATGTCCAGGCCCGTGGGCCAGTTCAGTATGACCACAGCTACCCAGGTGGGGAAGAGCCGGGCGAGGAGGAGGAGGAGAGGGGCGAGGAGGAGGAGCCGGGCGAGGAGGAGGAGAGGGGTCCAGCTGCCATCAGGAGTCTGAAAGAGTTCCACTCCACAGGGGGAGTGGGACAGGGGACAACATGTGAATAGCAATGAACAAACTACAGATGAGAACATAGTGAGTGATGCTGATGAGAAAATAGGAGGAAACAGAGGACAGTGCTCAGGTTGCCACACTTCCTCCAGCTTGTTATCTCCTGCGGCAGCTTATCTTAGTGACATCAACTAAGTAACCTGGTCATAAGCTATTCCGAAGAGGAAGGTTTTAAGCCTGGTCTTAAATAAAGAGACTGTGGAGCCTGTTTAACATCAACAGGGAGTTGATTCCATAACACAGGAGCTTGGTAACTGAAGGCTCTCCCCCCACTGTACTTTTAGACACTCTAGGAACCACTAATAATCCTGCATTCTGAGAGCGAAGTGCTCTATTTGGCTGATAGGGGACAATGGCATCCTGAAGATATGATGGGGCCATATTGTTTAAGGCTTTGTATGTCAGGAGGAGAACTTTGAATTTAATTCTAAACTCGACAGGAAGCCAGTGAAGTGATTTTAACACAGGACTGATGTGATCACGTCTTTTAGTTCCTGTTAGGACTCTGGCCGCTGCATTTTGGACCAACTGGAAGCTTCTTAAAGTACCTTTAGCGCATACGGTAAGCAGAGAATTACAGTAATCTAGTCTGGATGTAACAAATGCATGGATAAGTGCATTTGCAAATGCATTATAGTTTACTCCAATCACGAAGAAATTTCCTAGTGACTGATCCTAACCATAAAGTTGCACTGTGTCGCTTTCTGGTTGGGGGTCTGTCACCTGCTTGTTTCTGTGGATACGCCATTGTTCTACCTGGAATGTTCCACAGTGTGACATTAAACAGCTCTACCTTATACGTTTTCAATTACAGGTGGTTTTATAGCTCAAAAATACCTCGATAAACAGGCGTTCTGACTGTGAGCGCGGTCGCCTCTCCACAGATCTGACCTGTAACTTGGTCTGGTTTGGTCTCCATGAAAATAGAAAGGTTTAATACTACAGTGTGACACATTCCATACAAAGCAATAACATCTCCATGGAGAAAAGCATTTGATGGACCCTCCGACAGAAAAGTTACATAATGCACCCACTGGAAAAAAACAATATCTAAGGTGAGTTAAAATGACTTAAATTAAGACCATTTTGCTTTATTTGAGTAGATTCAACTTGACAAGTGAAATGATCTGACGGTGGAATAAGTGTTTTTTTTTTTTTCTTAATTCAAGCAACATTTGATTTTATTTCTTATTTTAAGCGCACAAAGTTGTTGTTTTTCTTATTTTAAGTGCACCAAATGTATTTTAAGTACAAAAACCTTATTGCACTGGCAGATAATTTTACTTGTCAAGTGAAATTGACTCAAATCACGGTAAAAACCTTCTTAATCCAAGTCCTTTTAGCCTGACTAGAGTTTGTTTTTTGCAGTGCCTTTAGCCATAAATATGACTTGCCTAAACTTAACTGAAACCCCAAACCCGGTCTAAACGAGCTCATATTTTCCCCTTTAAACCTTGGAGAATGCGCAGATATCGTGACGCACGTTTACATCTTCCTACACGGTCCAGTTCCAGTCCACATTAGTCCAGCTGTGATGACGGTGGCTCTTTATCTGCTTTTCTTCCTAATCTTCTCCAAACACACAGCGCTCATATTACCCTAATCCTCCCAGTTTGTTTTCTCCAAAGTCCCTTTTTTATTACGGGCTTTAGTGTGATTTTCATTTCACTTCAACTGATCCGAATGTTCTTCACTGTCTTTGAGAATTGATTAGGACTTAGAAATCCGTGTGCGCTCGTCTCTTTGTGCGAGTCTGTGCGTGCGCCGGGCTTAAGGCAGAATTTATAAAAATATTAAAAGTCCCCAGACATTGATTTTTCTTCCCCCCTCTTTTTAATCTGTCCTAGTTCTGCATTTGCAAAAGACTATCTGTTCCACTTAAGTTCACCGTTAGGAAACTTGGTTGAAAGTTGTGTTATTGTGAGGCTGAATTATGGATGTCCCCGGGGTGCTCTGGGCCTCGTCACATTTGGACAAACTGGCTCCTCTGTTTTTGTGGCGTTTGGTTTAGTTTTAGAAACTCTTTGGCGACTCCGCAAAGGTTAAGATCCACATTAACAGAGACATATATAATGCATAAGTGACTTTTAAACATCTTGTGAAATTCGCCCCACTCAAAGTTGTATTTAGAGTGATTCATGCATGTTTGACTAATCTTTATTCTTCTCTGTTCAATGGCTCTGAAAACTCCTGTTTCCCCTACACTTCTGTTCTGATCTTGGACTGAGACAAAAAGGCAAAGGAGAGGCGCAGAGTAAATGTTGCAGCAAAACTTGAATTTCCCTCGGGATCAATAAAGAATCTCTCGATCGTTTTTTTTATTTTAAACAGTGAAACGTGGATGTATTGTTTATATGTATTATTGCTGCTAAAATGAAGTTAAAGTTATAACTTCGTTTTAATGGCATTATTTTTGTTCATCGCAAGATTAATCGAGTGAACTCGTTTTTTTTTTCATAAGCTGTGGCCACTGCTAGTAACGTCAGAAAAACTACAGCACAGCACGGCTGCTCATGTACGCGCACAAGCACGACTTCACTATACAAGCCCTGTGTGTGCGCTGATGTTACTCATACGGGGAAAACACAAAATAAAGTCCACTTCAAAACATACAGCAGATCCGCGCTTACCTTCGTTAAGGGCTGTGGACAGACAGAAGTTTTGCTTTATTATATCCATAAACTCACAGAGGAGCGTATCGCAGCAGGACTCACATCTGACTCACTATTTAATAAATATTTCATGCCGCTGGACTTATTTTCTCCCCTAAAGCATTAGTTCTGCTGCACCACATGTAAACAAACAGCGCCGTGTGAAGACGTCGTCAGGCCAGGGCCCTGTTCGGTCACGGGCCATAGAACCCGACACAATCATGCAGGAGCGGCAGGGCCCAAAAGTCTCAGTGTGAGTGCGCCCTTAGTGCAGCAGCGTCGGGGCGACAAACACAGTTGCGCTCGAGATCACTGGACGTCTCTCAGTAATGAGAACTGCCTCAGGTCACAGCACATTATTTCACCCACAGTGGGAACTTCAGACTGTTGAAGACAGAAGAGGCACTTCGCTCACACTGTTGCACCTGGAACATGGAATACAACAAAAAAACGTTTGCACAAAACAAGCCTATCCACTTTTCTATGTTGATAAGAATATTAAAATGATGATTCTTTAACTATGACATTCATGAGACTAATCGTGACTAAACCTGTTAATCGATTGGCAGCTCTAATATGTCTGGATAGTTATTTGCTGTCCTTTGGCATCTAGCATTAAATGTGCACAACTTCTTTTGTTTGGGGTTTGCCATTTCTCCATGGAGATGATTTCCTTTTCCTGGAAAGTTCCACAGTATGGCATTTTGCTCACATCTATTCAGGCATTTTATTGCTCAAAAATAGCTTTAAAAATGTCAATTTTCCTGTGAATGTGCTTGCCTCTCCACAGATCTGAACTGGGTCTTCTTATTCCCTGGGGAGAGAAAAAGCTACATTTAATGCCATATTGTGAGACATTCCTGTTACTAAGCAATAAGATCTTCATGGAGACAAGATTGTGCAATAAGTAAAAAAACAAAAAACAAACTATATATTTTTTTGTATTTCTTTTGGGGTCAGTTGTAAAATCCATTCACTTTTTGGGAGATTTAAACCTGAACAAAGACCGTTACCGACCTGAATGGGAAAAACTGCTACCGAAAGAAAAATTAACAAAGCCACAGTACGTAACTTTTTAGCTCCACTAACACACTCCCACAGACCTGTCTCCCCTCACGTTTGTGCTTTTGAGTCCTCACCCGTCGGTCTGTGTATCTCGGCCGTGTCCAGAGCACCTGTGAGGAGCCCCTCTGGTCCGAGTCTGACCCCAAAACCTCCTCCCGTAGATCCTAATGCGGCGCTTACACGTCCTTGGCCTGTTTCCTCAAGTGCTGCCTCTGCACTGTTAAAAATAGTCTGACAATAAGAACTACACAGCACAAACACGCAAGAGCCAGCAGCGCAAAGGAGCTGTAACCCGGGTCCTACTGTGTTAAAGGTCCAATATTACACAACGTGGATTCGTCAGAAACACACCTGGAGTTGTGTTTTGTTTCATTAACACATGTTTGAGTAATTCTTTATTATTATTAGTCTACATTTCCAAAGCTCCATAGGCTCTGTTCCACCTTGTGATGTCATGAAGTGGTAGTTTTTACCTTTAGTTCAAACACAGTGGGGCACTTCCTGTTGTTTTTTTTGTTTGAGAGAAGAACTCGGCCTAGTATAGTTCAGCAAATAGTGAAATAGTGAAAAAAAGTGTGTAGAATCCCTCAGTCGTCCAGGTAGAATCCACAGCAAAGGAGAAAGTCAAGTTTATCAACCGGACAAACGTTTATTTAGGCCGAAAAGGTTTCGCAGCTCATGAAATATGGGCCCATGATAAAAAAAGAGGTACAATTACAACTGAACTTGTGTGTTTCTCTCATTCTCGATATATGGACGGACTACGCCTCATGTGAAAGCTCAGAACCTCCAGAATTCACTCCCCGAGCTGCAGAGGCTGCACTAGCACTGACTCGGGTGCTGGGGTTTAGGTAGTTCAGATCAGATCAGAGCTATTTTAGGTTTAAACCAAAGGGATTTTTTTTTTCCTTGAGAACAAAACACCAAATTATAACATAAACAACTTGACCATAATGTACAATGTTTCTGTCATTAAGAATAAAATCAGCATTACAATAGTTTTCTGTAAGAACAATAGTTGATTTGAACACGTCCACCTCGTATTTGGGGATGAAATAAGGTCATTTTATGACATTTAAAATAGCAATATTATAGATACTACTAATTGCTGCTATTTACTCCTATTTATTGGGCTTTATGTAATGAAATGACAAAATCGCAATAACTGAGCTGTGCAGTGCAGTTTTCTCACCCCCCCGACCCTGAACATGGGCAACAGACTTTCCCATTGGTCATGTTTTATTTCACTGACCACAGCCTCAGAGTACAGCTAAATATTTATAATGTATGAAGACCGTGATCAGGGTGGGCAAAGTGAGATGTGAAGGCGGGTTTGGGGCTTCTGAGCAGGGCTCTACGCTAACTTTTTTTTTTTCAGGAGCACATGTGCCCCTAAGTTAAACATTTTAGGAGCACAGAAAAAAAAAATGGGGGCACAAATAGGTTTTCGTTTTGAACGTTTATTACAGTGCAGAAGTTGGACACATCATCACCAACTTATTTGAATGAATTTAATACAAAAAACAAAAGAATTATGACTGTACTTTTCCTGCATGATCACAATGTTTTTATAAATATATCTCCATTTTATCTGATTAATATTTATTTAGACTTAAAATAAGCCAAACAAACTGTTCTGCACTTAAACACTCTGTGGCCCTTTTTGGACCTTCACCACAGTTTGAGAACCTCTTCTTTAACAGAACTTCCACTGCACTTTACACAAAACTGCTTCGAAGTGAAAAATGTGGCTGGGATTTTTCAACCTGTATTTTCACATTTCTAACTGCAGTTACTTTCTGTTACTGGTTTTACGGTTGTATTTAGCCTCTGCACATTTACTAAACCAAACGCACACTGTGACAAACAGATTTATTTGGCATTTTCTTAGGCAAACTTGAGTCCACGTATCACCTGCTCTGTGCTGTAGCTCTGCTCTGTGCGACACTGACATAAAATTAGTTTTTGCTTCGTGTTTCGTCCTGCTCTTCTAATCAGCGCATTGAGGAGGAGCCTCTGTGCGCTATATGTGGGGAGGAGAGAGCGTGAAAATGCGACGAGCGGCGCACTGACGTGAGGCGGATGGACAGGTGGGATGTTTGTGATGCCCTGTGATGCAGGCTGTTACAGGAGGGTGGCGCTGTGGACGAGCCGCGCGCTGGCAGTGCCGCACAGTGTCCGCGGGCTCCAGCGCACAGGTCCCGCACACCGGTATGAGTTTAGTGCCGACAGCAGCGGCCGTAATGAAATATGATGCACTCGGTATTCAGACATCGAGTCTGTGACGAGACTGAGTCCAAATGTGCTCAAGTCCGAGACAAGTCCGAGACAAAGCTCTCGCTTTAGCGGAGAAGGAAGTCCAGTGGCACGGGGGGGTGTTTACTGAGTGTGGGGCAGGTGTGGGTCCTGCTGTGGTGCCGCTGCTCGTTTAAGGGGGCGTGGGTGTGTTTTGAAGCAGAGTTTGTTCGTATCAGTGATATCGGCCACACCCGGAGCTCGTATGTTGGGGTCGTGTGCGGTCGTAGGTGTCGTGCCCGGGCTCGGTTCGGTTGCGCTCGCGCTGGGCGTGTCACGCTTTAGGGTTGATCCAGGCTTGGGCAGGTTTCTAAAGTCCTAGTGTGAGTTTGCCCCTAATGTTTGATACATGTAAGACGTTTAACTCGTCACGTTACGTGTGTGCGCAGCTCATTATTGTGGCTACAGAAGCACTCACACTGGTGCCTGTTTTGTTTTCCTCGTTCGCACGACGAAATATTTGCTGGCAAATGCGAGTGAAATGGGCAAAACTGTAGAGCCCTGCTGAAGAGAATGGGTTTGGTGCTTCTAAGGATGAGCTTGGGGTTTCTGAGGATGGTTCCATGATTCTGAGGGTAGGTTTGGTGCTTCTGAGGCGCTCGGATCTTGAACTTTATATAACTCTCATGTGAAAGATAGAAGGAATAAAAGGAGAGGCTTGGGGGGGGGTGGCATATAAACAAGACAAAGAGGAAGGGAGCAGGTGTTTAACTAGGGAAGGGACAGGAAGAGGAATACGTGAGGTGTGGTTCTGCTCCTTAAAGAAGGGCTATTTTTCTTCTCTGGGGTATTAACTCTCAACACACAACACATTTAGATCACTCCGTTACCTTTTATGGTTTTGAAAATGCTATATTTTCACTAAAAACAAAGTATTAACCTGTTTTTTTTAAGGTTTTATATTTGACACTCTGGCTCTCCCCTCCTTCTTCTCCCCTCACTAAGTCACTCTCCCTTCAGAGCGCTATCACAAAAACAATCGGCACGCATCCCGCTAATGAAACTCGAGTTGTGGCGTGTTGTTTTGTATCCTGCCTCTGTATATTTGTGGGAAATTGTCTTGCGGGCAGAGGATTGGGTAGAATTGTGCTCCTAAACGGCTACCAGCACAAAACAGCAGTGCTCGAATAGCGCCCGGGGAGATTATGTCCATTTTTCTATTTATCGATTAGAAAAAGTGTGAAGTTTCGGCGCTGCTTTTTGAGAACGTTTTTCCTTTCGTCCCAATTTTACAGTTTCTAAAATCGATGCTTTTGTGACCGACTGAACCGCAGCCGCCCGTCCTGCACCTACAGCCTTTTTAATCATCACCTTCTTCGCCGTAAAATATTCATGTCTTGCCCAAGGACACAAAGGCAAGATGCAATATGGCGGCGGGGTTGCTGAGCTTCACATTTTCCCCATTACTCACTCTGCAGCTGTAGGAGATAGTGTCCATTATAGAACACAGGAGACATTCAGAAACCTGTGCTGCTTATTTCTAATGTTTCTGATTCACGAGACGTTTTGTTGTTCACGTTTTATGACCTAAATAATTGCAGACTTCGCAATTTGAGTTGACGTCACATCACACGCAAAACATTATGGGATCCAAAGACTATTTTATTTTTTTAAGGGCCTATATTGCGCAAAACTGACTCGTGTGAGTTTTAAGTCACGTTGTAATGTTGTTGCCTCCTCAAAAACAGACTTGGAGCTGTGTTTTGTTTAATTTATGCTTGAGTAATCCTTTATTGTTAGTCTGTCTGCATCTGCAAAGCTCAAAGGTTTAAGGTTTAATATCTTTCTGTCCTCATAGAGACCAATGCCGTACTGTGAAACATTCCAGCCACAGCAATAACGTCTCAAGAAGAAGGACAGAGGAGACGAACAGACACCATCAGAATTCACTTCAAAGTCTTCTAAAATATAATCTTTGTGTCTTAAAGGTGCACTGTGTAACTTTTTACCCGCTCGTTTCTGTGGATGCGTCACTGCTCTGCCTGGAATGTTCCACAGTGTGACATTAAACAGCTCTGCTTTACATTTATTCAACTACAGGTGGTTTTATAACTCAAAAATATCTTCAAAAACAGGCGTTCTGATTGTGCAGCGTTGCCTCTCCACAGATCTGACCTGTGACTTGGTCCAGTTTGGTCTCCATGAAGATAGAAAGGTTTAATGCCACACTGCGGAACATTCCAGACAAAGCATTAACACATCCTTTGACGGACCCTCCGCCAGAAAAGTTACACAATGCGCCTTCAACTTTTCTGAGGATCAATCATCTGCCGTTACCATGGAGATGTTACTCACTATTTTTATGTATTGACTAGTGCTGTCAAAAATATCGCACTATTAATGCGTTAACTCAAAACAATTTTAACGGCATTATTTTTTTTTTATTGCGAGATTAACGCACTTTGTGACCTAGTGGACTAGTTTTGCTGGGGCCACTGCTGTAACGTTAGAAAAACTACAGGATCTGGTTGTAAACCGGAAGGAAAAAAAAATTGTACGAAACTGAAAAGTTCCGATTGGAGGAGATGGGCCAAAGCACGGCACATCTGCACCGATGCCCCCCACACAAGGAACACACAAAACAAAGTCCGCTTCAAAAGATACGGCGAATCTGCAATAAGGACCACGGACAGCGACACAAACTCTCGGAGGAGCACCGCCCCAACGCACAACAGACACGTCATTCTGCTGGACCCACCCTCACCGTCAAAACCACAGCTCTGCTTTACGTTTATTCAATTACAGGTGGTTTTATAACTCAAAAATACCTAGAAAAACAAGCATTTTGACTGTGAGCGGGGTCGCCTCTCCGCAGATCTGACCCGTAACTTGGTCTGACTTAATGCCGTACTGTGAAACATTCCAGACAAAGCAACAACATGTCCACAGAGAAGAGTATTTGACGGACCCTCCACCAGAAAAGTTGTGAGAGCAGTCGTAAAGTGGCTCCTGCGATATATACACTGCGCTCCTTCTGTTTAGTGCGGCTGTTTTCTCTGGTCTCACACTTGAGAGTGGTGTAAAAATCATAATTTTCGGAGCGAAGTGCTGTTTTTCCACACTTTTCACAACATTTTCAAATGTCACCTGCATCAGAGCACACGCCGGACCAGACAGCCCCATTCCACTCATATTTGTTCTGCCGCCTCGATGTGCGCCGTGTTTTTCTCTCCTGACCAATCTCCAAATTTGCAATTTAATGAATTCAATTGAACGAGCGGCAAGTGTGCGTTCGTTCTGCCGCTTTGAAAGAAAGGAAATTATAATTGTGTGACAGGGAGGAAAACAAATGTGAAAAGCATCTCGGATTTCGGACATGTTTTTGTAGCAACAGCTCAAATTAGATCTGAAATTTTGTGAAATTGTTATGAATGCGGATTTTTTCCCCTCCTTTTGTTAAAATTTCTGCTGCTTTAATATTCTTCACTTTGGGGGAATGTTATTTATCAGGAATTCTGTTATTGTCGTCTGAGATCAAGCTGTGCTTCTAATGGCGGACGTCAGTGCTGAACAAACAGAAAAGAGACAGCGCTCCCTGCTGGAAACAACACCGCTTTACATGGGCCAGGACGAGGCTGAATCACGAGGCTTGGAATGTTCCTCAGTATGGCATTAGACGGCAAGTAGTGCCATAGGGGCTAGTTACGTGGCAGATCTGTGGAGAGGCACACCTGCTCCTAGTCATAACGCTGTTTTTTTAGTCAGTACATAAAAATCTTCATGGATACAAGTCAATATTAATGCTGTCAGTTGATTAAAATATTTAATCATGATTAATCTCATGAATGTCATAGTTAACTCGCAATTAATCGCAAATTAATCACACCTTTTTGTTCCTTGAATCATAATTTTAATACTCTTTTGTTTTTGTTTGTTTTTACTGCAAACCAGAACAGTCGTCAGTGAGACTTTGTGCTCTGCATCAGTGTGAGTGAAGTGTCTGTTCTGTCTTCAGTCAAATAATGGGTGAAATAATGGGCTCATTACTGAGGGTCCAGTGATCTCCAGTTAGTGTGACTGTGTTTATTTGCCTCTTGTACTCAGGGGGCACTCGCGCTGGGACTTTTCGGTCGTGCTCGGACACGGTTTCCTGGGGTTCTGTGGACGCGTTTGCACCTGTCGGGCTGCAGCCAGGGCGTGGTCGCACGGTGCTGTTTGTGGGCCGCGGGTGGCAGAGCTGTGGTTTTGACGGTGAGGGTGGGTCCAGCAGAATGAGGTGTCTGTTGTGCGTTGGGGCGGTGCTCCTCCGAGAGTTTGTGTCGCTGTCCGTGGTCCTTATTGCAGATCCGCCATATCTTTTGATGGGGACTTTGTTTTGTGTGTTCCTCGTGTGGGGGGAATCGGTGCAGATGTGCCGTGCTTTGGCCCATCTCCTCCAATCGGAACTTTTCAGTTTCGTACAAATTTTTTTTTCCTTCCGGTTTACAACCAGATCCTGTAGTTTTTCTAACGTTACAGCAGTGGCCCCAGCAAAACTAGTCCACTAGGTCACAAAGTGCGTTCATCTCGCAATTAAAAAAAATAATGCTGTTAAAATTGTTTTGAGTTAACGCATTAATAGTGCGATATTTTTGACAGCACTAGTCAGTACATAAAAATAGTGAGTAACATCTCCATGGTAACGGCAGATGATTGATCCTCAGAAAAGTTGAAGGCGCATTGTGTAACTTTTCTGGTGGAGGGTCCGTCAAAGGATGTGTTAATGCTTTGTCTGGAATGTTCCGCAGTGTGGCATTAAACCTTTCTATCTTCATGGAGACCAAACTGGACCAAGTCACAGGTCAGATCTGTGGAGAGGCGACACTGCACAATCAGAACGCCTGTTTTTGAAGATATTTTTGAGTTATAAAACCACCTGTAATTGAATAAATGTAAAGTAGAGCTGTTTAATGTCACACTGTGGAACATTCCAGGCAGAGCAATGACGTATCCATAGACACTAGCAGGTAAAAAGTTACACAGTGCACCTTTAAGACACAAAGATTACATTTTACAAGTAAATTCTGATGGCGTTTATTCATCTCCTCTGTCCTTTTGCGTTGCGTCATTCGCGCTGATTTCAGGGCTGCGGATCTGAGCATTCGGGTCTGAGTCAAGTGTGCAGTTCAAGGACCACTCGGAGATTTATTCATTGGGTATTTTTCACTGTCTCCCGACTCCTGACCTTCCCCCGTCCCCGCGCGCTAACGTATTTGGCTACTTGTGTCCGCCGACCCCGGGAGCGGCTCTCTGATTGGTCCATTCATCACGCGCATGCAGTCGATGCTAATGTCCAGCAGAGCGGCGCCGTGCAGATTCTGACCCGACTTTAACCTCCATTAAAGCCCATCCAGATGCTGCTCGTGTCACCGTGGACCACCGGGACATACCAACACCGCAGCTCTTTAGCCAGTGTCAGGATGCGGTCGGTAATGACAAAAACTGACTCAAATGAAAGCTACTTAAAGGGGCACTGAGCAGCTTTTTGGTTGGGAGTCCGTCACCTGCTTGTGTCGACTGATGTGTCATTAATCTGCCTGGATTGTTCCACAGTCGGCACGTTTACATGATGTTTATTTAAATCTGAATTAAATAGCTCCGAATTAAAATATTCTCCTTCAAGTTTACATGGAAATAATAATTCCAAATTGAGGTTTCCATGGAACAATCAATCAAATCGCCTTTATTTACAGTAATTGCGCTCAACGTCTGGGGGTGGGGAAGGGTTCTGATTGGACAGCGACACTAACGTATTTACGTCGACCGGAAGAAAACACACACTTCAGCTGCTACCGGCTTTTCTGTCATCTCGGCTTGTTCGTTACTAGGGATGGGCCCGATTAGTCGAATAATCGATAATTGATCGTTAAGAAATTTTAATCCAAACCTAATGTAGGTTGCTGTAGCGTGAGGAGACGAGGCTGCGTCTCACAGCACAAACACTGGAGTTACAGCTCCTTGGAGATCCCTATATCCCTCAGAGTGCGTTTACCTGCACATCAGTGTCCCGGGTATGATCGGGGTTTTTGAGTGTCCCGGTTTCATCATGGTGCAGGTACACGCAGTATCCCGGTTACTGCAGCAGTCGAGTGCACATGAGTCCAGAAGACAAACACTTTTCATCACAGCAGAAGCCAAAATAACTAAAGTGACCAACAGAAATAAAGTGAAATGACATGAATCTCCAACACGACACACGCACAGAACAGACTCACCATGAGCAGAACATCCTCCGCCACAGGGAGAACACTCATATTCCTCTGAGTCGAGTCCTTTAGTCCGACAGAAGCTCAACCATCAGCACAAGGAAAGAGCTGCTTTTATTCCAGCGTTTACAGTTTATGCAAATGAGCCGTGTGGTTTTAATCTTACTGCAAACTGGGTAAATTTGCAGCTTTGTAGTCAGTGTTTCCTTCAGTAGCCATTTCAAGTACTACGTGACATCACAAAAGACTGTCCTGGTTACAGCCCGGTGTTTCCGACCCCAACACCTTCAGGGGAGGAATCTGAAGTGTTGATCCCTGTTCGACCGGTCACAGTGTTCCTTATACCTCCAGACCCTCCTCCGCCCGCACTCCCCCCTTTACTCCTCCAGGTTCTGCCCAGTTTGATGCCTGTTTCAAATGTGGTGGAGGGCAAAGTTTAGGTGTTTAGTTCCGCTTTAAATTGGAGCTTAATAACAGCCTCAGAGGTCTTAGATGAAATTCAGGACTTGATTTTTTTGGTATAATTTATGGATTTTTCAGTAATCCTTCAAATCCTCCACTGAACGCACAACACTCGTCTGTGGCATCAGAGGAGGCAGATGAAGTATTGATAAGACAGTGAATGTTGTTTGAAGATTTTACTAATGAGTTTATCATGAAAAAAGCTGCAAAAAGATCTGATTAAAGCCACAGTATGTAACTTTTAGCCCCAAAAAAGATACATATATAAATCTATATATCTTTTTTTTTTCATTTTGTTTGTGTTTAATGCACTCATAATCCAAGAAAAAATAAGCGTCCTCACTCCGAACCTGCTCGGATCTCCACAAACCTGACTCGTGACTCTTGTTTCCATGGAAATGTTGTTCCTTTGGCCACAGTTGCCACGTTTACATGAGAGCTTTAATTCTGAATAAAAATCATTAAATTCTGAATTAAAACGAATTCCACTTTTTAAAGACCATGTAAACCCTTAATTCCTAATGAAAATGATTATTCGGAATTAAACTTAATTCCGAAGTAAGTGGGTGGTTTATTATTTATTCCAATTTTAAAGCCAAATTCATTTATTCCTGGATCATGTAAACGTTTCTTCTTCTTCATAATAATCCCGGTGGTTGGTGCTCGTTGGGTCGTCCTTCGATCCGGCTCCTCCAGTCGTCTCTTGGGACTTTCCTCCACGTCTCTTTGGATTTGTGAGCGGGATGTGGGAGTGGGCTGAGGTGTGGCAGCCTCAGACTCAGTTTGTCTTCTTCCTCCTTCTCCCACACTCTTCCCTTCTCCTCCTCAGCTCACAGACGGAAAGCTGCTGCTTCATTATCACTGGAACGATCGCAGAAAAAGTTTGGATCGTGTTTGTGTCGGCGGCGAAACGACAAACGGAGATGACAGAAAAGCCGGAGCAGCTGAAGAGTGGGTTTTCTTCCCAAAGACGGAAATACGTTCGTGTCGCTGTCCAGTCAGAACCTTCCCCACCCCCAGACGCTGAGCGGAATTAAATAAAAGGCGATTTAAAGTGTTTTCCATGGAAACCTCAATTCGGAAAAATAATTATTTCCATGTAAACTCGAAGGAGAATATTTTACTTCCGAACTATTTAATTCAGAACTTACAAATATCATGTAAATGTGGCCACTATAGCATAAAACTATCTATCTCCATGGAGAATGTTCCAAAGTATGGTTTTAACTTTCTACTTCCATGAAATCAATGAAAACTTGTCTTGCAAAAGTCTAAATATGAGTTTAAGTGAAGTACAACTCCTCAAATCAGGATTCTGGATTCAGGTCATCTTATGTCTTGCCTGTTTTCCAATTGAATAATATAATATAATATAATATAATATTCTATTCTATTCTATTCTATTCTATTCTATTCTATTTTGTTTTATTTTGTTTTGTTTTGTTTTATTTTATACTATTTTATTTTATTCTGTTTTATTTTATATTTATTTTGTTTTATATTTTATTTTATTTAGTTTGATTTTATATTTATTTTGTTTTATATTATTTTATTTTATTTTATTTTGCTTTGTTTTATTTTATTTTGTTTTATGCTATTTTATTTTATTCTGTTTTATTTCATTTCATTCTTCATACCATTTCATTTTTGGAGAACGATCAAAAACATAAACGTCCTACAAATCCAAACAAATCTGTGCGCTGTTCTAATCGGCCCGAACAAAAGAACAGAGGGAACAGCCGCAGATCCACCCTCCCTCCTGCTGTCCGCCCTCCCTCCTCCGTGTTAAGTCTGTACGCTGCGTCTCAGTGCTGGAGTTTTGCACTTGTTTCTGCTCGTCCAAAGGTCAGCGCGCCCGCTCCGTCCCGCCGTGAGCCGTCTGCGCCGCTCTGGCCGTTAGCGCTGGCCTTTAGCTGCTACGCTAACGAGCACGCGCCACTCGAAGCTAACGGCGGCGCGAGAGGCTGACCTTAACAAAGAGCTGCGCTGGACAAGACCGGCTCTGACAAGTGAAAGAGCAGCGCGGCGTTCAAATACATGAGCTAGTTTTACTGTAGGCTACATCCGCTGTCACTGCATAGGCCAGTTCAACACGAGATTTTAAAGCTGCGCGTACGGGGCTTTGTTCAGGGCGTTTGGGGAGTTTAGGACAGTTATTTCATCTTTTACAACTTCATTTTTATGGTTAAGATGAGTTAAAACGGCGCAGATTTTCTCGCTATTTTCTGTTGCACGTCGTAATGTTGTTTCCTCATTAAAAACAGACCCAGACGTCTGTTTTGTTTCTCATAATCGCTGCATATTTAGGCTGAGTTCTTCTTTCAAACAGAAAACACTCTGTTCCACCCTGTGATGTCATGCGTTGCTACAGGAAGTGCTCCACTGTGTTTTTGAACTCCACACACCTTCGCCAGAGTCATGTGGATGATTTCAGCTCTGGAACTAAAGGCAAAAAGTACACAGCAAAAACTGGAGGGTTAAAATTTCAGGGTAAAACATTTTGTTTAGATTTTGTTTTTAATATGAGTGGACAGAGCTAAAGCGTTAGCCGCCGCATGCCAAACAGGAAGTGCTCCAGGAGGCTCTTCCGGCTCCTTCTGACTCGGACTTGGGACTTTAAAACAAAAGACACAAAGGGAACAATCAGGCCATTTTTACAAGCTCAAATGTTAAAGGTGCACTGCGTAACTTTTCAGGTTGGGGGTCCGCAACCATGGAGATGTTATTACTTTGCCTCTCATGTTTCACAATACGGTATTAGACTTATATAAGACGCATTTATTCAGTTCTGGGTGTTTTTATTAGACTTAGACAAACTTTATTGATCCACAAGGGAAATGATCCGGACACAGTCGCTCACACATCACAATATGATATAATAACAAAGAAAAAATATAAATAGTAATAATAAATTCTAAAGAAGCAGCAAAAATACCTTTAAAAACATGCATTCTGACTGTGAGTGGGTCCTTGACCGAATCAACTGGTCCAAATTTTTTGACTGTCGGTCAAGTGGAGCCCTACGAAATCGTGCGGCACAGTTTTACAGCCCGAGTGTGAGTGTGCCCTAAATATATACTGTATATATAAGTGGAGCAGGCTAACCCGTTAGCCACCGTGTGCCAAACAGGAAGTGCTCCAGGAGGCTCTTCCGGCTCCTTCTCTCCCTTTTTCCCATTGACTTACATTGAGATGTAATCGCCGCTCTCTCTGTAACTGCTGCTGTGGCCTCGGCATTTTGGTTTTAAAATGTTTGTATGAACCCACACGACAGGATCCTGAATTCTTTTTGTCACTATTTTGTCAAAAAAAATGGTGTTCATAACTTAGAGCCTGACTCCAGATTCGCTCCTGTAACCGTGAACATTACAAGCCTCATTTGAGTGGGTGACGTCACACTCGCTAAGGCCACTTCTTTATGTTTTATTTATTTAACCTTTATGTAACCAGGAAAGTCCCACTGATATCACTAATCTCTTTTTCAAGGGAGTCCTGCCCGGCACACATCACTTTCATACGAGGCAGTGTGGGGGAAGTGTCCTGCCCCCTGTGGCCCCTGGAGTCCCCACTGGTCTCACATCCAAGTCCTGACCAGGTCCTGCTGACGGGATCAGGCCACATGTGTTCATATGTTCTTTGTTTTTCACACAAAAAGTGTTATTTTAGCTCTTTGAAAGTTAAATGGGGGTTTGAGTTGGCTTTATTTGCCAGAGTTGATCTGTTAGTTAATTCAACTTCCCTTCGTGTTAATTTGGCACCTCCACCCACCACTTCAAACTCCCACAAACGAAGACCAGTTTGAACCTGTTTTGTACATAATTTCATCTTTTGCAGTGTTTTAAAGAAAATAATGGCTTCACATGCACTTTCCAGTGTGGAGTTACTGCGCTTCAAATGGCAAATTAACTAAAATAAAGTGTAAAAATAAAACATCTCTGTTTAGCTAAATCATGATAATCCTACAAAGTGTTATCCGTTTAATGTAACTCTTGATTTCGGGGTTTGATCCAGTGTTACTTATTTAACATTTCCAACAGTGTTAAATTAACTCTAGAACAGACTGGACTCATATAAACCCTGAGAAAATGTTAAAGTTGATTCCGTGAGAGTCAAAATGTGGAAAATTATAGCTATAGATTGTTGTTTGTATTGAATTAAAGTAAATACACCAGGTTTGACGCCCAGCATAATTATATTTACAAATTTGTGGGGAAAAAAAAGAAAATTTATTACAGAAGAAGCAAGAGAAGAAGAAGAACCCAGGGGGAATTTATTTACCATCAGGACAAAACCCAAAACCCAGAGACATGAATCCTCAAGACATTGTGATCGTGTTTTCCAGCTCAGTTTTTTCTAGCTCAATCCAGTCTGGCTATGCTTCCATTGTAGGGAGTATTATACCTCTGACGTGACAGTTTTAGAGAAGTTTGTATGTCACTTGCTTGTTGGACGTGGGCAGTGGATAAGAAGAGGTGATTCCATTCTGTCAACAAGGCCCAAAGTTCGTCTAATTTACACAATAGACGTTATTTGAGCAAAAAAAGAAAGAAAAGAAAACACCTTAAGTTTGTTCAGCGACTGTTCAAATAGTCAGAAAATTGTGTTCTTCCATGTAAATTGTCTCTGTTTTTGTAGGAAACCCTGCGTTTTGATGACAGCCAAGGCGCCATTTTGATCGTGCATATTTTCGATGCTTTTAATTGCACAGTCGTTCTTGTTCTCACACTGATATTTCACCATCAGGAGACAAATAAATGTTCTTAAATGCGAAAACCGAAATGGAAGATGACGCTGACGAACCCTGGCAGGACCCGAGTGTCTGTGGAGGGAGCTCCTGATTGAGACGGGGCTGTTTGAACTGTGCTTTAAAGGAGAGATGTGCCCCGTCAGGCCTTTGCAGTGGAGCTGTGGCAATAGACCCGTGTGCAGCTGAGTCGGCGCTTTCCCCCTGAAACGTGCACTCCTCGCCCTCACGTGCACGCTCCCCACGCTCGTGCATGCTCCCCACGCTCGTGCACGCTCCCCACGCTCGTGCACGCCCCCTCCGCCGCGTCTTTGCCCGTAGACATTCTCAAAGACGTGAAAATTCTCCATTAGAGGTTTGCGCGGGACACAATTTTCAGGCCCGCATCAGCCCACATCTGCAATGTTTTGTGCCGCTCCCACCCGCAAATCCCGCAAGATGGGGACGAAATGTTGTTTCATTGGCTAGGAGAAGAAAAAAAAACACGCGCACACATAATTCCTTAAGTGGTAACTGGGTAACATTTATTTTTCAGCCATACAAACATTAAATAGGCCTCAGTAACATTTCGATAGGCCGATAATGGGCCATGAACATTCCTAAAATTAGCCTATTTATGCTTGAGACTCTGTGTAAGTGTTAAACTGAATATACCTTGTTGAATAATAATAACAACAAAAACTCAGTACCAGCAGGTCTAAAGTAAAACAGGCTTAATAAAAATACAGTCAGTCGAGTTTTTGAACAACCATGAAGGAAAAGTAAGTTGTTCACTGTTGAGGGCTGCAGTTGTGCTCATAAGTTTCCCTCCTCTGGCAGAATTTCTGATTTCTTGGTCCAGAAGCTGCACAGGGGACGTACCTGGATATTCAACATGATAATGATCCAAAACACAAAGTGGAGCTGTCACTGGCTCCAGCAGAATAAAGTGAAGGTTCTGGAGTGTTCGTCTCTTCTGACCTCAGTATCACTGAGCCTCTGGGCAGATTCAAGCTGCAGTTCAGACAAGAGCCCAAGAATTTACAGGAACTGGAGCCTTTTGCCCAGAAGAATGAGCAGCTTTACCATCAGAGGAAATAACACATCCACAACTATCACAGAAGACTCCAGCTTCACTGGGTCATTTGTGTAGTTTCTGTTTCATTATGATTTTAAAAGAGGAAACACAGGAGTTTGATAATAAACGGCTTCACCCAAACACTGACCATGAGTGAAAGAAAAGTTTTTGTGTTTTCATTCATATTCTCTGAAAAATGGCCAAGAAATCAATCAAATTCTGTCAGGACATGTAAACTTCTGAGCACGTCTCTCCTCCAGTCTGTGACCAGAAACGCTGAACGCCGCTCAGACGCTGCGCTGGAGCCTGGAACGCAAAGCACACGCCGCGGGCTGTTTATTTTACTTACTTTTTATCTGACTTTTATTTGTCTCAGTTTAGTTTGCGGGACTGCTGTTCATAATGAGCCTTCAGAACGTGTCCGGCGCTGCACTGTTTTGTGTTGGGCTCATCCTCCATCTCTGTCCACTGGTCCGACTCGATACCTGCACTACTTCAACTCAACAAACACACACACTGTATACATAAGTGGACATCGCCAACTCACTGTCCACCACGTTCCAAATAGGAGGTGAGCATGGGCACACTTCCGGCTCCATCAACCCTGGCACCGGTTCACTTTATATTGGAAAAAAAAAATATAGAAAATACACTCTTTTGTTCGTAAATCAAGATATGAACATCGATATCAGACAAATCAGGCGACATCTTTTCCCTTTGCTCCCGCTAACGTTAGTGACAGGTTTGACTGACAGTGTTGCTAGTCCCTGCCTCGTTACAGGGCGTTACAGTCAACAGCCTTTCTCCCGATTGGCTCTTTGGTTGCGATACTCACAGTTGAAATTACTGCTCTGGAACAAGGCCACAATAACAGGTTCCCCAGGTTTGACGACCCCAAATGTAAGACTTTTTGTAAGACCGCTCAAATGAAAATTAAGACCAACGTCGCACCCGTTATGAGGGCAAAAAACACCAGATCCACGTCTAATCATGACCGTTACTCACTGCTTTAAGTAACAAAAAATACTTTCTCTCCAGAACTCATTTATAGTCGTATGCGTTGCTGTAAAATGGCCAAAATAAAATCATTCAGAACATTCTACCAAGACAAACTAAGCTTCCACATGTCTCACATTGGCCTACAGCCCGGTGGAGTATGCAAAAAATAAGCTGATAAACCTTAAAAAATAAGACCTGGACAACATAATTTAAGACTTTTAAGGCCTTAATGAAGGAACATGAAATTTAAGACCTCCTTAAGACTTTTAAGACCCCGTGACCATCGATGAGCTTCATTTGACTGGAGCCGAACGCTTTGGGTGACGTCAAACGCACTTGGGATGAACTCACACCGGACTTTAGAACTGCGTCCAAGTATGGATCCCCCTAAAGCGCGGTACGTTCGTCCGGTGTGAGCGCAATCGAACCCGCACGAGGAAAACCGCGAAGAAACTCCGCTCTGAAATACGTGCACTGTGGAGGGTGACGAAGGTTTTGCAGCCGTGTCTCCTCACTCACCTCGTCCTCGCTGCTCCTCCTCTCCACCTGTGCCGTTTTGTGCTGTAAAAAGTCTTGTTTGTGCTGCTTTAGTTTTTGACATACTGAAGATTCTTTCATAGGTCAAATCAGGGTCAGCCGGCCCCACAGGAAGCTTCAATATGCTCTAAAGCAGGGGTGTCAAACTCATTTTGGTCCGGGGGCCGTATGCAAACTACTTTGATCCCAAAAGGGCCGGATCAGAAAACTCAGTTCTCTCTTCAAGTTATTGTATTTTTCTCCGTGTCTCGTAGTGGTGTTTAAGATTATATTCCTCGAGCAACGCCACTTGTTCCAAACACACTGAGCACAGATTTCCCATTCACCTCTGTCAACAAATAAGAATTAGACTATTTTTCTTGGGAAATCCTGAACTCAGCATCTGCTTTTCTCATTTTTTGACATTTTGCTGATGAGGGTCACGGTCGACAGTCAAAACGATCGTCCTTTAAGAGCGTTTGGAAAGAGGAAAGTCTTCATTTGTGCTGCTCTGGTGGGAGTCGCCACGTACAGAAACGCCGGAGACGCTGCTATGCTAAACGGTGCAGAAAATTAACAGAAAAATCTGAAAATTTTAAGTATTTTAATAGAAAAATCAGCCGAGGGCCAGATTAAGGGTCTTGGAGGGCCGGATCTGGCCCCCGGGCCGCATGTTTGACACATGTGCTCTAAAACGACCCAGAATGGAGTCAGTCGTTTGTGCTTCACTTGTGCCGTTTTGTGCCGCAAAAATTTTTTGTTTGTGCTATTATTGTTCTTAAGATATTATGTTAAAATGTGCTAAAACATTCCAAACTATTACATAAATTCTGCCTGTTTTGTTTGTGCTGTTGTGTGACATTAATATTTTACTCTTTGTGTTAATATTACGTTAATATTTTGCCTTAATACGTTATTATTTTAAAGTATTTAAAGTATTAAAGTAGTATTTATTTATTTATTGCTCATGCATCAACTCAAAGAGAACAACAACAACAAAAAAAACCCAACAACCACCAGTCCATATTCCAGCCATTACTCGCCTCGTCTTTGCTGCATGAACAAAAGGAACAGGAAGAAGATAAATCTTATAAATCCTTTCACAGATCAAAAACTTAAACATTTCTTTCATAATTAACCCCCACCCCAAAAACCCCCACCCAAAAAACCCCACCCGAGTCACCAGTGAGCCTCATGTAAATACATTACATTATCTTTTTGTGGTTTACATTTCATCAACTTTAAACACTTTCCTCGGTTACGTCGTCCATCTTTATTTTATCCTCGTACATTTTCTTAAATCTAGAAACATTCGTGCAGTTTACTTATCCACAAAACAGAAATATCTCAAAAACTAAAGCTTTTTGCAGCACTAAACGAAGCACAAACGATTGACAGTTTCGGTGTGAGTTTGCGCGGCTTCCTCTCCTCGCTCCCCTGCCCCTCGTGCACGCTCCTGCCCACGTGCACGCTCTTACCCACAATTCACAGTGTCGTTATCGCACGGCAGACTCCTCCGTCTCCCCAGTGTTTCCTCGAATCTGCTTCTCTGGCTCTTCCTCTTTTGTTTTTGGACTTTTAAACACTTGCAGACCGGAGCGCCGTCGTATTGAAAGCAGAATACCATTAAAGCACGACTAAGGAACTTTTCGAGTAAAGAGCTTTGTGTGCACGTAGAGTCGAGCGGTTTTCCACTGACTCTGTCTCCTTCCAATAAATAAACGGGAAACAGGGATTGATTTTTTTTTAAAGGTGCACTATGTAACTTTTTAGTGTCTGTCTGTTTAGCCTCGCTGCTCCACGGAGACAAGCCGACCCCAGGAAACCAAAGTACAGCTCAGATCTATGGACAGGGACGCCGCGGGGTCTTTAAAGGCTTGAAAAGCTCTTCAATGTCATGTTCCTACAGTCCCTGACAAAAGTCTTGTCGCTTATCCATTTTGTAGAAACAAAAGCTTATGACCGGACTTTAAATGAGTCGATTGGTTTTAGAAATGTCTCATATGAAAGTAAAACCCTCCCAAATTATGCTCAATATACTCAAATAAATTTGCTTCACTGAAGAAAGATTGATCATTTAATGAACACAGAAAGGTCAGATTTTGGCAAGACAAAAGTTTTGTCGCCTACAGAAAGTTGAACAAATAATTTACTTCAAATACAAAAATATGTTGCATAACGTCAGTGAATTAAGTAGTGGTGCTGTGAGCTCCATATTTAATATCTTGTATGACTTCCATGAGCTTGAAGAACTGCATCCATGTGGTTCGACAATGATTCATACAATTTGTTGATGAAGTCATCAGGAATAGCAAAGAAAGCGTCTCACAGCCTCCAGAGTTCATCCAGATTCTTTGGTTGTTCCTTCCATTCTTCCTCTTTCGTTCTACCCCAGACATGCTCAGTGATGTTCATGTCTGGTGACTGGGCCAGTCCTGGAGCACCTTGATCTTCTTCGCCTTGAGGAACTTTGATGTAGAGATAGAAGTATGCGATGGAGCACCATCCTGCTGCAAAATTTGACCCCTTTTATGGTTGGGAATGTAAGAGGTGCTAATACTTCTTGATATTTTAGGCTATTGATTTTGCCTTCCACCCTGCAAATGTCTCGCACACCCCCATACTGGATGTAACCCCAGACCATGATTTTTCCACCACCAAACTTAACTGTTTTCTGGGTGAATCTTGGATCCATGTGGGCTCCAGTAGGTCTCCTGCAATATTTGCGGCGGCTGTGATGTAATTCAACCGAGGATTCATCTGAGAAATCCACCTTCTGCCACTTTTCCAGTGTCCATCCTTTTAGCAGGCTGTGGGCCTTGGCAAATGCCACACGGTTTTTTAATTGCCTTTTGTTTAGTGCTGGTTTCTGTGCACTGATTCGACCATGGAGGCCATTTCGAGACAGAATTCTACAAACTGTTCTGGTTGACACAGGGACTTGAGGTGACCAGGCCTGGTGGAGCTCTGCTGCAGTGGAAAAGGGGCCTTGGATTTTCCAATCAACAAACGGTCCTCCCGAGCAGTTGTCTTGCGGGGTCTGCTGGACCTGCGCTTGTCAAAAACATCTCCAGTCTTTTCAGATCTTTTTCTTATTCTTTGTACTTGACGCTGAGACACATTGAAGGTGTCAGCCACCTCAGCAGTGGATCTGGTCTTCAGCCTCTTGATAATTAACGCTTTGGTCTCAGGGTGGATCTTAGGCAGGTTGTCAGAGGTCAAGTTGCAGTTGATGTGAGGGTCTGGTGTGCTGGGGTTCTTTTTATACACACCCACTAATTGATTGATCAGTAACTGATCACAGGTGAGGCTGTAATCTAGGACTGGGTGCATCATATGACAAGGAGACAAGACTTTTGTCTTGCCAAAATCTGACCTTTCTGTATTCATGAAAATATCAATCTTTCTTCAGTGAAGCAAATTTATTTTAGTATATTGAGCATAATTTGGGAGGGTTTTAGCTTTCATATGAGACATTTCTAAAACCAATCGATTAATTTAAAGTCCGGTAATAAGCTTTTGTTTCTACAAAATGGATAAGCCTTTTGTCAGGGACTGTACATTAAGACCTTAAAAAGTCATAAATTATGTTGTCCAAATCTTATTTTTTCACAAACATCTTAAATTTTTTGTAAACTCCACCGGGCTGCAGGGCAATGTGAGATGAAGCACTGTGAAAGCTTAGTTTGCTTTATTAGAATGTTATAAATTATTTTTTGGGGCCATTTTACAGCAATGCATACGACTATAAATGAGTTCTGAATGAGATTTTATAATAAAAGTATTTTTTGTTATTTAAAGCGGTGAGTAATGGTCATTATTAGAATTGGATCTGGTGTTTTTTGACCGCATAATGGGTGCGATGTTCGTCTTAATTTTCATTTAAAGTTGAACTCCGGCAAGTTTGAAGCTAAAGTCCTTTTCTAGAGGAGGTCGAATTCTGTCAGAAGCCAAAAAACGCCACAGATCAGTGTTTCCTCAGCGGAGATCTTGCTGTAGTAGTTGTAGTTGTAGTAAACTGTCAAAACAACAAGCTAGTGTAGTGAACTGGGCAAAGTTATAATTATTATTAAGTTGTTTTCTAACGTTTCCAGACACTAATGAGTGAACCAGGCAGAGCGTTTGGTTTGTTAGACTCGTGGCTGTTGTCAGATGGGTTAAAGTGGTGTTAAGCTTCTTCAGGGTGAAGCAAATTGGTGTTTTACGTGGAAGTTCAGAACTTGCCCCCATCACTACACTAGTTTGTTGCCTTGACAGACTCACTGCCACAGTGAGATCTCCACCGAGGAAACACTGATCTGTGCCGTTTTTTGGCTTCTGGCAGAATTCCACCTCCTCTAGAAACGGACTTTAGCTTCAAATGTGCCAGAGTTCAACTTTAAGTGGTCTTTTTTATTTTATTTTATTTATTTTATTTTTTATTTTATTTTCTTTATTTAACCAGGAAATTGAGATCACTAATCTCTTTTTCAAGGGACTCCTGCCACGCACACACCACATTCATACTGGGCAATGTGGGTGAAGTGTCTTGCCTAAGGACACAACAACAGTTTTTGCCACTAGCGCCCCCCTGTGGCACCTGGAATTCCCAGTGTCTCACATCCAAGTACTAACCAGGCCCTGCTGAGCTTCTGAGATCTGACGGGATCAGGCTTTGACGAGCCGGTGTGGGTCTAAAAATGGTCTTAAAAAGTCTTAAATTTGGGGGAGTCAGACCTGGGGAGACCTGTATGGAGAGGCCCCATGTTCAGAGTAAGTTCGTATAAAAAGCTCCTGTTAATTGAAAACAAATAGTTTAATGTCACACTGTGGAAAATTCCTAGAAAAAATAAAATTAAATAAAAAATCTCCATGGAGTAGGAACATCAACCCGAAAAGTTGCATAGTGCACCCTCCTCCCCCTGGGACCCCCTCTGCCTCCTCCTCCACCTGGGTCCCTTATACCCCCTCCTCCACCTGGGTCCCCCTCTACCTCCTCCACCTGGGTCCCCCTCTACCTCCTCCACCTGGGTCCCCCTCTACCCCCTCCTCCACCTGGGTCCCCCTCTGCCCCCTCCTTTCACCTGGGTCCCCCCTATACCCCCTCCTCCACCTGGGTCCCCCCTATACCCCCTCCTCCACCTGGGTCCCTTATACCCCCTCCTTTCACCTGGGTCCCCCTCTGCCCCCTCCTCCACCTGCGTCCCTTATACCCCCTCCTCCACCTGGGTCCCTTATACCCCCTCCTTTCACCTGGGTCCCCCCTATACCCCCTCCTCCACCTGGGTCCCTTATACCCCCTCCTCCACCTGGGTGCCTTATACCCCCTCCTCCACCTGGGTGCCTTATACCCCCTCCTCCACCTGGGTCCCCCTCTGTCCCCTCCTCCACCTGGGTCCCTTATACCCCCTACTCCACCTTGTTCCCCCCTATCCCCCCTCCACCACCTTGGTCCCCCTTATACCCCCTCCTCCACCTGGGTCCCCCTCTGCCCCCTCCTCCACCTGGGTCCCTTATACCCCCTCCTCCACCTGGGTCCCTTATACCCCCTCCTCCACCTGGGTCCCCCTCTGTCCCCTCCTCCACCTGGGTCCCCCTCTGTCCCCTCCTCCACCTGGGTCCCTTATACCCCCTCCTCCACCTGGGTCCCCCTCTACCTCCTCCACCTGGGTCCCCCTCTACCCCCTCCTCCACCTGGGTTCCCCTCTGCCCCATCCTCCACCCGGGTGCCTTATACCCCCTCCTCCACCCCTGCCGTAACTGTGCACTGGACTCTGCACTGACGCGACAAACAAACTCATTTGCACATTATACTGTTTCTGCCTCCACCTTTCTTCCTTTATGTCATGTTGTATTCGTCTCATTCTGGAAGTCGCTGTGGGCGCCGGCGTCATTATTCGGGTTGTATTATTTTGTACGTGGCCGATCTTGACAGCAAATAAGTTCAACACCGACTATAAAGCCATTTTAAAGCCTCCCAGAGAACCGGTGCAGATGAACACTGAGCGTTTTACAGTGCAAAAATGCAAAATGATGTAGTTATGCAGCGAGTTCTTGGGTTTAGTTAATAATTGAAAATACCAGGTTCAACATTTCTGAATTTATCTTTTGGATATTTCATGGGGAAGTACTTAAAATATTAAAAAATAGGGAAATCTGGCCCTTGCTCCTGATCTGGAACATCATCACATTTTAGACTCTGAAAGCAACAACTAGTGTATAAATTTACATTCCAGTATTTGCACTTTATAAATTGCACTGTTTTTCACTAGGCCGCGCTGTTGTGTAAATGCTCTAAATGTAGTTTTGTCGTAACTTGTGACAATTAACAATCCTTGAATCTTGAAACTCTACTGTCAGTGAAAAAAAATCAGCTGTAAAACATTGCAGTTATACTAGAGTCTTAGACAAACACATGAAAGCGATCGCTGTGTATCAGGTGACAAAAAAATCTGAGTTAAAAAAAAATCGGAAACTTCCAGGCTACATTTGTGCTTGTGCTTTGTGCCTTTGACCCGATTTTGTAAAATTACAGGGACAAAACCAGCCAAAAATATCACAGTAGGCTATCAGTGTATTCAATGGTGTCCTGAAATAATCATGAGCTACAAACATTAATTACGACAGAACTTTTTTTTTTTTCAAACATTTTACTTCTTTGATTCTTGATTTACCTCGTGCAAAACAACGAGGCAGGTTCTGAAGTCGAATTACTTTACGGCCAGATAACCGGGCCTATGTTCCCATTCTGCCAGGCAAAAGCAGAACAGAACAATAGAGCCCATTAATCATGTAAATGTGATTTGAAAAAGAAATACGTGGAAAGCTTATTTTTTGTAGTAATGCTGTAATATTACAACACTGGGCCTTTGTGGGTTTAGAAAAGCTGAGTCCGGTTGAGTCGAGCGCAGTGTCCCTGATGTAGAGCACTGGGCCTGGGGCAGACTCAGACTCACTGAGGCCTGGACACAGTCTGTTACACCCAACAGACACCGGCTCTAGAAAACGCCTCATAAATGTTCTTGGATCACACGGTCATATGTTTATAGGAAATAATTTAAGAAAATATATAACTTACCATCATGGAGGAATTTCTGTCACACTGGAGTCGCACTTTTTTCACGGTTTGGGTGTTTCCTGCGACTTATACTCAGGCGCAACTTATATATAAAATATATAATTTCACACGTTGGTTATTTTCACACTGACGGCCACGAAAGAGCCGCTGTCCTGCTGCAAGGAGTGAAATCTGCAGCTGAAAAAGGTAATCGAGCAGCAAAAAGAAAGTTTGGAGTGAGCGAGAAACTTGTGTTTGATGGAGAAAAGTGGAGGAAACTCAAACTGCAACGAAGAAAAGAAAAAAGCTAATCTCAGGCTAAAAGCTGGATTTAGCTGGAGTTGGTGGAGTTGCTCAGAAGTGACACCGAGGATGAAGAATTCAGTGGATTTAGTGATTTGGAGCGAGATGGAGAGTTCGGTAAACTTGTTCTGTTGTTTCTGCTCTAGTTTTGTGAATAACTGTTCATATGTGACGTGAACACACCAGACACATGTTCAGCCTGTTCTTCTGTTCTGTTGTTATTACTATAATTTGCCTTTCGAGATGAAATGTTTGTTCCTGGAGTCTGAATTTATCAAATAAATTTCCCCCCAAAATGCAAGTTATAGCCCGGTGTGACTTATATATGTCTTTTTCTTCTTCATTGTGCATTTTGTGGCTGGTGCAACTTATACTCTGGAGCGACTTATAGTCCGGAAAATACGGTAGTATTATTCTAAAACGGTAGAATTTATGTTCTTACAAGTTCTCCTGACTGTTGGTCGGATTTGTTCTTACAGAAGAAGTTCAGTTTTTAGTTTTCGGTTAAGAAAAGGTTTCGTGAAGGCCACAAACGGTCATAAAAAGGCCTTAAATACACATTTGTTCATAAGGATGTGTCACGAATGAGGCCCAATATTGTTAAATGCAGAATACAGCGAGTTCTTGGTTCCAATAGAAAAGCTGAACTCGGGTTCAACGTTTGTGAGCTTATGTTTTGTATATTTCATGGTAAAGTACAGTGTAATCAATAGGGAAAAACTGTGTCTTGGCTCCATCTGGGAGGATGACATCATAATGTTGTAGAATCTGAAAAAACCTTTACAGGGTTTCAGATGTCCTCACCGCGTTCTATAGGCCAGTGTTACTTAATACAGATGGGGGCAAATGAAATTAATACAGCAGAAATATAGATTTAATTTGAAATATGGCAAGTTCTAGGGTCTAGTCTCCAGCTAAAATGATCAGGCTCAACATTTATGGATTTTAATGTGGATAATTCTAGATATTTCTTAAAGCTGCATTGTGTAACTTTCCGTAAAAAGTTTTTTTTTCTCCATGAAGAACAAGCCAGACTGAGTTACAGGTCAGATCTGTGGAGAGGCGACCCCGCTCACACTCAGAATCCCTGTTTTTCTAGGTATTTTTGAGCTGTAAAACCACCTGTAACTGGACAAACGTAAAGTAGAGCTGTTTAATGTCACACTGTGGAACATTCCAGGCAGAGCAATGACATATCCATAGAAACAAGCAGGTGATGGACCCCTGAACAAAAAGTTACATAGTGCGCCTTTAGAATCAGAAAAAAAAATGCATTACATTTTTCACCATCTGCCCTGTGGCTAACAAAAAAACAAAAACAAGGCCTTACCAACCACGCTTAGGAACCATTTTAAAGGTGCACTGCGCAACTTTTCTGGTGGATGGTCAACTACCTGCTCGTCTCCGTGGCGACGTTATTGCTTTGCCTGGAAAGTTCGTGAAATTCCTTGTCGTCCAGGCAGGAACAATCGCAACAGCAACTGGACAAATGTTTTTTTGATCGAAGAAAGTTTTTCGATCTTTGCCTGGAACGTTCCATGGTGCGACTTTAAACGTCGAGCATTTATTGATTACAGGTGTTTCTATTGCTCAAAAGTACAGTCATTCTCTCTGTGAACAGGGGCGACTCTCCACAGATCTGAGTTGTAACGGAGACAGGCAGGTAGTGAACCCCTCCACCAGAAAAGTCACGCACTGCACCTGTAGTTCAAATGGGCAAAATAACAGTGATGCTTTAAAATAGTTTAGAATAGAATGACTTTTATTGTCACTATACACAAAGCACAGAACAATTTACACTTTACCCAAGCATAATGAGGCTGAAAGTGACTACGTGGGATATTTACAACCCAGTGTAAAAGAGCAGCGTGGGGTAGAGGTCTGCGCGGGACAGAAGTTTCAGTCCTGCTCCTGCCCGCGAAGAACTCTCATTTTCCTTCCCGCTCCCAGCTGCATCTGTGATATTTCGTCTGCAAAAGATGGAGACCTCTCTCTGTAAAACCTCTCTCTTTAAAGGACAACTCACTTCTGAAGCACTGTGAGCATCACTGGAGGTGCTCTGTTCTTCCACCCAGGCTGGCGCCACCTAGAGCCTCCGCTCAGTTTCATTTCTCTCCAGCGACTAGTCAAGAATCAGAAAACACTCTCGGCGGTCTGCAGGAACCCCGGAAGCTGCAGTTGGCGCAGCGGCCGATCGGTGAAGCGGTGTGTTGGCCAGATCAGACGCGTTCCTCCTTTGGACTTCCTTTGTCAGATAATAACTTTTCTTGTTGACAGACATGTTCACTCTCCGCTTTGTTTGCTGTGGTGCTGGTTTTAAGGGCCGGTCGGCCTTTTCATATAAGAGCTGCAAACAGAACTGCCCACCGAGATAAAGGGCGTCTCTGAATTAAAAACGTTCACCTCCAGTGTTAAGCAGTGGCTGAAAACAAATCAAAACTGTTCCCACCAATAAATAAATTGTATGAAAGTTGTGAGCGAGGGAAAGAGTGAGTGTTATATATGTTATTATGCGCTGACATATTTATATAATGGAAACATGTTTTAATATCATTTTTTACTGTAGTGTAACTTTAGAAAAGCCCAGCCGGGGACGGGAGTGGAAAATGAGCATTTGCTAACACTCTGTATGCTTCACATCAGCCGCAAACTATGTTTTGTACCTATGTCTGACTGCAGTGTCCCTGCCAAATAAATACACAAATAAAATGACCAAATAGCAGCGATGGGTTAAATAAAAAAAAGTACCGTCTACTGTTGAATGAACGAATCCTAACGCTGCGAGGTCGGACAGAGTGAAACGGGCTGATGAATCAGGCGACTGTTCTTCTGCCGTGTCTTTGAAACACAGAGAAGCAGAGAGGAATCCTAAAATCTAAAATTTGCGCGAGATTAGACCACATCTGCAAGTTTAGGCTGCTTAAAATGTTTTTTTTTATTAATGCCAAATATCCAGCACAAATTACTCATTTGTGTATTTTACTTTACACTCATGTTTAGTTTGCGGGACTGCGGTTTCTCGTCCCACCCGCAATGAGCTTTCAAAATGTGGCTGTTCTGTGTCGGGTCCCGCAGGGCTCTAGTGTGGGGTATTCAGTACTGATTATAGACACAGAGGTTTATATACAGGGGGATATTACACATTCGTTATACACGTTATTGCACAGATGATCTTGCTCAGTGTGTATATTGCAGTAGACACTTTTTAGTAGTGTGCGGCGTGACAAGCTGACAATAACAAACTGAGGCTGTTAATTAAAAAATGATCGTGTTTTGAATCTGCCTGGAAAAGATACTCAGGGAGTCGGCCGCCCCCAGAACCTCCCCTCAAACCCCACGAACCGCGAACCGAACCAGGAGTGCCAGGGCGAGCGGAGGGCATATCGCCGGGACACATTTTCAGTCTTCGTAAAACATGCGATAAGTGCACAACATTTATGAGACATGCTGGAATATTCATACTAGCCGACGGTGTGCGATTTCTGCCTGAAAGAGTTCAGAACTGGAGCTCACGTCCCTCACTCGTGTCACCATGTTTCGCTCTGAGTGCGGCTCTCGTTCCAAACATGCATAATTCAAGATTTAGCATAAACTGTGAATCGAAATGACCTGCAGAAAATGAATATTAAGGGTGTTTGTATATCGTCTGTCCAATGAGGTCTCAAAAAACACATTTCTGAATGAATTATTTAAAGGTGGAGGGTCCATCAAATCCGTGGAGATGTTATTGCTTTTGTCTGGAAGGTTTTACACTGGTATTGAACCTTTCACCTTTCTATCTCTACGTTACAAGTCAGATCTGTGGAGAGGCGATCGCGCTCACAGTCAGAATGAGGAGGATTAGTCATATTTGAATCCAGGAATAAACAACTTTACATCAAATATAGGAGACTTAAATCTATCTCTATATCATCTATGACCTAAAGTACTGTGCAAAAGTTTGAGGCAGGTGTGGAAAATAGTGCTGTAAACTAGGAACGGCTTCAAAAATGGAAGTGTTAATCATTTATTTTCATCAATCAACAAAATGCAGTGAATGAAAAAAAAGAGAAATCTAAATTAAATCAATATTTGGTGTGAGCTTTGCCTTCAGAAGAGCATCAGTTCTTCTAGGTTTACTTGCAGACAATTTGTGAAGGAACTGGGCTTCTTCTTCTTCTCCTCCTCCTTCTTCTTCTTCTTCTTCTTCTTCTTCTTCTTCTTCTTCTCCTCCTTCTTCTTCTTCTTCGTCTTCGTCGTCTTCTTCTTCTAGGTTTACTTGCAGACAGTTTGTGAAGGAACTGGTCTTCTTCTTCTTCTTCTTCTTCATTTTGTAAATAAAAGCAAACAATCCTTATTTATATTTCTGAAAACGCTCTTTGTTTACAGCATTTTTTCACCCGTGTCTAAAACGTTTGCACAGTTCTGTATAATAATTATTACCAAAACTTTCTCGGCTGTGCTCTTGAGTGTGACGAGTACAGTGTGGCTGCGAGATAAATCAAAATCAAATCAAAATCGCACTTTAAATGGACACAAAAATGGACACAAATCGCAAAGACTCGATTCCTGAATTTCCTCCACAAACAACAAAATCTCTTCTTCTTCTTGTATTTGTTTGTCAGTTCAGATTCCAGTGTTTTTGTCAGTTCTTCCGGCCGTGTTTAAAATGTGAACTTTGAACAGAATCCTATTATAAAACTTGGATACGCCATCGCTCTGCCTGGAATGTTCCACAGTGTGACATTAAACAGCTCTGCTTTCCATTTGTTCAGTTACAGGGGGTTTTATCGCTCAAAAATCCCTAAAAAAAACAGGGATTCTGACTGTGAGCGGGGTCGCCTCTCCACAGATCTGACCTGTGACTCGCTCTGGTTTGTTTCTTCAACTGGAACTTGGTCCGGTTTGGTCTCCATGAAAACAGAAAGGTTTAATGCCATACTGCGGAACATTCCAGACATAGCAGTAACATCTCCATGGAGAAAAAGCCTTTGACGGACCCTCCGCTTCGCTCTGCTCAAAAAATAACCTAGAAAAACAGGCGTTCTGACTGGGAGCGGGGTCGCCTCTCCACAGATCTGACCTGTGACTCGCTCTGGTTTGGTTTTCATGAAGATAGAAAGGTTTAATCGGATACTGTGCACCTTTAAATCCCAGTACTTGCCAGAAAAATCCCAATATTAGAATTGTAGAATTTATTCAAACCTGCCTGAGAGCACATACTGTTTTTGTGTCCCTGAGCAAACACACTCAAACTGTTTATTTCGTTTTGTTTTTTTCTGGATTGCCCCTTGAGAAGCGTCATCTGTGTTTCAACAGGCTCCTCAGCCACACTCTGCATTACCTTCATTAACAGCAGGTCTTCAGCAGAGAGGAGTTTTGCTGACTTAATTCACAGGAACATTTGCAAACCAAACAGAGCGGCAGCGGATTCATCGGAGGGCGTTTTCTTTCATTTCCATGTCAGCCAACCATCAAAACAACTCACATGACGCATTTTCATCATTGATGCGTATTTGGCGGCGGGTTTCTGAAAGTGGGGTAAGCCCGAGCGCACAGAGGAGCCCCTGTTTCCCTGTCCTCTCACATTTTGCATCATTTCTTTCTCCGGGATCACGTCTGTCTTTGTAAAACTTCAAGGATTTTCAAAGACAATTCTGCACGTCACAACATGTCACTTAGACACTAATGTGAGAGATGTCGTGTGAGAATATTATTTCAGAATCTTTTTTTTTTTTATCATCTTACATATACATTTACATTTTAGTTACTAAGACTGAGACCTGAGGGCAATTTTAGTACATTTTTCCTTGCCTAGATTTTTTTTTCTTAATTTTGCTTTTAAAACTGCCCCTTTTACCCTATAATGAAGTGTTCTACCTCCTTTTGTTCATTACAACCTGTTATTTCACAGTCTGCTGCTGTAGCTGTGTCATGAGGCTGTGATAAAAGGACCAGAAATAGAGATGAAAAAAAAAAGAAAAGAAAATTCCCACTCTTTTATACAAAACACACAGCAAACATGTATCTTTTTGGACATAAAAAAATGCTTAATTTAGGGCCTTAGCTACAAAAATGCAAAATATCAAGTCTGTAAGTCAATAAAAAATCTCCTTATTGCCCTAAAAAAAAAAAAAAAAAAAGTGCAGTGGCTCCATGACTTTCCTGGTCCAGTCCTGGAAACAGCTCCTATCAGGTCCAGGGCCAGAGCCACAGCACTTCTGCATTTCCAGGGTGGAAATTACATTTGGATTTGTTCATTTTAAGTGAAATAAACTTTTCAAATAAAAATAGCAAAGGGATGAGCAATCACACACACCAAGATGCGTAAATTGCCATTTATTTGAGAAAAAACTGCACTTAGAGCGACTTTTTCAATTGTTCTAAACACACACACTCGAGAGGAGTCGACCATCTTGACTCACTTCACTCTTTGATATGTACAGAAACTGCCATGTCTCTGCTTTCAGAGGGAAAAAGTAAAAAGAAATCATTTATGGTTAGAAAGTTACGCGCGATTATACAAAACATATTCCTCGGAGTCGTATACGATGTCGTAGGTCTCGGAGTGATAACACTATTCCTGGAAGAGAGTCTAAGGTGGTGTGATCAAAGCTACTGTCAGATCTCAGAAGCCAATTAAGTGTTTATTTATATAGCGCTGTTCACAGACACATGTCCCCAAAGACGCTTTACAGAGCATCATTAGCATCATTAACGTTCTTCAGTAACTCCAGACTCAGTGGTGTAAACTGCTGTTGTAGCCACAGCTGCCCTGGGACAGACTGACAGGAATGAGGCTGCCGGTCCAATCGGCGTCATCGGTCCCTCCACATTTTCATACCTGCGGTGCATGTTTTTTGGGTCGGGTTGACTCGAGGCCAGTCTGGTCAGTATTTGGATGGGAGACTGTTACAAACACCAGGTGCCACATGAGGGCGCAAGTGACAAAACACTACTGTTCTGTCTTTAGGCGAGACACTTTCCCCACGTTGCTTAGTGTGCATCTGGTGTGTGCGTGAGCGAGTGAATGAAACGGGTGAAAAATGTTGTGCTGTGTCGGACGCGGGTTCAGGTCTGACGCAGGGGAGCGCGGGTCTAATCTGCGGTTTACAGAACATCATGTGCCAACAAAAAACAGGGCTGTGTTTTAGTGAAATGCAAAAATGCCGTTGTTTTTACAGGATGATTAGATGTAAAATCCATGTACATTCCCACAAATCTCTGCCACTTTCATTTTCAAACCACACATGCGCCGTCCTGCAGTTCAAAATGACTGAAAAGTAGGAGCTGAAAAGTAAATGAGTGAGTGGAGAGGACAAAGTTGTGGCTCTTTTTTTGGCTCTCGGACTGATTTTCGTTCGGGGCGTTTCCGGTATCAGTCTGTATTTACAGCGGGTCGGATCGGGTGCGGAATTTTATTTCGATTCTGTCAGGTGCAGATTGAGGCATGACGGGCGCGGGCGGGTGTGCGGTTTGTCAAACTCGGACCCGTGCAGGACTCTGGTTGGTGGTCAGATCGGCAGCCTCGTCCCAGGGCCGTATCTTACCAGATTTTCCAAATTAAAACCAGGGACACTCTCGGTTTGTGCCGGTTGGCAGTGATTAAATTGTGAAACAAGTGGAATTTAGGAAAAGTTCTACACTCGGCCCATTCGTGACTTCTTCACGACTAATGTGAGAGTCAGTGCAGTCACATTTTCTTTGTGTTTTGGTCGTTTTTAAGCAGCTTTTCTGTATTTTACCGAAACAAATGACAATGTTTGCCTCTCTTTACTGTTGGCAGGGATCAGACTGGTCAAAAATAGGCGCACCTGGGACATTTCTTGTATAAAATTTGGACAAATCACTAGTTTTGGTTAAAAATAGGGACACCTGGGACATTTCTTGTATAAAACTGGGACAAATCACTGGTTTTGGATAAATCTGCTGGGACAGGCGACACAGGGCTCAGAACTGGGTAAATAAGGGCGCCTGGTCACCCTAATCTTACCACCACCGAGTGTGGAGTGACTGAATAAGGCATGAAATCGTGTTGTCTTTGGAAAAGTGAAGACAAATGCGAGACTGTATTATTATTATTATTATTATTATTATAGGCATCACTGGTTTGTCTGAAATGTGACGTAGAACAGCTTTCAACATATTTATCTGGCATTTATTCAGCTACAGCTATATTTAGTGCTAATAAAAAACACTTTGCTCTATACCTTTGGGTGATTCCTTGTTTGGTCAGGTCGTTTCAGCTGTCTCTGAGTACAAATTGTTTTTAATTGTATTTGTTGGACTTTTTTGCTGGAGTCGTTTAGTCGATTAATCGGGCGGTGGAGTCTCAGTCGACCAAACTTTGTATTAGTCGACTAATCCTTTTATTTAGAATATAAGGATTTATACGGGACAGCAGCAGAAAGGAGAAATGACTCAGTGAGTTATCTGAAGATTGTTTTCTTTTGTACTTCTATGTGAAAAGCCGAAACACAGACTCAGCTCATGACTCACAAGGTGCATCTTTCCTCACACAAATGCGTTATTTCCTAGTTATTTTTCCAGCAGAGTTTTTGTATGAACTCCCCCTGCAGATATAATCTTTTGAGTGCAGTTTAGGTCAGATGCACAGAGAAACGTAATAGTTCTGAGACTAATCAGTTTGACTATTTCATGAATCAACAGGACATGTCTTTAGTCCACCAAGACCTTCGTCAGTCCATTACAGCTCGAGTATTTTGGAAGTTTTTCAAAGCCAATTAAAAGTTCACCTAAAACTTCAAGGAGAGCAGACCATCTTCCCCGTCGACCTTCCAGTTTCATTACCAATTTAGCTAATGAATTTATGAACGGATGATTTAAACATTTGGAAATGAGATGAAAAGTCAAAACCCTGATGGATGGGAGAGAGCAGATGGAGACAGATGGGGGACAAGGCGCTGACCTGAACCCGAGGTAGAGCTTTCCAACGGCGGTCCGCTGTTATGGACAGACACTGCGCACGCTCTGGGGACAATAACTTTTTATCATTTGCAGTGCGATGATGAGACGCCTCTGTGGAAGTCTGCTCCATCTGGTCCAACATCTGCCCACCACAGCCCAGTGAGCAGAGGGGGGGCAGAGGGAGAGAGGCTCAGGGGTGGGGGGGGTGTAAACAAAAGTTAGCAAATCACGTCAACGCTGAAGAGTTATTACGGCTTTAAAACACCGGAGATGAGGACTGTGTGCTAATTATTGGGCTTCGGATCACATCACTACGTTCTATAGGCCGATGTTACTTAACACAAACTGGGGGTTGAAGCTAACGAGAGGCACTGCTCTGTCTGAAGCTCTGTTATTCAGGTTAGACTTTATCCGAGCTTCGTTTTAATGCAGTCTGACCATGAGGAACTCACTTTTTTCTTTCTTTTATTTAAAGGAAAGGTAAACGTGTAACAGTAAAGTTGCATATAGACTGGACGAACTCTTTTTCAGCTGGTTTCTATTGCAAAATTACTGGATTACAAACACACAGCAAGTACTTTGAGTACATAGTAGTGCTGTCAAACGATTCATTTTAAAAATCAGATTAATCACACTTTAGAATTTTGATTAATCGCAAAAAAAAAAGACCAAAATAATTGGACAAAACTGCAATTTATTATCAAAAAGTTATATTATTGACATTTTTCTATCGCTGGTAGTTTTGTTGACATCATTGCCGCGGGTTGTCGTGCTCGGCTTGTTGTTGTTGGTACAAGTAGCGTCGTTGCTGCCGCTGAATCGAACCCGTGTTTTGCTTTAAGATGGTATTTTAAACTTGTTGTGCTTCTGTGGAAAGAGAGTTCATCACTGCGATATCTGCAAACTGCCTTAGTTTATCTAAAGTTCCGTCGGGCAGTTTTTTGTAGAGAAATTTGCCGCTGAGCCCCAGTCACAGTCTCATCTGTCGTCTTCACATCTGCGTATGGACCTGATCACTGACCTAATAACCTGCGCCGCCTTCAGGACCATCCGCACTTTCCACATTGGAGCGTTCAAAATAAACTGTGATTAATCTGCGTTAAAAACATTAGTGCGATATAACGTTGACAGCCTGACAGTTCAATTACAATAATAAAGTGCATCTCGGACAGTAACGGGCGCAGGTTTGATTTGTTTTTCGATAATATGTGTAAAGCCGTTTAAACTGTGTGACGGAGGAAGCCGATCTTAACTCGTTCCAGGTCAGGACAGACGTGCGTGTGGAAGAATTCAAGCCTTGAGTTGTTTTTTTTGTACGCTGGGGTCTTTCACTGCGGTTCTGGGATGAGCGAATTAACTGTAGGCGGGAGACATTTCGTGCAGCGTCGATAGAAGAGTTTCATTGCCGGGAGATTTGTGTAATTCTGGAGTGTTGGTGCTTCGGAATAGCCAAGGGACGTGCAGCGATGGGTCCAGATTGAGTGTCTGCCATGTGTTTTGTCTGCTCTACTGTATAATCTTACTAGAGGATCCAGGATTTCTTTTAATTTTAGTTTGGAATTACAACAGATGAGCTGATTTTGTACTGTTTGCCCTGTAAGTCCTCAGTTTTTCTAGCTTTTTTTGTTGTTGAAAATAACACCACCAACATTCTATAGACCAGTATCACTGAATACAGCTAGGGGGCTGCTTGAATAATATTATTAAAATGCATTATTTCTGTTGTAATACAGTGAGATCTTGTGTGTAGCCACAAGTAGAAATGGTCAAGTTCAACATTTGTGAATTTATATTTTGGATAATATGGGAGTTATGGCATCGTCTCAGTCTAAAATCTGAAAAACACCAGTTCATACTTTACAGGAACTTTCCCTGAGGATGTGGAGAAACCCTCAGTCGCCCAAGGAGAATCCACGGCAAAGGAGAAATTCGATCTGTTAACTGGACAAACTCACCGAAATAAACTTTTGTCCAGTTGACAGATTGAATTTCTCCTTTGCCATTTCTTTGGGGGTGTGATGCTAACTGTACGCACCGGTCTGTTATTCAAGTTAGACTTAAGTCTGTCTTTAAATGCAATCTGACCATGAAGAACTCACTTAGAATTACAGCAGACGAGCGGATTAAAGATGTATTTGACATATTTGAAACTATTGATTCTTATGATTATTTGCACCGCTGATGACCTGGACCTCAGTGCAATGTTTAGTTTCTGAATTTTTTATGCTGAAATGACAAATACATTCTGATTCTGATTTGTGTTGTTAAACAAGTCTCTCTCAAATAACATTATAGACACAAGCTAGTTTGCATTGGCCAACAGTTTTTCAGTTCGGCTACGTTCAGACCGCAGCCTGAAGTGATCCAAATCTGATTTTTTTTCGCCTCACAGATCCAATTTTCTCAAATGCGACCCAGGTCACTTGGATATGTGCTCCTAAAACCGATACATATCTGATTTTTTGACACATGACTTCAGTCTGAACGGCCAGGTCGTATTCATCTGACCCACACGTCATCAACAAGAGGTTGGCTATTGTGCTGTAACAAGCTCCTGCTATGAGCCGAAACAGCCCGACACCGACGTGTTTGTTCACTGAAACAGGCCGAAGACGTGTTTCCTCCCGCGAGACGTACGACAGCAACTTTAAAATCTCCAGGAGCTCAATGCAGCGTCCATGTTTAGGCAACTTCCGTAAAGCTGCTGCTGTGACGTCGTTGTGTCGTCCAGTGCTCATGTGAGACACTTTTGGGGCATTTAAAGTTCACACTGGAGATCACAGACAAGTGGCATTACCTGGAAATGTGAATAACCTCGCAAAAACATCAGACTTCACAAAAAAAAAATCCAAATTGAGCGTTAAGCTCTGCAGTCTGAACGTAGCCTCTGTCACTCTCACCTTTTTTGTTGAAAATTAAACTCTAAACAAGACCATGGGCCCTGAACACTGATCACAGACTTCTTCAAATGTTGCTGAAACCCGTTTTGTATTTTTATTGCACAAAATTGTGAGCTTTAAGTTTTGATATAATGTTGTTACCTCCTCAAAAACAGACCTGGAGCTGTTTTTTTTTCATTCACACATGTTTGAATTACCCTTTATTATGAGTCTGTCTACATCTGTCTACCTTTTGTTCAGTAGAAATCGGCAATTCAAGGTCTGAAAATATCCAAATGATTCTAATGAGGGTGTGTGGACTCAGGGTTTGTGTGTTAAACATGTGTGAATGAAACAAAACCCAACTCCAGGTCTGTTTTTGCTGAGGAAAAGATTATGGCATAGATCAGAAAATAGCCTAATATGGGCCCTTTAAATCTTCAAGCAATAATCTGTGATAATCTACGAGCGCGGGAGGCCGGGGAGAGCAGGGAGAGCAGGGAAAGGAAGGGGGTAAACAAAAGTTAGCAAATCACGTCAGCTCCGAGGAGTTATTACGGCTTTAAAACTGGCGAGATGAGGGGAGTATGCTAATGCTAGGTGAGCTACGCCAACTGAATTCTCAATCAGTTTCACCGAAGCGCCGACGGCTGTGTTGCGAAAATAAAAAAATCTGTGGTTTGGATTTGACTGCGCGCTGTTGTTGTGACCCCGGGCGCGACGCTTTACCCATAATGCCGAGTTTGACGGGAAGGGCATCTGATACGTGACGATGGCATAACTGTGAGTCCAGGTCTCGTGGAAGTCAGGCCTCGTAAACTCTAATGGGGATTCATCGTTGAGGGTTTTATACAACTTTTTTTTAATGAAACCTTTAGAGATTTGCTCCAGCTATAACTGCTTTCCTAATATTGACCTATCCTTCAGGAAATTACAGATAAACAGTATTTCAGGAGCCTCAGTCGTCTCATTATCTTTGTATTATAGAGGAATTTATTTTTAATGAGCTAAACACAGGCATTTCCAGTTTACGGTACGTCACCCGCTTTTAGTGTCGCAGTACTCGAGACCCGCCTCAAGACCACTTTTTTACAGTCTTGGTCTTGTTTCAGACTCAAGCGCATTTGGACTTGGTTATGAACTTGAAAAAAACTCACTTTATTCATGTTGAAGTTGTTTTCTGTAAAGTGCCAGTGGAAGTGGGATTAAAGAAGCGGTTCTCAAACTGTGGGTGAGGGTCCAAAAAAGGGGCGCAGGGCGTTGACTCTGCCTCTTTAAGCCTAAATGAACATTAACCAGATCAAATGGAGATAGATTTATAAATACATTGATTAGAGCCGGGTGAATTTTTTTTAGAAGAAAACTTGATTCACGATTAGATTTGATTCGACCCCTGCCCCAATTTAAAACAAAATAACTGCTCACTGGAAATAGATTCTCACAATATACATTTATTTTGAGATAAAGTGCCTCAACAAACCTTGAATAAGAGCACAGTCTGCAATCGCTGCAAACAGCTGAACAAAGTGTGTGAACTGTAGTTTCATAGGCTTTTAAATCCATTAAACATCCAAACTGTTAGTGTTTGGAATGAACTACTAAAGCAGCACAATGCCTGCGGTAACTCTTAGTCAAATTGAACAAGTAAAAAGGAAGTGCATAAGTTAATTTTAAACGTTCTTCGCAAGGAAAATGAGCCTATGGACAACAGCAGGGTTGAGATAAGCTCGATGACGTGTGACAATCCCCCCACCCACACTAAAGGCCCTCTCTGACGGGCATTCGCTGCTGGAACACCCGGGTATTTTCTTACTGAGTCTTGTGAAGTTGGGCTCATGTCGCTTCCACCACCACCACCACTCATATGGCCCACAGTTTGAAAAGCTCTGGGGAAGAGTTGTTCACTTTGCTAATGTCACTGCTAGAGCCACTAGGGCAGATTTCTTTCCGAAGAAGACGACATTTCTCCCACTCACCTGCATGTTTTTGCTTTAAAGGCCCTGATAGAAGGACAAAACTATCTGCGGTCCGGGTGGATTGGTCAGATCACAGGATGACTGAAAACAGAAGCAGACGCACTTTTGGTTCACTGCGGGTGGATAACTTAAGCTTGGATTTTTATTTCCTACAAGGAGGACATTGAGTATTTAATTTAATTAAGTTTAATGCAGCTTTGCGCACATTTGCTTCCATTTTAGAGAAACGAAACTTAAAACCGCACGGCTAATTCCCATGCACTGCCCTGAAAAAACAGCTCAGTGCTGATGTGATCCGCTTCTGTCAGACTTTAAAGGACTCAGTGGAATATGAGTGTTCTTCCTGTGACAGAGGATGTGCTGCTCATGGTGAGTCTGTTCTGTGCGTATGTCGTTTTGGAGATGGTTCATAAGAAACTTTTCAGACCTCATACGTCTGCAGGTCGTATGCATAGACCGTATAGATGAATGGGCAGAGATTCTCTGTAGCTTTTCTTTGATTTCAGAAATGCAATACATTATAGTCTTTTATACAGAGCAGACAGGTAAAAAAAAAGATCTGCTGTTATCCTCATTTTAGAGTCAAAGGGTTTTGTAGCTCCGGGTGTTTTCTTTTCCATGGGAGACGCTCCAAACGGCTCCTCGAGTGTTTAAGTTTGCCGACCCCTGGGCCAGACTCTGCACGCTGCCGCAGAGGAGGTCATCAGCTGTCAGGCTCTCGCAGGTGGTGTTACTGAACACACGCACTTGTAAAATACGAGATATAGAAATGGAAATGTAGAACGACCATGAGAAGGACTTTGGCAAACGTCTGAGCAACTACAGTTATGGGACCAACACCAGATCCATGAGCAACACGCCGCTACTTCTGCTGCTTCCTCAGCAGCAAAGCACCGCAGGGATGGCAGCGCTGCTTTGCTTCTGCTCTACTTCGCAGGATTTGTCTATATTTGTCATTTTTTTAAAAATTTATTTTGCACATATATAACATAGGGGTGGGCGATATCTCGATTTTTAAAATATATCAAGATATTTTTAAAACTCGATATGAATTCTGACATATCGATATATCGATATAATGCTTATATTTACTTCTGATTTCACTGCTTCGCTTGTTTGCCTTTTCTGTGCTGCGCTCACCCCGCCCCCCCAAGGTCCGGGCTCCGCGTAGGAGCTCGGGTGGACTAAACCAGGACTAAACCAGGACTAAACCAGGACTAAACCAGGACTAAACCAGGACTAAACCAGGACTAAACCAGGACTAAACCAGGACTAAACCAGGACTAAACCAGGACTAAACGTGGAGCACGGAGCTGCGGAGCCATCAGGAACATGAGGCTGTTTATGAAATCCCTCTGTGCCACTGGCCGTCCTTCTGAAAGGATCGTGAACAGTGGAAATATAATTATTTGTCAAAGGGCTGTAAATAAGCCCGAAACAGAAGACAAATTGCTGTTCCTTGCTTAAAATATTAAAATATAAGAGAGTTGCACAAACTTGTTTTTGGCTATTTGTTGATAGCTACAACATGTATTATTTATTTTATTTTACTGTTAAATTAATATTTATGCAGTTGGATTTTTTTTTATTTTTTACCTTAAATGCTACAGAAGCACTTTGAGGTAGGCACTGGCCTGCCTACCTCGAAGTGAGTTTTATTTTTGAATGAAAAAAAGGCAGTATTTATTATTATTTCTTCTTCTTTGCACTTCAATAAAAAAGTCTTTGTGAAATTTGTTTTTGCAGTAGTTTTTGGGGGGTTATTTTTCCTGTAAAGATATCGAGATATATATCATATATCGAGATATAGCAAAATATATTGAGATATATTTTTTGGTCCATATTGCCCAGCCCTGAAATAATATAATAAAAAAAAAACTAGATAAAAAAGTAGGTGCAGGAAGAGGCTAAAACCCCAAAATCCTCCACCTTATGAATAGATTAAAATTGATTATAGCTGTGCAATAGTAAAAAAAAAAAAAACACTTTTTTTTTTTTACATTTACACACCTCAGATTAAATACATTTGATTCAAACATGGATTAAAACACAAAACAATTGTGAAACATCCACAATTGAAAGATTAGTAAACATAATCATGAAAAAGATCAAACATTTCCTCAAACTCTCTTTAAACGACATTTCTGATCTGCCGTCAGTAACCAGAAGTTCTGTTCACAAAATGCAAGATGGATTTTTTTCTAGTGCAAGAAGTAAAATTTTAAACCTAATAAATGGCCAAACTGGGGAAGAAGATGTCAAATTTGTATTAAAGTCTTTATCGAATGACCTGAAGTTCGCTTTAGTAAAATGAGTCGTGTCACCTGTCGGACGCTCGATTTGGACTTGTGACGTCAGCAGGGACATAATATCTTTAATTTAATACAAGAATTACATAACACAAACTTTATTCGCAGATATTCTCAGACACTTGTGCAGTTCTAGTTTGAAAAAATCAGTCAGAGCCGTTCTATGGGTGTCCGTCCCACTTGTGTGAGTATAATCAGGTCCTATTCTCTGTCTGAATCAACTGCGTCTGTGAGAGAGACGAAGCTCCCGGACTTTAAAACAAAAGACACAAAGGGAACAATCAGGCCATTTTTACAAGCTCAAATGTTAAAGGTGCACTGCGTAACGTTTCAGGTTGGGGGTCCGCAACCATGGAGATGTTATTACTTTGCCTCTCATGTTTCACAATACGGTATTAGACTTATATAAGACGCATTTATTCAATTCTGGGTGTTTTTATTAGACTTAGACAAACTTTATTGATCCACAAGGGAAATTATCCGGACACAGTCGCTCACACATCACAATATGATATAATAACAAAGACAAAATATAAATAGTAATAATAAATTCCAAAGAAGCAGCAAAAAAGATAGATTATTGCTCAAAAATACCTTTAAAAACATGCATTCTGACTGTGAGTGGGTCCTTGACCGAATCAACGTCAACTGGTCCAAATTTTTTGACTGTCGGTCAAGTGGAGCCCTACGAAATCGTGTGGCACAGTTTTACAGTCCGAGTGTGAGTGTCCCCTAAATATATACTGTATATATAAGTGGAGCAGGCTAACTCGTTAGCCACCGTGTGCCAGACAGGAAGTGCTCCAGGAGGCTCTTCCGGCTCCTTCTGACTCTGGCTCCCATTGACTTACATTGAGATCTTATCGTCCCTCTCTTCGTACCTGCTGCTCTGAGCCTCGTCATTTTGGTCTTAAAATGTTTGTACGAACCTGCGACACATCATTCTGATTTTTTACTCTCACAATTTTTTGTCTGTCAAAAAAACCCTCTTCATAACATGGAGCCTGGCTCCAGATTCGCTCCTGTAGCTGTGGCATCGCGAGCCTCATTTGAGCGACGCTGAACGGGTGACGACCACAGTCCGTATATATGAGTGGGCTAAGCTAACCCGTTAGCCGCCGCATGCCAAACAGGAAGTGCTCCAGGAGGCTCTTCCGGCTCCTTCTCTCCCTTTTTCCCATTGACTCACACTGGGATCTTCTCTCCTCTCTCTGGACCTGCTGTTGTGGCCTCGTCATTTTGCTCTTAAAATGTTCATATGAATCTATCCTGAATTTTTTCTCGCTATTTCGACAGTCAAAAAAACCCTCTTCATAACATGGAGCCTGGCTCCAGATTCGCTCCTGTAACTGTGGCATCGCGAGCCTCATTTGAGCGACGCTGAACACTGTGGGTGACGTCACACTCACATAGTCCACTCAGATATACGGACTATGACCCTAAATGATCATAGACCGGAGCCTAAACGTACATTTAATGTAGCGCGAGGTCTCGTTGCTGTGTTTGTTTATCCATTTGACTTGGAGGTCCGAGGACGCTGCCTCGCGACACTGACACGTACCTTTACTGCGATGACACAACATGGACCTCAAGACACGAGGTTAGAGCCAGGAAGATTAAGCAAAAGAAAAGTTCTGTGTGGCAACATTTCAACAAATGAATGACACCGATGTCAAATGTACCTTGTGTAAAATACAGTCGCACATCATCTCAAAATGTGACACCCTCAAGCCTCTTCTACAGGTGAGAAAAGCCAACCTACCGGGCTAACTGTGCTAACTGTGCTAACTCTGCACTGCTGAGTGTTCTCTCTGTGTTTGTTTCTCTCTACAGGCTTTAGTGCTGGACGAGCTGTTGTTTGAGTTTCCACAGAAGTGCTTTTGTTGTGTAGGCGACTGTTGGATGTTTTGGCGTTTTAGCCTCACAGTTTTGTGCATATTGTGGACTAAAGTCATGGCTGCTGGGTTAAACTGAGCCTCATGTGCGTGTCGGTGTGTAAATGCTTCATGGCTCTGCAGTCTATAAGCGGCGTTTCTTTGGAGCGGTGATTTTCTGAAATGAGCCACGGCGATGTTTCAGTTGAGCTTCTAACACTTAAGTGGTCGGTCATGACTTTTCTTAGCTTCCGCCATCCCCACTCTTCACAGATCTCGCCTGTAAGCTGACCTGGTGGCGTCTCCTATTTGTTTCCGTGGAGATTGAAAAGTGTAATGCCTTACTTTGGAATATCGCAGGTAAAGCAATAACGTCTCCATGGAGGCAACTGTCAGGCCCTCTACCGGAAAAGTTACACCGTGCGCCTTTAAATCACCTTACCTACACATTACCTTAACAGAGCGCAGAGACAGAGACGTGTAACCGTGGCAACAACAAAAACGTACGCGCCGATAACTAACGAAGGACGTCCGTTATTCATTATAATGGTAATTTCCGGACTATTGAGCGCGGCTGAATCTCCATAAGCCGCTTCGACTTTAAACTTTAAACGTAAAAAAACAGTCGTTAGAGTCGCGAGTTCGCGTCAGGCGGCGGTTTTTCCATTAGTCACTGTCACCGTTTTGTTGAAAATCAAACTCCTGAACACGACTATTGATCACAGGCTCCTGAGCGGCGGCTGTTTAAATCCATTCTGTATTTTTTATTTTCAGTTTTTCAGACAATTTTAGAACCTTTTTCTTTTCTGTCTGTGTTCGCTAATGTGCGCCATGGAAACTGCTGAACATTCTGCCCTATACATACATATAGAACCTCCCCAGCATGATGTCACTGCAGTATCAACAGACGTTTCACCTTCCTCTCTTCCTCTCGTTCTCTTTTTCTCTCTTCCTCTTTTTCTCTAATAGTGTAAATAGTATATATAAGTATAAGTTATGTAATACTTGAGTTAAATGAGGCGTGGATGAAATTTAAATTTAATGCAAATGTTTTTGGGGACTGCAATAAATGTCTGTTAAAAACGGATAAAAAATGTCTTCCTCTCTCTTTCTTTCTCTCCCTGTCTCTCTCTTTTTCCTTTTCTCTTTTTCCCTCTCTTTCTATCTCCCTTTTTTTCTCTCTCTCATTTTCTCTTTCTCTCTGTCTTTCTTTTACTCCCCCTCCTCCTCTCTCTTTTTTCTCTTTCCCCTCTCTCTCTCTCTCTCTTTCCCTCTCGTTTCTCTCTCCCCCCTTCCTTTCTCCATCCCTCTCTTTTCTCCTCCTCCCTCCCTGTCTCTCCCCATCTCTTTCTCACTTTTCTTCCCCTCTCTCTCTCCCCCTCTCTGCCTCTCTCCTTTTCTCCCCTCCTTTGCTCTGTTTTCTCTCTTTCCTCCGATCCTTCTCTCTCTCCCTTTCTTTTTACTTTTACTACTTACTTACTTACTTTTCATCCCCCACCTCCTCTCTCTTTTCTCTCATCCTCCTCCCTCTCTCTTTCTTTCTCTTTTTTCTCTCTTCCCTCTCCCTTCCTCCCTCTCTTTCTCGCTTTTTTCTCCCCCTCCATCTCTTCCTCCGTCCCTTTCTCTCTCCCTCTTTGCTTCCCTCTCTTTTTCTCTTTTCTCCCCTTCCTCTCTCTTTTCCCCACTCCCTCTCTCTCCCTCTCTTTTTCTCTTTTCCCCACTCCCTCTCTCTCTTTCCCCCCTCTCTCCCTCTCTTTTTCCCTTCTCCCCCTCCCTCTCTCTTTACTCTCTTTTCCCCACTCCCTCTCTCTCTCTGCTTTTCTCTCTTTTCTCTACTTTTCTCCCCTCCCTCTCTTTTTTCTCTCTTTACTCTCCCTCCCTCCTTCTCTCTCTCCCTCTTTTTCTTTTCTCCCCCTGCCTCTCTAATTTCTCTCTTTCTCCTCTCTCTCTCTCGCTTTTCTCTCTCTTCTTCCCCTCTCTCTCTCCCTCTCTCTGTTTCTCTTCTTTTCTCCCCTCCATCTTTCCCTTTTCTCTCTTCCCCCCTCTCCTTTTCTCTTCTCTCCATCCCGCCCTCTTCTCCCCGTCTCTCCTTTTCTCTCTCTTCTTTCCCTCCCTCTTCTCCCTCTCTCTCTCCCCATCTCTCTTTTCTCTCTCTCCTTTTCTCTCTCTTTGCTCCATCCCTCCCTCTTCTCCCCCTCTCTCTCTTCTCTCCCTCCCTCCCTCTTCTCCCCCCCTCTCTCTCTCCCTCCCTCCCTCTCTCCCTCCCTCTATCCCGCCCTCTTCTCTCCCTCCCTCCCTCTTCTCCCCCACTCTCTCTCCCTCCCTCCCTTCCTCCCTCTTCTCTCCCTCCCTCTCTCTTCTCCTTTTCTCTCCCTCCCTCTTCTCCCCCTCTCTCTCTCCCACTCTCTCTCCCTCCCTCCCTTCCTCCCTCCATCCCTCTTCTCCCTCTCTCCCTCCCTCTTCTCTCCCTCTCTCTTCTCTCCCTGCCTCTCTACCCTCCTCTTCTCTCCCTCTTCCTCTTCTCTCCCTCCATCCCTCCCTCTTCTCCCTCTCTCTTCTCTCCCTCCCTCCCTCTTCCCCCTCTCCTCTTCTCTCCCCCTCTCCCTCCCTCTCTCCCTCCCTCTCCCTCCCTCTTCTCTCCCTCCCTCTCCCTCCCTCTTCTCTCCCTCCCTCTCTCCCTCCCTCTCTCTCCTCTCTCAGGAGCGGGGGGCTGGTCTCCGCTGGTCTCGGACTCGTACCAGTGGCTGGATGTGGACCTGGGGCGCCGCACGTCCCTTATCGCCGTGGCGACTCAGGGCAGGTACGGCAGCTCTGATTGGCTGACGTCGTACCTGCTCATGTTCAGTGACACGGGGCACAACTGGAGGCAGCACCGGCAGGAGGACAGCCTGGGGGTACGTATCCCACAATGCACCGGGAGGGATCAAGGGCTGCCGGGTCAGATGTGAGGGGAATGGGAAATGCCGCGCTCCGCCGGCTACAAAGTCCAGAGCGCTTTTCAATTTTCTCCTGGCTGATTTCTGCTGTAATGTGATGGCGGTATGTCTTTGGACAGTTCTGATTTGATTCGTTTTTATTTCGAGTTTGTGAGAAGACGGAAAGAAAAATGATGAACATACGACATGTACAATGAAACTCGAAAAGGAGCGGGAAGCATAAAAACTTATATTAACCCGCTCCTTCAAAAATAAAAAAATGATGTGGTTGGTTTACAATTATGACGACACTTATTCGAAATTCACTGTAAATCTTCAATTGTTTATAAAACTTAAGTTTGGCTCTATTGAATTTTCAATTGGGTTTATTTAGGCGACATTTATTGTTCTTCTGCCTCTTTACGTCAAATTTAAAGACAGTTGCTCGGCCTCATGGTGGTTTTGTATGATATTCTAGCCAGTAAAGAAAGTGCTGTAAGTAAACTATCGCTTTTTACATTTCCATATCAGTGCGTGTCCAGTAACATGTATACGGCCACTATAGTCACTTTACAGTCGCTAACCAATGAGAAAGAACCAAAACGAGCTTCAAACCGACACATTTCAACACTCAGCCTCACACAGGCTCCTCTCAGATCAGCACTAAGAACTGTCCTTTAATCCAGACTCACACTGAGCGGCCGGAAAAAGAAAATAATCTTAGTGTTGTGCACATGGATCTGAGGCTGCGGCTGTAAACAAACACACATGGTGATGCGTTCAGGGGCGGGACGGACACAGACAAATCACTCTTCAGATAAACACTGATGCCCCGCCACAGATCAGGACATTTATCTGTCTGTGAACTGGATTAAATGGGCAGAATATCGAGAGTCTGAGCTTTAGAACAAGGTAAAATGTCCACGTGTGTATCGGCCCATATCGGCCAGATTTTGGCCGATATGTTTACAAGAGCCCATATCGGCCAACTGATATATCGGTCGAGCCCTACTATGCATTAGGGTTGGGCTGTATCCCACTTTTGATGCAGTCAAACCTCAGCATTTTCCCGGGGTTTACGGTTTTACTGTGACTAATGAAGAATTATTTAGTAGCTGCACCTAAACCCTTCAGAAACAGAGTCGCAGCTTTATATTTGAAGATGAGGCACAAGTTCTGATCAAACCAAACTTTGCGGCGCGTTCGATCGCATCAGCATCAGCGCACGAGCTGTTTTTATCAGCGCTTATACTGTATGCAAATGAGCTGTATGCAAATGAGCCGTGCGGTTTTAAGTTTTGTTTCTGTAAAACGTAAACAAATCTGCCAAAGCTGCTTTAAACACATTATTACTCCAAGAATATGTTGAGTGGAGCAAATGTAGAGCGGTGGAGAGGACCAATCACAGCCCTGATTGTCTGTGTCGTTTTGATGCATAGTTAGAAAGTTCGGGAGGTGCAGGTCGGACACAAACACGTTTTGATGCAGAACCATAAATTGTTCTTTACCGTCTCCTCCGTGAAAGTCTGACTTCGCCCTCGGGAACTTTCTCCTCTTCAGCCTCGTCCCCTCTCGACTCTCGGCTTCAGTAAAACGTCTCCATCACAAACTTTTGGGCTCAGCGTCGCACACGAAGCGTCAGTCGGGTTTTTTCTTCTTCCTCACTGCGTGTGGATGGAAATCTCCGAGCGGAACCACGTTTGAAGAGGAGAGAGCGGAGGGGAGGAAGTCCTGCTGTGGTTTTATGATCAAAATAAAAGGTAACGTTAAAGAAAAGCATTGTCTAGTTAATAGTCGTCTCTCATCTTCTAGGTATTTCCGTAAGATTTGATTTTTATTGATTTTATTGATTGTTTGTTGAAGTGCACCAAGTTAGTACGAGCTATGATATGGTCTTCTAAACATTTCCAAAAGTCTAGTCCAGGTTTTAACGCACAAGGTGAAGAGGCAGAGTTTACCGGCCACGTTTACCTGATGTTTTTTAATTCCAAATTAATAGTTTGGAATTCAAACGTTCTCCTTCGAGTTTACATGGAAATAATAATTCCAAATTGAGGTTTACATGGAAAACATATAAATAAACCGCCTTTATTTAATTCCGCTCAGCGTCTGGGGGTGGGGAAGGTGCTGATCGGACAGCGACACAAACGTATTTCCGTCTTTGGGAAGAAAACCCACACTTCAGCTGCTCCCGGCTTTTCTGTCGTCTCGTGTTTGTCGTTTCGCCGCCGACACAAACACGACCCGAACTTTTTCCCCAGTGGTTCCGATGATAATGAAGAATTCTGTCCTCACGCTTTACGTCTGTGAGCTGAAGAGGAGACGGGAAGAGCGTCGCAGAAGGAGGAAGAAGACAAATTTTTTCCCGGGCGACTCAACGAGCAGTCGCCGAACATCTGGAATTATTTTTAAGAAGAATAAGCATGGAATAAATTAATTCGGCTTTAAAATCTTAATAAACCACCCACTTACTTCGGAATTAAGTTTAATCCCAAATAATCATTTTCATTAAGAATTAAGTGTTTACATGCTCTTTTTAAAGTTGAATTATTTTTTAAAGGAAAATGTCTGTATATAAGAGTGCGTTTAACGAGTATTCTGGATATGACGTTTACCTGCGCTCCGAGAAACCAGGACACTCATCTCCCTGCGTACATGAGGAATCAGAGTATCCTCCACGTTTAGAGCGACTCCTGCGGCAACTATGGCCCCGATATGACAAGGAGCTAAACAACTTTACTAACTTAAGACTGGTAACAGGCTTCTAACTACAAAAAAAGAAGAGCTGCTTTCAGGTAGGAGCGTGAGACTGTGGAGCTCTGTCGCAGCTTCGGTAAAAGGCGTTTTAAACGGATGAAAAATACAACAGTGTCGCAGCGTCGGTTTTGTTCAGAATCAGTTTTGAGAAATCTGCATCTCCAGACCACAGAATCCCGTAGAAAAACCCAGTCAGAGTCTCCTGGTTTCTCATAACCGGGATTCTGGCTCATCCAGGAGACATGGACATAGCGGTGTAATGATATCCAAGTCTCACGATACGATATCTTCAAGGTATTAACCTCGCAGTACGATATTTATTGTGATATCGTGGGGGGAAAACTCACGATATTACGCTATTCTACATAATAACAAGACTGACTCTAAAACACTTTGTCCAGTCATTTGGTGCAACGTTTATTGTCATTAGGGATGGAACGAAATCCAAATCTCTCTGGACGATATTTTCACCATAAACATCTCAACGTACCAGATTTTGACTGTGAATATTTTACTTTTTCCTCTAAAAATGAAGAGTTAAGACTTAATCCAAAGAATGAAGATGTAAAAGTGCTTAGAACAGTTATTTCTTCATGTCGTCTGCACTGAAACGGAGCAAAGGATCATGGTCTATGTAGTTCCCTCTGTTTTTTTAGCCATTTCTGCATCAGAACTGTTCATTTAAGCAAAGAGACTTGGGATTCGATATATCGTGATGCTCCACGATATTATTGTGAGACCTTTGACGATACGATATCACCAGATTTCGGTTATTGTTTACATCCGTACACGGACACTCGCGTAACCAGGATAGTCGAGAAAGCCGATCATGACTGGGACACTTGAGCACATGTAAATGCATTCTGTGTTGTCCAAAAGCAATATGGAAGTGAAAGTACAAATTTGAGAGAAAAAAAAAGACTGTTACTTAAAAAATAAATTAAATAAATACAAAAAAGTTCTGTCTCTATAGCTAGCAAAAGAAATTAGATTTTTTTCTAGAGTCTTACATCTGTCTTAAAGGAGGAGCTACACAGAAATGAACACACTCTAGTCGTTTACAGTAAGAAGCATCTGTTTTAAGGCCCCATCCGCTCTAGTACATATCTGAGTTGTTTTCATTGTGGATGCAGTGTTCGTCCACACTAATCCGATGGAAAACAGCCCTGGAGACACATTCCCCTGAGCACAGATCTGATCCGGCGCTGTGTGGACACATGGAGACTGTGTTACTCTGATGTAGCAGCTCTAGTTTCCGTCCTTATTGGGCCGCGTCACTGCGACCTGCTCCTTCCTGATTCACTGATTCGTGACATGGAGCATGTGACGCTGTTGTGGAAAACGGTTTGAACAAACCCGAGACAAACGGGAAACAGCGTCGGTCCACGTGAATACTGTTTTCACACTTGCATCGTCCTCGGCTCGAAATCAGCTGCTGCAACTTCAGACACGGTGCTCCACTTCCTTGTTTTTACCGTCCACGTGGCCTCTTGGCCTAGTCATGTGACTAGTGTTTCAGACAGTCCAGACATGACGTGTTTGGATGCAAATTGTTTCCGATACGGTGATACGGTGATACGGTGATACAGTGATACGGTGATACGGTGATACGGTGATTCGTTTCAGTGTAAACCTTTGAATTCCCCTAAGGTGTGAACTCAGTCAGATTTTGCATTGTTTTGTTTTGCATTAATTTTTAAAAATCTTGATTAAGATCAGAAATTCCATAGTTAATTGTGATTAAGCATATTGAATTGCATGTTTAAAATTGTGTTGTTTTGCATTTCAAGACAGTTTTAAAGCCATAATGTAAAGCAGTTCGTACCCATTTAGCATCGCTGTAGTTATTTTAATAATAATAATAATAATAATAATAATACATCAGTTTTATACAGCGCTTTTCTGGACACTCAAAGACGCTTTACAGAGCATTATTCATTCACTCCAGACCCGGTGGTGGTAAACTACTATTGTAGCTACAGCTGCCCTGGGGCAGACTGACAGAAGCGAGGCTGCCAATCAAGCACACACCACTTTCATACTTCTTTTCTTTGCCCTGTGATGATCCACAGGTCTGTGGAGACCAAATGGTCGTCTGTCTGATCTGAGGCTCTTGGCTGTGACGCTCTGGTCGCTGCACACAGGGTTTATCTTGGAGGTGTAACTTAGACTAGACGTACTTCAGTGGTGCTGAAACTCTGCTGACACAGGCTGCATTTAACTCTTGACTTGTAAACTGTAGCGTTTGGAAGTTTTTTAAAGTCAAATAAACCGTTCAGAAGTCCAGAAGCGTCTGTTTCTCCATCACGGCGGTGAGTTTACTGGAACACGGAGCTCTGAAGTTCCAAAGCGAAACAGCGGAGGAGCTGCACACGGATGTGTAGAAGGGACAAAAGGCTGGAGAACTCTAATTACAATTTTTTTTAAAATGGCATTATGGATCGCATTAATCTAGTCGTGATTAACGCATTAATGTTGACAGTTGTTTTCCAGGCTCTGGTCTTTTCCTGGGATCAGCTCCGGTTTGTGTGGTCCAGAAACGACTTGATGAAGGTCTGAGCTCCTCGTCTTCCTCAGAAAAGCCTGTTCTAAACTCACATTCAGATTGGGATCACAGAGGAGGATGAGCGGGGGATGAGTGGGGGATGAGTGGAGGATGAATGGGGGATGAGTGGGGGATGAGTGGAGGATGAGTGGAGGATGAGGGGTTGTGGATGTGGTTTTAAGGGTCTGTGTTTGGCCTCACTGTCACTGCTGTAATGTACAGGCTCAGCTGGGACCGGTATCGCCCCGAGCAAAACCCCACACTCTCCTTCTCCTCCTCCTCGTTCCTTCCAATCTTCTCTTTTGCTCTCTTTTGTCCCTCTCTCTTTCACTATCTCAGACCTCTCTCTCCTCTCCTACCCATTTCTCTTGGACCTCCACTCCTCTTTCTCTCTCGTTTCCCTTCTTTCTTGCTCCTCTCTCTGAAACCTCCACTCCTCTTTCTCCTTCCATATCTCTTTCTGTTCCTCCTCCTCTCTCACGCACTAACAGCCACTATATCTTTTGCTTCCTCTCGTCTTCTCTCACCTTTTCTTTCTCACTCCTCTCTCTCTGGACATGAAATCTGCCCCTCCATCTTCATTTTCCCTCTCTCCTCCTCCTGCGTCTCTCCTCCTCTTCCCTCTTTCCTCCCGCTCTCCTCCTCTTCTCTCTCTTTTCCTCTCCTCTCCCCTCTTTGCTCTCCTCCTCCTCCCTCTCTCTTCCTCTTCCCTCTCTCCTCCTCCTGCCTCTCTCCTCCTCCTCCCTCTCTCCTTCTCTTCCCTCTCCTCCATCGTCCTTTTCCCTCTCTCCTTCTCTTCCCTCTCTCCTCCTCTTGCCTCTCTCTCCTCCTCCCTCTCTCCTCCTCATCCCTCTCCTCTTCCCTCTCTCTCCCCTCTCTCCTCCTCTCTCCTCCTCTCCTCTCTCCTCCTCTTCCCTCTCTCCTCCTCTCCTCTCTCCTCCTCTCCTCTCTCCTCCTCTTCCCTCTCCTCCCCTTCCCTCTCTCCTCCTCCTCCCTCTCTCCTCCTCCTCCCTCTCTCCTCCTCTCCCCTCTCCTTCTCTCTCCTCCTCTTCCCTCTCTCCTCCTCTCCCCTCTCCTTCTCTCTCCTCCTCTTCCCTCTCTCCTCCTCTCCTCTCTCCTCCTCTCCTCTCTCCTCCTCTTCCCTCTCCTCCCCTTCCCTCTCTCCTCCTCTTCTCTCTCCTCCTCTCCTCTCTCCTCCTCTTCCCTCTCTCCTCCTCTTCCCTCTCCCTCTCTCCTCCTCTCCTCCTCTTTCCTCTCTTCATACAGATTAATATTGTATGTGAGCGATGAGAGCACCATGGACAGCGCAGCGCCGGCTGCACTCGGAGCCTGTCAAACAGTTTAGCCCCAGCTGACAGGGAAGAAGAGAGGGAAGAAGAGGGGGAAGAGGGAGAGAAGGAAGAAGAGGAGGAGCTGGAGGAGGAGGGGGATGAGGAAGAGGAGAGAGAGAAAAGGAGGAAAGAGAGGAGGAGGAAGAAGAAGCGGAGGAGCGAAAGGAGGAGCGAGAGGAGGGGAGGAGGAAAAGAGATGGAGGAAGAGGAAGGAGAGAAGGAGGAGAAAGGTTAGGAACAGGAGCAGGTGAAGAAAGAGGAGAAAAGATTAGGAAGAGGAGGAAAGTGGAAGAGGAGGAGGGGAATGAAAGCAAGGAAGCGAGGAGAACGAAAAGGAGGAAGAAGAGAGGGTGAAAAAGAGGAGAAGGGATGAAGGAAGAGGAGGAGGAGGGGGATGAGGAAGAGGAGAGGGAGAAGGGTCAAGAAGAGGAGGAACAGGAGGAATGAAAGGAGAAAAGAGAGGAGGAGGAAGAGGATGAATTGGAGGACAGAAAGGAGGAGGAGGAAGAGGAAGGAGAAAGAGGAGGGAGGTTAGGAAAAGGAGCAGGTGGAAAAAGAAGAGAAAAAGAGAAGGAAGAAGAAGAGGAAGAGGAGGAGGGGGAAAATGAGGAAGAGGAGAGGCAGGAGGGTCATGAAGAGGGGGAAAAGGAGGAAGGAAAGAGGAGGAAGAAGATGTAGGGGAGGAAAAAAGGAGCAGGCGGAGAAAGAGGAGACGAAAGATTAAGAAGAGGAGGGAAAGGAAAGCGAGGAAGCGGGGAGAACGAATAGGAGGAAAAAGAGAGGGAAGAAGGGTTGAAAAATAGGAGGAAGGAGAGAAGGAAGAGGAGGAGGATCTGGAAGAGGAAGATGAGGAAGGAAATGGGGAGGAGAGGGAGGAAGAGGGTTAGGAAAAGGAGCAGGTGTAGAAATAGGAGGAGGAAGAGGAGCAGAAAGATTAGGAAGAGGAGGAAGGGTAGAAAAGAGAGGGAGGAGTGAAAAAAGAGGAGGAAGGAGAGAAGGAAGAGGAGGAGCACGGGGGGAAAACACATATACACAGTGCTTCTGTTCTGCTGCTGGGTTCCATTGAACCTTTGTCCGTCAGAAGCCTCAAGGCGGGCGTCACCTGTCAATCAAACCAGCAGGTGGCGCCGATAGCAGCGCCCGTGTTATTGTGGAGAGGGTGAGGTCAGTGACAGGGAACAGATCATCCACGGATTCGAGACGGATGATTCTTTTCGGGGGCATTTCTTTCGAGTTATACAGTGTTTTAAAATAGGAACGGGCAGAGTCATAATGGAATTCAACCGTTTTGACTGATTTTTTGCATGAAATTCGCCATGAATTTACGTAAAAAAATATAAAGGCACCGAAAAAGGAGCTGTTCAGGTATCGATATCGAAAAGCAGGTATCATTAAAGTTCCGATATATCGAAAATAAAATCAAACGGTACCCAGTACCATCCACAGTAATGCGTTTATACATGGACAGGTTTAGGTTTTAGGTCAATTTGGTTAATTTTTGTGATTTCTCAAGCGTTCCTTATGCTCCTGTGATTTGAATCTGGAGTTTAAAGGTGAACTATGTCATTTCTCTGCCCGCACATTTACATTTATTCAGTTGCAGGTAGGGTTGGGCGGTAATACAGTATCCCGAGGTATCAAAAAGTATCAGCGGTATCAGTTTCATTACCCTCATTTGTAAAATCTGCAGCGCATAAAGACCTAATATCAGGAGCCTTTTGGCTTCAGGGGAGAGACGCAAATGTCTCCGGAGCTACGACCCTGCGTCAGGCCAGAGATCCCACCACAGTCACTTCAGACACGGGGAACAGCGCCGACTTCCTCCCCTCCGCTCTCCCTCCTCTTCAAACGTGGTTCCGCTCGGAGATTTCCATCCACACGCAGCGAGGAAGAAGAAAAAAACCTGACTGACGCTTCGTGTGCGACGTTGAGCCCAAAAGTTTGTGACGGAGACGTTTTATTGAAGCCGAGAGTCGAGAGGGGACGAGGCTGAAGAGGAGAAAGTTCCCGCTCGAGGGCGAAGTCAGACTTTCACGGAGGAGACGGGAACTTCTCCGAGTGGCGAGAGCGCGGGTCTGTCAGATACAACATGCTGCAGTGGGAAATATCACAGGCCCTGGACTGTCGCCTTTTACTTTTTACTCTGAATCTGCCTCTTCTGCACTTTTCTGGTCTCGGCGAGTCCCAGATCATTAAATGGAGGGAGAAACGCACTGGTGAAGTTTGGTTTGATCAGAACTTGTGCCTCATCTTCAAATATAAAGCTGCGACTCTGTTTCTGAACGGTTTAGGTGCAGCTACAAAATAATTCTTAATTAATCACGGTAATACCATATACCTGGGAAAAATGATGAGAAGGTATCAAAATTTGGCCAAGCCGAGTTACAGGTGGTTTTATAGCTCAAAAGCACCTAGAAAAAGAGGTATTCTCAGTGTGAGCGGGGTCGCCTCTCCACAGATCTGACCTGTAACTTGCCATACAATGTTCAAGCAATATTGTCTCCCATGAAGAAAAGCATTTGACGGACCCTCCACCAGAAAAGCTACACACTGCCCCTTTATTAGCAGCATTAACATCATCTTGTAGTTCTTCCTAATCCGCTGCAGTTTTCATCTTCTCTCCTCTGTCTCATTTGTACATTCATTTTGGAGAGGAATCCAGAGCAGAGTAAACTCGTGTCCTGATTGGTTAGTGCAGCTGTCAATCAAAGCTCCGTCTTGTTTGTGTGGCGGCGGCCGGGATCTGGAGGCGTTTAATCGGCTTTCGTGTTTACGGGTGTTTAAGGCCAAACGGAGTCCGAAGAGACGCCGCGCATGTCAAAAACCATTCGAACAAACCAAAAAACAAAGCGAGCAGGATTCTGGCCCTGTCCAAAGATGAGCTCGCGGATGTGTTTTATTTTAATCACGTCTGAAATTTGTTCAGTGATTTACAGCTTGGTGCACGTCTCGAAGGGCTTCATCTGGACGTAACATTCAGAGGAGCAGCTGTGATTGACCACGTAGGAACTGAGATCGAAACGTGTCAAAGCGTCAGTGACCAGTGCGGGATTTTAAAGGTCCTATGTTACGCAAAAGGATTATTATAACGCCATTACCTCATCAAAATACTGTGATGTCATGAAGTGGTAGTTTTCAAGTGAACACCTACCTTTAGTAAAGTTTGGAGAGTTTGGAAATTCCAGGGCTGAAGACAGCGTCTGAGCCGAGTCCTTCCCCGGTTTCTGTGCTGACGAAAGTGTCCGGCAAGTTGACTGGAGTCATGAAAATAAAACATTTTTCTTCTCAAAACAATATGTGTTCAAAAGAGTGAGACATTTGCGTCACAAAATGTGAACCATGAAAAAGTCAGAGCTCTTAACCGCTTGGTGCTATTTTCTCTCCGGTCGTATCACTGCGAGCTGCCGCCAGGTCACGGCCGCGCACCAATCCAACACTTTTTTCAGTAGTTTGGCAGTGCTCTCTCGCTTCGCGTCGGTCATCGGTCTGAGCACGGAGACCAGAGTCCTGCACGGGTCTGATTTTGACGAACCGCACCCGCCCGCACCCGTCATACCTCAATCTGCACCCGACCCGCTATAAATACAGACCAACCCCGGAACCGCACCCGAATGAAAATCAGTCCCAGAACCACAAAAGAGACACAACTTTGTCCTCTCCACTCGCTCATTTACTTTTCAGCTCCTCGTGAGTCATTTTGAACCGCAGGACGTCGCATGTGAGGTTTGAAAATGAAAGTGGCAGAGATTTGTGGGAATGTGCAGTAAAAACATGTGGATTTTACGTTTAATCATCCTGTAAAAACAAAGTCATTTTTGCATTTCACGAAAACACAGCCCTGTTTTTTGTTCGCACATGATGTTCTGTAAACCGCATCTGACACAGCGCAACATTTTTCACCCGTTTTGTTCAAATTTGTGGTTCACCCGTCGCGTGTCCACGGGCACCCGAACGCGTGCAGAACTGTGACGTAAACACTGCCGAAGTACTGAAAAGTGATATGACTGGAGAGAAAATAGTACCAAGCAATTGTGAGGGCTGACTTTTTTACGTTCACGTTTTGTGACACAAATGTTTCACTCTTTTGAACACATGTTGTTTTGAGAAGAAAAACACTTTATTTTCATGACGCCGGCCAAGTTGCCAGAAACCGGGGAAGAACTCGGCTCACCGGACGCTGTCAGTGTTGATGCACGACACTGCGGACAGGGATGCCGCACAGATTCATGTAAAAAAAACCAAAAAACTATCCCTTTAAAAATAAATATACATGTGGCTTTGTATGGAGACACAGAAGAGGAAATATCAGCTCCAAGATGGCGGCGTAACAAACCACCAGGAGGCAGCTAAACATCTCCTAATGGAACCCTCCCAGTGTGACAAGTCCTGGATCAGCCCTGACACGAAACTCCTGAACGCTGCACAGATGAGAGGAGAAGGGAGAGGAGGAGGGGGAGGAGGAGAAGTGAAGAGAGAAGAGGAGACGACGGGAGGATGGGAGGGAGGGGGCACTTCTGGAGCTTAAATATGTGTTTCTTTGACAGCGCTAAATCCAATGAAGTCCTGGTGAGTTTTTTTTTTTTTTTTTTAAGGCAGTGAGAGCATGAGTCAGAGGAGCTTTAGCATCACAGCTGCATCCACCCAGTGTCGACCAAATTACACTGTTATCTGACGTTTTGACAAATCCTCCCCTGCCTGTACCGGTGGGCAGGACGGCACTAAACCTATATTTACCAGTGAGACATTATGCTAAAGTCACTGTTGTGAGCCGTTCTCTCTGTCGAAACGATTCCTGGAGTTGCGTTTTGTTCAAGCGGAGTAGTTTTTAAGAACTCGTATGTCTCTCCAAACAGTAGTGGGAAGTACAGAGTTATTATATAAGGTTCGCTCTTGACATAAATGTATAAGTGAATGTGGGAATGAATAGCTGACTCATTTTGTCTAAAAATAGATATTGTGCGTTAGTTATTGTTTTGTCCTTTTAGTAACAATAACTACAGCTGAAAACTCAGATGTCCAGACTGAAGTTTCCTCAAATATTTTTTTACTTTCACATATTACTTTTGTTAAAGTTGAACTCCGGCACGTTTGAAGCTAAAGTCCGTTGTTAGAGGAGGTCGAATTCTGTCAGAAGCCAAAAAACGGCACAGATCAGTGTTTCCTCGGCGGAGATCTCACTGTGGCACTGAGTCTGTCAAGGCAACAAACTAGTGTAGTGATGGGGGCAAGTTCTGAACTTCCACGTAAAACACCAATTTGCTTCACACTGAAGAAGCTTAACACCACTTTAACCCATCTGACAACAGCCACGAGTCTAACAAACAAAACGCTCTGCCTGGTTCACTCATTAGTGTCTGGAAACATTATAAAATAACTTCATAAGCAGCCTTAGCATTAGCTTCTTGATTTCCCACTGCACAGGCCAAAGCCCAAAAGACTCCATTGCCGATGTCGTTTCTAATCCCATTTATTTAGGAGTGAAATTACATTTTTTGAAAACGTTAAAAAATACATCCCCAAATCATTTTCTTTCAACAACTCTCAGTTTTTATTGTTCTTCACCGTCAGTATTCGATCTTCACTTGTTGCTTCCGGCGGCTCGAGTCACTCGTCGGTGATCGAGTCTTTTGGCCTTTCGCATGTGCAGTGGGAAATCAACAAGCTAATGCTAAAGCTGCTTTAAAGTTGTTTTCTAACGTTTCCAGACACTAATGAGTGAACCAGGCAGAGCGTTTTGTTTGTTAGACTCGTGGCTGTTGTCAGATGGGTTAAAGTGGTGTTGAGCTTCTTCTGTTTTACGTGGAAGTTCAGAACTTGCCCCCATCACTACACTAGTTTGTTGCCTTGACAGACTCACTGCCACAGTGAGATCTCCACCGAGGAAACACTGATCTGTGCCATTTTTTTGGCTTCTGACAGAATTCAACCTCCTCTAGCAACGGACTTTAGCTTCAAACGTGCCGGAGTTCAACTTTAATTTCTTCTGATTTTATTTGACCAATCATCTCAGTGTTCAAATGGTAGTTGATTTTCGTGTTGATCTGTTAGCTCCATGTTGTTATGCTGCTGTTTATTTCCTTCTGCATAGTTCACTTCCCTCCATGCCCACCAGAGGGCGCTAGACACATATTCAGTTGGTTCAAATGGACTCTGTTCACGCTTATGTCACAAAACCGCAAGACTTCCTTTGGGCTCTGTTGGCCATAACTAAAAAATCTGAGAAAACTGATAAAATGGCCTGGATTTCTTCATCTAGATGTCATTGTATTCTTTCTTTTTACCTTTTATAAATCACCTATTAATAAGTGTATTATAAGTTGTCTAGTTTAATAATTGTAGAGTTGCGTTCGGCAGATCAACAGTCAAGTCTTTAACTGAGGAATGCAGGTCCAACTGGAAAAACCCGGAAAAACGGACACAAGGCTCAACTCAACTTCAAGACTTTTATTCAGTTTTGCAGTAGTAGTAGTCGTAGTCGTAGTAGTAGTAATAGTAGTAGTAGTAGTAGTAGTACTAGTAGCCGTAGTTGTCGTAGTCATAGTAATAGTAGTAGTAGTAGTAGTAGTAATAGTAGTAGTAGTAGTAGTAGTAGCCGTAATAGTAGTAGCCGTGGTAATAGTAGTAGTAGTAGCCGTAGTAGTAGCAGTAGTAGTAATAGTAGTAGTAGTGGTTAGGGCTGCAGCTATCGATTATTACAGTCATCGGTTATTCTGTCGATTATTTTGTTTGAATAATCGAGTAATCGTTTGTTATTGTCGTATCTTTGCACATGTTAAGTCCACTCCACCTGCACTGACAGATCCACGTGTTTTGGACATGAAAAACGTAATTATCGCTGGGCTCAGATCGACTCACCTCACGGTTTCTTTTCCACTTGATGTAATGTACGGTTCTGTTTACATGTTGTAGCATCAGTGTGGAGAAGGTGACTTTTAAAATGTTCCCCTACAGATTACAGATTACATTCCCCAAAATGTAGTTTGTGATGTAATCCATTAAATTACTTAAAGTGAGTAACGTAATCTGATTACTTTGGATTACTTGATATTGTCATGATTTTTAAAACTACATGAATGTAGCAACCAACTCCTGCAAATTCTTGTTTGGTTTTAGACCTGGATTAGTTCTGGTTTTAGATCTGGTTTAGACCTGGTTTAGACCTGGTTTTAGTCCTGGTTTTAGTTCTGGTGTTAGTTCTGGTTTAGAGGCACAGGAGGAAGCGCGGTCCACGGAGTGAACGCGACAAGACACGATCCACGTGCAGAGTGCGCGGCGTACGGGAGATGAGGTTCTGCTCTTATTACACATCCATGGCCGCGCTGTTGTGTGTACAGTGAAGTGCAGTGGTCCTGCGGAAACTTTACCTCTACCACAAAAGGTTTTGGCCATCGCCGAGCGTATGAAAATAAAACGAAGCATCGAGGCAAAAAAATAATAATCGATGCATTTTTCTAATCGATTTAATCGATTAACTCGATGAACCGTTTCAGCCCTAGTAGTGGTAGTAGCAGTAGCCGTAGTAATAGTTAATAGTTATAATAATATAGTAATATTCACTTTACGTACAAATTAAGACAAATTATTTTTACACTATTATATCCTTAAGGTCTTAACGCTTTAACTATTTTAACTACACTTAAACTAATGTTACAGGGAGATTTCCTCACCGGTGTCCCTGTGTTTTCCCTTCTTTCCGTAAGCGTGATTACAGCCTGTAGAAAGTGAAGCCAGTCATAACAGGCTTTCCCCTATGTATTTGGGATATTACTTTAAAAAAAAAAGCAAGAAAATGTATCCAAAAGTTTGCCTAAAGTATCTGTAAAAGAAACCCTCCCCTGACACACTTGTAGATTACGTAATTTTAAGTTTGATTGGGGAAGTTGGAGGCTCGAGGTGAGTTTTAGACCTGCTTTGTGATTCATTTTAGTGAAACTGCCGCCAGCAGGAGAAGTCAGACCAGGTATTGTTGTTATTACAGTACATTTCAGTGTTACATTCTGAGAGCAGAGGTCTGTGTGAAATACTGCATGTGTCCTGAGTCCTGACCCACAGAGACCCTCATCTATCAAAGCTGCACACGCAATACTGCACTGGTACTACTGCTGCTACTACTGCGACCGTACAGGACTGTGCCTTAACCTGACCGGGGTTTAGTGTTGGCTTAAAGCGCCGTGGAAGAGCCTGGTGATCCAAAAAATGCCAATGGAAATGTTCTTCAGTAGGATTTTTAATGAAGTAGATGTTTTCTCTTGTAATTGTACTTTCTGAGTGGATTCCTGTAGCCTAGTTGTAATTCGGCCTGTCATGATGAGTTCAGAAGCACAGTATCGGCCTATGGTTACAGAAAAATACTGCAATAAAGTTGGATTATCCCAGTGAACTGTTTAAAAAATAGATAATTAAAAATACCGGAGATGCAACAAATAAATAACAGAATGAACCCATAATTAGCCATAGAAATTATTTATTCAAACCTCTACAGCTCAAATTGCATCATTTTGCATAAAAATGGCTAAAATCTCCTCATTATTGCACAGAAATTCTACACATAATAAATACTGATTGTGCCTCAAAATCTATTGTCCCACTTTTCATATACTGAAAGATAATTCTGTATAGTTATGAGGGATGTAACTCGGGATGCACCGATACAACTTTCTGTGAAAAACCGATACGAATACGAGTATAATATAGTCTTTGTTTACGTTTTACAGAAACGGAACTTAAAACCCCATGAACTAACATCAAGGACCATGTTGTCCACCCTCCTGTGGGCTCCACCTGCAGAGGGGTTCATAGGGGGGGTCAGGTGCTATGAGGATTGGGCAGTAAACTGCCCCTGCGACCCAGCTGGAATAACAGGGGGAGAAGATGGATGGATGGAACTTAAAACCACATGGTTCATTTGCATAAACTATTAGTACTGAAAAAAAAACAGCTCACTCCTTGTGCCTGATGCGGTTCAGCTTCTGTTGGAATAAAGGACATGACTCAGTGGAATATGAGTGTTCTTCATGTGACAGGATGTTCTGCTGGTGGTGAGTCTGTTCTGTGCGTATGTCGCGTTGGAGATGGTTCATGTTAAACTTTTCCAAGATCACTGTGTGCGGGTCATACGCGTGCGGGTCGTACGTGTGCGGGTCGTACGTGTGCGGTGCAGCTCTTTATTTAACATTTCATTTCACTCATGTACAGCCAATTTATTGAGTGTAAAAAATACAAAATAATATTATTATATTATAAAACGATATTATCGCGTTACACATGTCACGGTACAATGTTTATTATGATATTTTGGAGAAGCTAATAGAATTATAGATAAGATACTAATTGCTTTTAAAATACCTAAACAAGACTTTAGTGTGAATCATTACATAATTCCAAGAAGTAAAGTAAAAAACATGTTTCTTCATGTTGTCTGCGCTGAAATGAATCATAGGATATGTAGTTTCCTCTGTTTATTAACTGTTGCTACTACAAAACAAGAAACTTTGATTTGATATATTGTGATGGTCCACGATATTATTGAGAGATCTTTGACGATACGATATCACAATATTTCGGTTATTGTTACATCTGCACTAATTATTATCATGACAGGTGTATGTGTCTGTGCTTTGTGCTTTAATCCCGAATAAAAATAATTTAATTCTGAATAAAAATGAATTCTGCTTTAAAAAAACAATGTAAACAATTAATTCCAAATGAAATGATTATTCGGAATTAAACTTAATTTGGAAGTGAGTGGGTGGTTTATTCCGATCGATGAATTAATTTATTCCTCGATCATGTAAATGTTTATTCTTCTTAAAAAAGTCGTCTCTTGGGACTTTCCTCCACGTCTCTGTGGATTTGTGAGCGGGATGTGGGAGTGGGCTGAGGTGTGGCAGCCTCAGACTCAGTTTGTCTTCTTCCTCCTTCGCCCACACTCTTCCCTCACAGACGTAAAGCGTGAGGAACGACCGCGGAAAAAGTCTGGATCGTGTTTGTGTCGGCGGCGAAACGACAAACCGAGATGACAGAAAAGCCGGAGCAGCTGAAGTGTGGGTTTTCTTCCCAAAGAAGTTGTGTCGCTGTCCAATCAGCACCTTCCCCACCCCCAGACGCTGAGTGGAATTAAATGAAGGCGATTTAACGTGTTTTCCATGGAAACCTCAATTGGGAATAATTATTTCCATGTAAACTCGAAGGAGAATATTTGAAATCCGAACTATTTAATTCAGAACAATAAATTTGGAATAAAAAAACATCATGTGAACGTGCTGAATGTAATGGTCCTTTAATAAGAGTTTACAAAGAGTTAACATTTACAAATACTCATTTTGCTGTAATTAAGTAGATGTTTTTTGTGTAATTATACATTTTGAGTAGATTTCTAAACGTGTAGCTTCCAGTGATTGAGTATAATTCAAGCCGTGCAATTATAATTAGCTTTATTTCATAGGAATTACTGAGTGCAGCACAAGTCCGGCGATCTGTAATTAGTCTTTGTGCAACAGTGAGACTGAGACAGAGGACTGGCTGTAGACCTCTCCATTACCGAGCCCCAAGTTGAATTTTGCCAATTCGAACAGATCTGACCTCGATTTGACCTCGATTCCATCAAATTTCTATCACTTTACAGCTACAGCCGTACTATACATTATCCAGCGAGCTTTCTCGAACAGCGCATCTTCTTCTGTGACATATGACTCCCCCTTACCTCATAATCCTCTCCTCTCTCTTTCTCCCCTCCATATTTCACTGTTGCGTGGGTACATCACGTCCCCCTCCTCTGCAGGAAACAGAGCCGTATGTCGAGGCTTAACGCTCCGCTGCCTCGGCCTCTCGGCTCCTCTCAGCTCCTCAAAGCTCCTCGCTCAGATCAACATTAAGCAGAGTCTATGGCGCGGGCTGCGACAGGGACTTAAGTCTACAGGGAGGGCTCCGAGATAGACCTGTGGGTGGAACCAAAACATGCATAAAGAACCGGAGGAGGGGGGCTGGGGCGGTAGGATATCGAGGCTGGGAGACGTTCAGGTGTAATTGGGAAAACTATTAAAACTTTGGTCAGTCTGTTTGTTTTGTTTTCGTTATTTGTTGTGTTGGCGTCGGTCTGGTTGAATAAGATTATTGTATAAAAACTGCTCTCCATGGTGGACACTTCTAAAAGTAATAAGCATTGACAATTTGTTTGGATGGAATGTACAATGTTGATTTTCTTTGTTCCAAACTGTCCCAGAGGCTCCACTTCTTAAGGAGACGGAGGCCGTGAGCACAAAAATCATGACCTGTTTGTATGATGCTGTTTTGGAGAGTCTGATCTGCCACAGTTCGGTCGCCTGGTTCGACTCTTTAACTGTTCAACTTGGGAAACTGGTAAATAAGGCCATGAAGGTGATTGGCAGGAAAGAGTTTCCTTCTCTACAGGACGTTTTTTCAAAATTCTGTGCTTGTTCAGACCAGAGGGACTGTGGGAAACCCTCTCACCTGCTGCAGGGTGAATATAAAATCCTCCATCAGGCGACGCTAAAGATTTAAACTTTCATTTGTGCCACTTCTGTTGCACTGAACAAATCTGCACAACAAAGGCGCACTTAGTCACTTTATTTAATGGTGCAATAACGGCAAAAATCATTGTGCAATAGAGCTAGTGCAATAATTATCTGTGCGTAATTATCTGTGCAATAGGGTTAGTGCAATGTTTCGGACCCTTTTTGGTTGTGCAGTGCATAAATGTGCTACATGGATCTTGTGACTGTTGTGTGATGTGTGAAGTGTAACTGTGTTTTTGAAGCTGCAGTGCCCAAAACAAATTTCCCCTGGGGACAATAAAGTTGATCTTATCTTAAACAAAGACTCTGAGCATAAAAATGCCACAAAAACAGGCAGCCTCCAGTTCATTATGTCTGTGCGCTACAAAGCAGCGGGACATGGCGGCCCCAACAGTTTCAGGAGGCGGAGATGGACTTTAAGGTCCGTCACCTACATGTCTCTATGGATATGTCAGTGCTCTGCCTGGAATGTTCCACACTATGACATTAAACAACTCTCACTTACCATAAAATACCCAATAAGAGCCGGGGCGTTTATTTGTTTCTATCACTTAACAGACCAGGTGAGAATTTGGGGCGATTATTTCCTTTCTCACAAAAATCTTGCTCAGCAAAACTGGGAAAATCTGCTACTCAAATTCTTTTAAAAGTGAAAAAATGCAGAGCACACTGAGATGGCCGATATCCAAAAGCTTTTTTTTAGTTTTAAATGACTTTTCGGCAAAAAAAGCCTTCTTCAGATATTTTTCTCTTGCTTTGGACCACAGTGCACAAAATGGCTGCTTGTGCAGGTCTCATTTACCCTCCAGTGAATAGGCGAGTTTCAGCTGACGTCACTGTTATTAAATGTGCCTGTTGCATGATGGGAAATATTGAGGCGGCAAAAAAAACAAACACAGTGCGTGACTTTGCGGTCTCTCAGTTTATCAGTGATAACGGTGAATTCCTGCTGCATTATCAGATGCACAAATAGAAGGAAGGAAGAAGGAAAAGGTCTTTTCCGTATTCCGAGTGAAAAGAACCGAACGTGGGATTAAACGGCTTTCAAACATCCACAGAGCGAATACTGACGATCTGAGCGAACCGTGGAACCCAACAAGAACACGTATGTTGGGCCCATTTCATGACAGGTTTGTTCATTTCTTTAAAATTCACGATTTTATGATTTATGATTTTGCTGTGAACGGCCCAGGAGTTTCCCCCAAGTAATTATGGATTTCGTCGAAGTGGCTGTTCGGACACATATTCGGCGATTCAGACAGAAATTTGCTTTTGTCCTTTTCACTTTGTCGGGGTTGAAAAGGGTGATTTGTCGTCCTTCGATGCTCAGGACCAATTTCTGGTCAAACTGTCTTCAGTCCTCTGCAGTTAGAGTGGAGAAATAACCGGGATTGTACCTTTTACATGTTTTCTCAGTACGTTCACCATGTTTCTTGCCGCCAGCCACAATATTTCCCAGCATGCAACCCGGGCTTTTGTCATCAATGAAACTCGCCTACAGGAGGTCTCAAAGTGAGGTCACCCAGTGAGTTCTGCCCACTCTATAACAAGAAAACTGAGTTTATATATTTACATTAGAAACATTATATTAAATACAAAGATATTTAGACATTTAGACCATGTTACAAAAAACGTCTTAGGTCAAAATCTACATTAAGTCCATGAGGAGCTTGAGTTTTAAGTTGGTGAATCCAGAAGTGCTCTTTCAGACAGAAGCATTTCCAGATTCCCACCTCTAGGGGGCAGTTTTACATGTTCAACGCCAAAATATCTTAAAAGGATCCGGCTACTTTAACATGCTGATCTTTATAACGCTGGAGTCTGTTATAAATACGTAACACCGAAAAGCTCAAATGTGTTCGTTTGTAGTATTTGTTTTTATAAAAAAGGTGAAAATACGCTTGGTAGTAGGTCGCCATATTTGTTTTGGTTACAAAGCATTCTGGGTCGATGACCTCACAAGGTTTTTGTCATTGGATTCAACTTGTGCAAAACTCAGAGTTGCTCACGCCATCAGTTTATATAACGCCGCACTGCGCTCAGGTTCAAACTGGAAAGGCCCAACCACAGACTGGATAAAAGAAGTGAGTGTGACGTCTCCACAGCGTCAGCGTTGCTCAAATGAGGCTCCTGTTGCCACAGTTACAGGAGCGAATCTGGAGCCAGTTCCATATTTGGAAACAAAATAACGAAATGAAAAAGGATCATGTGTTGTGGGTTCATACGAACAATTTAAGACCAAAATGACGAGGCTCAAGTGCAGCAGGTCCAGAGAGAGGAGCGAGAAGATCCTAATGTAAATCAATGGGGAAAAACGGAGAGAAGGAGCCTCCTGGAGCACTTCCTGTTTGGCACGCGGCGGCTAACGCTTTAGCTTTAGCTTTGTCCACTCATATACACAGTCTATGGGCTGAACAGAAACCATGTTCATCTTTGCCGACACGATCTTTATCAACAGAGGCGGCGAATCCAAGCAACCACTTGCCGTTACCCAGAATGCTTTGTGACGAAAACAAATATGGCGACCTACTAGCGAGCGTATTTTCGCCTTTTTTATAAAAACAAATACTACAAACGAACACATTTGAGCTTTGTGGTATTCCGTATTTATAAGCGTTAAACATATAAGACCAGTGTTAGACGTGTTAAAGTAGCCGGGATCCTTTTAAAGAAGAGATAAGATGGTTGAAATCTACAAAATGACACTTCATGTTTTTACATCTGACGGTGCTCCTATCCTCTGTAATACATGTTTTTAAAGTCCTGCTTGTTTAACCCACAGGGGCTTTAACTACAGGGGCAGGCGATCATATAAATGACAGATTTAGTAGAGCAGGACATAATTCCTCTGATGGACATTTCCTTTCCAGTGTGATGGTGCTGAAAGCTGTTCCAGCAATAGGTGTAGTTACGCTGACTGCATCCGGCACAACGATTACCATCAGGGTAGGAGTTAAAGTAGTTTGGCCTGATGTCGCTGGGTTTGAAGGAAGGTCGGGGTGTACTATTCTCTGAGGTGTTGTCCTCTTTTATACACCACTAGGGGGTGCTCTTAAAAAGCCACGCCCAATGAGGGGTCAGTTTGTAATTTATGCCGATGTTTAGTTTTGATGTTTGTTGATAGTTCTGTGGGTTTTGAATACACAGTTGAGAATATAATACGTTTATTGCCATTTTTTGCGGGGGGGGTTGACCTTGAAAATCAGACCTTGGTTTACGTTTAACTTTTGTGGCAGCATCATTTAAAATTTCTTATAACCTCTTTGTTCAAAGTTTCTCGTCATATTGCTTAGATTTCGTTCAAAATCATCATTTTTGTGGCATATTCTTTCGCCAGTATGACTATAATTTAGGCGACTTTCTATGCAGGCGAGTTAATTTTGAAATGTTACAACAAAATATCTATGGAGCGGGGAATTATCCACGTTTGAAAGCGTTAAGTTTGGTTTCTGTAGAGACGACGCGAGCATCGATCCTGCGTCCTGTTGCAGCACGACTTCTGTCTTCAGCACCGACATTAGGCCGAGTTTATCTGGAACCGGCGCTTATTTATCAAAATGTACACCTGCACCCGCCGTTTAAAGGTTAAGTTAATCGGAACCTGGCTCTTGTTTGGTATTTTACGGTATATTTGTTAAATTACAGGTGGTTTTATAGCTCAAAAATACCTAGAAAAAGAGGCGTTCTGACCGTGAGGAGGTCGCCTCTCCACGGAGCTGTAGAAAGGTTTAATACGATACTGTCAAATATTCCAAACAAGGCGTTGACATCTCCAAAAGCATTTGACGAACCCTTCACGAGAAAAGTTACACAATGCAGCTTTGAGTCGCTGGATTTACACGCTGAAAGCAACGATATTCCCCAGTTTAAAGGTTTAGATTTAGACATTGCTCTCACTTTTTCTATTTGTTTTGTCTTCTATCTTACTCTTTGTGGTTGTATATTATAAAAGAACGGCATAAAAAATGAGAACTTTGCACTTTTTCTTGAAACTCTTGTTGGAGGAGAGGGAGTAGACCAAAAAAAACGTTGTTAATGTCCTACTTAAATTCACAGTTTGTAGGTAGAACAGTGTACGAGGTTCTTCTCTGTCCATGGTTATGAATTTACACCATGAACTTAATTTCACGTATCGACTGATGACTTTGAGGATGTTACTATCTTGTTCACTGTTGATTCTTTGTTCCAGTCATGTTGATATCCTGTTGTAGAAGCCATTTTGCTCTTTTAACACGCCCTGACGAAGGCCAAACCTGACCCAAACACCTCTGAGCTGAAATAATAAAGGCTTTTAACATTTTAGTGAGTCCCTCCGGTTCCTCGGCCTGTTTTTTGCTTCGTAATGACTCTAATCCCAAGTCTGAAGAGCACCGGGGGGGAAGCACATTTGAAACCACAGCCATCCGGTAACTTTACGCTTTTTGTGAACAGCTCCAGGTACGTTTTTTGACGAGGACACAACATCAGGAAAACAGCTTCAGACGGGCACTTTAACTATCTGTCTCCCTTATACCCACTCACTCATAACACACATCCTAACCCGACCCACCCACATTTGTCTTGCTAATGATCTCTTGTATAACGGATAGAGCGTCCGTAATAGCGGCTGAGCTAATGTCCTGATTGTCTCTCAGTTTGATCTCCACTGGCGTCTGATTGTGGAACAGAAAAGCATTAGCCTCCGTGCTGGAGTCTGAACAGGTCTGAGATATTGATTATAGACGCGGGGAGAGCCGAACATTACCGTCGACGACAATAAATGCCCCCCGCAGCCCCCCGCTCCGAACACGCACAAGAGTCACGCTGTGGGGAGGTTTACCGACAGTCTTCTGACATGGGTACAGATTAGCTGAGGTGAAAAGTAATTGGAGAATAGTTTCTTTGTATATAGTTCAGGGTCTGGATTGATCAAAATGGAGCTTTAAGGCAGGTTAGAACATCGTTACCTCCTCAAAAACATACTCGGAGTTCTGGTGTCATTCACACGTGTGAGTAATCCTGCATTATTAGGCCGTCCACTACGGGTGTGACGATATCCAAGTCTCACGATACGAAACCGTCACAGTTTGATCCTGATCCTGATGATATCGTGGGAAAGCTCACGATATTACGATATTCTACATAATAACAAGACTGACATTATAAAACGCTTTGACCAGTCATTTGGTGCAACATTTATTGTCATTAGGGATGGAACGAAATCCAAATCTCTCCGTACGATATTTTCACCATAAACATCTCATTTATTGCAATATAAAACTGTGAACCTGCTCCTTTTTCCTCTAAAAATGCTTCACAGACTTAATCCAAAGAATGAAGATGTAAAAGTGCTTAGAACAGTTATTTCTTCATGTTGTCTGCACTGAAACGGAGCAAAGGATCATGGTCTATGTAGTTCCCTCTGTTTTTTTTAGCCATTTCTGCATCAGAACTGTTCATTTAAGCAAAGAGACTCGTGATTCGATATATTGTGATGCTCCACGATGTTATTGTGAGACCTTTGACGATACGACATCACCAGATTTCGGTTATTGTTACATCCCTACTGTTCACGTCTCCAGACCTCAAAATGCTCCTGACACTTTGTGCTGTCATGAAGAAGCACTTTTCAAGTCAGCATCTATATTATCTTTTGCCTTTTGTTCAGTAGAGCTGTGGTAATTCCAGGTCTGAATTTGTTTCCTCACTGCCAGCAGGTCTCAGGTTCAACTCCCAGGCCTCACAGAACCTTTCTTTGCAGAGTTTGTGTGTTCACGTGCACTTAGAAAAATGTGTCCTGTGCATTTGACCCCTCCTCAAATTCCAGCAACAGGCCGGTCCTTCAGCGAGGTACTCCCGACTATATTCAAGTTGGATCCCTGTTGATACTTGCAGCAGATACCATCAGTAATCCCTGTTGGTGTGACGCTGACTAAGGGCACTTCTCTGTCTGAGGCTCTGTAACTGAAGTGAGAGCTTTTTTTTTTTAAACACAATCTGACCATAAAGAACACTAAAACTAACACTAAAACAGGTGAACTGATTTGTGCTGTAAAAAAAATCCTCTCAAATAACATTAAAGTCGAACGCTCGTCTTGATCACAGGCTCCTAAAAATGTGCTGTTTAAATCCATTTGGCGTTTTTTCTTGAGTTTTCAGACAATCTTAAAACGTTTTGACTGGGGATGGGCTTGATTCGTTGACTATTTGATAATTGATCGTTAAGAATTTCGTCGATCACGTTCATTTTTAGTCCTAATGTAGGTTGCTGTAGCGTCAGGAGTCGAGGCTGCGTCTCACAGCACAAACACTGGAGCCTCACAGTCCCACGTCTCGGCTCTGGCTCCTTGGAGATCCCTATATCCCTCAGAGTGTGTTTACCTGCACATCAGTGTCCCGGGTATGATCGGGTTTTTGAGTGTCCCGGTTTCATCATGGTGCAGGTACACGCAGTGTCCCGGTTACTGCAACAGTCGAGTGCACATGAGTCCAGAAGACAAACACTTTTCAGTCTTTTCATCACAACAGGAGCCAAAATAAATAAAGTGACCGACAGAAATAAAGTGAAATGATGTTAAATAAAGAGCTGCACTAAACCTGCACACGTCTGATCTCTGAAAACATGAACATCTGCAACACGACACACAGAACAGACACAGAACATCCTCTGTCACAGAGAGAACACTCATATTCTACCGAGTCGAGTCCTTTAGTCCCACAGAAGCTGAAGAATCACAAGGAAAGAGCTGCTTTTTATGCAAATGAGTCATGTGGTTTTAAGTTTTGTTTCTGTAGAACATAAATAAATGTTTAAAGCTGCTTTAAACACATTCTGATCTCACACTGATGAGGCTCTGCAGTGGTGATGCTTTATATGTTGTAGAGTTGAGTTTATTTATGCAGATTAGTAATAGTAATAACAATGATGATAATTTTAATATAAAAACGTTAATGATTAATCGATAATTGATCATTAATTCTCCCGACGATCAATTAAGAAAATTAAATCGAAGGCCCATCTCTAGTTTTGGCTGTGTTTGCTAATGTGTGCACTGCGTTATCGTGGTAACTGCCGAACATTTCACCATACACATCCATGCAGAACACCCCCAGCGGGATGTCTGCACAGTATCAATAGGCCGCACACTGTGGTCGCCCAGTGCCCTCCACAGGTTGAACGAAATAGATTAAATTAAACGGATTCGCGCTCAGAGTTTAGGCTATAATTACCTCCTGAGTGATTTTTTCCCCCCTTGTCTCTTTTCGTAGGCTCTTCCTGGAAACACAAACGCAGACTCTGTGGTGCAGTTCAAGCTGGAGCAGCCGGTGATTTCGCGTTTCCTCCGCCTCATCCCTCTGGGCTGGAACCCGTCAGGACGCATCGGGCTGAGGCTGGAGGTGTACGGCTGCCCCTACAGTAAGGCTCTGTCATCACGTATATGAATCTGCTGCATGTGCCGTTGTTTAAACGACACGTCCCTGATGTTTCCCCTGGATTTAAGCCAAATATGACTTGTGAAACTGGGAAAAATGACTTCAAAGTTTCTGTTTTGTCCAGACACAAGTATAATAGGCAGGCCTCTCAAACTTGGACTAGTTGCAATAATGAAGAGATATTTGTGTGCGAAAAATATTGAGGTCAAAATTGACCTTTGACCCTTATTTGGCAGTCACTGAACTCTGCTCTTTGAATCAAGTGGCAAAAATAAAGAGTTGTGCAATGTCGTACAAAGGCGAAAGGCCGTGACCGTGTCTGTAACTGCCTTTTGCCTTCGCACGACTCCTTATTCCTTACAGCAGGTTTTGGGGCGACAAACACAGACTCACTGCAGATCACTGGACGTCCCTCAGTCATGAACCACCTCAGGTCACAGCTCATTATTTCACCCGTTATGTGACTGTTCTGAAGACAGAAGAGACACTTCACTCACACTGATGCAGAACACAAAGTCTCACTGACCATTGTTCTGGTTAAAATATTTTAATCGATTGACAGCACTAATTTATATTGCTCTATATGTTCTATATTTTTAGTTTTATACGTGTACAGTTCTAGCAAATCCAGCAGAGCTTTATTTTCTATGAGGAAACCCTAATGAAATACAGCTGGATAAAACCATCACAGTGGAAACATGATCATTCCAGCTCATGTTTTATGGAGTCAACATCGCGCTGCCCCAAACCACACAGTACAAATAATGCATCTGTGTGTTTTGCTCCTTAACATGCCGCACCGAGAGCCCCTTTTGCATCACTCCACTGTTTACACCACCTCCTATAGACCGTATACGGACCTGACCCCTGCCACAGCTCCACCGTCAGATCATGTATTCCCTTTGTGCATGTGCGAGCCCCGCCGCGTGTGTGTGTGTGCGTGTGTGTGTGTGTGTGTGTCTGTGTGTGTGTGTGTGTGCGGATGGGGGTCAGTGCCGGGTTTGTCGTTTATCACCTGGGCGTCAGAAACCGCAACCTCTCCAGCCGCTGCGCCTATTAATACTTTGCGGTGAGATCATGGGCGGGGGGTGTCCTGTATGCGTGAGCGAGGCGGAACGTCCAGCGGTTACCGTGGAGACACAATGCGAGATTCATGGATTCATTCATTTCTTGAAAAAGTCAAGAAAAATATGGTAAATTCATTTAAACAGCACGTTTTCAGGAGCCTGTGATGAAGATCAGACTAAAGGTGCGCTGTGTAACTTTTTGGTTGGGGGGTCCGTCACTTGCTTGTTTCCATGGAGATGTCGTTGCTCTGCCGGGAATGTTCCACAGTGTGACATTAAACAGCTCCACCTTACGTGCATTCAATTCCAGGTGGTTTTGTAGCTCAAAAAAAACCTAGAAAAACAGGCGTTCTGACTGTGAGCGGCGTCGCCTCTCCACAGATCTGACCCGTAACTTGGTCTGGTTTGGATTACACGAAGATAGAAAGGTTAAAAAAAGTACCATACTGTGTAACATTCCAGGAAAAGCGATAACATTTCCGTGGAGAAAAGCGTTTGACGGGCGCTCCACCCGAACGGCGACACAGTGCAGGTTTTACAGTCCAACAAAGCCTCAGACAGAGCGTGCATACAGTTAGCGTCATCTCCCCCGATGACGCACAGACCCGACTGACCCCAGGCATAGCTCCACTGTCAGATCATGTATTCCCTTTGTGCACGCGATACCCCCGCCGGCCTCGTCCCGTGGATAAAAAAATCACCCTCTGAGCGTTTTGTTTTGTTTGGTTTCGTTGCAGCGTCTGACGTGGCTCACTTTGACGGAGGGAGCGCGCTGGTGTACCGACTGACCGCCAGACCCAGCTCCACCGACACACAGAGCGTCTCCTTTAAGTTCAAGTCCCTCCAGAACTCGGGGACCCTGCTCCACGCCGAGGGCCCCGGGGAACACAGCCTCACCCTGACCCTGGACAGAGGCAGGCTGATGCTCTACCACCAGCAAGGTACAGAGGAGGAGGAGGGGGCTCAGAGTGCGGGCTGGAGATACACGTCATTGCATTTTTATGTGCTGATGCTAGATTAATCGCAACTGAATTGAAATGTGAATGAACACAGTGGGCATAACTGCAAAGGCTGCAGTTATTTAAAAGTCCAAAATTGACCAGATCAGAACCATATGTGAATGAAGACGGAACTGATTATCCCGCAGTATGAAGGAAAGGTTTATGTGCGATAAAGCCAGAAAATTGCCAGGACAATCACTTGATTTCCTTGCTTATGTGCTTGGTTTTATGGTTACACGCTGGCTTTCCTGGTTACAAGTTCAGTTTCCTGGTTATGAGTTTGTTTTTCCTAATTACGAGCTTGGTTTCCTGGTTATAAGTTTGTTTTCCTGAGTTCCTGAGTTACAAGCATAGAACTATAATAAAATCTGGAAGATGAATCCAAGATGGCGCCCTGTTGTTTTCAATGGCCTGAGCTCATTGGCGCGTGACCACAAAAAAGATTTTCACCTCTGCATTTCCTTCCTTGTTTGGAGCCCAAGGTCTGACGTCACAGCCCAAGACTGTCGGGCGGTGACTTCAGAAATGCTGTTCTGACCAATCAGAGCTCGAGCTGCTGAGCGGAGCTAGCGCAGGCTCAGAGCGGGGCTACGCTAACTCTAACAAAGCTGATTTTTAGACGCTTTGACAATTACAATTTTTTTTAAAGTTCGTATTATAAAAACCCAGAAGAATCCCTACAAAATCCGACCTTTATAAAAGCTGTGGACGCCCTGTCAGCTGAACACGGGCCGTTTGATTTCTCAAAAATTCTCAAAAATGATTTCTCAAGAATTTTTCTTGTGCTGTAATGCTGGGCTGTAATATCTCGCTCGTCCACACGTCAATTTGCAGTCACGGATAGAGGGGGCGGGGCTTATCCAGCTCTTATTATACATCCATGGTTACGAGTTTGGTTTCCTGGTTATGAGTTTGTTTTCCCTGGTTATGAGTTTGGTTTCCTGGTTATGAGTTTGGTTTCCTGGTTATGAGTTTGTTTTCCCTGGTTATGAGTTTGGTTTCCTGGTTATGAGTTTGGTTTCCTGGTTATGCTCCTTGGTTACGTTCCATTCTCATTCAGTTTAAATGATGCAGTGGTTCGCTGCTATACGAGAGAACACAGAGAGCCAAATTCCAGGTTAAAATTGCCAGGACAATTATGTGATTTCTTTGGTTATGTGCTTGGTTTCCTGCTTGCATTTTTCTGGTTATGAGTTTAGTTTGATGGTTACAAGCTTGGTTTCCTGATTACAAGTTTGCTTTCCTGGTTATGAGTTTGTTTCATGGATGTATAATAAGAGCTGGATAAGGCACACTCCCTCTATCCGTGACCGCAAATTGACGTGTGGCCAAGCGAGATATTGCAGCCCGCAGCCCAAGAAAAAAAATCTCCCTTTTTGAGAAATTAAACGGCCCCTGTTCGGCTGACAGGGCATCCACAGCTTTCATAAAGGTCAGATTTTGTAGAGATTCTTCTGTATTTTTACAATATGAACTTTAAAAAAAATTGTAATTGTCAAATCGTCTAAAAATCAGCCTTGTTAGAGTTAGCGTAGCCCCGCTCTGACCCCGCGCTAGCTCCGCTGTAGCAGCTTGCGCTCTGATTGGTCAGAAATGCGTTTCTGACGTCACAGCCCGACAGTCTTGGGCTGTGACGTCACACATTGGGCTGCGTTGGGCTGCAAACAAGGAAGTAAATGTGGAAGTGAAAATCTTTTTTCTGGTCATGCGCCAATGAGCTCAGGCCATTGAAAACAATAGGGTTCTATGGTTTGTTTTCCCTAGTTATGACCTTGTTTTCCTGGTTACGAGCTTGTTTTCCTGGTTACGATCCTTGGTTTCCTGGTTACGCTCCTTGGTTTCCTGGTTATGAGCTTGGTTTCCTGGTTACGCTCCTTGGTTTCCTGGTTACGCTCCTTGGTTTCCTGGTTACGAGCTTGTTTTCCTGGTTACGAGCTTGTTTTCCTGGTTACGAGCTTGGTTTCCTGGTTACGCTCCTTGGTTTCCTGGTTACGAGCTTGGTTTCCTGGTTACGAGCTTGTTTTCCTGGTTACGAGCTTGGTTTCCTGGTTACGCTCCTTGGTTTCCTGGTTACGAGCTTGGTTTCCTGGTTACGAGCTTGGTTTCCTGGTTACGAGCTTGGTTTCCTGGTTACGCTCCTTGGTTTCCTGGTTACGAGCTTGGTTTCCTGGTTACGAGCTTGTTTTCCTGGTTACGAGCTTGTTTTCCTGGTTACGAGCTTGGTTTCCTGGTTACGAGCTTGGTTTCCTGGTTCTGAGCTTGTTTTCCGGGTTACGAGCTTGTTTTCCTGGTTACGAGCTTGGTTTCCTGGTTACGCTCCTTGGTTTCCTGGTTACGAGCCTGTTTTCCTGGTTACGAGCTTGTTTTCCTGGTTACGAGCTTGTTTTCCTGGTTACGAGCTTGTTTTCCTGGTTACGAGCTTGTTTTCCTGGTTACGAGCTTGTTTTCCTGGTTACGAGCTTGTTTTCCTGGTTACGAGCTTGGTTTCCTGGTTACGAGCTTGTTTTCCTGGTTACGAGCTTGGTTTCCTGGTTACGCTCCTTGGTTACGTTCCATTCTCATTCAGTTTAAACGATGCGTTGCCATGGAAGCGCAGAGAGCCAAATGCAGCTTCATTGCGAACAGAGCGGAGCCAGTGATGTTCTGGGACTGGTGCAGGTGTGAATCAGTGTCTCTGCCCAGTTTCTGTTGCCCTCTACTTTCCCCCAGTGCTGCTGGGACTTCCTGTCTGGAGCAGGAGGCGCCAGGGACCCGTCTCCAGACCTTGAACATAGTTTTAGGCTGACGAAGATTGATTATTGTGCGTGTTTATGGTGACCAGGTGAGTTGGTTGGTAACAATAAAACTCTGATACGAACATTATTATCACTTCTCCAGGTTCAAGGTTCTTTATTTGTCATTCAAGCGTGCGAAAAAAACGCAAGACAGAACAAAATGTGTTCCTCGAGGCCCAGTGACCAAGAGAGATAATAACAATAATAAACCAGCAATATTAAAAGTACATCAAGAGCATTTAGCAGTTTCAACAGACGAGTACAAGTAAAAACGTGTGGCAAGATGGAGAGGCGGTCGAAGTAGGAAGTCAGTGTGCTCCGCTCGAAAGAAAGAAACTGGATCTCAGCCGAGATGTTCTGGCTTTGATGCTCCTCAAGCTCCTCCGGAGGGCAGAGGGACGGACAGGTGGTGGGATCAGTGCGAGGGGTCCCCCACGATCCTGGAGGCCCGTCTCCTGCAGCGCTCCTCCTAACAGCTCACTTCTGAAGCATTTAATAACATGATAACATCTTTTCAAGCACAGTTCTCTGTAAACATTTGACAATAAATTCCCCTCCCGAACATTGCCGGGGATCAGATATGGTCAAAACGTGGGATATCTGGGACATTTCTTGTTTAAAACTGGGGCAAATTTTTGGGTGGTTTTTGGATAAATCGACTGGGACAAGGGACAAACGGCCCAAACCTGGAACTTTAGGGATGCACCAATCCAGCCTTATCAGTTCCGATACTGATTCTGATACCACTGTGTTAAGGATTTGTCAATATCCAAAATCAGTCGATACCAAGACGGAGACGAGAAACAGCATGGATTTCTTTTAAAGGAGAACTCTGGCACATTTGAAGTTAAAGTCCGTCGCTAGAGGAGGTCGAATTCTGTCAAAAAACGGCACAGATCAGTGTTTCCTTGGCGGAGATCTCGCTGTGGCAGTGAAACACACTAGTGTAGTGATGGGGGCAAGTTCTTAACTTCCATCTAAAATGTCAATTTGCACAGAAGAGTCTAACAAATGAAACACTCACTTATTAGTGGTCTGGATTACCCACTGCGCAGGCGAAAGCCCAAGAGACTCGATTGTCGACTCCAGCAGCGGCGAGAGGCTCAAACCGCCAAAAGCAACAAGTGAAGATCGACTACTGACGGTGAAGAACAATAAAAACTGAAATTTGTTGAAAGAAAATGGTTTGGGAATGTATTTTTTAGCCTTTTTCCAAAAAATATAATTCACTCCTAAATAAATGGGATTAGAAACGACATCGGCGATCGAGTCTTTTGGGCTTTGGCCTGTGCAGTGGGAAATCAGCACAGGGAAGTGTGAGGTGCTTATAAAGTTGTTTTCTAACGTTTCCAGACACTATTGAGTGAACCAGGCAGAGCGTTTGGTTTGTTAGACTCGTGGCTGTTGTCAGATGGGTTAAAGTGGTGTTAAGCTTCTTCAGTCTGAAGCAAATTGGCGTTTTACGTGAAAGTCCAGAACTTGCCCCCATCACTACACTAGTTTGTTGACGGGCTCAGTGCCACAGCGAGATCTCCGCCTAGACAACACTGATCTGTGCCGTTTTTTGGCTCCTGACAGTGTTCAACCACCTCTAGAAACGGACTTTAGCTTCAAACGTGCCGGAGTTCCCATTTAAACTCAACTAAAATAAGACAAAACTGATCCAAATGTGTTATGGAGCTGTACAAAGTTGTTCAGTAGTTATTTCAGTGATAAATAACAATAAAAATGAGACTTTCTGGGCCGACTAGAACAAGAAAAGTGTCTTATTACATCAGTTGTATATGTCTAACCATCGATATTTGGAAGTCGATATCTGATCCAGTAATTTTTTTTCCAGTATCGGTGTTGATATCCGATACCAGTATTGGATCGGTGCATCACTACCAAGGACCTGACACATCTGGTCACCCTGAAGGGGAAAGTGCGCATGTCGTCTGGGAGTCAAACCTACAACCTGATCATGATATTAAGCGAATGAGGCATTGGAAAGGCATTGCAGAGGGAACAAAAGAATCAGTTGCTTCATTCACTGAGTAATTACTTGGCATTATTTGGAGTTTCCTTGGCCAACTTTTTAAACCAGAGAAGAAATCAGACTGTCCAAACTGAAACGCGGGGTTGTCTCGTGTGTTAAGTTTGGGACGACTACATTCAAACCAGCTGTAATTTGCTTCCTCTAATCAAAGTCGTTCAATCAAGTTTGTTTTTGTCAGGAGTCCTTGTCTGGAGCCATGAATGTGCAATCAAAGCTGTAGTGGAGCAGAAGAGACGGGAGATAACCGAGAGTGTGTTCGAATCAGAACTGACATAATCCTCACGAAACAGGACGAGGGAGAGGAGGAAGAGGGAGAGGGAGAGGGAGAGGAGGAAGAGGAGGAAGAAGAGGAGGAAGAGGGAGAGGAGGGGGAGGAAGAGGGAGAGGAGGAGGAGGAAGAGGGAGAGGAGGAGGAGGAGGAAGAGGGAGAGGAGGGGGAGGGAGAGGGAGAGGAGGAGGAGGGAGAGGAGGAAGAGGGAGAGGAGGAGGAGGGAGAGGAAGAGGAGGAAGAGGGAGAGGAGGACGAGGAAGAGCAGGGAGAGGAGGAAGAAGAGGAGGAAGAGGGAGAAGAGGAGGAGGAGGAAGAGGAGGAAGAGAAGGAAGAAGAGGAGGAAGAGAAGGAAGAAGAGGAGGAAGAGGGAGAGGAGGAAGAGGGAGAGGAGGAAGAGGGAGAGGAGGAGGAGGAAGAGGAGGAAGAAGAGGAGAAAGAGGGAGAGGAGGAGGAGGAGGAAGAAGAGGAGGAAGAGGGAGAGGAGGAGGAAGAGGAGGAAGAAGAGGAGGAAGAGGGAGAGGAGGAGGAGGAAGAGGAGGAAGAAGAGGAGGAAGAGGGAGAGGAGGAGGAGGAAGAAGAGGAGGAAGAGGGAGAGGAGGAGGAGGAGGAGGAAGAAGAGGAGAGGCTGGACTGTAGCTGGGTTTTCTGGTTGAGCTGCAGGTTGTGACTGGCTGACGGAGGTGATATGGACACAAATATGATAACGGCAGCAGGTAAAATTATGCTGATTCAACATAAATGTGTTAAAACCTAAAAAACCTTAAATAATAGTAACGCGTGAAGGCCGTCAGAACTGGCCCCCATCACCTCACAGACGCAGCGCATAAACTAAGATGGACATCAGGGACTTAAACTGACTGACACTAAGTGCACTTTACTCAAACAGTCACTTTACACGACCTATTTATTTACCTATTCTATCTATTTATGAAGCTTTGATCTGTTTCTGATGCCTTTTATCTTTACGCTTCTGTTTTATTTTTATTCTCCTGCAGCCGGGAGTCCGTCAAAATTTCGTTACGCTCGCATCATGACAATAAAGTGTCGTGAATCTTGAATCTTGAATCTTGAATGCGTTATATACTGTAGTAGGGCTGCAACTAACGATTATTTTCATAATCGATTAATCTGGCGATTATTTTTTAACTAATCGATTATTAATCGGATAAAAATAAGGAAAGTGCTCCAAAACTGTGCTAAAAGTAAGTTAGCCGTGCGTCCTGGGTTTACGCACAGAAGCTGTGCTCGCTCTGCCAACCCCTCTCTCTATTACGCACGCGGTCAGATCAACAAAGCTTTGACCAATCACGGTGTTCGTGGGCTTGTACCGCACACTCTGTGATGGACAGGAGCACCAGCGAATCACAGAGGGTTTAAGAGGTTAACTGGACTAGTTAATGGCTTAGAAACACATTGTTCCAATGCAATCGCGGCTAATATGTGCGAACTAGCTAACACCAAGCAACTTCGGTTTAACTTGTATAGTGTCAAACAATACGTTGTGATTAAAACGTTCCTATTAACTTGTACCAGTAATGCACCCAACTACTTTTCATGTCAAAAAAAGGTTGCCAATATGTTTGTGAAACCTCACCTGAGTCCGACTGATTTTAAAGGGGAGACGCCATTTCTCAAGTGTCCTCTTTTTTCCCCCGTGTTAACCTGTTCTCGCCCCTAACCGTGGTTGGGGAGCACAGGGAGATCGTCTTCTCCAGGGCCGGGATTGCTTCCCTCCGGGGTTAACTCCCTTGAGGACCTCGTGCGTTTGCGGTGTATGAAAATGTAAATAAAAGGAGGCAGTTTCGCTGCAGAGTGGGGCTTTATTAGCTCACTACACTGTAGGAGTAGCACCTTTTACCCTCTACGTGCCCGATCGCCGTGCCCGATCCCTGAGAGCACACGGGACACACACACGGAGCGAGACCCGGCTCCACTGCTCCGCACAGACATACATCCAGCACGCAATCACTCCCCCTCTCTCTCTCTCCTGCACTGAGCTATAGACACAATATAGACACGTCTCACAACACCCGATTCTCCCGCTTGGACTTTGTCACGTGAACTAGTCAACTAATCGATTACTAAATTAGTTGCCAACTATTTTAATAGTCGATTTTAATCGATTTAATCGATTAGTTGTTGCAGCCCTATACTGTAGTACTTTTCCAGAAGCTCAAAGTTCTTTACATTTGTCTGACTGAAGTGAGGATCTGCACCTCCACCAACGCTCACAACACTCATATTAGCCAATGTGGGTGAAGTGTTTGCCTAAGGACACAACGATCCGCGCATCATTCGTTCATTTGGTTTTCAAAATAAAACCAAAAATAAGAAAATGAAAAAAAAACAACTCTTTTCTTCATTATTTGTCTCCAAAACTAAAATGAAAAAGCTTCGTTTTTTCAGTTTTCGATTTTGTGTTCATAATTTTGGACAGGGCCTCATTTCCTGTTTCCTGAGTGTTGGTCTAAACCAGGACTGAACCAGGTCTAAACCAGGACTGAACCAGGTCTAAACCAGGTCTAAACCAGGTCTAAACCAGGTCTAAACCAGGACTGAACCAGGTCTAAACCAGGTCTAAACCAGGTCTAAACCAGGTCTAAACCAGGACTAAACCAGGACTGAACCAGGTCTAAACCAGGTCTAAACCAGGTCTAAACCAGGACTGAACCAGGTCTAAACCAGGTCTAAACCAGGTCTAAACCAGGACTGAACCAGGTCTAAACCAGGTCTAAACCAGGTCTAAACCAGGACTGAACCAGGTCTAAACCAGGTCTAAACCAGGACTGAGCCAGGACTAAACTCCCGGCTAAACAAACGACCATTATCTATTTTTACATTATTCATTCAAACACAAAATTTAAAACTGAAAAAATGAATCGTTATCCGTTTTTTCAGTTTTCAGTTTTGGAGACAAATAATGAAGAAAGAGTTGTTTTTTTCGTTTTCTTATTTTTGGTTTTATTTTGAAAAACTAATGAACGAATGATACAGGGATTTACAACAACGCCCCATTGGCCCCACCTTGTTTTCCCAGTGTCTCCTTTCCGAGTGCTGAACAGGCCCAGAGGCTCATCCTCTGAGATCTGATGAGACCGAACTGTTACAGGGAGGTTTGCATCAGAAAAGCCTGAAATTCATTCTTGCGCAGAAGTGCTTTGTGCGCTTATTTGGACATTTTTGTGGTAAAGATTTTTTTCAGTATATTGTTTATTCGTTTTCATCTTTTCAATTGAGAAAAAAAACTAAAACAAACAAATAAACAAACAAACCAGTGCAGATTTGTACAGAAATCCATCCAGTACAAGTGAGATTCGTCCTCTCACGTTTGAGGTCGAGTTCTGTTTAATATGATCCATGAAACGTCCCCAGATTTTGGTGAATTTATCTCGCTGATCCGACATATTGTACCGGATCATGATAAAGATTTTTTTAAATTTTTAATTTTTTCATGATCACTTTTTGCATCCATCGTAAGGACAGCAGTCTTAGCAGGGATTCCCAGACTTCCCTCACCCCAGACACTTCCTCCAGCTCCTCCGGGGGGATTCTGAGGTGTTCCATAGTCCCTCCAGCATGTCCTGGGTCTTCACCGGAGCCTCCTCCCAGTGGGACATACCCGGATCACCTCCTGAGGGAAGTGTCCAGGAGGCATCCGGACCAGATGCCCTCCCCTCAGCTGCTCCTCTCGACATGGAGGAGCAGCGACTCTGCTCTGAGCTCCTCCCGTGTGACTGAACTCCTCACCCTCTCTCATGGCCACTCTGCTTTTTACATATTTTTAAAATATACTTGGTAGTCAAATTTTGCGTATCTTCAAAACAAAACTGATATTATTATATTCACTGACTGAGACTGAGACAGACATGATGAGACCCCAGGGCAGCTGTGACTACAACACAAACTTATCACCAAGAGTCTGAAGTGAATGAATAATGCAGTGTAAAGGTGTCATGAAAGGTGCTGTGTTAATCTAATGCCCGGGGGCCAGATCCGGCCCTCCAAGACCTTTAATCTGGCCCTCGGCTGATTTTTCTATTAAAATACTTAAAATTTTCAGATTTTTCTGTTAATTTTCTGCACCGTTTAGCATAGCAGCGTCTCCGGCGTTTCTGTACGTTGCAACTCCCACCAGAGCAGCACAAATGAAGACTTTCCTCTTTCCAAACGCTCTTAAAGGACGATCGTTCTGACTGTCGACCGTGACCCTCATCAGCAAAATGTCAAAAAATGAGAAAAGCAGATGCTGAGTTCAGGATTTCCCAAGAAAAATAGTCTAATTCTTATTTGTTGACAGAGGTGAATGGGAAATCTGTGCTCAGTGTGTTTGGAACAAGTGGCGTTGCTCGAGGAATATAATCTTAAACACCACTACGAGACACGGAGAAAAATACAATAACTTGAAGAGAGAACTGAGTTTTCTGATCCGGCCCTTTTGGGATCAAAGTAGGCTGCATACGGCCCCCGGACCAAAATGAGTTTGACACCCCTGATCTAATGCATTATTCATCACAAACCGACAGTGATCTTCTCCTCACTTCACTGAGGGTTTCAAACGTCGTGCCTGAATCGATAAACAGTTCGACACACTAAGCATTTCAGCAGCGACCGCACTGATATTTGAGACCCCTGAGCGTAAAGCCTGAGCCAGACCCGTCTCACATTCAGAGTCTGTCCCCGGCTCCTCCAGTGGGTCTTATGTCACTGGGTCCAACCACATAAACCCTGAGTGTTTCCTGCACGTGTCCGATCGCTAATGTCACTCTCCGTTATTGATGCCACTTTAAGCTCCGGCTCTCCGGCTCTCCCGCTGTGTCTTGTCTTAAATCAGTGTCACTGGCGGCGCGTAGTGGGTCCCCGTGGGTCACGCTATTACCACCCTCACGGCTTCATGAGTAACATAAAAACACACAGAGAAATACAGCAGCCGTTGCACCGGCGTATGGGGCATAAACAGGTATTGTATTTTATTTTGACGAGAACCAAACCGAACACGGAGCGCTCTCTCATTTACAAAGAAATGGACCAGCGCAGCCCCGGATGCCTAATACATGGAAATAGAATATATTTTCAGTCCTCTGGAGTTCTGTGACTGTGGATTAGATGCTATGAGCTGTAGGTACACAAAGTCTGTTCTAGTGTCGTCTTAACCAAATATATACTTCAGTTTGAGAGCCCAAAAATCACTGCTGGGTTTACAGTTACGACTTCCCAACACTGAAGATGTTTTTGTCAATGTTTTTTTTTTTCCCTTCTTCTGTCTAAAGGTGCACTGTGAAACTTTTCATCTGGGGGTCCGTCACCTGCTTCTTTCCTCAGTTAAAAAGGTTCAAATTTCATAATAATTCAGCACATTTCTGTAGCACCTCTGACCTCCAGGGAAACAAATCCTTTTTTTCAGAAATCCTGAGTGATTCTGCATGTTTTTTGTCCTTAAAGTGTTAAAATGTCATGTGGTGCGACCGTGCATCATGTGGTGCCACTAATAACAGCAGGAATTTTAATAACAGACAAAGTCGACTTGGGTGAATGGTTCTTTAGGCATTTTTCTTCATTTCTCTTCATTTTCCAGGGCAGTAGTTTGTTCATTAAACACAAGCAGGCGACTGTCATATTGGAGCAAAAGAAAATATGCATTAAAAATCTAAAGAAATGCAACAGTTTGTTTCTATACACTTCATATTACTCACAACTACTTAGATTAATATCCCAATCCATCCATCTTCTCCCGGCAGCTGTTTCCCGCCCAGTCCACTGTGCACCTGACCCCCTATGAACCCCTCTGTGAGTGGAGAACACAAGAGTATCCCGAACATGTTTTAGAAAATAAAACTATTTTAAGGTTATTCTCGGTTGCACCACATGACATTTTACACAAAAAAATGCTTCACATAAATGTTAAACACAGATTTATGCTCCTGACACTGTGAATATTTGAAAAAGTTTAATAGAAACTAATATTTTTTGTATATTTTAGAATCAATAAGCAACTCTACTTTACAGTTATTCAATTACAGGTGGTTTTATAGCTCAAAAATACCTAGAAAAACAGGCTTTGTGACTCTGAGCGGGGTCGCCTCTCCACAGATCTGACCTGTAACTTGGTCTCCGTGAAGACAGAAAGGTTTAATACTGTGAAACATTCCAGACAAACATTTCCATGGAGAAAATCGTTTGACGGACCCTCCACCAGAAACGTTACATTTATATTTATATATAGATGTATAGATATATATAAAAAATCATACATATTTGATATTTGATTATTAAAACATTAAACACAGATATTCCTCATGGGACTTTCGGCGCTTTTTGTGAGGTCTAAATCTTTTGGATCCGTTCACTTCAAAGAGCCGTTCAAAAGACTCTGCTTATATTTATTTATGACAGAAGCCAATAGCAGAACTCATTTCCACAAACTCATCAGAGAGAGAAGTGACCACGGCTCAGAGGAGCGGGAGTGCGTTTACCCGCGGAGTAATGCCGGACTTTAAGGAAAAGTTGCTTCCGAGCTCTTGTTTTTCCTTCAGCATTAAGCGTTCAGTGTAAAAATGAGCTCTGTTCATGCTCACCGACCATAACAGACCAAGAGGACGTTTGGAAAGATGCGAATGACAACTTCCAGCGGCCTCTGTTCGCCGCAGTAAGTGTGTCCCGATCAATATGTTTTGGCTTCCGATACGATTTTTTTAAGAAGGCTGATCTGATACTGATCCAATACCTTTTTTTAATTCAACCCTAAAGAACGGAAGGAACCGTACGCGGACTAAAAGGACTGAAGTGTTTCATTACACTTTCAAAACCTATGAATAAAATAGCTGTTGCGGCTGAACACGCTCACAGATCTTTTTGTAGCTCCTGTAGCGCCGTCTCTGTAATGTGGTATCGTGAAGGATCCAAAAAGTCCATTAGACGACGAAAGCCGATGTTTTCCACGACAGCGGTTGATCGTCTAAAGCACAGGTGTCAAACTCATTTGGTCCAGGGGCCATATACAACCAATTTTGATTCCAAAGGGGCCGGATCAGAAAACTCATGGCATATATACCTCAGAAATAGCAATAAGTCCAAATATTTGAGCAGAGAAACGCAAATCTATTACAGAATTTTATTTTATTTGATTTTATTTTACAAAATATTATAATATTATGCTAGGTCAGGTTGTTTTCACAGCAGCATCAGTAGCCTCTTGGCCCCTGGGTGAAAACAGACGTCTGTTTCTTCAGTTTCAGCAATAATTCGTTTATCTTCTGTCTTCTCAATTCTCTGTTCAAGTTATTGTATTTTTCGCAGTGTCTCGTAGTGGTGTTTAAGATCATATTCCTTGAGCGCCGCCACTTGTTGCAAACACACCAAGCACAGGTTTCCCATTCACCTCCGTGAACAAATAAGAATTAGTCAATTTTTCTTGGAAAATCCTGCACTCAGCTCCACTTTTCTTATTTTTGACATTTTGCTGATGAGGGTCACAGTCAACAGTCAAAACGATCGTCCTTTAAGAGCGTTTGGAAAGAGGCAGGTCTTCATTTGTCTGGTGGAGGCGCCAGGCACAGAAGCACTGGAGACGCTGCTATGCTAAGCTGCTCAGAAAATTACCAGAAAAATCAGATTTAAAAAAAAAATTTAATAGAAAATCAGCCGAGGGCCAGATTAAAGGTCTTGGAGGGCCGGATCTGGCCCCCGGGCCGCATGTTTGACACATATGGTCTAAAGCGATGAATTCGACAGTCCTCTGTTTATTTTCTTGGACTTGATCTTAGACTCTTTTCCACTCTTCAAACCCAGACTCAAAACTCACCTGTTCAGACTGTCCTACTTCTCATAACCAAATCACACGTCTTTAATCGATCCGATTTAGTCATGTTTTAATGTATTTGTGTGTGTTTTTTGTTGTTATTATTTATTAAATGTACTTTCAATGTGCTTTGAAAGGCGCTTATAAATAAAACGCATGATTATTATTGTTGCTTGTCGCCTTTTCGAGGCTTTTCTCTTCTTTGAAACGCCTCCTCCAGTGTTTTGCTGCTGTGGTTTTGCCGCTTTGTGCTTGTAAATCTCAAACTCGTCCGGATGATTCTTTTGTAAGTGATGAATCGTATTGGTCGTGTTAAAGTGGCTCCGCTGGTTCCTCCACCAGGAACTGTTTTTTTACAGCAGTCGCACGTCGCTGTTTGACTCTGGTTTTGTTGTAGTGAAAAGTCCCACACGGCGACACGGCGGCGTTTTGATTTCCCGGCTGCCGTAAAGCGCGACGGTGCTGCAAAAACACGTGAAACTGGATCGACTCCAATACTGTCCGATACTCATAAAAGAGCCGGATCGGGAGCGGATACTGATACAGAATATCGGATCGGGACATCCCTAGTAGTAAGTCTGACAAAATCTAGAAAAAATTAGAAAATGTCCCAGTTTTCTTCATCTACACGTCACTGTAGCGTTCTGTTATGTTCGGCTCATCGACAATTCCAACCAGACCTCAGTCTTCATCGTTTCCCCACTGACGCACGACTCCGAGCGCACTGGGAACATGCGATTAGAAGAGACGGGGGCGACACATTCAAGATGATCCGTCTGCAGTCTTCATTTTACCAACGATCACATTCAGTGGGTTTGATCACAGTCGGTCGAGCTACAAACAGCAGAAATCGTCATCACAGGTTTCCAAACGGCCTCCTGGTTTGTGACCTGAACGTGAACAGAGCTTATACATAAAAAATGACAAAGACAAACACTTGGTCCTTTTTAAAAGATGAGCTCTAGTTCCAGCCGTTCACGTAAAGGAACTGTTCAAAATCCGTACAACTATCCTGAAAAATAAAGCTTCTCACACGTCCCTGTTCATGAATTGTTAATTAATATGGCAACAGTTCAGTGGCCGCTGCATTGGTGATTCACATACAGCCTCAGTAATATTCATGCGTGTGAACCGTGGCCTGGTGCCATAGGGTTTGTGAGAGCAACAAACTAAATACAGTTTCTACCACCGGAACATCAAGGTTCTGGATCTGAGAGAAAGTTCTTCCTTTTTAAAGCACATTTCTGAAAACAAATCAGATGAAAAAAGCAGATGTGTTTTGTAAAAGCCAAGCGCACATTAACTGAAAAGATTATGTCGAAAGTGTAATAAAATGCTGCATTGATATTTATATTGTAGTACTTAAAGGTGCACTGTGTAACATTTCTAGGGGAGGGTCCCACACCTGCTTATCTCCATGTTATTGTGTTGTCTATATCAGATCCAGGCTTTGTACAGCTCCCGGAGCCCATATTTGGTTGACTGATCGGCCCGTTTAAGTTCATTTAGACAAAATAAACATATTTTATAATTTCACCCTAAGCATGGACTAAAGCTGCACTGCTTTTATTTTAGAGTTGTTTTTTTATGACATTTTTTGTAAGGGAACCTCACTTTTTCATTGCTTAGTCAGAACATAAACTCTTACCAGTCTGACCAGCGCCTCAAAACACTGATATTTACGGCTTTTTAGAAAGAAATACAAAATAATACATAATAATATTATGCAGAAATAGGCCTCACAGCAAGAAGGTTGCGGGTTCCTCCCCGTGTCTGGATGGGTTTCCTCCGGGTACTCCGGTTTACCCCATCAACCCAAAACATGCCCGCACCCCTATGAACTAACATCAAGGACCATGTTGTCCACCCTCCTGTGGGTTCACCACCTGCAGAGGGGTTCATAGGGGGGGTCAGGTGCTATGAGTATTGGGCAGCAAACTGCCCCCGCGACCCAGCTGGATTAAGCGGGAGAAGATGGATAGATGGATGGATTTTCTGTTTCTCATGTGACCCCATGGAAAAAAATAATTGCCCACCTCTGGTCTAGAATGTTCCACACTGTAGATTAAGTCACAGCACCACACGACGTTACAGCTCAGATCTGTGGAGAGACGCCCCTATTCACAGAAGGAATCACTGTATTTTTGAGCAACAGAAACAGTGATGATGAATAAATATGAGATGAATATGTTTATGTTTACCCCATTTGGGTGGTCCAAATTTTTTTTTTTAGATTCTCGAGATTAGAATCCTGCATTTGGTTCCGTATCTGTCTATAATATTTGGATGCAGATTAATTCATATTCAGAGGTTACTCAAGACAGTTGAAAATCGCCCTAAACGAGGAGTCTCCGCCCTTTAGCTCCGGAGCTACAGGAGCTCTCCACCCCCTTCAGTTCACAAAGGGATTTCTGAATTATACATGAAATACGTGAAAAACATGCACTGAATAAGTGAAATGTGATTGATTAAATGCCTATTTCCTTTGTAAATGTATAATTTTGATGCCTAATTTGTGCACTGATAACTAGATGATGAGTTATGTTTTACAGACGTCTAACTGTACCTCATTTCCTCTCACCATGGCTCTTATATTTACATGTGTCTGGTGACCGCTAAAACGAGCAGCTCTGTGGTATTTTCGTTTTACAAAAAGCTCACAGGAGGAAAAAGGTTGGAGACCCCTGCCCTATATTACAACACTCCGAACCAAATAAATAAGGCGCATTCAAATAATTTTATTCTGCAAACACAAATTGAAACTTGTCCATAAAAAGTTACTTGAATATACAAAATTAGTCCAATTCCAGGAAACTTCATGCAGCCTCTAAAACATCTCCATTTTCTTCCACGCTAAAACCTAATGCAGGGTTCTAGTCGAGGTTATTTGTTTTACCGCTCTTTGATGGACCGTCCTAATCTCCACGGAGACGAGTAGGTAGCGAACGCTCCACCAGAAAAGTCGCGCAGTGCAGCTTTAACAGCCTTAATTAGGAGCTTTAGACGTAAAAGTCATCCCCAATGCACCACGAAGACCATTTCCTTCATAGACAAGTAAACTCTCTGTTTCTTTCACTTGTAATTTGTGTTCTCTGCTGTGAGCTCATCCCGCTTTTACGCGGATTAAAAATAAATTGCTCGTGTGAACTTTTAATGCCCGTCGTCCCGGTCAGGCTCCTGTTTAGCTTTCACCGCGGGTTGCTGGTTGAACGCCTCCCTCCCTCTCCGACTCTCTTATTACCGCGAGTAAATGTCATGCTAAACGGCAGCGCGCACGATGTAATTACTCACTCGCTCGGCTGCCTCCTCCTCCTCGCGAGAAATTAAGCGGCTCGGATTTGTGTGCAGCGTATCGCGAAACAAGCGCTCCCATCGACCTGTGTCCATCTGCGCGCTCTCCTCGCTGACAGTCATAAAAAAAAAGAAAAAACACTCGTCCAATTTGCGTACTCCCGCCGGAATTACCCCGCTGGCCGCTGCTGCTGATCAGCCTGGCGCGGCGTGTTTGCACATGCACACGGCTCAAACTGGACGGCCCGTCAGAGCGCGTCAGCGGCCAGAGCGCGTCAGCGGCCAGAGACGTGACTCTGGCTCTTCTCCACGTCCACGAGTGTGAGGAGCGTTCGTCCGGATGACCTCGAGATGGGATTGTTATCGCGCGTCGCGTTGTGTCAGGAGTTTTTACAGCGGCGTCGACTAAGGGGAGATGGGCGGCTGTTTTTGTGTCCTTGAGCAAATGGGCTGTGCAAGTGCGTGCGTGTTTATTGGTGGTTATACTATAGGAGCCATCTGTGAGACTGCTCTACAGTTCGTGTTATTATTTGTGTCATTTTGTGCTTATTGTTTGTTATATTGGAGAGTTCTGTTGTTGCCCTTGAAGCCATCACTTTTTAGGCTCTTTTTAAAGTTTTGGTTCACGTTATTTCTCTCAGAATGCTCTCAAAAACATAATTATCCGTTTTTATTGGTGGCTGTACTATAGAAGCCATCTGTGACACTGCTCTAAGATGCATGTGTTATTGTTTGTGTTATTTAGCGCAAGTTCTACCGTATTGTTTCTTAAATTATACAGTTAAGTTGTTGCCCTTAAAGCCACAACTTTTTAGACTTTTTGAAAAAGTTTTGGATCATTTTATTGCTCTGAAAATGCTCTCACCGCTGCAGCATGTTGTATCTGACAGACCCGCGCTCTCAGCACTGGGAGAAGTTCCCGTCTCCTCGGTGAAAGTCTGACTTCGCCCTCGAGCGGGAACTTTCTCCTCTTCAGCCTCGTCCCCTCTCGACTCTCGGCTTCAATAAAACGTCTCCATCGCGAACTTTTCGCACACGAAGCGTCACTCAGGTTTTTTTCTTCTTCCTCGCTGCGTGTGGATGGAAATCTCCGAGCGTAACGGCGTTTGAAGAGGAGGGAGAGCGGAGGGAGGAAGTCGGAGCTGTTCCCCGGGTCTGAAGCGACTGTGGTGGGATCTCTGGCCTGACGCTGGGTCGCAGCTCCGGAGACATTTGGTGTTTCTCCCCTGAAGCCAAAATGCTCCTAATATTATTTTAGGTCCTTATGCGCTGCAGATTTTTTAAATGACGGTAACGAAACTGATACCGTTGCTACTTTCTGATACCTCAGGACACCGTATTACCGCCCGACCCCTGACCTGCAGTGTTCCAAAGTATAGCATTAAACTGATCTATCCATAAAAACAAAAAGGAGACACCACCTGTCAATTTACAGGCAAGATCTGTGAAGAGACGACGCCACTGACAGTCACAATGTTATGAACAGTATTTTTGGGCAATAAAAACACCCATAATATTTGTATGTATGTATGAGTGTGTATGCTTGTATATATATGACTGAAAAGTAAAAAAAAAAAATACTTTTCTTGGTGTGAGAACAGCTAAAACACCTGAGATTGATTTTGGAGCACACTTATTCTGAGTTTTTGTCACACCTTTGAGTGAACCAAATTAGAGTATCTGCAGGTTTGACTACCCCGAATTTAAGACTTTTTTAAAGACCTTTTTAACACCACTTAGATGAAAATTAAGACCAACATTGTGCCCATTATGTGGCCGAAAAACACCAGATCCAAGTCTAATAATGACCATTACTCACTGCTTCAAATAACAAAAAACACTTGTATTATAAAATCTCATTCAGAACTCATTTATAGTCGTTTGCATTGCTGTAAAATGGCCCCAAAAAATCATTTATAACAAGACAAATTAAGCTTTCACATAGTCTTGTCTCACATTGCACTGCAGCCCGGCGGAGTTTACAAGAAACAGGCGAAACAGGTGAAAAAATAAGACTTGGACAATATAATTTAAGACTTTAAGGCCTTAACCCTTAGAATCTGCGTCGTTCGCGGGCGACCTCGCAACCATCGGTCAGCATGTTTTAAAATAACTCAAAAACCACGCAACGGATTCTAATGAATTTGTTTGGAAGCTTTACCCTTTGGACGATCTACGAGGGGCTCGGGACAAATATTTCCTTACAAAAACATTTTCAGCACCAGCGTTAAGTCCAGTGTTATTTCCGGTGAGGTTTAATCTATTTTCGCCGCGGTAGGTCTGCAGTAACGTGATCATTTTTACATTTTATGATAAAACGAAGAGTAACTTTCATCGCGGACCTCCATTTTGATTTCTGATGTAAATAATGACGACGTCCTGTGACATAGTCGGGCTCTTGGCCAATCAGATGCGCAAATGACCATAACATCCAATCAGGGCAAAGAGCGACTACAAGTTAGACACATGTAGTGAAAACAACGGTGGGGATAATCAAGGAATAATAACGCCAAATAACAAAAATATAAAGAAATAAATAAACCTATACACACAACCTGCACAGTGACATATACACAAACACCCGTCTGTATTGTCCCAGACAGGAACTGGTTCAGGGAGTGGCACAAGTGAGGGGAAGAAAACAAGTGAAGGAAAAATGTAAAAACATAAATAGTTTGTTAGAAAGTAGATTTTTTTTTCCCTGACAGCCAGGGCCTGTGAGAATTATATTTGAGAATCAAAATGCTCATTCATTATTTATCTTTGTTTTGTTTTTAAATCTAAATCTGTAAAAAATTATTTCCGTTTTGTTTTTTTGTTCTGTGTATATAGTTTTTAAACTAATTAATTTCTTTCTCTGACATGAACTCGTCAATCATTATATGAAATTATATAAAATGTCTTAATAACTTTTCTTTATTTTCATTATTTCTTTATTTATTTTAAAGGGACAATGCATATTCATGAACATATACCTGTAAATACGCCAGAATTAACCCAAAGGCGACTTTACATCTGTCGTCCCTGCAGGTCAGAGACACAGAGTCATACAAACATAAAACCACTTCAACACTATAGACAAACATGGTACAAACAGCACAATAAGACACAATAATGATCCACAAACTGACATTGACATAGAAGCGTAACATCAGTGATCACAGCTCTGATTTCTCTTAAGCCCTCGTTTCAGACTGGATTTAAAAGTACTGAAAGTGGTAAAGTCTCTTATTGCAGATTTCTGTTCCTTGTCTGATAAAACCTGCAGACTGAATGTTGTGCGTCCATCAGGTTTCACACAGTCGCCTCTGGTAAAGGCTCTTGTGTCCCTCCCACTGGTTCTGGATTTGGGCAAAATGAATTCACCCAAAGGTGGGGGGGCAAATCCCTTTAAGACCTTATATACCGAGCAGGCAAGTTTAAATATTATATTTCTGAAGTATGAGACAATGATGAAAAGATAAAGATTTTCTGTCAAATATTTTTAAGGCTTTTTTAGTGGTGAGTGATTCTATTGCTTTAAGGTTGTCCTGCTTCTCAGTGACCAGTTAGTAATACAACATTCAACGTGAGAAAAAATCATACTGTGGAGAAACATTTTAGCTGCATCTTCTGACAGTGATGCTCTAATTTGCCTGAAGTTGGAAATATTAAATTTAAGATTTTTTGATATGTTTTTTTTACATTATGTCATCAAGGTAACACCAAGATACTTGAATTCATTTACATACTGGAGCTCCTCTCCCCTCAACAACACATTTAAACAAGACTTTAATGGACGTTTTGAAAATAGCATGCAGACAGTGTTCAGTAAGAGACTTGACTTAATCAGCCACTTCTCTACACAGGTGATGGCTGATGTTAACTTCTCCGAGGCTTCTGTGACAGACTTTGCTTTTGTAAAAATGACAGCATCATCTGCATATAACACAATATTAAGGTCTGTGCAAACATTTGGCAGCTCATTAATATATAATGAAAACAAAATAATAATAATAATAATAATAATAATGCATCAGTTTTATACAGCGCTTTTCTGGACACTCAAAGACGCTTTACAGCTTTATTCATTCACTCCAGATGCGGTGGTGTAAACTACTATTGTAGCCACAGCTGCCCTGGGGCAGACTGACGGAAGCGAGGCTCCAATCTGCGCCATCGGGCCCTCCGACCACCACCAACACTCACACACACACCACTTTCATACTAGGGTGAAGTGCCTTGCCTAAGGACACTACGACAGTTTTTGCCACTGGCGCCCCCCTGTGGCACCTGGAATTCCCAGTGTCTCCCATCCAAGTACTAACCAGGCCCTGCTGAGCTTCTGAGATCTGACGGGATCAGGCTTTGACGAACCGGTGTGGCAACCAATAGGTCCAAGTATGGAGCCTTGTGTTCTGTACTTGAAAAGGTTGAGATTCTATTTGCATTAATACACGGAAAGACCAGGCGGACAAAAACGAGCGATAAATGGCTCAGGTATTTAAGGGTTAATTTAGGAACATGAAATTTAAGAGCTTTTTCAGACTTTCCCCTGTAAATGTGCTCCTTTATTATCGCGCGGACCGTCCACTGCGTTCGATTTCGTTCCCTTGTTGTCCGGCCATGTTCCAATTACACTTCAGCTGAGAGGAGCGGGCGCTTATCAATTAGCTTTAGCCTTGTGTTTTCCATTAAATTAGCGCGAATGTCCACGGGGCTGACGCATATGTTCCAGTGCGAGATACAGATACAGTGTGTGTGTGTGTGTGTGTGTGTGTGTGTGTGTGTGTGTGTGTGTGTGTGTGTGTGTGTGTGTGTGTGTGTGTGTGTGTGTGTGTGTGTGTGTGTGTGTGTGTGTGTGTGTGTGTGTGTGTGTGTGTGGGGTCTGTACAGTCTCTCAGCATATGGCATCTTTCTCATCAGTGCTCCATCTGCACGAGACGCCTCCTTGTTAAACTGCAGCTACTTCCCCCCGGACCCCGACTCCGCATCCACGTACACGTTTTTTTTTTTCCCTCATGTTTCGAGGAAAAGAAGCACATCTCTCGCTCTAAGTAGTTGTGTATAAATAGGCCGCTCACATATAAGCGCCTATGCAGAACCGCTGCTTAAAGGCGCACGATGCAGAGCCGGATGTCACCTTCAGGGACCCGAAGCGAAATCTGACGTGCGGAACTTTGCCTGTTCGGTTCAAGCGATTATTCACGTGCCACGACATGACGCACGGCTGAACAGAGCAGAATGTTTTCAATGGAACAGGCATTTCTCCTGCACATAAAAACACAGACGTACAAAACTGCTCGTTTCCACCTGCAGTTCCGGGAAAGGTCGATGTCATAAATGCCGCACATGCCGATAAAATACAATATATATTAATGCATTCATTCATTCGTGCATTAAACCAGGGGCGGGGCACATGTTTTTTCCACAGGGTCACAGGAGAAACAGAAAATACTGTGGAGCCAAAATGCTTCACTCAATTCTGCATAATATGAACTGTATTTTGTTATATTAAAAAAACAAAAAACACTAGACCTGGCATAGTCCTGGTTTAGTCTAGATTTAGATCTGGTTTAGACCTGGTTTAGACCTGGGTTAGTCTAGGTTTAGACCTGGTTTAGTTCTAGTTTAGACCTGGTTTAGTTCTGGTTTAGACCTGGTTTAGTTCTGGTTTAGACCTGGTTTAGTTCTGGTTTAGACCTGGTTTAGTTCTGGTTTAGACCTGGTTTAGTTCTGGTTTAGACCTGGTTTAGTTCTTGTTTAGTCCTGGTTTAGTTCTGGTTTCGTCCTTGTTTAGACCCTGTTTAGTTCTAGTTTAGAGCTGGTTTAGACCCGGTTTAGTTCTGGTTTAGACCTGGTTTAGTCCTGGTTTAGTTCTGTTTTAGTCCTGGTTTAGTCTAGGTTTAGACCAGGTTTAGTTCTGGTTTAGACCTGGTTTAGACCTGGTTTAGTCCTGGTTTAGTCCTGGTTTAGTTCTGTTTTAGTCCTGGTTTAGTTCTGTTTTAATCCTGGTTTAGACCTGGTTTAGTTCTGGTTTAGACCTGGTTTAGTTCTGGTTTAGACCTGGTTTAGTCCTGGTTTAGTTCTGTTTTAATCCTGGTTTAGTTCTGGTTTAGTTCTGTTTTAGTCCTGGTTTAGTCTAGGTTTAGTCCTGGTTTAGACCTGGTTTAGTCCTGGTTTAGTTCTGTTTTAGTCCTGGTTTAGTTCTGTTTTAATCCTGGTTTAGTCTAGGTTTAGACCAGGTTTAGTTCTGGTTTAGACCTGGTTTAGACCTGGTTTAGTCCTGGTTTAGTCCTGGTTTAGACTTGTTTATGTCATTTTCAAAAACACCTCTAAAATAAAATCATAATAAAATAATAAAAGAGCTGCAGCTTTGCTCCGGCATGAGGCAAAATGATAAAACATGTTTTGTAAATCCAGATGAGCTTTAAGGGGCCGCTCAGAGTCAAAGGGCCATAACGGGGACCGGGAGCTGGACTCTGCTCAGCTCTGGATTAAATCATGGAGAAAAACCAGTCCCAGTGAAGTCACCACATCCATCCACCATTTCCACGTGTCCACGTTGCTGCAGTCACACGGGGCAGATTTGTGTGCACAGGTTTGTTTGGTGAAAAGCCGCCGTTTGCTCAGGCGTGTCAACATTTCAGCATTTCTACGCGACATGATTTCAGGCTGTTCCAGTGTTTTAGTGCATGTCCGTGTATTCTGACAGGCTGAGAATATCAGAACACGTATAAGACATAGTCCGTATATATATGAGTGGACGTAGCTAAAGCGTTAGCCGCCGCGCGCCAAACAGGAAGTGCTCCAGGAGGCTCTTCCGGCCTCCTTCTCTCCATTTTTCCCATTGGTTTACATTAGGATCTTCCGGCTCCTCTCTCTGGACCTGCTGCTCTGAGCCTCGTCATTTTGGTCTTAAATTGTTCGTCTGAAGCCGCGACACAGGATCCTGAGTTTTTCATTTCGCTGTTTTGTTCCTAAATCAAGATCTGAACATAAATAACGGACCAATCAGACGCCTTCATTCCCCGAGGTCCCTCCCCCTCGCGTTAGCAACAGGTTTGATTGACAGCTTGTGCGTTTCGCGGCTAAGTAAGTTCCCTTCCCGCTTTCCTGCCCCGATGGACTATTTTTTTTAAATAAAATGATAAAATAAATCAAACAATTACAACAGCTAATGTTACTAGAATCTTAACTAGCATAACTTAACTAGCATAAAGTAAAGTGAATTTCGTTAAATTGCGACTCTATTGTTGTTCGCACGTAACAGAACATAGAACATAAATCAATGACTTAAACTTACTATTTAAAGTTTGATGATAAAAGCTAAAAGTTTCCTTATTATTCTCAAGAATCACTGAAATCCAGCGGTCTGTGCAGGTGCAGAGTATCTCCGCTCTGAGGAGGGCGGCACATTTAACCTCCTCACTCATGATTGGCTCTTGTGTTGCTATGATACTCGCGGTCGGATTTCCAAATATGGACCTGGCTCCAGATTCACTCCTGTAACCGTGGCAACAGGAGCCTCATGTGAGCGACGCTGACGCTGTGGAGACGTCACTCACTCACAGACGAGTATTCGCCCATGGACCACTGAGGGACTACACACATATAAGACCACATGGGAATATAAAAGAAAGTGCTGTTATTCTTATTATTTCTTGAAGCCAGATCTCAATTTTATCACTCAGTAGGTTCATGTTCAGGGCATTTCTGAGTCTGACCAGTTGGACCAATCATAGAGCTGCGTTCAAGGCTCAAAAAATCACCAAAAAATCGCCAAAATAACAGACTGTCACAAGAATAAGATCATTAATCCATTGTTTTTTCAGTTTGCAGTCTTAAAGCGCCCGTGTTACGCTATTTTCTGATCTATTATACGTCGTTTCCTCGTCACAAACAGACCCGGAGTTGTGTTTTGTTTCAGTCGCACACGTTTAACACACAAATCCTGCTTGAGTTCTTCGCTCTCCGATAGAAAACGGTTTATTTCGCTTTGTAATGTCAATGTGGTAATACAGGAAGTGCTCCACTGTGTTTTTAAACTCCACACACTTTCACTGGAAACAGCTGGATTATTTCAGACCTAGAATTGCCCATTTCTACTGATCTGAAGGTGAAAGGAGCTGTTCACTTGAAAACGACCATCGCACGATAATACAAAAGAAAATGCTGTGATTTAATGTTGAAAATCACGTTTTTATTGTCTGAAGAAAGTGTTTTTATGATCGTCGTGGTGTCAGAATCAGTGTTGAGTATCAAGTCTGTTCTGTTACATCTGTTACAACCTGAAGGGAGTCGGGATTTAACTTTTAATTTCTTCTGTTTTGATCGTTTCTTCTTCTTTTTGGTTGTCTTAAAGAAATTATTTTAAAAAAAAACCTCCTGTGCCCAAAACTAATGAAAAAGTAATAAACAGAGGTGGTCCTGATGAGCCGCCGAGCAGAACTAAAAGCTGCGACACTGGGCCCCACACAGGGCCGCAGAGCCGGTGCCAGCAGCCAAAACTTAAGAGAAAAAACACAAAAAAAAGCTCAAAACAAATCTGAACCCAAAGAAAAAGCGAAAGCAGGACAGGTCCCACCAGGTCAGAACAAAAAGCTGACGGCGAACAGCACAGCGACGCAAAAATAAACCATCAGAAAAGGGTTAAAAACACAAAAAAACATGACAAAACCTGAAGCAAAAGTAAGTGAAGGTTTAAATAAGCAGAAGTTCGACTGCTCAGACCAGAATCAACATCGAGTTCTGGTTTAGACCTGGTTTAGTTCTAGTTTAGACCTGGTTTAGACCTGGTTTAGTCTAGGTTTAGACCTGGTTTAGACCTGGTTTTGACCTGGTTTAGACCTGGGTTAGACTAGGTTTAGAGCTGGTTTAGTTCTAGTTTAGACATGGTTTAGTTCTGGCTTAGACCTGGTTTAATCCTGGTTTAGTCTAGGTTTAGACCTGGTTTTGACCTGGTTTAGACCTGGGTTAGACTAGGTTTAGAGCTGGTTTAGTTCTAGTTTAGACCTAGTTTAGTTCTGGTTTAGACCTTTCTCAGTTCTGGTTTAGATCTGGTTTAGTCCTGGCTTAGACTTGGTTTAGACCTGGGTTAGTCTAGGTTTAGACCTAGTTTAGTTCTGGTTTAGACCTGGTTTAGACCTTTCTTAGTTCTAGTTTAGACCTGGTTTAGTTCTGGTATAGTGAGGTTTCCTTACAAAAAAATGTCATTTAAAAAAACACCTCTTAAATAAAATGATAATAAAAGCCGTGCAGGCAAAATGATAAAATATGTGTAAAAATCACAAAATGCTGATGGCCAAAAGCTAAACAAAACCATCAAAACACAAAAACATGACAATTTTCAATTCAATTCAATTTATTTTGTAGCGCCCAAAATCGCAACAACAGTTGCCTCTAAGGGCGTTCCAAGATATGGATGAGTAAAACATACACACAGACATATCAAAACAGGAATAAACAACATTCATGTAAAGCAGCAAATGAAACATGGTCCAGTCATCCCCTGTCCTTAGACCCTCCTTCTCAGCAAGGAAAAACTCAAAAAAACCCAGGGTCCTGGGAAAAAGAAGAAACCTCGGGGAGAACTACAGTGAAGGAGAGATCCACTCCCATGGACGGACAGGCTATAGATGTCCAGGCCCGTGGGCCAGTTCAGTATGACCACAGCTACCCAGGTGGGGAAGAGCCGGGCGAGGAGGAGGAGAAGAGGGGCGAGGAGGAGGAGCCGGGCGAGGAGGAGGAGCCAGGCGAGGAGGAGGAGCCAGGCGAGACAAAACCTGTTATGAAGCAAAAGTGACTGAAGGTTTAAATAAGCAGAAGTTCGTCGTTGCTCATACCAGAATAAACATGGAGTTTAAAGTTTAGTATCATATCAGAACAAAAATGGCATTAATAGTACAATAGTGGTAGTAGTAGTGGTAATATTAGTAGTATTATTAGTAATATTAGTGGTGGTGGTGGGCGAGCGGTTCCTTGTTAAAAAGCGTTTTGAGTGGCTTGAAGGTGGAAAAGTGTGCTGTGGAAAAAGACTCCTTTTGTCGACACTGATAAATGTTGCAGCAAAGACGAAGAGTTTATTTCTTGCCAGAAATTGGTCGAACAGAAGAACCAGCGGCATCACACCCCGAATGACACGAGCGCCGACTTTATACCGGCCGAGACGACCAGAGGAGGCGCATTTCTACGGGAGGAGGGGTTTTGGGGCCTTCCTGAGCCGGATGTTACACGCGGAGTTAAAACAAATCGAGGTGTGGTGTATTTCAAAGGAGAGAGAGAGATCTGAAACTGCTTGATCTGATTTGCATCCAGATTCTCGCGCCTTTGTCACTTCCCGACAAGATTACTCCCCGACGAGCTTAGCGAGCGAAAGGGAACAGAAGTATTTACACTGAAGGCTCTTTCTAACACTGCCTCTAACGACCCGACCGAATTCGCCTCACTCACAAGACCAAATGTGTGTCTAAAAGGTCAAATAATCACATCAGATCTGCGGCGAGAGACAGTTTCCTTATTAATTACATTGTACTTTGCCACGAAATATCCAAAAGGTAAAGTCACAAGTGTTTTTCTGAGTGCCTGGACCCTTGAACTCGCTGCGTTACAGAACGGTCCTGCACTTTAACAACACCGGCTTCAGCTGCAGCCCCGCCCCCATCTCCATCTCCATTAAGCCTTATTGACCTATAAAATGTTGTGATGTCATCTGACTGTGGAGTCACTGTTGTTGCAATTTGAACAGACGCAATTAGCAAAGGCTGCAGTATTTGAAGTGCAATCATTTCCTCCACGAAAAACGTCTGGTCTTATTCTGTGTAAAATCAGCTCAGCCTGGAGTTTAGATCTGAAATGTGGTTCTTGTATTAGTTTGTCAGTTCATATTTTGGTGTTTTTGTCAATTCTTCTGATTTTCTGGTCTATGTTATTGTGTTTCCTCATCACAAACCTGCATATTTAGGCTGAGGCTACGTTTACACAGAAACGGTCTGAAGCACAAACGTTTAGACGAGCGTTTTGGGGAATTCTGCTGCACACGGAGACGCAAAACCCGCAGTTTGCCGACGTAGTTTGCACGCCCAGTGTGTAGGTGGCAGCACTGCTGAGACCAAATGCCTGCATAAGTCTTCCACCCTTCTCCCGATGCTTCTCCGCTGCACCAAAAACATCTGCGATATGTTGAAACTGTCTTCTCTGCCCTGAATGACTCTGCGTGATCAGTGGAGTCACTTCCTGACTCGAGGCCTGTGGCATTTGCAGCTGCTCGGGCGAGTTGAAGCTCTGCCGTGTTTTTTTGTTTTTTTCCTGAACTGACTCGTGCTCGTGACGTAATCTCTGCCCCACGGTCCACGAAAGTGCAGTTTTCTGTTTTCAACCATTTACACGGCAACGAAAAGGGTGGAGCGTTTTCGGGTTCTTGCGTTTTCGACCCCCCGCCCCCAAAACGCTGTTGCGGTTGTTGCGTAAACGGCCCCTGAGCTCTTCTCTCAAACAGAAAACACTCTGTTCCACCTTGTGATTCGGTATTACAGGAAGTGCTCCATTGTGTTTTTAAACTTTATACACCTTCCCTACATTAATCTGGATGATTTCAACCCTGGAATCTCCCATCTCTACTGATATAAAAGTCAAAGGCAGCTGTGAACATGGAAGATTCTG